>CM030362.1:59795112-60400112 GCA_017893485.1 Hemerocallis citrina | reverse complement strand
ATAATTAATCTCAAACACTCCCGATATAGGACAAATACAAACCATACAAGCCGCTGTCTCTCTTGCGTAACAGACAAGGCAGAACCCCCTTAAGCCCCCCTCCCCCAATGCCACGTCGACACGCCACAAAACACACACCAATGGCCCCCTCTGCATGTGGGCCCTTCTGACGCATGCTGACGTCAGCATAGCACAGCGCAGCAGCCTGTTGCCTGCCTCCCTGGGCCCCACAGCAGTAATTTCTGAACAACCCCCTATAGGATTTCTATAGGGCACGACCTCCAATTATATATATATATATATATATATATATATATATATATATATATATATATATATATATATATATTCTTAATACGAGGTGTTACAAGCAACACCACCGCCCTCGCCCTCTCATGCACGTGCGGCCAGCCAATGGCCTTATCATCTCCATCCCGCAAGCCATCTTCATCCCTGTCTTCTTACTGCTCATTCTGACCTCTCTCACCATCCCGTTGCCACTTCTCTGAACCCTAATCCTACTCCAATCCAATCTAAAATCCAAAACCAAGCCCTCATATCAACCTCCCACTTCAAACCCTAAACCCTAACCATCCAAAATCCTAATCCCGACATCATCTTGAACCCTCTCACCTACAACTAATTTTAGATCCCATTGAACTCCGACGTCTTCCAACATCCTAACGAATTCCCAAATTCCAGATCCAAAAGTCTCGTCTCCGGCGCTGTCTCCTCCACGTCGATGTTCTCCTCCTGTCGGCATCTCTTCCATGTCGATGCTGCCATCCTATTTTCCATCATCCCTCTCTACTTCCCTTCTTTACAAGTTGTTCCCAACATCTTCCTGCCCTCCTTCGACTTCTCCAGTGTCAATTGACCTCTCATCCTGCCTCCATCAAATCCCATTGACTAGCATGCCCTCTTCCCAAAACCCTAATACCCTAATCCCGACGGCCGTATTCTATACCTGAAACCCATTTCCTAATAGCCATCTCCATTTCCATACCCTCTAAAATCCATAGCCGCCATAGTTCCCCTCTTTTTATTTCTTCAAAACCCTATTCTATCTTAACCCAATACAAATATCCTAATACCCTAATATCCTATACCTGACACCCAACCCAAATTCAAACCCTACTACCCTAATACTCGAAACCCTTATTCCTAATACCCTATACCTGAAACCCTTTATTCCAAAACCTATTTATGTTTCCAAAAAAAGTCAAACCCAACCCAAAACCCACAAACCCGAATTCCAAACCTTATACATTCAATCCCAAACCCAACCCGAATCTAATACCCTATACTTGAATACCTGAAACCATATACTTCAAACCCTAATACCCAAAGACCTATACCCAAATCCAAACCTGACCCATTTCAGTTTCCAACAAAAAAAAATCGAGGTACTTGTGTTTCCCATGGACTCCCAACACAACTCATCAACTCCTCGTCTCCCTGCTCCCACCTTCTGTTGACTCCCTCCCACTTCTGCATCCAGATCATAGTACAAACTCACACTGCCATCGTGAGTTTGAGAGGGGGAGATACCGACATCATCCCAGATCCCGTCTGTCCAAGGCCATTCCGAACTGCTACTACTTCTACTTCTTCCTGCATCCCATCGAAGAGCGCTACTTCTGCTTCTTCACACTTCCCACCAAAGAGCATTACTTCTACTACTTCCCATTGAAGAACACTACTTCTACTACCACCTATCGAAGATCACTACTCCCACACTTTCTAGATCCAAGATTCGGGTCATCCTATGCACCGTCCCTGCGCCATCGAGCACCCTCCCTACATCATTGTGCACTGTCTCATGCGCCACTACCCAGCGTCGTCCTTGCACCACTACCTAGCGTCATCCCTGCACAATTATGTGGCATCCCATGCGCCACTACCGAGTGCCATCCTGACTCTACTATCAAGTGTTGTCCATGCGCCTCTACCGTGCGTCGTCCCTATCACATGAACATCTGCAATATTCCAAACTCATGTTACTTGAACAATCCAAACTCATGTTCCTTAAACTAACTTGAGTTTGAGAGGGGTGTTAGATATGAGATATTAGTTTAGTCTTATATCGAATAATGTACTTTACTTCACTCCTATATATATGAGACATTGTACTTAGTTATAATCAATCAATTCAATAAGCCCAATAATCCAATAAATTATTCTTTTATATCCCTAATCTAACTATATAATTTTCAAAAAAAATAGATGATGAGAGTGAGAACATTTTCTAATAAACTCAATTATTTTGAAATGCAAAATTTTTAAAATGGGAATACACATTTTTTCTACAAAAAGATCTACTGAACTCTACAAGAGTCAAATGGTTGTTTTACGCCAAAATTAAAGGTGTCAGTCAGAAGTATGGTGAATCGCAACAAATTTTGACCTATAGTAAGGTGATCCAAAAAAAAGAATGGATAGGGTTATCTGCAAATTGGTTTAGACCAGCTAAAATTTAGTGAAATTTATCCTATAAACTATCTCCTAATCTAATGGTATTATATTATATACACTATTTTTTAAAAGAAAAGATAAATTTCACTTAACCCTACTAAATTTTCTCTCCTATTTGCACTGGACCCTACCAAACTTTTTTTTGGCGATCTACCCTACTACTGTCATATCTGTTTGGCACTTTACCGTACTCTGTTAATTCAAACATCACATGCAATCACATGACACTATTATTTAATTTTAATGACTAAATTATTATTCCCTTAGTTTGTCCCTTATATTAATCTTCATCATCCTCATCAATCATGATTTCATCCTCTCCCAATGTAACACCCCGGGCCCAACTCAGACAATTTTATTTATTTATTAGTACAACTGTCCACCACAGACTATCTCTCAAAAGGTGGTTAACCATTAAGTGACGCTTGATCATAGGCAATATTATTTATTATTAATTTATTCTCACTAATCCTCGATGTGGGATCAAATAACCCATATCTGCTCTCTTCCCTTGCATGTGCTGCGTACAGCCAGGCCCCCCACTCTGGGCCCCACGCACCAACTCTGACAAAAAATAGCATTGCCCTCCCTGGCCCCATGCTTGCCAACAAATCTCCACAACTATCCCCCAAAGAAATCTCTATGGGGCAACCTCCAATTCGTGTGTGTGTGTGTGTGTGTGTGTATCTTAAATACAAGGTATTACACACACTCCCTTCTTAAGAAATTAGCATCCTCGCTGAGTACGAGGCATGTAACCTAGTGCATGATCTTCTTTCTAGCCGATGTGGAGCGGAGTACCCTGATTCAGCTAATTCTAGGCCAGCGCACTAACCTCAGCTCCCTCTCAGGCATACATCTCGCTGATGTGGAATGGAGTACCCTGATTCAGCGAATTCTAGCATACTGCCCCTGGCCGAATTGCCAGCATACTGACCTCATGCTACCTCTCAGGCATACATCTCACCCACTCTTACCCACACTCGGTGTCGAAAGTCAGTTCTGATACCATTTGTAACACTCTGGCTCCAACTCAGACAATTTTATTTATTTATTTATTAGTACAACTGCCCACCACAGGCTGCCTCTCAAAAGGTGGTTACACTACAACATATATGGCTTTCTACAGCGGATTTATTATAGCGTTTAAGTGTAAATGTAATTGAAAGTGATCAATAATAGCATTTCTGAATAAAATGCTATCTTTGATTAATTTTGAAATTTATTCTTAGCTACAAAAGTGTTTTTAAAATGCTGTATTTTGTACAACGTTTTAGAAATGCTATAATATCTGTAAATAAACTTAAGTGGTAAGGGTAAAAAAGAAAATTCTAATTAAAATCCAAATCATTCTCAAACCAGTTCATTTTCTCCTCCTCTTATTTTTCTTCAATTATCCTACGATCCCAATTAGGATTTCCATCCCAAATTCACAGTCATCCCCAAAAACCAAAAATAATTTTCCTCCTCCTCCTCGTTCCCCCATCGCCGCTACCCGCCTCTTCGGCATCGATGTCCCCGTCCCCTTCCACCGTCGTCGCTCCTTCCCCCATCGCCGCCACCCGCCCCCTTCGGCGCCGCCTTCCCCCACCCCTTCCCCCGTCGTCGCTCCTTCCCCCATCGCCACCACCTGCCCCTTTCGGCACCTCCCTCCATCAATCAAATTGTTAGGGTTAGGGTTGTGAATTAGTTTTGGTCGAATTTGTACAATTTGTCTCTCGATCTTTGGAGGTAAGTGAAGTTAGGATTTAGGGTTTCTATGTTTATTCTATATTTTGTATGTTTATTCAATATTTTGTATAATTTGAAGTAGCTAATCAGTTTTGAGCGGAGAAAGTTAGGAAGTTGAAGGTGAAAAGGAAAGTGAGGGTGCCAATGGTGGTGGGGATGAAGATGGCAGAGACACCCTTGGATGACTTCTCATGGAGGAAGTATGGGCAGATCCCACACCCAAAGTATAATATATTGTTACATTTATTACATAATTTTGTCAAAAAGAAGTGATGGGAGTAAGAGTTTATTTTAACAAATATCGACAATATATACATTCTTGTCGATGCCAAAGAGGATGTCTTTCATTGAGTAATATTACTGTAATTATTATGTCCGCACTACATGTTGTGCTCCACTACTTGATGTGGCACATTCTCATTGCATTGCCTGTACTTAGAAATACAAGAGAAAATAACAGTGTGCTACATACTTTAGTTGAGCATTTGCATGTAGTATAGTAATGAACTTGTTTTAATCGCTTTTTTGCAATGCTACTTGAACATGAAAGTATAGTAAACTCTTAGTGACACCGCATCATGGTGTTTAAATACCTGTATTATTATTATCTTCGTGTCATGCCCTCTAATCAACTTTATTGTAAAAGCAAGCTATTGTTCTTAGTAATCAAAAATTTGTCAATCCCTCTATTACCTAAAAGGCATTTCAATCAAACTGCATTTTGGTTATTGTACATGTGTAATTACTTGTATGAAGCTTTTAACTTTTCATCTTTGGCATCCTACTTTTAATCAGGAAAATCACCTCAAGTGAGTCTCTAATGAAGGTTTTAATTCTAGCAAGTAGAGGAAACTTATAGTTTGACTGATATTCTTGGTTATTTTTGTTAATTTATTGTTTCATATGCTAGTTTTATTGTTCTTTCTTTTCCTCGCTTAATCTTCTTCGTGACATATTGTTTTCTTTTAAGGTCTGCAAAAATGAGCTCGCGAGTGATATTACAATAGAAGTTGGAGAAGTGTAATTTCAACTCCATAAGGTGTGATCTCTTCTATCACTAGTCTCTTTTTTCCCCCTTTTTTCTTCTTTTTTATAATAATTTAATTTGGTTTAGTTTCAAATCTTCAAAAATTATTAGAGTTGCAGTATAGATGATCCAATCTCTCTCTTTTTTCTAAATCTTATATTATTAGTTGTTTTACTCCATTAAACAGTCTTTTTTCTAAATCTTATATTCTCATGTCATATCACTTGATAGTATTAGCTTTCTCGTTATTATTAACTTGTACAAACCTATGATGGGTTGCATATGTTAAGAGTTACGGAACTAACTGATACTCATATTTTTCAGGCCTGTTATTGACTATAATGCCATCCATCACCATTTCATTCATTGCATTCATGTCCATCTAAAGAATACTGCCGGAAAGGTATTTTCCATCTTTCAATGACTAATTGCTCTAATTAATTTTTGTCCCTCGTTATTTTTCTTCCTTTTACTTGAACCTCCCATCCATACTGAAAACAACAACAACAACAACAACAACAACAAAGTTTTTTTTTTTCAATCAATACTGACACACAAAGAAAAATTTAAGTAAAAATATGTAGATTCTTTATATTTCATTGCTTGACTTTTGCAGGTTGGAGCCCCTAATCTGCACACAAGCACGACCAATCCACCTCCCAACCTGGGTGCAGTTAAATGGGAGCAGACTCCGGTATCTAGTCAAGTATGTAATATTTAAATTTAAGATTATTTTTGCTCATTTTATTTAATGTGTAAAGTGAGATACAACTCATTTACTGGCTAATTCGTGTTAATGAAATTTTATATCTACAGATTTCCACACATTCAAGCAATGGGGGTTCTGAGACTGATGTGTACAAAGCAGTCTTGGATGAGTTCCAGGAACAGGAAAACCTGTAAGTGAATATATTTCAGTTTATGTGCCATTATCTCTTAAATCTGAAGCAGGTTTAGTATGAGTGTTTAGCAAAAAATGCATAAATCTTATGCCTTGAACCGTCACCAGAAAAACTTATGAATCATATTGTAGTGTACTTTTAGTTTAGAGTGGTTAGCCAAGAGTTTACTGTTGGTTAGGTGAAATTCAAGAGAAAGTGAGAAACTTTCAGCAACTATTCTTCATCCTGGTAATTGGCATATTTTCCTCAGTTGAACAATGAAAGAAAAGGCTTTCACCTTCCTTTATGTAAGAAAATCAGAGAAGATGCCATATGATTATAATCTTACAAGTTTTAGAACTAATTTAGATGTA
This sequence comes from Hemerocallis citrina, assembly GCA_017893485.1. Lineage (NCBI taxonomy): Eukaryota > Viridiplantae > Streptophyta > Magnoliopsida > Asparagales > Asphodelaceae > Hemerocallis > Hemerocallis citrina. Next base: position 60,393,624 of record CM030362.1, on the reverse strand, counting down.
ATGTAGTTGATTTTTAATCGGACTCCATCGTTTATTTGCTTCTTGTATTCATAAAGAATATATAGTTTTTGGTGTAATCAGGTGCTTTGATACAGCCAATTTGAGCATTCTTTCTGACAGAAATGTGATAGGGAACCATGCTTGAACCATGGTTCAAGATATCAGTCTGAGAGGATATAGCCAATATGATAGGATTTTGACATAGGAAAATAGATTGTGAATCAATTATTGTATTGTTCTATGTGTGTCAATGAAGTGTAAATCTAAAATTAGAAATGTTGGAGAGTGCTCATTTGGCCTCTCATACAGGAAAAAGATAATTGTGTTAAGCCTCCAATATTTTATCCTAGACATGCAGGTATAAGGAAAAAAGTATGGGATACTAGAAGGTTGCTTGGATCAGGCAGAATGTCTTCCTCACATTCAGCGACCGTTGCCGCTCCTGTAGTGGCCAAAGGTCTACAAGAAGGGACTGGAGGTTCTTTATTCGCTCTTCCCGCAGAATTGGCCAGTATTGTAAGTACTTACTGGTAATATATTCATTTCTTATTTCTGTAAGCTTGCTAATTCTAACTTTCTCACATACTATTTAAATTGTTAGATCAATGTAACTGTTATTTAACGTATGTCAATACATTACACCTGTATAGCATTATCATATTGAGTCATCGATCTAGTGAATTGGCCTTCAACTAGATTAACTTTAGCTATTGCATGCAGCTGGTGATTTGTAAGTGTAACTGAGCATGTTCTGTTACAAACAGTCTATTTATCCCTCACTATAGAGTTTTGCTGTTGTGTCTGCAAATAGACATTAATGACGCAGACGCACCAGATGAAAGTTGTAGTTTCCTTCAAGTTATGTAAATAAAAACAATTGTTGCATAAGTCTGTATATGAGTATATAATTTATAATGTGATGTTGCAAACTGATAACTTTGATAGCATAAAATGGTTTGTCTAAGTTACATAAAATAGTTGCTACCAAAATAACCTGGTTTAAGTAAAAGAGATGTGGAATTAGATAAATCCATCTACCATTTAAACTGAACTCTGAACTTTCTCATACTACGGTACAAGTATTAGATTTAAATTGTCTTTTGGTTCTGCCTCCTATATGCATACGATAGGGATACATAAGAATTTAAGCTCTGTCAAAATGAGGATCTGATGTGTATCCACCAAATATCATCTCTAAAACAAATTTCTCTAAAACCAAATTTATTTAAGTATTTATTAAATCATATAGGATGTTAGTTTCATTTTCTTCTTCATAAATGGTTTTACTTCATGAAATGTATTTGAAAGTATGTTCCTTGGTTTTTTTCCTTGATTGCTTTGCCATATAACTCAAATGAAATGCTTTTAGTAGTTATATTCCTTTCAACCGTTTGCTTCATTTAGTGCTATTAATATGGCGTAATGTGTCCTAAAGAAAATTGAAATTCTACAAGAACCTTGAATATAGACTGTCTTCGTCCCAAAACAAAAGGTACTAATAAAAAAAAACAAAAGGTTCAATAAAGGCCCTCCAATTGTCTCAGAGGTCGTATTAAAGCATTAGAGATCTATGAAGTGCACACTGGTCATTTCACAAATATGTTATTAGCATTAGTGCAAGTTTGTATGAAGCCACAACCAATTCTCATTGTGTATTTAGCCAACTAGCACAAGTAATACTTGCAAAAAATTTCCTTGTCAAGCATATAATAAGAATTGCGAACATCATTAAATACATCATGCTTGAAGAATGATGACCAATTCCTTATATTGGCTAAAGTAATGTGTATCGTTATACCAACTAACTTTTTTGCTCTCTTTCGTTTTTCTTTTCATATAAGAAATAAAATATGTATCATTATTTACTTTCTCGGTATTTTTTTCACTTTATCAATACAAACTAATACAGTATCAAAAGTTCATAATTCTTCTTTAAAAGTGCATGTGATTTGCATGTGCAAGTTTATCTAGTATAAATGACTCATGTATTTCAATGATTTGTTTTGCACATTCCTTTCTTCTTAATAGACTTTTGGAAAACTTCTAATGTCTCATACTCCTACAAATATTATTATTCCCACCTCCAGCCTAATAAGCAAAACGAATAATCATAAGTGACACCATCAACTAGCTGATTGCTTGCAAAAAGTCCATCAGGAAAAAAGAAAAGGTTTCAAATCACATGTTTTACTTAGTACGGAAAGTCAGGATAACAAATAAGAATAACTTGAATCAGTTTCAACATTGGTTCTTTCCAGTATTAATATGTCAGTACAAAATTAGAGGTTGCAAGGTGGGACGTAATAAGAAAACAGAAGGTGAAATCAGAAATGACTGTTATAACTCTTCTCTAAGATGTTCTGCGTCACCTGGTGTTTTTCTTCAGAAGAATTCTCGGGTTCTCGTGGCCCGTCATCTGCAGTTGCATTATGGTTGCTTCTATTAAATTAGCTCAAGTTCAGTTATAGCAATTGTATTAGACGACTGCAATTGTAGAAAGAGAGGTAAGGTGTAGCTGATGAGATACAGCCAGGTTCTCTTTGTGAATATCTAAGGGAAAGTTGATATGTCTGTTGTAATTATATTTTCTATTGATAAAATCTCACCCATTGTGGATGAAGGCAATCTGCAGAACCACACAGACCTTGTGTGACTGACTTTTTAGTACAACTTGGTTTATGTGCTTGATCAATTCTTATTCTCTATATAATTTATCCTATTTCCCTCACATTTAGTGTTTGCTATGTGATATGTATAGGCTTATGATACGACATTCTTCCTATTTGTGAGGGCCTTATGCTCGGTAGCTAACTTTTTATCTGTTAATTATCATTATGGTGGTATGCTTTGTTTTTCTTTTTTCTTTTCTTTTTCCTCTCTTCCTCAGTAGCTCTTGTTTTGGTGGGTAGGTGTCTTTAAAAAATGGTATTTTGTTATGTTCTGACATGTTTTTTCTGTTTTGTTTTGAAAGATCACAGAAACTATAACATTTTTCTCATTTGTTCGGTTGTTTTCTTCTTACAGTTTATGCCCTTCTGAAGAGTAAATCAAAGCAAGAACGGAGATTGCTTTCTCCTCTTGTTAACAAGGTAAGTAGTTAATTTTCATGTACCTCCAGCTATGCTTACAAGCGGATACAATATTCTTGTTCATTCATCTCTATTTCCTATCTATAAGATACATATGCATGTTTATTAAACTATTTCAGAGCAAATTTACGTATTTAGTTATAAGTTGTGTGAAATATCAGATGCCGAGAAGACAAGTTTACTATTGTGTGAAATATCAGATGCTCTTGTTAACAAATTTACTATTTCAGAGCAAAATATTTCAGATGCCGAGAAGACAAGTTTTAAAATAATATATTGTTTTTTCGTGCCTATGCAGGCTGTAGATCCCACATACCCTGTAGCAGTTTGATCTCGTTGTGGTCGTCAACATCGTCAAGGATGCTAAGAAATGATGTTTTCTATAATCAGCGTAGAAATACGTAGAAATATGTATGCTTTTTTTAGGAGTTGGGATGAATATTGACTTTGAAGAGGGAAATTTTTGTTCTGGCTCGTATGGGTATTGAGCTGCCCATAACTGATAGAAAGTGCTTTAGAAGTTGCTCTGTATAGCTTTCGAAACTGTTATTCTAAGCTGACGAATCTGTTAACGTATTGGTTCTTATATTGCTGAATCTTTATGTGCTTCGCATGTGCTAATTTTATCTTGTTACAATTTTTTTATATAAAAATATTGGTGTTTTGGAAACTGAGGATTTTATGTACAACTGTATCGATCTTGAACTTTATAGCATTGATCATGGATGCTTGAAAAAAATATTGACTGAACTATATTTTCTGGAGGATTTTCAAAACTTTTCTATGCATCTGTAGTTTTTTTTTTGCATACAGGTCAAAAATAAATTGCATTTTTAAAACACTGCGGAAAAAAAACACCACTCTTACAAACGATAGCATTTCCGAAACGTTATTAAAGGCGTGGCGTTTGGAAAACACTACAAATACAATAGCGTTTCACAAACGCTATGGTTTTTATAGCATTTTTAAAATGCTATAAAAACCATAGCGTTTGTCGAAATGCTATGGTTTTTATAGTGTTTTGATGGTTTTTATAGCGTTTTGAAAATGCTATAAAAATCATAGCGTTTGTCGAAACGCTATTAATACCATAACGTTTGTCGAAATGCTATGGTTTTTATAGCGTTTTCGAAACGCTAGCTGTGCTTTTCATAGCGTTTCGCGGAAACGCTATAAACTTACCATAGCGGGGGCTTTGACAGCGTTTGCAAAACGTTGTCATATGTCTTTAATAGCATTTACAAAATGCTATCAAATGTCATATATGTTGTAATGTTAACCGATTAGAAGACTCTTGATCATAGGAAATATTATTATTATTAATTTATTCTCACTAATCCTCCATGTGGGATCAAATTACCCATACCTGCTCTCTTCTCTTGCGTGTGCTGCGTACAGTCAGGTTGGCCCCCCCTTAACCCCCACACGCCAACTCCGACAGTAAACAGCACTGCCCTCCCTGGGCCCCACACTTGCCAACAAATCTCCATAACTAACCCCTATAGAAATCTCTATGGGGCAATCACTACCCCGTATAGTAATCTCTATGGGGCAACCACAAATTCTTTTATATATATATATATATATAAAATCAAGAACTCACTCAACCCCCCATACTCCATCTCAGGCATCACATTCGGCTAACCCCCTCTCTCCACCACATTCTAACCCTCCCCTGCTCTTCCCCCACATCTGAACCCTCTCATTTTCCTCCACCAACCTCAATGCCGACATCTCCAATATCAATCAATATTAAATCCAATCAAATGTTTTTTGTTCTTTTTAAAGATAAATTCAATCAAATCTAGTTCATAAACCTAAGAATTTAAGGGCAATTGTTTAGAGATAATAAACCCAATTAAATATTTTAGAATTATATAAAAAATTTAAGTAACGAAAATTCAATTCTTCATGATTGCTAGAATATAATTTTCCTTATGTTTCTTAATTCATGATTAGAGTTGAGATTTTATAATTCATAGCTCAAATTTTGAGGTTTTTTGAAGTGTTAGAATTAGAGAAACGAGAAGATGAATGAAGGATCTCCAAGTGTTGAATTGGGTAATGGGTTTGGGATCTTTATGGTGGGTTTGAGATGGAAATAACATAGGAAAAGATAAAGAAGAAAGGATTTTGACTGAGTATGAAAGAGGAGAGAAAGGAAAAGAGAAAGATATTGATGGGAATGAGTTTGTTTAATGATGAGGTAGAGAAAAGATGGAGATAATGAGTTTACAACGGAAGGGGAGAGAGATGATGATAATTTTGTAATTTGGTTTGATTTAAATTGAGTCCTGGTTTGGATATGAACCAATATAGGGTGACCTCATATAATAGTGAGGGTATTTTAGATATTGCACACCAGATTTAACACCGCCAATTATGCCATCTACAACCCTTAACTCCATTTTGGAGCAACTTTTACTTCAAAATGTAGTAACTGTCATATCAAACAGTAACTTTATTTTCAACTCATAACCCCATTTCTAACTTCAAAAAGAAATATTCTCTGCATATTCTTTTTTATCTACTTTTTATATTATTTCTCTTCTAACTTCCTACTATTTATCTATTTCGCCTATTAGCCACATACAATATTTTTACATATTGATCCAATAACATGTCTCAATATTTAACATTAGTAAATAATATTTTATTCTGAAATGACCAGTCTACAAATAATATAATACTTAAAAAATAGATTTGCATTAATTAAAACAAATATGAACAAAAATATTACATTCAATAATTAAACATAAATAGGAATACTAAAAATATATATGTATGGTTTAATTAACCTTACTAAAAATATTGTATTTTGCATTATGTATTCTGCATTATTTTTTTATTTGAATGTTTATGGCATTTTAATTTGTTGGATATATTGGTATATTCTCTCTATATAAATATAGCACGTGCATATGTGTAACACGTGTAATGAACGTACAATTGATTGGATATTGGAACGCGGGTTTGTGGGCTTATAATCTGATACCCAAACCAGTATTTAGGAATAAATACTGGCTTGTGATAGCAGTCTAGGTATTCCAATCTTGATACCTAGGGTGAATATCTCAAGCAACTTAGATCTAGAGATAAACCCTAATTACCAATTGTTAATTTCTCACAAAACCTAACAATCTTGAGATATTATAATCAATTTTGTGAGATTAATAACGAACCTTTGTTGGATCTCGTCGGATACAATCGCAGCCCGCACCGTCGCTGACCATCGACGACCCCCCCCCCCCCCCCCCGTCGGTTTCGATCGCAGCCCGCACCGTCGCTGACCATCGACGACCCCCCTGTCGGTTCGATCGCAACCCGTCTCCTCCTCCTCTGTCGACTCGCCGCCTGCTGTCGACCACAGTTGAGGTGTCGACCTGAGTTTCTAGCGAGATTCGAAGTCGCCAGCGACCAGCGAACCTTTCATCCCCTCCTTCTCCGATCGCAGTGGACGGCGATCGCATCTCAGGCGCCGACTACGAGATCCTCCCTCTTCTTTACCATTCAACAGATTGTGTCTTGTGTGGAACCCTAATTGAAGAAGACATTGAAGTAAAATTTTGTATCTCATAAAGATCTGATTGGGTCTGTGTGGAACCCTAATTTGAAGAAGACAGTGAAGGGATTTTGTATCTCATTATTAGATCTGTTGAGACGCACACAAGGTGTTTGATGCTGGATCTCTTTGGCGCAGAATAGTTTTTTGTTTGGATTTGTTCCCAACAGACATGAGTCTAATCAATTGAAGGGGAAGAGATGGCGAAAGATAAGTTCTTTAATTTCCTCGTATTAAATTCCTGTTAAATATTTTGCTATGTGCTGGAAGTTCAAAACACTCGTTCTAAAATTATGTTTTGAATTATAGAATTACTATGATGCTAAGTGGTTAAGTTCAAGACTGTATTAATCACTTGTTTAAATTAAATACAAGTTGAACAGTTGTTTTGGCTATGTGCTAAAACACAATATCTATTTGATAAGTTAAACTGTATGTTGACTATAAAATTCGGATCTCCAATTAAATTGTTGCTAGAATTAGATTGTGCTAATAATTTGTTTAATTGGCTAATCTTTAACAATTTGATGAATGTAGGAACTTTAATGTTACCTACAAATTGTGTATGTTGGAGACGATGGATTTGCATCATGGTATGATAAGTATGCACTACGCAGGCTTCTCCATCGAATTTGGAAAAACACTTCTAACTTGAAGTGTCGGTGAAGTGTTGGTATGATCTACTTTAATTTTCTCAGTATTTTTCATTTGATGAATGTGTTAACGTTTTGTGCGTTTAATCATATGATTGAGAGTTTTAGATCATAGTTATTCTCGCTCTGGAAAACTAGCATGTTTAGGATTGTTAAGTGTTTTATCATACTATGTGTATAGATATTTTGACAAATTCATTGTTTGCAGTTTGTGTGAGATTACATATTTGCTTATTTAAAATTTAAAATAAAATAAAATTGTATAAGATGTATAACAAATGTCTGTAACTTAGGAGAGAGCATCTCTTAATATAGAATATGACTCTACTAGTTACGTTGTGTTCCCTCTCGTTCATTGTACTGTGTGTGCAAAGTTGAATTATAATATGTTAGTCATTATCTCATTTAGCGTTATGAAGATGATGAAGAACGAGTAAAGGAAAGAACTCTTTACTCAATGTGTTTGAGCTAGTGGACATTGTTAGAACCATTAGAGAAAGCAAATAATTTTTGGAAAATGTGATAGAGTAATTTTGTATTAACTCTTATAAAGTGCATATATTGTCAATCGTATGTATAAGTTGAGTTTAACAAATGAGACAATTAATAATAATAGTTCTAATTGTGTTCTTGAACATAGCATAATTGACTAAGATTTGAGAACTATATATTCAGTTGTTTGTGAGGAAATGTGATCTAATTATCAAAACTGTGGGGAAATGGAGTTAAAAGCTATTAAGTCAAAGCTTTAACATTCAGGTTGTTTTGAAATTTAGAATCACTATGAACTATATATTAAATTGTTTTTTCTTGTTAAAACTCATAACTCTACTCAATGTTACTCCATTAAAATATGACAAATATGAAAGTTGTGCTCAGATTATGATCAATAGAAAATCATTTAGTATGGTCTCTAGGAGCACACAACTTCTTGAGTCAATACATTCTGATATTTGTGATCTCAGTAGCTTTGTGACTAAATGAGACGATTGTTGGTCAGAAGTATCTAATCGCTTTTGTAGATGATTAATATAAGTCTGTCATATATATGAAGAATGAAGCACTTGTTATTCTTAATGAATTAAAAATTATAGTTAAATGTTAAAAATCAAGGGTTCAGATTTAATAGAGGTGGTGAATATGTTTTAACAACTTTAGAGAAGTTTGCATTGGGCATAATCTCTAGTGCACTCTACTTACAACAGTCAAACGGTATTGATAAAAGTTAGAATCAAATACTTAGTTAAATGTTGAATTCTATATTATTGACTGTTGTTTGTCTTGTGTAATTATGAGTGATGTTGTATTGTTAATCATATCTCTAATGTGTTACTATACTCTAAATTTAATATACCTTGTAAACCATGGTATGAAAACACAAACAGTTTTGTTAAAGAGAAAATATGTGTTGTGATACTTTTGTTAGAGTACATGACCCTAGAAGGCCTAATGTAGGACCTACAACAAATATTTGTGTGTGTTTAGAAAGTGCAGAATGTAGCTCTGTGGACAGATGTTGGATCTATCTAATTTGTGTTAGAAGAATCTAGACTTTCAAAGTTCTTTGAGGATATGTTCATCAAAGATAAATGTATGAAATAATCTATTCCTGCAGACATATTCAATGATTCACAGTTGGAATCAAGAACTAGCCTTACTGACACTTGAAAACCTGAATGACAAATGAGCTAAGAAGAGTCTTTAGTAGACAATGAGATGATTCTGTGCCATACAATAATATTTTAATTTAATTGATCTGCCGAAAGGGGCTAAAACTATAGTAAGTAAGTGGGGTTTTGTAGAAAAAACTTAATTTTGATTGTTCAGTAACAATTTTAATGTTTTTTGGTAGCTAACAGATTGACTGAAAAAAATGGGGTAGATTTATTTGATGTCTACTCACATGTTTGTCATATTGCTACAATAAGTATTCTTCTTACCTTTACATCTATTGAAAATTTTGTCATTCATAAAGGATAATTAAAAGGCTTTGTACTTGATGTCTTGTACTGAACAGTTTTGTACTGTAAAGTTTTGAACTAATATGTTTAGTAAACAAGATTTACAATTTAGTAAAATCATTGTATATTCTTAAAACATGTATAGCCAACGAATAAATAATTTGATAAATTTTTGAAAGAGCCTAGTATATGAATCAAGTAATTCAGATCAGTGCCTTCAACTTTGTGGTGTGTCAAATATAGTGGCTATTATTTACTTGTTCTGTTGATCTGCATGTTCTTGGAAATGACCTCTCTATTACAAATGAAGTTAAAATTGTGCTATCCAAAGAATTCAACATGAAAACCTAGGTACTGTGGACACCATAGGTATAAGGGTGAGTTTTCAGTTGGCAAGGGATAACTCTTAGTCAAACTCATCAAATCAAAATGTATTTCAAAAGTGGGGATATAGTGATTGAAAGTGTATTTTGAAACACCTTATGATTATGATAAAAGGTTGATACCTAATGATGGTGCAACTATGAGACATGTAGATCATTCTAAAGGAATTGACAGTCTCATGTATACAAAGATCTGCACTAGAATAGACATAGCCTTTGAGTTAGGTATGATCTGCAGATTCACTAATAATTCCATACACATTTGAGTGCCCTTAAGAGGCTAATGAGATACATGAGTGGTATTCAAGAGTTTGCTTTGTGCTACTCTAGTCATTCTTCGAATGAATGGCTGATCTGATGCATTATGTTGCTTAGAATTTAGTGAAAGTCGATAACTAGTAGATATGTGTTTACACTAGGAGAAACAGAAATGTTATAGAAATAAAAAGCAAACAGGCACTGTGCTATCATCCATAAAATCAGACCTCTATATGTAATCCTCTGCAGGGGAAAAGGCTGAGTGGATTGAAGAAATTGTTGCTAGTTATCCATTAAGAAGTTTAAGTAACTCTCTAATTCTGTTATGCGACTATCAAGCTACAATGCACTGTAGCTCATAACTCACTCTATAATAGTCAGAGGAGTATATTAAGGCTTAAAGAAGCCTAGTTGAACTTTCTCATAGATAAAGTGCAATTGCGATAAGTATGGCTAATGCTCTTGCTAAGAGACTTGAAAGTGATCTAGTTATCAAAACTGTGGAAAAATGGAGTTAAAAGCTATTGAGTCAAAGCTTTACATTCAACAAGTTTTGAAATTTAGAATCCAATTGGAGCCATAGAAAAGTTCAAACTTAAGCATCAATTTTAGGCAGTTGACATATTTTAGATAATTTTGATGATTCGACATAAATTCCACAAATATATAATGTCATTCCAATTTTGATGGTATTATATATCTAGAAAATTTACTTAGAATAATCATATTATTCCAATACGAAACATGAAAACTTGTCGATGTGTTTCCGATGATTAAATTGTCCTAAATATCATTCCAATTTTGATGATATGTCTTTTATGGATACATGTTTCATTCCAATTTTGATGATTCAATGTTAAACCATGATTGAAACGGCAGTCTTTTCATTCCAATATGAAACATAGTATGGTTCTTGTGTAGAAACTATAAAGTTCATGTACTTTACTTATTAAAGATACTTGATTGTGATGCTTGTGTTATATTTTTGCTAAGTTAATTATGAATTGTACTAAGTTCTTTTGTGGAACTAGATACTTTGTGAAATTGTTGGAATTCTTAGAGATATGTCTCTTGATATTCTTGTTTTCAATAAGCTAGCAAAGATGGAGGAGTTGAATCTGTCAACATAGATTTCAAAAATAATGATTTGCTCAAAATGGAGGAGTAAACATAAAGCAGTGTGCAAGGATAGAATTTCAATTTATTTCTTTTGAAAATAAATTAGTCACTTGTTTGGTAAAACTTCTGTTGAGTTTAAGACTCTTGTGTTCATGAGCTTAAAACTCATATTTTGTTCTTGAAGTTTATTTGCTTTGTTTGATTTTAAAACAATGACAGATTGTTCCAGTTGGTTTAGTCTTTGTGAACTATTCTGATTTGGATATGGTTTGGAACTAGTTAATTATATTGGTTTAGTCTTGATTGAACTATTCAGTTTTATAATTCTATTTGTTCTTATGAAACTATACATTTATGATGCTTTTCCTTTATTGACTGCTATCAACCAGTCAGTTGTATACTGATCTGATGAGATAATCCTGTACTTTATATATTGAGAATATAGGAGGAGATTGTTGGATATATTGGTATGTTCTCTCTATATAAATATAGTACGTGCATATGTGTAACACGTGTAATGAACGTACAATTAATTGGATATTGGAACGCGGGTTTGTGGGCTTATAACCCGATACCCAAGCCAGTATTTAGGAATAAATACTGGCTTGTGATAGCAGTCTAGGTATTCCAATCTTGATACTTAGGGTGAATATCTCAAGCAACTTAGATCTAGAGATAAACCCTAATTACCAATTGTTAATTTCTCACAAAACCTAACATAATTAAGGTCGTCTTAAAATGTTCGATGTTTTTATATATTGTAATTGATATTTCTTATTATTTTCTAAATATTAATTATACTCAATATAAAATTAATAACCTTTAATAATAAATAATACATAGAACACAATTAAATTAAATTTTAATTTTTAGGAGTAGAATGTTATTAATTTTGTTTAAGAAATGTAGAGTTAGGTAAAACTTTAGGCCATCTCCAACCCACTCCAAAATGGAGTGAAAAAGTGGTTTGGAGTTGGATTTCCTTCTCCAACCCAGCGCCCACTTTCACTCTATATATGGCGCGCTACTGTTCACCCAACGTTATTCTCTTTCACTTTTTAAACCAACAGACAATGTGCTGATTGGTATTGGGTGGGGTTGGTAATTGAATGGCGGCTTAAATCCAGAGTCCCTGGTTCGAGCCAAGACTTCTCCATTAAAAAAAAAGAACCGTAGAATTGGGTTTGAAAAAAAAAACTTGAAAACTTTTGGAGGGTTTTCTAAAAAAAAAAATTTAAAAAGTGAAAGAGAATAATGTTGGGTGAATAGTAGCGCGCCATATATGGAGTAAAAGTGGGTGTTGGGTTGGAGAAGGAAATCCAACTGCAAACCACTTTTTCACTCCATTTTGGAGTGGGTTGGAGATGGCCTAATGCTTCATCCACTACCATTTTTCCTACTATTTTGTTGGCTATCTTAAGTGGCATACTTCTAATAAAGAGTTTCCCCACTACTCTATCTTCTCCTACCGATTGGAGTGTGCCCACTAAGGTAATAAAGAGAAATGTAGTAAAATTGATAGTGGATGTAGCATTACTCTGGCCTTAAATAAAGTGCGAAGAAGACCTACTAATTAATATGGTAGAAAGCGTGCATACAAAACTCAATAGGGTTAAGTGAAATTTATGCTTTTAAAATATTAAACTAAGAGCTTTCTAGAAAAAAATAAATAAATAAAATAAGCTAAGAGCATCATTCCACGTTCTAAGTAAATTATTAAATTATGTTACACATCTGAAAGCTGAAAAGGATACCAACTTCATCTTTCAGCTCCGTTGATTGCTGTTCTAGGTTAAGCTCCGAAGATCCACGGTCAAGAGCACGTGAAATTTAAAAGGACATCAAATTCAACGAGGAGTACAAGTTGTGAATATAATTGTAGTTAATTATGATATATAAAGGTAGGTCAAATTAGTTTAGAATCTATAGAGTTGTTTGCTTTACACATTGAACCCTCATCATAATATACTAATATAATGTACGAGCGATGCACGCCTATTAAAATATAGTTATTAAATTAAATGAATATATATCGAACAAAAAAAGAAATTATTTATTTTTGAATGTTTTGATTTTGGTAATACATGCGGTTCACGTATATATTGTTGGATTTAGTTTGGATGTATATTGCACGAATTTGTTTAGTTATAAAGTTGGGATTTGTTTAGTTACAAATCCCAACTCTTCCATTAAAATAGTAAAGATATATATTCTAAATAGCTGTAGGCCAGATATCTATAGATGATTAATAAGTAAAATTAGACGAATACAATATGTATGTTATATTTGTACCTCCATTTTTAACTTAAAATTAACTTTGTTTCGGTTTCAATTCTAATATCTACCATTATCTTAACTTTAAAAGTGAAATAACTGAAGATAATTAACGTAACTCCAAGACATGATTTAAATAGAATTAAGTTAAGATAGTCGTAGATATACTACCCACCCCGCTAACCGGGTTCTTATTAATGGCTTTCTAAGTGAAATAAATATTGCTCCTGAACATTAGGGTATCATACTACATCAAAACAAATTAAATATTTTCTTCATGTTGTTAGCTTCAAACAATTTTAATAATAAATAAATAAAAACTTCATAATTACCACTCTCGTTACTTTAAGCAATAAAACAAAATGTAAGATGCTTTTCGAGTTCAAAATAGTACTCCATAAATTTTCTACTTGCGTGGAAGCTTCAAATGTTTATGTTCCTCATTTAAAACTTACAAAACATACACTCAAAAATTGCATGCAATATTGATACAAATGGTATGAGCTTGATATATATATGTAGATCCATTTGTCTTTGCAGTTGGAAGAGGTATATATACACTTACTAATCACCTTCACAACCTGGCTTCCACTAAAACTTAAGGCACCATATATATGACGCAATAGATATTCTGGCTACTGCATTTATAAATGGATTTATATATATGGATAGTTCCAAATACTCCTAGCTAATACATTATGTTCCTTCTTTCCAAGAATACAACGTACGTACTGCCATTAACATTTATGTTATTCCGCAACTGAGATTGCAAACAATGTGGATTGCTAATCGTTATCTCTTCCTTCAAAGTGCGAGTAAATCAACTGATCTAGCTCTAGCTATAGTTACATTACTTTCACTGTAACGTTTTCTTATTAAGTATATGAAAAGCACCTACGAACTACGTACAAAGTACATTTGAAATGCAAAGTTAAACACTGAACCAACTGGCGAAAAATTAAATAACCACATGAACGTGCACTTGCCAAATTAACTAAAAACCGAAAGAAATTAACAATTAATTAAACTCATGATCGATCTAGAACTCAAGAGAAGCCATTGATCCCGGACTCAACAACGGAAACGAACACCACGACGAATAAAACGACGGCGACAACAACCCCTTCATCCCCGCCGCCACCGGCAACGGCTCTTGCAGACCATTTTCAACCACCTTACTATTCATCTGCAGCTGCTGCACCGGTTGTGGTCCCACCTGCACAGGCGCTGGTGGTTGCAGCCGATCCGACTTCTGCGCCGACATTCCCGTTAGCCTCTGCACAAGCCGCCGGAAACCGTGTGGGTCCACCCTGTAAACCTTGGGTGCCGGGGGTAGCACCGGCTTTCGCCACGGCTTCGCAGGCGGTTTTCGGATGACGTGGAGGGATGGGTGCGATTCTGGGTGTTGTTGCTGTTTTTCTTGGGCTGTTGATGAAGAGGAGAATTGAAGAGAGAGGCAAGAAGATGCGTAGTTATCCATTTGGATAATGAATATTTTTTTTTTTGATGTAATGGATAATGAATATTAGGGTTGAGATTTTTAGCATGTGAAATTGGGACTTGGGAGTGTAGAATATATAAGTGGGGTTGGGGGGTGGGGCCCAGTGGCACGTGGAGTTTGGTCAGAGTTTGGGGTGGCGGCGAAGAGTTGAAGTCAATGTTGGGGTGCTTTGGGGCGGGAATGGTGGGTTGTATGTACACATGTTATGCAAACGTGTTGTTCATGCGAAAGCTCGTGGTATATTATAGTGAGGCAAACTAGGAGTAGGCATATAGGTGTAGAGAACGCTCGAATTTTTTCCCAAATTGTCCCACTTTTTGAAAGTTTTTTCTAAACCGTCCTAATTTTTTTTTAATTTTCAAACAATCCCACTCGGTGTTTAAAAAACCGAGTTTAGTTAAAACTAACTCGGTCTTTCAAAGACCGAATGTTAGTCTTAAATTTTTCGAAGTCTAACACTCGGTCTTTGAAAGACCGAGTTAGTTTTAGACCGAGTGTCGATTGGAGCTGTTATTTCAGATCTGTTTCTTTCTTCTTCTCTCTCTCTACTTTATTCTATACTATCTTCTCTAACTCATCTCCTTCAATCTAGGGCGACCTCCTATCCACAAAATCTCATCTCAATCTAAATATATTTACCAATTCTTTCCTAACTCTCTCACCTTCCACTATAAAAATTCTAAACCCATCTTTCGAAAGATCCATATTTTGAAATTTTGCTAAATTTGAAGAGGATAGCAACTCCAACTCTTCTACCCAAATATCTACGGCTCTATCCTTGAAGCTTGTGAAGGTATGATGAATATTGGCCTATAATTTTCTAACTTTTTTATAGATTTTGTTTGTGGGTAGATAATAACTCGCATATTCGTATAAATATACGTAGGTGTGGATCTCGAGATTCCTATTTGGTTATACTTTGGTGGTAAAATAATTCGTGATCCAAAGATCGGATGTTGTTATAGTGTATTGGATCCGGAAATAGTTTGGGTACCTCGTACCATTACATTTGCAGAATTAGTTGAGAAAATTTATGAAGTTACTAATTGGGATAGGGATCAATGGAATGTGAAAATTTTAGCTCGATACGCAGCAGGTAGAGGAGATGATCAGTATTTTATGACAGTGCACGTATCTACTGATAATGCTATGAAGTCAATGATTGCTAGGACATTTGATCCCAATTGTACTTGGTCTGCATTAAAATTATATATTCAGCAAATTCAAATTTTGAATGCTCAGCCACATGATATTCCTAGTTCAAGCTTCGTAAGGGTAGTCCCTACACAACAGATGAGGTCTAACCCCGCTCATTCTTCACAACCAAATCCACTGTCCTCACAAGAAAACACCTTCATAAATACAACAAACCCGGATTCTACAGATGTTGAGTTGCCACGCCAACCTAGTCCGCTTCTTGACTATGTTCCAAATGACACTGTATTTGAACTCTTTCAAAATGCTACCATTAACAATGACTTATTAGACAATGATGAAGAAGAGGAAGAAACAGATGATGAAGTTGATGATAGTGTAGAAAATGATGATGGAGACGAAGATGATGATGTAGCAAATGTAAATCCTACGAACTACAGTTCTAATGAAGTGAGAGCTACTATAGCTATGCTAATATTAACGCTCATGTTACCGAGGAGATGAGACAAGGTGCTAGAGTACACCAAGTTCCACAAGAGTCGTCTGGTTCATCCAATGTAGACGAATTGTACATTGGACAGGAGTTTGTAAGTAAAGAGTCGATTCAGCAAGCTGTCAAGGTATATTCTATCAAGAAACATTGTGAATTTGTCACATTGAAATATTCACCGTCACTATACACTGTTAAATAAAAAATGGCACCTAGAAAACGTACAATTGAGGAGATCGTGCAAGGTCCCCCAGGAGTAAGTGATGGTGGATGCCCTTGGAGTTTACGAGCAATTGTTCCAAAAGACGGAACAAATTTTGTGGTGAAGAAGATAGTTGGGTCTCATACTTGTACGAATCCCATGTTGAATCAGGACCACTGTAAGTTGATTCTAACCTTTTTTGTAATTTGATTGTGGGTGTGGTGAAGAAGGATATTGGTTTAACACCGCGAATAATTATTGAGATAGTGAAAATACAATATAATTATCAGATTTCATATAAGAAAGCTTGGATTGCAAAACAAAAGGCAATTGAGAGGTTGTTCGGTACTTTCGAAGAAGCGTACACGAAGTTGCCTTTTCTACTAACAGCAATTCAAGCAGCAAATACAGGAATCGTTGTCCACTGGGATAAAAATGAGTCTAGTCCTAGTGAGGAAACATTCATGGGAGTATTTTGGGTATTTGGTCATTCGATTGAAGGTTTCAAGTCTTGCAGACCTGTTATTAGTGTCGACGGAATTCACTTGTACGGTAAGTACAAGGGTTGTTTGCTGATTGAAGTATATTGGAATCAATAAGGATCAAATATAGAGGAATTGGAATCAATCAGCCTTGAAGCTAATTGAAAAAAAATGTACAGGCGTAAGACTCGGTCTTTCAAAGAACGATCTCATTATAACTAGACTTGAAGCTGATTGATAAAAGGAACTTACAGCCGCAAGACTCGAAGACCGAGTCTAGTTATAATCAGCTCGTTCTTTCAAAAACCGAGCTTTGAGTACACTCTTTTACAGAAAGCAAGATTTTCTCTGGAAAAGAGTGAACTCCACAGTCGGTTTTTGAAAGAATGATCAAAATATTACTACACCTGGTCTTTCAAAGTCTTCAATCTGATTGAAAAAAAAAATTACAGGAGTAGTTATAATTAGATCGTTCTTTCGAAAACCGACTGTGGAGTTCACTCTTTTCCAGTGAACATCTTGCTTGCTGGAAAAGGAGTGTACTCAAAGCTCGGTTTTTGAAAGAACGAGCTCACTATAACTAGACTCGGTCTTTGAAAGACCGAGTCTTGAGCTAATTGAAAAAAAGAATTTACAGACACAAGACTCAGTCTTTGAAAAACCGAGTATGTTAATACTAAACTCAGTTTTTCAAAAGCCGGGTCTAGGCTTAAATTGCACCATTTCAGTTTAAAACATGCATTTCCCCTTTACATTCACTTCAAACAACCTCACATACAGTAAAAACAACTTTTCAATCCACTTCCACATTTCAGTTCAATGCACTCCACATTCGGCTCAAACAACTTCGCCACAAGCTCAGACATCTCATAAACATCTCATAAACATCTCAACAAGTTCAATGAAGTTAATCAATAAAACAATCTCATAAACAATAAAACAATCTCAACAAGTTCAATGAAGTTAATCTCAAACATCTCACAACAATCTCAAACATCTCTTCAAAAATATCAAAATATTACAAAATCAAGCTAACTTAAAATATTACAACATCAAGCTAACTCAAAATATTACAACATCAAACTAACATCAAGCTAACATATAACTCAAAATAACTCAAAAGATAACATGCATTATAGACAAGATAACTCAAAAGCTAACTCAAGGGATAACTAAAAAATGTGGTTCCTTCATGCACTTCCATCCGCTTGTTCCGTTTACTAAACATTTACCGAACCTGCATTATAGACAAGAATCAATTAACTCATAAATTACGGTGACAAAAATCAACAAAAATCAACTAATGCTTTAATGCACCTGAATTCCTACATGGTGACAAAAATCAAGGGTCGGGTGTGAAGAAGTTAGTGGGTAAATCCCGGTGTCTCGCACTTTTTGCAGGTGAACGGCGGGAGTCAATGGTCAAACTCCGATGGAACAGGTTTCAGGTTTGCTATTCAAGTTTTTCAAGAATCCACAAATACTGTCTGTTTACCCCCACACCAGATTTAGCGGTAACAGATTGGCGCCGTCTGTGGAAAACACCACGAACAGCAGCCTTTCCTCTTTCCATTGGTCAGATCTTCTCCAGCCATGCCTCCAAGAAAACTCAGATCCAGAGGGTCCAACCGTGGACCTACCCCTCCTCTAACACAACAAGAGATTTCCCATCAAACTGTCTTGCCGACGGGACCTGCCCCTCAGCCTAATCAGGCCCTTCAGCAGAACCAACCTCCTCCTCAGAATCATCAACCCCCTTGCAGTCAAACCGGTCCCCAGAATGCCGGTGCGGGGGGAACCCGAGTCGATCCTCACAAGCAACCGCTCCATCAGGACCGCGTCTCAATACACAACCCCTCTTCCGATTCCATGGCATCTCACAACCCTCGAGACTCAGATGACCTACGCAACACCCTCGACAATCGGCGAAAGGAAGAGGACCTTCGTCGCCGTTTGGATGAAAAGCGGGCCCGAGAGGGAGCCCCCCGCCAACAACGTCCAAATGAGCGATCTCCTCATCGCCGAGATTACAGAAGGTCCCCTACTCGAAGGGGGCGGAGAGAGTCCCCTCGGCGCCATAGGAGAAGACACCATTCTCTTAATGATAGGCAACCTCTGAGGAACGATGAGGCACCCATCACCCGTGCCGAGTTCCAGTGATTCCAAGCAACTGTTTTGCAAGCCCTCAATCTTCGACCCAACAATAACAATACTCAAAGGGTCCCCACTCCTGCTCTGGTCCAAAGTCCTCGCCATCGGTCCCTCACTCCTCCCCCGGCTCCTACCAACCAATAGCACATTCCTAGCCCTCGCCACTCCCGGAGCTACCGTCGTCGTAGTCCCCGCTATCCTTCTTATGAAGACGAGTCCAGGGGCTCATTTGATTACCGTCGGAGGGACGATGCTCTCTATCGCCGTCTCCATGAGATGGAGAGGCGCCTCGGCCGAATGGACAAAGATGAAGAGCTAAGAGGAAGGACCCTCCGCCCGAGTAGACCTCCCTTCTCCATAACCTTCATGGAGGCCCCCATTCCTGAGAACTTCAAGCCGCCTTACTTCGAGTCATATACAGGGGAGTCTGACTCCGCGGATCACATAGAGAGTTTCAAAACTCTCATGATGATCCACCATGCTTCAGACGCCCTCCTCTGCAAGATCTTCTCTGCCACGCTGAAGGGGTCTGCAAGAGAATTGTACTCTCGCCTCGCCCTGGCCTCTATCTTCTCATTCGATCAGTTCGAAGGGCTCTTCCTTACTCATTTTGTGAGTAGCCGCCGGGCTGAGAAAACAAGTGTATCTCTGGTGACCCTCAACCAAGAAAAGGGTGAACGCCTAAGGGATTACGTTCGGCGCTTCACCACCGAAGCCCGGTCCATTCCCTTCCTCAACCAATCAGTAGCCTCAGCCGCATTCGAGCGCAACATCACTAATGCCAACCTCATGGCGTCCCTTGCCAAGAAGCCTCCTCGGGACTTCTCAGAACTCCTACTTAGGGTGGAGAAGTACATACGAGCGGAAGAGGCTCTCAACCCCCCTACTCTTGAGGAGACATCTTCCGGGAACAAACGGAAGAGCACAAGCAAAGAGGGATCCCAAAAATTCCAGAAGGACGGCAATGGCCAGTACTGCCCGACTCCTCAGTTTGAGAAGTTCACCCCCTTATTGCTAATATATCAGAAGTTCTTATAGAGGTAGACAAGGAAGGACTACTCTGTGCTCCCCCTAGAATGAATATACCTGGCAAGAAGAGGAACAAGGATAAGTGGTACCGCTTTCACAGGGACCACGGCCACGACACGGATGATTGTCGGGCTCTCAAGAAGGAGATAGAAGAACTCATACAGCGGGGGCACCTGACCAAGTTCGTCCAAAAAGAGGGGGCCGAGATTCCCCCCTGAATAGCCAACAAACGAACATAAAGGCCCGCCGAGCTTCAAGACTCGGCTCCTCCCAAGAGGTCTTCACCTCATCGTAGAAGTAGGATCTTGATTTTCAATAAGGCCGATGCTTGTAACCCGGCCAATAGCATGTAATAATGGCTCGCCATATTGAAGTGGCCACTTAATTTATCTCAATAAAACTTTACATTTTTCATTGAAAATTATTGCTCTTGCCTCTTCTCTATCTTTTCGAGTCACATCTACGACTCGTTAAATGGTGAGTTCGGAGTCCAGCTTCTTCTACATGGCTGCTCCCGCAACTCACTAAGCTCTAACAACGAGTTCAGAGTCCAACACTTGGCTCGATTCCGCTTCAAATAACTTGCTCTTCAGCAAGTTAGAAGTGGTTCGCCATTCGAAATTGCTCCTACACCTCGTTAGCCCTCTCTTAAACGACGAGTTCGGAGTCCAATACTTGGCTCGATTCCGCTTCAAATAACTTGCTCTTCAGCAAGTTAGAAGTGGTTCTCCATTCGGAATTGCTCCTACACCTCGTTAGCCCTCTCTTAAACGACGAGTTCGGAGTCCAACACTTGGCTCGATTCCGCTTCAAATAACTTGCTCTTCAGCAAGTTAGAAGTGGTTCGCCATTCAGAATTGCTCCTACACCTCGTTAGCCCTCTCTTAAATGATGAGTTCGGAGTCCAACACTTGGCTCGATTCCGCTTCAAATAACTTGCTCTTCAGCAAGTTAGAAGTGATTCGCCATTCGGAACTGCTCCCACAACCGTTGATACTCTCTTAAACGACAAGTTCAGAGTCCAACACTTGGCTCGATTCCGCTTCAAATAACTTGCTCTTCAGCAAGTTAGAAGTGGTTCGCCATTCGGAACTGCTCCCACAACCGTTGATACTCTCTTAAACGACGAGTTCAGAGTCCAACCCTTGGCTCGATCCCGCTTCAAATAACTTGCTCTTAAGCAAATTAGAAGTGGTTCTCCATTCGGAACTGCTCCCACAACCGTTGATTCTCTCACTTAAACAGCGAGTTCGGAGCTGAAGCTCTCCCCTAGAGTTTCTCCTCAAACTCGTCTCCCAAATGGCACTCTCCCAGAGCCGAGCTCTTCACTCCGCTCGCCTTCAAAGCGGACCTCCTCTCAACGAGTTCGGAGCACAACTCTCTCCTAGAGTTCCTCCTCACACTCGTCTCACAAATGGCTCTCTGCCAGAGCCGAGCTCTTCACTCCGCTCCTTCTAATGCGGACCTCTTCTCAACGAGTCCGGAGCTCACAGCTCTCCCCTAGAGTTCCTCCTCACACTCGTCTCACAAATGGCTCTCTCCCAGAGCAGAGCTCTTCACTCCGCTCCTTCTAATGCGGACCTCTTCTCAACGAGTCCGGAGCTCACAACTCTCCCCTAGAGTTGCTCCTCAAACTCGTCTTCCAGATGGCTCTCTCCCAGAGCAGAGCTCTTCACTCCGCTCCTTCTAATGCGGACCTCTTCTCAACGAGTCCGGAGCTCACAACTCTCCCCTAGAGTTGCTCCTCAAACTCGTCTTCCAGATGGCTCTCTCCCAGAGCAGAGCTCTCCACTCCGCTCCTTCTAATGCGGACCTCTTCTCAACGAGTTCGGAGCTGAAGCTCTCCCCTAGAGTTCCTCCTCACACTCGTCTCACAAATAGGTCTCTCCCAGAGCAGAGCTCTTCACTCCGCTCCTTCTAATGCGGACCTCTTCTCAATGAGTCCGGAGCTCACAATTCTCCCCTAGAGTTGCTCCTCAAACTCGTCTTCTAGATGACTCTCTCTTAGAGTCGAGCTCTTCACTCCGCTCGTCTCCGAAGCGGACCTCTTCTCAATGAGTTCGGAGCACAACTCTCTCCTAGAGCTCCTCCTCACACTCGTCTCACAAATGGCTCTCTCCCAGAGCCGAGCTCTTCACTCCGCTCGCCTCCAAAGCGGGCCTCTTGTAACACCTCGGATTTTAAAAGACCGAAAATATTATCTTTTATATTTTGTAGGGGTTTATTTTAAGTGATATTTTATTTATTTTTAATATCGATACTGGTATTGAATATTTGTGGTAGATTGGTATTATTGTTATATTAGAGTAAATAGTTGAGATTTTGTGAGGAAATATAGTTTATTTTATTTTATCATTATGGGGAATTATTATAAGATAATTTTAATGTGTTTTGTATTGTTTGTATTATTATAGAAAAGAGTTGCGGTTTATTTGTAATATAATGGATTTGGAGGGCTTATAGGTAATTATACCTTACTATTATTATTAGGGTAAAAGGGATATGAGCAAGTTGCTCATTTAGTAAATGAGCAATTGATTATGTGGCATACATGTGATTGGAAAATTATTAATAGGGTTAGTTGTCCAATGTATCACATGCATGCCATATAATCAATTGCTCATTTACTAAATGAGCAAGTTGCTCATATCCCTTTTACCCTTATTATTAATATATTATATTTTCAATATAACCCCTCCCCCATTTTAATTCCTTCTTTCATTTTTTTTCTTCTCCCTTCCCGTTCACTCCACCCGACCGAAACCCAAAAACCCATCGAACCCAACCTTCGGCCTCCCTCACTCCCGCTCAAATCCACTTGGGTTCTTCACCAAATCCAAATTAAATTGGGAACTAGGCTAATTGAAGGGTTCTCTACATCGTGGAAGTGTCGGATTTTCGAAAGGATTTCGAAAAGGTAAACCTTAACTATTTTATTGTATGAAATTTAGTTGGGTTAATTTTTATGGAGTAGGATTATTATGGTAGAGAGATTTAGAGATGTTGGAAGTGGTAGATTTGAGGAATTAGTGGATTGTTAGAGAAATTACAAGTTGTTGATAAATTAGGGTTTTGGGTTTGTAAAATAGAGATATATATATAAGACTTATCTCTTGTATGGTAGAGAAAAATTGTAGTGAGCCATTATAATAAAATGGGGAGTAGTGATTTTGGCATAAACTCGAACTATAGGGTTTATGAAATCGGTAGAAAACTCGATCCAAATAATTGTAGAAAATGCATATGAGGGTGTAGAGTATTATGAAAGGGTTAGTATAAATTTAGATGATTTTTATAGGCTTAAGCTCAATTAAATTGAGTAAAATAGACTATAGATGAAAAGTGCATGCTGGGTATTCGGTGAAATGCCCGGGCGATATAGAGGTGAGAATTTGATGAATTCGGAGGTGTAATTGGGTTTTATATTGAAAATATAATATATTAATAATAATAGTAAGGTATAATTACCTATAAGCCCTTCAAATCCAATATATTACAAATAAACCCCAACTCTTTTCTATAATAATACAAACAATACAAAACACATTAAAATTATCTTATAATAATCCCCCATAATGATAAAATAAAATAAACTATATTTCCTCACAAAATCTCAACTCTTTACTCTAATATAACAATAATACCAATTTACCACAAATATTCAATACCAGTATTGATATTAAAAATAAATAAAATAAGATATCACTTAAAATAAACCCCTACAAAATATAAAAGCGAATATTTTCGGTATTTTAAAATCCGAGGTGTTACATTCTACACACCTCAAAAGAAGCTCGTCCTCGAGCTATGAGGTTTAAGACAACCCCCCAAACAATTTCAAGATACTTCCTCCACACCATTACCTAGGATTTCCAGGTACATTATCAACATCAAACCTTCATTGCACCATTAACAACTACCCAGCTGGTCGTCAGGTTAGCTGCACTATGGCTTTACAATAACCACTAGTTTCATAGGATATATCACATCCAATGTCACCTCTAGCTGGACTTTAATCTACCACGGCTCCACCACTTGATAGATCTTTCACACTTTTCTCGACATAGAAACAAGAAATACATCAAGAATACCCGATATCTCCAAGATAAGCTTCAAACAATATACCACAGTTCCAATTCTCTGAAGGGCCATCATACCTCGGGTCTAACCCCTTTTTTTTTCTAGTTCCTATAACAGCGCACTCCATGGACAAGGGATACCTTTAAGAATACCCAATCTCCAATTTCTATCTTCAAGAGGCTTTCGCCACTAATCTGCATAATCATTTTCTTTTGTCAGTTACACACCTCAAAAGAGGCTTATCCATGCTCACCTGATAATTAATATTTTTTCTCGTTCCGGTCCATTAAAATATTCTCCTAGAATCTTGATTCATCTTCCTGCCACCGGAATAGACAATATACTGAGCATAAGGAACATTCTCCATCTCCCGCTACCGCAAGCCATCCTCATCAGGAACACCAGATCTACGATAATAACAAGAATTTCCTACTGCCCACTGACCAATCTGCATCACATTTATTAATCTCATCCAAAATTCGACCATGCATCCTCTGTCACAAACAGAAATTTTGAATGCATGTTTGACTGATCAATTGTAGGATAGATAGTTGTATTGATAAACTACCGATATATAAGGTCGGACCAACCTCTACTACGAAAATAAAATCAAATGGATCTAATGAATTTAACACTGTCCGCTCCTGGGACGTCATTAAGACCAAAACCTTCTTTCCATTTATAGCATTCATCACCCTAATTCTTCCCCGGGTGGTATTTTATTTCCATACCAAGCTGCCAAGGTACTCAAGCCACGTTTATTGCCTCCTACTGAAATCATTTACAAGAACAAGTGCACTAAACTCTTATGATCTGCAAAAAGTTAAAACTATCCTTCCAATGAATAATGTCTCCATATCTTCAATTGCATACAACACTGCTGCCGATTCCAAATCTGCCTAAAATCACACTCTCCATGAGACCTCGACGACCCAAATATTTAAGGCACTAACCTGCCCTCATGCACCAACTGCACCTACCTGTACCACCAGCATCAATATATATAGAGAGGCACTCCCTTCTCGGGGTATTCAAAATAGCATCTGTCGTTAATTCTTCCTTCAACTCTTGAAAATGTCTTTTCACCCTGCACCGGTCATACGAACGGCACATTCCTCCAGGAAAACTGATTCATCGGTGCAGCAATAACAGAAAATCGAAGAACGAATCGCCCATAATAGACGGCCAAAACCAAGAAACTCGGAATTTCTGACACATTCGTGGGTTATCTCCCGTCCTTTCACCTCTGTAAATGGTTTCAGATCCACAGACACGCCTTCAGCAGACACAATGTGCCCTCAAAAATCACACTTCTCACTCCCAAAAATGAAAATTTACAGACCTTTCATACCGCTTCTAGTCCCAAAGAGTCTACAACTCAGCTCTGAGGTGCCATCTATGCCCCTCCATACTGCGAAAATACACCAAATATCATATACAAATACAATCATACTCTGTTAATATAAGGGTGAAAGGTCCAATTCGTCCAATTCATGAAAACTGCAAGGACGTTCGCCCGCCCAGAAGACATTACAGAAAATTTATACAATCCAGACCGAGTACGAAAAACAATCCCTGCGATACTTCCCTCTCTAAAGATTATCTGATAGTACTCGGGTGCAACTCTAGCCGGGAGATTAGTGGCACCCCCCACAACTAATTGAACAAATTATCTATTCTCAACAACGAATACTTAATAGTCACCTTACTCCGTACACCTTCTCGGTGAACTACCTTCTTTGTTACAAAACTGCCGGCGCGCTCTATGCCGTATCACTTGAACCGATAACCTTTTCCAAAAACATCACCATAAATTCTTTTTCATCTCTCCCCATTCCTAAAGTGCTATACCACAAGCTGATTTAGAAATAGGAGTCATACCAAATATCAAATCGATCTCGAACTCCAGATTTTGCTCAGGTGGGGGACCAAAAACCTCTTCGAATATATCAAAAACTTTGCAAACCACATCAACAATGTCAATCTTCGCCTTAGATATTTTCGCCGAACCCAACGGGCATAATTTCATCGTCCAAGACATTACATACAATCAAAAACTGGGTTTCATCGGGCTGTCTCACCTGAATCCTCCCTACATCATACCCCAACTATGCATATGGCCTGCATAACCCTTCACAAACAATCAATCTCCCCAAATATGGGATAAAACCATAACCACACATCACTCCACAGTCTATAAAATATACACCTATAGGACATATGCCCAGAGGAACTGCACAAGATCTCCAGGGAATAGCCCCTTACGACACACGACAATCAATATAATAGAATACTCCAATAGTACACAAATTCACACCGGAATTTCTACAAAGGTCAATCCATATGCAGGGTTATAAAAGGTAATGCTGACTCAAAGTCAGACAAAAGTCTAATGAGGATCGCACCATTCCATGATGTAATCTATACTTAACAAAAAACCCGCATAAAATACACTCTCTATCTCCGACTAAGCAATAATGAACCCATACTCACATGACAAGATCACTAGGATTAACAAAAATTCCTAGTTAACCTAAGCTCTGATACCAAACTGTAACACCCCCATTTTTTTTTTTTGAAAACCAAACCTCCAAATTCAATTCTATCAATTTCTATATCACTTTAAACATAAACTAAAATAGTTATATTTCAATAAAAATTTGGGCAGAGTTTCCCCTGTAATTTTTGCCCCGAAACACAATTGGCTTACGGAATTCTGCTCTAAATTCCGTAGCTCACATCACAGGCAATAATATCACGAGCTCCCCAGACAATAATAAGGGATTGAAGAAATTAGGAAATAGGAAATTTTCTTATTAGGAAGCCTCCGATCAATATGTGAGTTCTTGCATCGGGGTTTGAATTTGAAATCCGTCGATGTAGCTTGCCTACATATGTCATTTGTGATGTGTGGGTGAAGACGGATTCAAATTTGGAGGCCCGTAGGTCGAGTTTTGAGCTTTAAACTAATCGGTTCTATAATTTTTCAATTAGGTGGAAAAAGTCGAACTTCGACTGGCTACAGGACGGACGTGGGATATCGTTTTCTCGATCCGTCAGGTGAGTATGTTGTGTTTATAAATATTTTATATTGTGGCCGAATTTCGTGGCTTTTTGATATGTTTTGTGGGAGTTATGCCAAAAGTGGATTTTTATTGAAAATATGGATTTTTAAGGATCCAAAATGGGTTTTTGAGATATGTGGTGAAAGTGACTATTTTAAATATATAAAATCTATAGTATGGGTTATTGTGATGTGTTGAAGTATAAAAACTAATTATATTAGATTGTTTATGCACATTTTTATTCAGTGCATGATTTGTGCATGTTTTGGGGCATATAGGCCCTTATAGGTAATTAGAATTACATGGAGCATGGTGTATAAGCTAGTATGCTATAATTAGATATTATAAGATTTAATTAGAGAAAATAAGTGGTTTTGGCCCCTTTTTCTGGGAAACCCGCATGTGTGGTGTGTAATTGTGATATATATATAGATGATTATGACGTGTGATGCAATGGTTGATGAAATTAATAATTAGGTACATGTTTACATTTTAATTATGTTGGAAGTGAATTAATGGGCAATAGTATGATATTACAATATGATGAATTATCTATTTTTGATACTCTTACGATATGGAATAACCTAATGTAGTTCTTTTATTAATATTATAACTTGGAGTATGTTTATATGTGATTCAATGAAGTAGTAAATAGCCTGGTATTCATAATGGGTGATGTTATGGAAAATTAATTAATATGGTGCATTTATGATGTGTAATACTATGACATGGTGTATGTGCATATGTGATACAATGAGATGATAATTAATATCGTGGACGCCGGATGTGCATCAAATGCAAGATAAAAGGTAAGTGTTAATTAAATGTGTTATCAATATACGTGACTCAAATCAAAGTGGTAGCTATTCTTGAATTAATAAGTGAAGCGCTTGTGTGATAAAGTAAAATGGAAAGATGCAATGATTAATGCTAATAACAGATGATTTTGTTGACCAGTACCTACAGCAATCCTGGGGGTTTGGGCTAGACCTCCTAACGCCCAAGGACCGGCTTGGGAATAGTGGACCCAAACTATATTTGGGGTAAGTGGATTTTATCGCCCAAGCTATCGGCTTGAGGCCCGGTTTCCCTCGATGAAAGCCGTCGCGAGGAAGTACCCAGTTTACCTGGGACGTGGTTTTTTCCCTCCTGGCTATCGGCTGGGAGGAAGTACCCAGTTTACCTGGGACGTGGTTTTTCCCTCGATGACAGCCATCGCGAGGAAGCACCCAGTTTACCTGGGACGTGGTTTTTTCCCTCCTGGCTATCGGCTGGGAGGAAGTACCCAGTTTACCTGGGACGTGGTTTTTCCCTCGCTAATTCGGCTAGGAGGAAGACGTAGCCTCGGACGAGTAAGACTCTGTGTGAGCATCGGGCCGCGTGTTTACTGGGCTGTCGGCTTTCAGTATGTTGGGATACTGTGGCTCACTGGTCGACAAACTAATAAAATAACTAAGTGTTAATAAAAATGTGAAAGTACAGAAAGTGAATTGTGAATTGTGGATGAGAAAGAAAGTAGTTGTGAATGAAGTAAATGTGAAGGAAAACGAGTTATGAGTTAGTGTATGAAAAGAAGTGATAAGTGCAGTACGTGGTTAATTTAAAATGGAATAATAAAAGAGGCATGTGTTCTCATGAATAGTACAAAGTAATTGTATTATGTATGTGATCATTAAAGTAAAATACAGTTTGATATGAGTTACACCTTGGAATTGTGTCAAGGAACTACCTACCCGCTATTTCTGTGGAAATGGTGGGAACTACCTGCCTTGGCATAATTTGCAGGGTGAGTTGGCATGGTATTGGTAATAATTAATGGAAATGAAGAATTAAGTAAAGTAAAGATGATAAGTGATTGAAGTGAATTAATAACCAAGCTATCGGCTTGAGATGTGATGTGATATTACCCAAACTGTGTGTTTGAGGTGCAGTGATTATTATCCAAGCCATCGGCTATGGGGTGTGATATGTTGTGGTCCCAAATTGTGTTTGGGGATTAAGTGAAAATGATAATAAGAAATCTTGCTTATAAGAATGAGAACATAGTAAGTGGTGTAGTGAGATATGAATGAGCTATAAAGCATGTTTTGATGCAATAAGAATGTGCATTCGCATATGTGATACGGTGATGATGTGATGAAATGCAAGTTAATTATAATGTGTAAGGAGATGTTATGTTTGTGTTATATGACGTGAATGAATATGGCATTTATGGGAATGAATGCATATGTTTCTGATGTGATACATGATTTAATGCAATAAAATAAATACTTGTACTATGAAAGTGGTTATGAAAATGGTTAATGCAGAAAGTATGATGTGTTATGAGTTTGTATCCATATAAATGGTTATTAAAGAAAGATGTAATAGCATCATGTAAGTGATATTTACATAAATAGCGAAATGCTAGTATGATGATAATTGTGGAGGAATGAATATTCGGGTTAGGAAATTTAAATTGAAAAGTAATGGATTGTATGTGAATTCGTATTATGCGAATGTAAAATAAGGATATATATATATATATATATATATATATATATATATATATATATATATATATATATATATATGAGGTTGATGTGAAGTGTATAGTGGAATGTGTGAATTATGGGTAATTTTATAATTCGATGCAGATTTGAAGAGTATTTTGATATAAAACCGTATTGATGATGTTTTTAAGTTCAGATGTTCAAGGCGTATCTTCTTACTTGATGTTTGTAAGTTAAATTATTTTCTTTCTACATTTTAATTCATTTGTTAGATTTTTAAATTATACTCACACCAGAAATGGCTAACCCCTGATGTTTTCTGGGGGTTAGGGGGGTCCCTCCCGGAGAGCGGACAACCCTAACTCTCCTGCAGGTTGGTAGCAGCATGGCGAGGTAGTTATAGAGTTAGGAATTTTATTTTGTCGAGATGTTAGATTATTTATGTATTTAGTATAAGTAAAAGAGTGAATAGTTGATGTATTATTTTGTATTATGGTAAAGGTATATGTATATAGTGCTGTGATGAGGTGAGAAAGCCCGTACCCACCTCGTTGTGAAGTATTGGGTTCTGTGGTTGGCTTCTAAAAAGGTTTTCCAAAATTTTTACAAAAATCTTATATGTTTTCAAAGGAATTTATGATTTTTATTTAATATTTGATAATCCGTTATGAGTTTGGCCCCCAGAGCATGATATTATATTGCCTGTGTGATTCTGCTCATTTTGACCTGGGGAGCCCGTGATATTATTGCCTGTGATGTGAGCTACGGAATTTAGAGCAGAATTTCGTAAGCCAATTGTGTTTCGGGGCAAAAATTACAGGGGAAACTCTGCCCAAATTTTTATTGAAATATAACTATTTTAGTTTATGTTTAAAGTGATATAGAAATTGATAGAATTGAATTTGGAGGTTTGGTTTTCAAAAAAAAAAAAATTTGGGGTGTTACACCTCTTCTAAGCGAGTTCGGAACTCAAAACTCTCCCATAGATTTGCTCCTTGCACTCACTTCAAAGAATGGGTCTTCCCATGGCTCGTACGAGGATCTTCCTAGCGCATCTTCTCCACCCCTAGGAGTAGAGCTCCTCTTCAAAAATCTCCAAAAACAGAGAGCAGATCACCAGGCTTCGGAGCTCTTCACCTCTCCCATATGCCGACCCCCTTCCTCGTCGAGCTCCGAACCCTCCATTATATCGAGCTACCGAGCTACTATGGGCAAAGGGGGAACTACCGAGTCACCGAGCCGAGTGGACGAGGTATCGACCTCCACATATGGAGAAAAATACCGCCGAGCCAGTTTCACCGTCAGATTGTCTCAAAAAACGTGCTAGAACATGATGAACGGCTCAGATCGTGCCACGTCTCCACAAAACGACAAGATAACGTTTTCTCGAAATCTGAGCCTTCTGTCTCGTGATTCGCGCCATGATCGTAATCAACCGTCCAGATTAAGCCACGTAGCTCGGATCTGAAATATGAGCTACCAGTCTACCGAACTGCAAAGTGGCAAAAAATGCACCTCAAAATTCGTGCTCGGATTTGCCGAAGAAGAAACAGCGAGGAAGAAGAAGAAGAAGAAGAAGAAGAAGAAGAAGGAGGAGAGCACAAGGGTTAACAGGTTAGGGTAAGGGTTAGGGTTAACGGGTCCGAACCTGAACCCCATATCGCTTCACCTCTCCCTCTCTATGCTTTCCCGCCAAAACCAGAAAGAACAAAACCCAAGATCACGCATCTCCATTGCCGACCTTGTCCAACTCCTCGGCGAGCTCTGTCCCGCCTCTAGCTTCCTCGACGAAGCTTCGTCGCCGAGCTCAATCTCCACCGAGCACCATCACTGCCATTAATGAGCTCGCGACCAAGCTCTACAAGAGCTCCGTCATCAAGCTTCAAGCACCTCTCCTCTTAACAATGCTTCGAGCTCCGACCTCCAAGCTCGTCCATTCGCCGAGCTCTTCGTCCAAGCTCCGAACCCATCGTCGGAGTTCTCCCGAACTCCACATACGACGGGCTCCACAAGCTCTCCTAGCCAGAGCTCCATCATCAAGCTTCAAGCACTTCTCCTCTTCCAACAATGCTTCGAGCTCCGACCTCCAAGCTCGCCCATTCGCCGAGCTCTTCGTCCAAGCTTCGAACCCATCGTCGGAGTTCTCCCGAGCTCCACGTACGACGAGCTCCACAAGCTCTCCTAGCCAGAGCTCCATCATCAAGCTTCAAGCGCCTCTCCTCTTAATAATGCTTCGAGCTCCGACCTCAAAGCTCGCCCATTCGCCGAGCTCTTCGTCCAAGCTCCGAACCCATCGTCGGAGTTCTACTGAGCTCCACGTACGATGAGCTCCACAAGCTCTCCTAGCCAGAGCTCCATCATCAAGCTTCAAGCACCTTTCCTCCTCCAACAATGCTCCGAGCTCCGCCACCGAGCTCCCCTGTCGAAGCTTATCGTCGAAACTCCGAGCTCACCCTCAATGACGAGCTATTGCCTTGCCATTATTGCCAAGCTCTAACCCCATCGACGAGCTCCGAGCTCCTCCCCTCATCGACCTCCACTTCGCGAAGCGCCAACTGCCGAGCTCCCCATCCAACCTCCTCGCCGATGTTGAGCTCGAGCCATCCCCTCGTCGAGCTTCAACTCCCCCCTTCGATGAGCTTCTCTCCAATATCGACGTGAACTTCTCTCTTCATTGAGATGGTGCCGGAGGAAGGAGAGGCGGGGTCGAGTCGACATGAAGGAGAAGAAAGACGAAGCAGGAGGGGGACGATGCAACAGAGCGAAGAAGAAGAAAGAAAGAAAGAAAGAAAGAAAGAAAGAAAGAAAATGCCACGTGGCATCACCACGTGGCATCGACTCCAAGGGTAGGACGGTTACCAAGTTGCCGAGCCGAGGTGCCGAGGTACCGACCTTGAAATTGGAGAAAAAAACCCGCCAACCTATACGAGTCGTCCGATCTTCTCAAAAATTGTGCCACGACACGATCGATGCACAGAAATGCGCCACGTGTCCAGAACGTGATCTGCTCTGCATGCACGCACATCTGATCATGATCAACGCTCAGAAACGCGCCACGTGTCCAGAGCATGATCTTCTTTGCGATGCGCGCCATCTGATCACGACTGACGTCCAGAAATGCGCCACGTGTCCAGGTAATATTTAATTAATTAATTAATTAATTAATTTGTTTTAATTATTTAAAAAATCCGAAAAAATATTTAAAAATCGAAAAAATTAATTAAAAATTGTAAAAATAATTATTATTTCAAAAAAATTATTTTAAAATTCTGGAAAATATAATTATTTAATTAGAATAATTAATTAATATTTTCGATAATTAATTATTTAATTCAGAAAATGAATAAAAAATTCAAAAAAATGAGAAAAAACTCAGAAAAATCTGGAAAAATCACAAAAAATCCAGAAAATTCTGAGGATATTTTTGGATATTTTACAAGTCCAGAATAACACCGTTACATCCCCAGCAAGGTCCGAACTCCCTTAAGAACACTGATAAAATTTCGTACGCCATTAGAACAACAAAACTACTCCTCGAAGACTGTAAAACTCAGTCTCCAGGAGTGGGGGGCTCGTGATATGGCTAAAAATGGGATTAAATCGGGGTCGTTCAAATCGGACACGAATCTTAAAGCTCAGGAGTAAAACGGTAATTTTACCTACAAACGGGTCTGAAATGGGAACTGGGTCTTTCTTCAAGACCCAATAACCCACGAACGGATCCACCTCAACTGGGTATAGGTCCCAACCCGAAATGAATCCGGTCCAGCAAGATAGAATTAGGTTTCTGATTAATACTAATTAACGGTCCTGATTCACATCTATCCTTTCACTGGGGATTAGGGATTACATTTCTAATCTGATCACAAGGATTACATTCCTAATCTGATCCCAACGACAGCTATAAATACCCCCAATCCACCACCATTAGGAGGTAATCAATCTTTTTCCAATTTACGCTCTTTCAAAATCTTCCTGATTACTGACTTGAGCGTCGGAGGGTATGTCGTCGGGATCAACCCCGGTATCTCGCATTTTTTGTAGGTGAACGGCGGGAGTCAACGATCAAACTCCGGCGGAACAGGTTTCAGGTTTGCTATTCAAGTTTTCCAAGAATCCACAAATACTGTCTGTTTACCCCCACACCAGATTTAGCGGTAACAGTTTCCTAGATCGTCAATTAGTGGTAAGAACATCAACGAGATGGCATTACCTGACGAATTTGGAAACAATACAGTGCCAAATAGCGTGAGGATGTAGGCCCTGCAATAGCACTCCACCTCCACCGCAGTTGAAGCTACATTCAATTTATTCCTAAAGGTGTCCTTCAACCACTTCAACCGAACAAATTTACCACTAATCGCACCGGTTTCAACTTCGACACCTAAGTACTCCTCGACTATATAAACCGGGTCGAAGTCCATTGTACCTGTGACTGCCTCTCCATCGATTTGAAGCCCAGTGATTATGAAGACGTCCTGCAAAGTCACTGTCATTTCCCCAATTGGCAGGTGAAATGAGTGTGTCTCAGGCCTCCATCTTTCAAGAAGTGCTTCCAGAAGAGGTCGATCGCACTTGATGGAGCTTATCCTAGCAATACCGTATAACCCACAGTCTCTTAGTATCTCGTGTATCCGTGGGTGCATAGGTAGTGGATGACTGGTCCTAAAGCGGCACTCCGTAGACTCACCGTGCCACACATTCTGTGATCGATGCAACGGTTGAAGAGTGAAGAGTGAAGGATCGAGGGGTTCTGGGCCTCCAGAAGGGATATACGATGATGAAGGGACTGAAGAAGAAGTGTCCGCCTCATTTGGATTGATTTGAACCTACATAACAATAATATTTACATCAATAGACCAAAATTTCATATAATTGTATTAGAATCAACAATTAATTACTTACATTAGTATCCTCGATACGAGCACGACCACGACCAAGACCACGTTCACCGTGAGTACGGGCTCTATCGCCACGTGAAGGTCTACTACTTTCTCCTTCCTCCATGTTCCCCATTGTGTGTGCCATTTACGATAAAATACAAATCACTACAACTTCAACAAAATTGTTATTAACTACACATAACCTAGATATCAAAACCAACATTAAAAACAATTGCTAGATAATAATGCCATTTGCTACTCTACTTGTTTTTTTTCATTCTCTAATAAAAAATAAAATTAACAACAATGGCTACTCTACATTGTCAAGAAAATCACCAACATTGTCATATATATGACCAACATCGTCAACAAAATTGCCATTTGCTACTCTACTTTTTTTTTTCATTTTCTAATTAGAACTAAAATAAACAATATTTGCTACTCTACATTGTCAACAATAACACAAAATCAACTAAGCACCTTCACAATAACCCAAAATCAACACAAAATTTTCTTAGCAAAAGCTTGATAAATATACCGTTCAAGTAGGAGATTCCAAAGCTTGATAGTGACAATATAGAGTACTTCTAGATCCTTCAACCAAGATCTTCCCCCACCGAAGACGAAATTAAACGAGATCTAAGATATTGGGATTTAGGGTTTTAGGGTTTAAAGAAAGATTCAAATTTGGGGAAAAAGATAGGGAAAATCAAAAGACGATGAGAGATGACTTGGTTTTGGAGAGTGAATCGATCAATTTGAGGGGAAATCGACAAAAAAAATAACTAGGGCGGCGATGGGTTTCGTTGAGGGAGAGAGTTAGAGAAGATAGAATAGAATAAAGTATAGAGAGAGAGAATAAAGTAGAGAGAGAGAAGAAGAAAGAAACAGGTCTGAAATAACCCCCCGATCGACACTTGGTCTTTGAAAGACCGAGTTTAGTTAAATCTAACTCGGTCTTTCAAAGACCGAGTATTAGACTTCGAAAAATCCAAAACTAACATTCGGTCTTTGAAAAACCGAGTTAGTTTTAACTAAACTCGGTCTTTTAAAGACCGAGTGGGATTGTTTGGGAATAAAAAAAAACTAGGACGGTTTGGAAAAAAACTTTCAAAAAGTGGGACAGTTTGGGAAAAAATTCAGAACGCTCTAGAAGTTGTCGCCTCATTTACTGGAGGCAGCGACAGATGAGACAGGTGCCCCTCGTATATTTATCCACAAAATAAAATTTTAATTTAATTATGTTCTATATATTATTTAATATTGAAAAATATTAATTTTATATTGAGTATAACAAAAATTTAGAAAATAATACGAAATGTCAATTAAAAACATCGAGCATTTTTGGACAACCTTAATTAAAATTTTATAAACATTCAAATAAAAAATAATGCAAAATACAACATTTAAGTATTATATTATTTGTAGACTGGTCATTTTATAATAAAATATTATACCTATACTAGATTTGCATGTGGGCACGTGCCTACGGCACGTCTTCAGAACGATACAGCATATGAAAAGCCTTGTAAATAGCAAATCAAAAATTATATAGCTCAAGTTTGAATAGTATGACAATAATTAGTTGTAAATAAAAGTCCATGTTTTCATTAGTATATGTTGAAAAATAATTATAAACTAGGATATAAAAGTCCATGTTTCCATAAGTATATATATAAAAATTAAATAAATAAAGAAGTTGTTTTGGGGGGATTTGAATTTGAGTTTTGGGGAAAAACTTTTGGAAGGAAAAATGTGTTTTGTGAGGTTAGATCTGGACATTTGATTTTGGGGAGATTGAAGGATAGCCACTTGATTGCTTTCTTTGTGTTTTATTATATAGATATTATGCTAATAGGAGAGAGAATGTATCATCTATCTTCCTTCTCCATTTTGAAATAGAGAAATGAGAGCAAAAGTAGGAATTCACATATATCTTAACACGTGCACATACCCAGTCACTACCTATGCTCAATTTTGGACCGTCCGATCGTCCAGATGCGCAAAGACGTGCGTAATCGAGGTTCCCAATTGCGCCACGTCGCCACCCAATCACACATGTCCAATTCACTCAACGGGCCAGCCCATCACATGATCAACGTCCTAGGTCGCGCCACGTCACCACATCATCCTAATTATATCTATATAATTATAATATAGATATAATTAGATGAATTTTTCAAAAAAAATTGTTTTACTATTTTCTTATTTTTAAAAAAAATTATGTGCAGTATTGCACGTGTTATACTACCTATTATATTATATTATATTATATTATATTATATTATATTATATTATATTATATTATAATATATTATATAAGTTTGTGCAATATTGTACAAGGTTAAAAGAGAGATTCCTATTTAACTAACACGTGTGCTATGCACGGTTTTATTAAAAAAACGAAAAAATAAATAAAAATCTCAATACCCCAAATACAGTATCTTATCCTCTCACTTTCCTAATCTCACCCCGCTGCCCAACCCCCACTCCCTCTAACTCCATCCCCCCAGCAACTTTAGTAATATTCAATTGTATAATACTATAGTTTTGCAGTGATTCTTTAAACCATCTGCATCTGTGGGGATGATAATGAATATTTCAGTTACTATGGTATGAATGATATTCATAAGTGTCTCTCAAATCTTTCATATTTTTAGTAGTTCTATATAATTTTACGAGTCCCTCAAAAGTATTTTAGACTGTGCAATTTGCATATGGTAACACTAGTTATTTATTAATGTTAAATATTGAGGCATCTTTTTTTTTAATTGTACATTTTGTAAATAAAAACACCTATAGTTTAGGTAAATTTGAGTTTTGGTCACAAATGTATTAGTTATAACTAGATTTTTTTAATTATCATTTTGTAAGTTTTTTAGAAGTGTTCTATATTTTACATTGTCGATAGTTAATTTTAAACGAAGTGTAATTAATACTTAAGATTAATATGAATTGCACATTAAAAAATATCAAACATTCAAACAAACATTACAATTAATATTACATAGATATTCAAACTAAACTGATGCTCACACGAAATATGAAAATAATAATTCAATAACATATCATATAATAAACCGGTAATTTAGAAATCTGGTAAACCGCTTCTAGATCCTCCAATATCAGTGAAATATTGCCCAAGGTCATTAGTGCCAGAAGAAGGGTCTGGTTGTTGTTGTTCAGCGCTTTTTTGAATAATTTTGACTTGTTGAGCTCGAAAATACTCGCGTAAGGTTGGATCAGCAATGGAATTCAAATATTTTAATAAATTTTTATTTTCTTCTTCTTTTTTTTAATGTCAGTTGTTGTTGCTGGATTTCCAATTGTTTCTGCCTGTCGAAGATTGTCTTTTTTAACATCTCCATCAGTTGTCGATTATCTTCTCTAATTTCGTTCAAATTACATCACTTTTTCTTTTCAACTTGGCTTTTTTCACCCCAGATGGGTCGTTCAGATGAAGTACATGCCAAAATTGAGTTCGTCTAAATTGGGAGCAAAAAATGATTGGCCAGAAAATGACATGGAAGATTCAGGAGTTGGATTATCGGACTGTGATGAGCCATAGTTGACGTGACTACTTCGAGCATTTTGTCTTACAGTAGGGACGCTATATTTATTTTTTTCCGAAACCTTTAACAATATTCCAAACACGATCAAATTTGAAACCTTTCTTAAACTTGGGATCTTGCATGAATAACTCTTTCGCTCAACGTAACTGCAAATTAATGTAAATAAAATGTTAAAATTAATCGGACTGACATTAATAGTAGTGAAAAATAAGTTTAAATAATTACTCACAATATATGCATCTGAAGCATCACTTGGATTCATATTCTCTATTTGTTTGAGGTACTCATTCAATTTTCTTACTTTAGTCATTATATCATGAATTTAACACTGCACCGATCGCTTGCTATGGTAATCCCAACTCTAGTCTCTTGATTCGTTCTACATTCACTCCACACGAGTCCAAAAATGATCAGCGGACTGGTGAACACCCGTAATGGGGTCCTGAGAAATTTCTAAATAGTTTGGCAAATGAGCACATCTTCACCAATAACGTATCCAGAAGATCGGATAGACCGTTTCTTTTCAAGTTTATAGTTGAGAATAACAATATGAGGAAAATGATGGTTTGCACAACAAGTGAAGTTTGCTATATATAGGAAATGAAATTCTCAAAGAATCTTATGCACTGAAACAACTTTATCAAGAATCCTATGTATTCAGTGAGCTTTACACTTGGTCCAATTCATTCAAACTGGTCTACACTTCATCCAATGTAGTCAATCAGCTTTAAGAAAGAATCTGATGCGTTCAAACTGATCCACACTAGGTCCAATGCATATCACACATCTTTTAAGAAAGAATCCAATGCACTCAAACTGATCTACACTTCATCCAATGTAGTCAAATTACTTTAAGAAATAACCTGATGCGTTCAAACTGGTCCACACTAGGTCGAATGCAGCTCACACGTCTTTTAAGAAAGAATCCAATGCATTCAAATTGGTCAGTCACCCGAACTAATGCTTTTAAACAGCTTTAAGAAATAATCTAATGCGCTCAAACTGGTCCACACTAGGTCCAATGCAGGTCACATATCTTTTAAGAAAGAATCCAATGCATTCAAACTGGTTTACAGCAGAACCAATGCATACAAACTGCTTTACACTATAACCAATGCATTCAAACAGGGTTACACTATGTCTAATGCAGGTCAAACAACTTTATTGAAAGAATCCAATACATGAATACATATTTGTACTTGCTATAAATAACATACTACACTATGATCCAACAAAAAAGTTTCAACTCTTTGGATTTTCTTCTTTTGTCTACCTTCCAAAAAACTCAAAAGAACTTATTCAATACCTTCACTTGAAAAATGAATTTCGAGTATAGAGGTTCATCTAATTTAGCAAATTCTAGTTTCCCTTCGGATGACGACAGTTATACATCAGGGATGGGTGTTATGGCAGAAATTGATGCCTTTGAAACGGCCATATATCAACTTATCAAGCGATCGACCACAACAACACGATCATGACCAACTATTTCAATCAGCAAATTAAAGCAACCATGGTGGCTCGATTCCTTGTCATGTGATGATCAATAGCAATCAGGAAATAGCGGATCGCAATTTATTCAACGACTATTTCGCAGAGAACCCATGTTACAGTGAGTCTAGGGAACTAGGGGTCGAGAGCTGCTGGTAGTAGTCCGGGTAGCAGGACAGTTGTAGTTTTGCAGCTGATAGGGGGGACCATATATCGTCAACGATTTAGAATGTCTCGAAGTTTGTTTATGCATATTGTTGACGAGGTCAAAGATCATGACTACTACTTCCAACAACGAAGTGATGGTCTTGGTAGACTGGGGTTATCAAGTTTACATAAAGTAACAGCCACGTTATGGATATTGGCATATGGTCAACCGGCCGATGCTACGGACGAGTACGTTAAAATTGGTGAGTCAACGGTAGTTGAAACCATGAAGAGATTTTGTAGGGTTGACAGGGTTGTTGTGGAGATATTTGTAGAGCAGTAT
Organism: Hemerocallis citrina; assembly: GCA_017893485.1. Taxonomy (NCBI): domain Eukaryota; kingdom Viridiplantae; phylum Streptophyta; class Magnoliopsida; order Asparagales; family Asphodelaceae; genus Hemerocallis; species Hemerocallis citrina. The sequence continues at coordinate 60,353,242 of CM030362.1, read as the reverse complement.
CCAAGAACACCTACCGCTAATGACGTCACCAGGCTACTCTATGTTGGCCAACGACGTAGTTTCTCGGGCATGTTGGGCAGTTAAGATTGTATGCATTGGAAGTGAAAAAATTATCTCACGGCATGAGGCTGGACAATATGCAGATCGTAGTGGATCACCAACTATTATTTTTGAAGTTGTAGTAGATTATGATCTTTGAATATTACGCGCATACTTTGGGATACCATGCAGCAACAATGATATCAATGTTTTAGACTCGTCTCATCTTTTTTCTAATTTAGCTCAAGGTAGTGCTCCTCCCACTCATTATGTTTTCAAGGAAAATAGTATAACATAAGCTATTATTTAGCTAATGATATATACCCAAAGTGTTTCACTATTGTACAAACTATTCAACAACCGCAGGGTCGAAAGAAAAAGTATTTTTCTATGAAATAGAAAGCATGTAGAAAAGACGTAGAAGTGCATTCGGAGTTCTTCAATCACGATTCACAATCGTGAAAGGACCGACACGTTGGAGGAAAAATGTGTTACATGACATAATGACTACATGCATTATTATGCACAACATGATTATTGAAGATGAACGTGATGTTGATGCTCCAATTGAAGGTGTGAGGGAAGCTCCAGCTTCAGAAGTCGAAATGGTAGTAGATGAAAATACAAGATTTGCACAATTTCTTGCTCGCCATAGTCAATTTATGGATAAAAATGCTCACATTGCACTTCGTAATGCATTAATTGATCATTTGTGGGAGGAGTATAATAATTCAGATGGTTAATTAAACCATCAATATGTATTTGTAACAATTTGTGTTCATGTTTAATTATGGAATATAATATTTTTTGTCATAATTGTTATTTGTTAATATAGATTTGTCATTTTAGATCATTTGTTTCTAATAATAAGTTAATTTTGTCATTTTAGATAATAAAATATAATTTATTCATATGATATTTTCGACAAATTTATTAAAATTATGAAACGTATTATGTGATCAGTACGTAATAAAAATTTGTATATGGAGATTTGGTGAAATAGAGAAGAAAGGGGGGATTTTAGGGAAAAGTGATTTAAAAGTAGGTAGAGAAGAATATGCAGAGAATATTCTATTTTGGTGCTAGAAATGGTGCTATGGGTAGGAGATGAAGTTAGTGTTTGATGTGTCTTTTACACCATTTTGGTGTAAAAGTTACACCAAAATAGTATTGTGGGTTGGAGATGGCCTAAGAGCATCCACCATGGTTTCTCATTTTGCCATTTTTCTAATTTTTTGGCAAAATAAGTGCTGCAACGGTTGCTCATTTTGCCAAACTTTGAGAAAGTGGCTACAATGACTTCTTCCAGATGTAGAGAATTTTCAAAATTTCAAACTAAGAGCATCCACAATGATTTCTCAAACATGTTGTTTCGTCCCGGAATTTTTTTAAAAAATATCAATCGAACGAGACATCATGTATCGTCTTAGAATTTATTATTATTATTTTTAAAAAAGTATTGGGCGGAACAACTTGTTCCGTCCAAAAAAATAAAAGAAAAAGAAAAAAAAAGCATCAGACGGGACATGTTGTCTCGTCCGAGCTAAAAAAAACCAAGGACGGAACAACATGTCCCGTTCCAACATGTTAACCATAATTAACTTGGTTTAAGTGAGAATTTAAGACAATAATAAATTTGTTTCTTCATTTAATCATGGTTTACTTCTAATTTAATAACTAATTAAATTATTAATGACCATTTAATAACTAATGCAATTTAATTTGTCAAAAAAATTACTTTATATAAGTGACACTTTTGTAAATAATTATGTCGTAAATAAATTTGAACTTTGAGGGTATTATGGTAACTAACAATAGTTGAGTAAATGAATGATTAATATAACTCCTACTTAAAAAATGAATTGTTGAGATTAGATGGTTGAATGTCGACAAATTATACGTTGTCTACAAATGACAATCCCAACTCTCCCATTATAATATTAGAGATTTCCCTAACAGGAGGAAGAGAGAATACATCTCAGGATCCATACAAATGGTTGTTAATACAAAATTTTACTATATTGTGAGCTGCAAAATTTGTTCTCCTCTATTCATGCTAACACTGTTATCGAGTCGGGTAGTGAGATACCTAGACCTTGCCCTATGGCAACTGGTCCGGATTCGAATCCGTGTCTATTTAAATTTTTCTGGTCCGAATTGGGTTCAATCGGTTCCCGGGTACTCAACAGAACTAATAATATACGACAATAACTTTTTTCTTCTTCAATGCTTACAAAAGTTTTCAATATTCAAATTCATAATATATTTTTTCTTTAGAGTACCACATTAATTAGCTACATATAAAAAGTGAAAGTGAAATTAATTAATATGTAAATGAATATAATTAAGTTTATTTTATAAAATAAAGATTGTGAGATGCAAATTAGGAGTAAAAGAAAACAATTGCTCTTTCTTTATTAAGTTATATGAACATATTAAGCTTTATTTTCTATAAAAAAAGTTATAAAAAATTTTAACAGATACAACTATCTTGTTCTAATATATTAAAAATTAAGTTATTGGTTTACTAACGGGTCTATGGCCGGGTCTGGATCGGGCCGGGTACAATTGAGTTCAAAATCATCGGATCCTAATTCTACTCGTCTAGAATTGGGTCAGTTTCGGTCCAATATCGGATCCAGATCTCAGATAAATGTGACAGTGCTAGTTCATGCGATACCTTGACGTTTGGCGCAGAGTTATTAGGATTATTAGTGAACAATGACGGTACACTTATCAAAGAACATAACACGAACTCCACTCCACTGTTTCATTACAATAACCAATTTTCTCTATGCGAATGAACAATCCAAATCCAAAAAAAGGTCCTGCCCACTAGCATTATTTCCCCTCCCTTCTAAAAAAGGATAAATTTCATTAAAGTATACCCATGCTTCACCAATTTGATGATAACTATATCCATATATATAATTTTACGGTTTGGTATATTATATGCTTAAACTTATTATGGTTCACTGTTTCAGTATTAACGATGTGAATTTTTAATCATTTTGACCGTAATACCCTGCTTTAAGCAATTTAAGCACCCATCTCTCTCCCTTGTAGCTTAATTTTTTTTAAAAAATAATTTTAATTTTAATTTTTTATTTTAAGCAATTTTTCTTAAAGCAATTTTTCTATTTTAATTTTAGTTTTTTAAATAGAGAAATAGAGTAACAAGCACATTTAATTGTGTAAGATAATATACTTAAACAATAATAATAGTCGAGTATATTATGAAAAGTCACCCAAAAATAGCCAACAAATTGTCAAGTGGTATTGTATAATCTCTACTATTTTAATGGAAGAATTGGGGTTGTAAACAAACAAACCCTAATTTTGTAACTGAGTAAATACGTGCAATATACGTGCAAACTACATTCACTAAACATTTTCGTGTCATGCACGTCAAATCAAAATATACAAATACAAATTCATTTAATTTAATGACTAAACTTTTTTATAGACGTGCATTGCACGTGCATTATTCTAGTATTTAAAGTTGATGGAGTACACTGATTCATATTAAAAATGTGAACGGAGTACATGTATCCGTTAAAAAAAGATACGAGTATATAATCAGTAAATTGTATTTTTTTTGATGTAACGAATAGAGTCCAGGGACTCCAGCCAACAGATCAATTAAATAAATAATAGTTTACAAATAGGATTTTACCAGCGGTAAAACAGAGGATACAGTAAGGAGGGATTATATACAGATAATCAGTAAATTGTAGGAACATATGGATAGTTTAGTGAAATTTGGCCTTCTAAAAAATTCATCTTCAACAACCCGGCCCATTTAGCATCAAAGACTCCAACAACAATATCCGCATCTTTCCAAATTTCAACTCGCAAGTCACAATCCCTTTAATTTCCGTGCACCCCTCGCGAACTCTCTTTCTCACTGTCAACGAACACCAATCCCAATCAGAGAAGAAATGTCATGGCTTGCAAGATCTCTAGTTAACTCCCTCAAAGGCGAAGAAGAAGAAGAATCCCAATCAAACCAAAACAATTACGATGAAAAATCAAACCCACAGCCAACCGCCGAAAAAGAAGATGACGACGCCGACCGGACTCGCGGCGTCAAAGAAGACCTCTCCCAGCTTACCCAAACCCTAACACGCCAGTTCTGGGGCGTCGCCTCCTTCCTCGCCCCTCCGCCGTCCGATCCACCTCAACGCTCCTTAGATCCGACGGCCTCCGACGATCCGGATGACGTCAGCTCGCCGCGTCTGGCAGGGATCCGGAGCGACTTCGCGGAGATTGGGGGGAGGTTCAAGAGCGGGATCTCGATGCTATCGAGCACCAAGGCGGTGTCGGAGATCTCCAAGATCGCGTCGACTTTACTGCCGTTTGGTGAGGAGGAAGAGGATGGGGAGGAGAGCGCGGAAATTGAGGAGAGTTGTGGAGGTGGAGGAGAGGGGGTTGGAGTTACGGATGAGGTTGTTGCTTTTGCGATGAATGTTTCGATGCATCCCGAGACTTGGTTGGATTTTCCGTTGGTTGATGATGAGGATGATTTTGAAGGTTTGATTTCTTTCTCATTTATCTAGTTCTCTATATTGTTTTTTTTTTCCTTCTTTTTTTTATATTTATGAAGTAATAAGTTGAGAAAATTAGATTGATGAGATGATTATGAGTAATTGACAATTATCATCACAATCCACATCTTAAAGTATGATTCTATCCCAAACAAGAGGTTTTAATGGGAGTGATAAGCTATGGAGTCTTAGGATGGTTGAAATTGGAGTGTCGATGTCGAAAGCAAGTTTGGGAGGGTGGCTGGAAGTGGAAGATGAATTGGTGCCCTTGCGTTGTGGCGTACGCTATTTTATGAAGGTTATGGTGGGATTTTAGGAAGAGATTTTAGTGTAGTATGTTGGTGATTGTTGTGTATTTGGTAGGGAAATGTAGGAACCAAATGTTTTGCAAGAACACAGCCACCTGATTGGTTGATGTGGACTAAGATCTAGTGGAAAATGGAATGTTAGTGTAATGCCCCGATGAAGTGATGATGTGTCGCTGTTGATTGGATTTGTTCGTAAATTGTTGTCTATTTGACATGATAATCGGTTCATATATAGAAAATGTGAAAACTGGGAGGGAGAGTATTAGATCAAGATAATTATAAAGTTGGTGTAGGTTTTGTAATTTTACATGAAGTTGAAAACACCACTGGACAGGAGTGTAACAAGGTATGGCTGTCCCAAGAGGGCCAGGACAAATTCGGCGGCAGCTGCACTTTTGTGCTAAGTATGGGTAGAGAGTAGGGAAGGGTGTTTTCCTTTCGTAATAGTGTAATTACAAAGTTGTCTAGATGGCTATGCGCTTGGTCCCTTAACGGTGGTGATGAGGACATCAGTTATGTTTTGTTTTGTTTTGAGATTTAGCCATATGTAGTTTGTTTGAGAGATTTGTTCGAGATTTGTTTGAGAGATTTGTTTGAGATTTATTTTGGATTTGTTTTGAGCCTATTAATAGGCCTCGAGAATAATTAGAAAGTATGCTTTGATTGATTAAAAAATTATTGTGATTGAGTTTTTGACTCTTCATTCATTTTTTGTGTGTGAGACATTGAGATAAAATTAGGATTTGTGACAAACCTTAATTAATCAAAACCCAAAACCCAAAACCCTTCACAGCCACTGCTCACTTTCTCTCTCCTGCTTCTTCTTCTTCCTCCTTTTCCTCCTGAAACCAAATAACCCACCCGCATTCCCTCTTCTCTCTCAACTGAACCCCTTTATCTCCTCTTCTTGAAACCCAACAACGGACGCCAGATCCAACCCCCTCCGAACAACCCTGAAGCTCCTGGACGTCGTCGCCACCAGCTGACCACCTTGACCCTTCCTCCTCCACTCGACGCCACGCCTGCTCCCTCTAACACCTCCGACCACCGTTGCACCCCCTCCATCACCTTCGAAACTTCCCCCATACTCCAAGTCCCCAAATCCCTCCAAACCCGAAACCCTATTCTCCAAACCCACTTCAAATTCGAACCCTCTCCACCTCGTGTTGCCGATCTCCATAACCAACGTCACCCTCACCACTGCAGCCACCATCGAAAGCGATCTTAACAGCAAGTCCACCTCACCACCACATAGCAACCCAAAGCTCCATCAATGCCGGCCGCTGCCTCTTCATCCGATTCCTCTCACAACTGAACAGTGGCATACTCATCGAATCTCGATAATTTCTTTTCATTCTTCAATTATTTGTGATACTGCCAATCATCTCTGGTATATTATCTGAATTTTCTGTTGTCCACAAATATTGAGTGTGTGCTTCTACTTGCTAATTAGAGTACGAATCTTTATTGCATATCTTATATGCTAATAACGATTAAGTATAATTGTTAATTGTTAAGGGTGAATCTTTAATTGAGCTTGTTAAACTTATTTCAAAATTTGAAAATCCATCAAACCAATTGGTAGTTTTAATTTCTAATTTAATCAGTATTACATGTTGGTGAACTTAATCTTTTAATATTCTTGAAAATTCTCTACGTAGGGTTAAGTTTACATCATTTTGGTATCAAAACCAAGATTTTTAAAACCAATAATTTGTGCATTCATTTAGTCATAATTTGCGTCAATTAAACAAAAATCTACATTCATTTTAGGGTTATTTTTAGATCATTTTAGATCTGAAAATACCTCATTTTAGGTGCATTTAGGACACATTTCCTAAAACTTCAGCAAGCACACGTTTCCACAACCCCAAGTTTTTCGCCTTTGGTGAATGGGTCTTCGCAGCACCATCACAAATCCTAAAGAGCCTTTTTTGTCCCTCCCAAACCACCCAATCAGAAATCCTAGAAATTAGCAAGCTCCTCCTCAAACTGGAATGGACAACTCTGACATTTTCACTACCTTCTTTGTCATTCAATCAAGTCTTGTCAATATCAATCATAGACTTGAGCAAGTGGAATTGAATCAAAATATTGCTCCTGAGCTTCATCATTAGATCTCTCAAGAAAATGATTGTGACGACCGACGTCAAGATCGTGATCCTGACGAATAATACAAGAAGAACGTTAAGGCTGACGTTCCCCGCTTTGAAGGCCACATGGAATTCCAGGCTAATCTCGATTGGATCCGTGCCATAGACCACTACTTCGTGTGGTTAAATATGAACAAAGCCCTAAATGTCAAATTTTTCATGTTGAAATTGACTGGTAAAGCTCGACAACACTGGACCAATCTTGAACATGCTCGCAGAGACCAAAGCCTGACACCTATAGCTACTTAAGAGGCCATGAAAGAGAAGCTCACCGAGAAATATGTGCCCTTATCATTCCACACCCGATTGCTAGATTCGTGGTGGAACCAACTCTATCAAGGAAGCAATTCTACCCAAGAGTACTAGATAAGTTCGACGACTTTCTCATTCGGTGCAATGCCTTAGGTAAAGAGAGTGAAGAACAAACTATCTCTAGGTTCAGAACTGGACTACGAGCCGATCTTATGAATGAGTTAATTTATAGAAATGTGGACTCTTTGGCAGCGACTTATGCCATTGTCCTCGATATGAATTTTCTTAAAATAAATTCCTCCTACAAGTCCAGCGATTCGACAGATTATTTATCTAGAATGACCTCCACTGATCCTTCAAATCCTTATCCACCTAGGAATGACAACAAGGGTAAGACACCGAAAGATACTACTCTAAGATTGATCATTTCACTAAGTGCTGTAAATGCAAGAGGTACGGCCATGTTGCTGGCAACTATTCCAGCCCCAGTAGGATCAATATAGTAGAAGGTAACGCTGTCATTGCTGAAGATTCTGACAATGAGTTTTCCTATGAATCTAATGAAAGCGATGACTTCGGCGAAGAAGAGGATGACCAGTATCTCCACTATATTCGGTCGATCCAATCACCCCTTTAAATGTAGTCAGATGTGCTTTTTTCCAACTAAAAGAAGATGATTGGAAGTGCACTGCTATATTTCACATCTTTACGATAATAGGTGACAAAAACTGTAAGATGATCGTTGACAATGAGAGCTGCGTCAATGCTGTCGCTTCAGCGGTCCTAGCCAAGATTAGACATAAAGTTGAACTCCATCAACATCCATACAAAGTATCTTGTATTGATGCGACAACCTTCCATGTAGCACATCGATGTTTGGTCCATGTAGACTTCAAAGTCTACAAGGAGCATATTTGGTGTGATGTGCTAAAAAATGGATGTGGGCCAAGTGATATTAGGGAGACCTTGGTTATACGACCACGATGTGACAATATATGGTCGATCCAACCAATGTGTATTTCAGCATGATGGATTAAAGATATAGTTCTTACCCGTGAAACCACAAACTAACTTGTCTGTGAAAACTCCCAACTCCCTCGAGAAAAGATAAGGAAGTAGCGTATATGGGTGAAAAGGAACTCATGGAAGAGATTGACAACGGGACGATATTTTTTTACTCACAGCGAGAGAAGTCTCTAAAGAGCCTAAGTCACCCATCCCTCTTCAAGTTGCTCATGTCCTAAAAAATTTGCAGATGTATTTTCTACTGACCTCCCCAACCAGCTACCCCTGCTGCGCGACATCCAACATGCTATTGATTTGGTTTCGGGAGTGAGTCTTCTTAACTTGTCACACTATCAGATGAATCTGACGGAACATGCTGAGTTAAAAGGCATGTTGACGAGTTATTGACAAATGACTTTATTAGAGAGAGCTTAAGTCCTTGCGCAGTCCATGCTCTGTTGACGCCAAAGAAAGATAGAATCTGGCGTATGTGTGTGGACAGCCGTGCCATAAACAAAATCACGGTGAAGTACAATTTTTCCATTCTCCGTTTGCATGACATATTGGACATGATATCTGGTGCCACAATCTTTTTCAAGATTGTCCTTAAAAGTGGTTACCACCAAATACGTGTTCGTTCTGGTGATGAATGGAAGGCCACCTTCAAGACAAAGAATGGCCTGTACGAGTGGATGGTTATGCCGTTTGGAATGACAAATGCCCCGAGCACGTTAATGAGATTGATGATGCAAATACTCCGTCCTTTTACGGGCAAGTTCCTTGTGGTGTACTTTGATGATATTCTCATTCACAGTTAATCTGTTGGGCAACATTTTAACCAATTGAGACAAGTCTACGGTGTTTTGAGGAAGGAACAACTTTATGCTAATCCTACCAAATGTATCTTTCTCTCTGATCATACTATCTTTCTGAGATTTATTGTCTCCGCCAGAGGAGTATCCGTTGACCTAGAAAAGATATGAGCTATTACTGAGTGGCCTGAGCCCCACAACATTCGTGAGGTGCAGAGTTTTTATGGTCTTGTCACCTTCTATCGTTGGTTTGTATAAGGATTTAGTACAATCATGGCTCCGATAACCGACTGTTTGAAGAAAGATGAGTTCGTCTGGTTGAAAGCAGCCATGAAAGCCTTCGAAAATATCAAGAAAAGAATGACTCAGACACCTGTCATGAGGTTGCCTGATTTCACTAAAGTCTTCGAAGTAATGTGCGATGCTTCTGGTATTGGTATAGGTGGAGTCCTCATTCAAGAGAGTCATCCTGTTGCTTATTTCAGCGAAAAGCTGAATGAAGCAAAACAAAAATAATCCACTTATGATAGGAATTATATACGGTAATTCCGTCACTTCGCTATTAGCGACATTACCTCTTGCCGTAAGAATTCGTTATTTTCTCAGACCACAAGGCTTAAAGATTTCTTAACTCTAAACAAAAGTTGAATCCGAGACATGCTCGATGAGTAGAGTTTCTACAAGAATATTCGTATACCATTAGGCATAAGAAAGGGATTGCTAATAAGGCTCTGAATGTGCTAAATTGTTGTCACATGATCATATCTACACTACGCACCGAAATTATTGATTTTGAGAGATTGAAAGATGAGTCTGCCTCCTACCCAGATTTTTACGAGATCTACACGTTTTTGAAGGATGACATTACTCGAGTAATAGATGATTATTTCCTGAAAGATGATTATCTCTGTTTTTGCTCCAAACTGTGCATTCCTTGTACATCATTACAAGAGTATCTTGTTTGGGAATTGTACCCTGGTGGCCTTGCTGAACACTTTGAACATAGCTAGACCATTGATGCTATGGAACATAGGTTTTATTGGCTTAAACTTAAGAGAGACGTTGCGAGACTTGTTAGCAGGTGTCATACTTGTCAACTCGCCAAACAAAAAAACAGAACACAGTCTTGTATACTCCATTACCTGTTCCCAGTCGCCCTTGGGAAGATGTCAGCATGGATTTTGTGTTAGGCTTACCGAAAACACACAAAAAATACGATTTCATTCTTGTTGTCGTAGACCGTTTTTCAAAAATGGCCGACTTCCTCCCTTGTTCGAAAACTTTAATTACTTCTCGTGTAGCTCAAATCGTCTTCGATAATATTGTGAAGGTACATGGATTGCCAAAAACAATTGTGTTCGATAGGGATGTAAAATTCACGAGTTACTTTTGGATGATCCTATGACACAAGATGGGCACAAAATTAAAATTCTCATCAGCCTTTCATCCATAGACTGATAGACAGACTGATGTTGTCAATCGGAGTCTTAACAATCTCTTGCGTACTCTTATGGGAGAAAATTTAGGAACTTGGGACTTGAAATTAACTGTTGATGAATTTGCCTACAATACATCTAAGAATAGAACCACCGGCATGAACCACACGAAATTGTGCATGGTTACTGTCCTAGGCAGCCTATAGATCTTGTTCTCATGTTAGAACATCACTGAGTTTCAGAGTCTGTATCCACATTTGCATCTCGCATTCATGATTTGCATAGAGAAATTTTCAAAAAAATTAATAAGAATAATTTTAATTACAAGTTAAGAGCAGATACTAGAAGGAAATTTAAAACTTTTGATGTTGGTGACGAAGTGATGATTCACATTCATCCGGAATGGTTTCCAACTGGATCCGTTCGGAAATTGAATGCACGTGTTGCAGACCCATTTAAAATTTTGCATAAAATCAATTATAATGCCTATATCGTTGACCTTCCTGAAGGTTTTGGCATAAGTAAGACTTTCAATATTTAGAATCTACCCTATAAATGCCCAAAATTTAATCATAGAATTCTTCTTATAGATTAGCCTACCCTGCAGCCTACTGGTGAGATTCCCACATTTCCCCCCTTACCTAACAATACTTACCCACCGACAGATTAATCGGATAATATTTTAGATGATCAGATAATCTCTACTATAGAAGGTGGTATTCATAGGTATTTGGTGAGATGGAAGAACAAGCCGAAGTCGGAAATTACTTGGATTGATCGTGAAGAGCCCTAGCGCTTGGATCCAGACCTTTTGGAGTGCTATTACATGATCACTGGTTTTGACTCGACTGGTCAAGCTCTCTCCCACAAGGAGAGAATGATGAGAACATCGGTTTTGTTTTATTTTGTTTTGAGATTTAGCCATATGTAGTTTGTTTGAGAGATTTGTTTGAGAGATTTGTTTGAGATTTATTTTAGATTTGTTTTGAGCCTGTATATAGGCCTTGAGAATAATGAGAATGTATGCTTTGATTGTTAAAAAAAATATTGTGATTGAATTTTTGACTCTTCATTCATCTCTTGTGTGTGACATTGAGATAAAATTTGGGTTTGTGAGAAACCTTAATTAATTAAAATCATAAACACCCCTTCACAGTCGCCACTCACTTTCTCTCTCCTGCTTCTACTTCCTCCTTTTCCTCCCGAAACCAAACAACCCACCTGCTCTCCTTCTCCCTCAACGGAACCCCTCCATCTTCTCTTCTTGAAACCCAACAACCGACGCCAGATCCAACCCCCTCCGAACAACCCCGAAGCCCCTGGACGCCGTCGCCACCAGCCGACCACCTCGACCCTTCCTCCTCCACCCGACGCCCCGCCTGCTTCCCTTAACACCTCCGACCACCATTGCAGCCCCTCCATCACCTCCGAAACTTCCCCCATACTCCAAGTCCCCAAATCCCTCCAAACTCGAAACCTTATTTTCCAAACCCACTTCAAATTCGAACCATCTCCACCTTGTGCTGCCGACCTCCATAACCGACGACACCCGCACCGCTGCAGCCACCATCGAAGGCCATCTTAACAACAAGTCCACCTTGCCACCACATAGCAACTCGAAGCTCCATTAACGCCAGCTGCTGCCTCGTCACCTGATTCCTCTCACAACTGAACAACAGCACGTTCATCGAACCCCAGTAATTTCTTTTCATTCTTCAATTATTTGTGATACTTCCAATCATCTCTGGAATATTATTCGAATTTTTTGTTGTCCACAAAATTGAGTGTGTGCGCTTCTACTTGCTAATTAGAGTACGAATCTTTATTGCATATCTTACATGCTAAGAACGATTAAGTATATTTGTTGATTGTTAGAAGTGAATCTTTAATTGGGCTTGTTAAACTTATTTCAATTCTTGAAAATCTATCAAACCAATTAATAGTTTTAATTTCTAACTTAATCGGTTTTACATGTTGGTAAACTCTATCTTCTAATATTCTTTGAAATTCTCAACTTAGGGTTAAGTTTACATCAGGTGTATACTTTTTTCTTCTCTACAATTTATGCAAGTGTCTGGTGTAGTGTTTGTATGTAGAGATGATAAGATGGCTCACTAATCAGCAGTTGGTTGAAATCTACGATGATGCATAAAAGAAGACTATTCCATCTGAATTATTGGTGTTTGAAGAGCACTATTGTAACTAGAACAATCGGTTTGAGATATTAATCTACCCATGCAATTCCTTGTAAAAGAAGAAAGGATCGAGGGGGTTATACACTTGTAGTAATCTTACATTGAGATTTTGCTTTGTGAGACTGACCAATTTTCACAGAACCTCCAATAAACCGTACAACTTCGCATAACTACATCTCAGAAACGTCAGGAGGATTGGAGACCACAACCGTATAGATATATGGTTTTAGCTCAAGCAATCACATCTACAGACACTCATATGGGATAGTTTCTAGATTAGGAACTCATTATGCATCTTTCTACTTGCTTCTCATTCTCATTTCCACATGATACCTATTCTGTATTGATGTAAGGGGAGGTTTTCAACATTACAATTATAATCCTGTATATGGAGCTGTCACGCCCCGCTTTTCACTATACGAAAATACAGGCACGCAACTGAGGTCCAGCGAATGATGTACATCATCCATAAACTGTACAATTATAAGCTCAACAAGATATTAATGACACCTTCACGCAGGCAAATATAATGATCACATGAGCTGAAAATTGAATAACCATCATCTGGGTAATATATTAACATCGGGTCAAGATGCCCGGGAATACAAGGTGCTGGAATTAAAACAGTACGATAAGCAGTTCGCTATAACAACTAGATAAAATAGCGACTGAAAGAAAAACAACATGAAGTAATAATAATGCAATAACGATCGTCTAGAGAGTCTGTTTGTCGGGTCCATCAGTACCTGTATAATAATTAACTCAAAACAAAAATGGAAAAGTACCCGTTAGAGCAAGCTTCGGGCAGCAAGTAGCAACAAGCAGTAAAAAAGGGTAATATAACAAGATATAACATAGAACAAGAAGTAGCAGTGCAAATACAATATGGAAGGAAGCAAAGAACTGGGACAGTATGATCATGTAACTAATAACCGTAAACTAGTGTAATCAAGACTTCAAAGTATAATCAATTGATAACCAAGTCTCAGTTAATCAATAATCATGTAATCAAGAATCGAGAGTCATGTAATGAAGAGTCATGTAATCAAGAGTCATGTAATCAACAATCATGCTTAGTGGAAATCTCGAGTTTATCTGTTTTATTAACTTATTTAATGCACGCAATCCCGTATCCCATACCACAAGTTCGGTGCATATCAATCATGTGACGTTTAGACTTAAGTTGCGAATTCTATAGGATTATGTACTCGAGTCTTCCAGTGATAGTATCAAGACATGTAATCAAGAATTGTGTAATCAAGAATCAAGAATCACTATTTCGGAAAACACGGGCCCCTTTCCGAGTATACTCTCCTATATTGTCCATTACTAAGCCGTACCCTTATAACCCCGACTTGTTATTCTTTTATAATTAATTATGAACATGCAGTTGGTACGAATAGTGGAACGGTGTAATCAAGATAGTTTAATCAAGAAAAATATTAAGGGCGGTAATCATAGGTATGAGATGTAAAACGGGTACATGTATCGAGAGTAGTTATCATGGAATTATCAAGTGGCATAAAATGCATTATATGATAAAATCTATCAATCTGTTATATCGATGCAAGTTATTATTACAAGAACAACAATATATATAGTTCAGTTCATTAAATATGAAAAATAACGGGGTTATATGCAAAAACGTCAAGACGAATTTCTAGATAGCAGCACATATCTGCGTTCAAATTCACTTTCCCGTCGCTACAGGAAAAAAAATTCAATTCCGTTAGAGATTCTAGAAAGTAGACTTTCTTCCGGTTTCAATGCGCATTCACACGATACATTCTAGAGACAGTAGTTATGCATAAAAGTTCAATCTTCGCTGGTTTCGATGTTTCGTGCACAGTTCTGGAAATTCAGGAGTCACAGTACTAAAACATTAATAACTTACAATCTATACATCGGATTGAAAAACCATAAGATGTTCTGGATTCTAGACTCGATGGGCTGCGATTTTCATGTATAAAGTTCTTGGATCCAGTATCGGGAACATGGTCTCATTCTTAGTACAAGAGATAGGGTAGTGGTTTCGTGCAGGTTCTGGAATTTATACTAAAATCATGACATCTCACAATCCATAAATCAGATTGTGAAATCGTAAGATGTTCTAGATTCTATACTTGATGGGCTACGATTTTCATGTATAAAGTTCTCAATTTCAACAAAGAAAACTAGGCCAAATTCTTAGTGCAATGTCAAGAAATTTAGAGATTGCAAAATTGAATATTCGATATTCGATAACACGATTTGAAGTGTGTTAACGGTTCACTCTTGAGTCGATATAGCATGGAACAAGTGACTAGAACAAAATTTGACAATAAAACATGACGATAACAAGACTACTTGCCACGAGTCCAAGGAAATGCTTGTATGGGAACAAAAAGAGTGTACAAGATACTTGCTTTATAACGTGACGATTACGATGGTGGTGTTAACCACGGAAAGAAGAAGCGACGTTGGCAACGGACGGCGGTACAACAGCGGAAAGAATGGCTGCTAGACGGCAGCGAGCGAGCAACGGTGAGCGACGGCGATGAGCGACAACAACAGCGAGGAGATGGCGCGGCATGCGGAGACGGAATGAGTTCGGGTTGTTCTTTGGGGTTTACGGGGCCGTAGAAGCGGAGTCGTCGGCCCGAAGGTGGAGGATAAAGTGGAGCTCGGGTTGGAGAAGGCAGAGGAAGAGGGTGGCGAGTGGAGCTTGGGTTTTGGAGAAGCAAAGAAGAAAAGGAGTAGAGTCAGTGAGTTGGAGATTTATATATAAAAAGAAAGGGAGAGAGAGAGAGATAGACAATATGCATGCAAGTGTGTATGTATGTGTATAAAATATTGGCAGTGGGAGGATGTAAGCTGCATGGTGTGAATATATATTATATATATAATATAATAAAGAGTCTAGGTTAGGGTGTAGGGAGGTGTGTATATGTATAATATATATAAAGAGAGGGAAAAATTTAAAAAAACGTCACAATAGTTTGGCGCTGTTTAAAAAAACGTCACAAAACTTTGACTTTTTAAAAAAACCGCACAATTTTAACTTTCAACTCACGGAGTTATCCAACCGTTAACTGGGATAATAGTTATGTGATGTTTTTTTAAAACAAATGGGAACTTTTGTGATGTTTTTTTAAACAGAATAATAGTTCTGTGTTGTTTTTTTAAACAAAACAATAGTTTTGTGATGTTTTTTTAAACATTACGTATAACCCAGTTAACGGTTGGATAACTCCGTGAGTTGAAAGTTAAACATTGTGCGGTTTTTTTAAAAAGTCAAAGTTTTGTGACGTTTTTTTAAACAGCGCTAAACTATTGTGACGTTTTTTTAAATTTAGCCTAAAGAGAGGGATGGAGGCAGTAGTGTAGTTGAAAATGTAAAAGAAGACAGAAGAGGGGGTTGATGGATTAGAGAGAATTAGGCAGTAGTAGAGGTGGTGGAGGCAGTAGAGTAGGAGAAAAATGAGAGAGATATTGGCCGTATGCAGAAGGTGCTGAAATCAAGATGCGTCTGGCCTTACTGGATATAAACTCAGCCACAGCTGAATCTATGAATGACAGAAGCGAGTCGTAATATCCATCAATATTTAGAAGACCCACCGGCTAACTGTGGATTCCTAGTTGAACCCATGTGATCACTTTAAACAAACTCCTCAAGTGTTTCATAACCTCCGGGCAAGGCTATGAAAGATCAGCAGTGCGAGCCATTTCAGCCTTCCTTTCGTGCATGTTAGAGACAACTCTAACATCTCCCACAGTTCCCCCAGTAATCTCTTTTGGCATCAGCGATTTGGGAATTACTCCCAAAACGTGTCGGCCACCAGCACGAACGGCATCAGAAACTAGGCCCATCAATTCTATGCTCCCACCACCGTAGACGAGATCGATATTCCTTCTACAAGCTCCTTGCCGAGCTTGATCGCAGCTTCTTGGTAGCTAGCTTTCTTGCCAGAGCTACTGCCACAAAATACACAGATCCTGCTGAATTTTGATGAAGATGATGAAGATGAAGAAATCTTCTTCATACTCGCTTCTCTTTCTTCTTCCACCGATTTTCTCTTCATCCTCGCTACCGATTCTTGATCTCTTCCTTCCATTTACCAAAAAAATCTGAGCTCCTACTCTCTTTCTTTCTTTCTCCCGCCTCCGCTACCGGCTTCTCACTTTCTTTCTTGCTCCCGAGTTCTCTTCTTGATTCTCTTCTTCCCTTTCTTCTCCGGCTTCTCTCTCTCTTTCTTTCTTCTCCGACTTCTCTATCTTTCTTCTTCCTCTTTATTTCTCTTTTTCTTTCTTTCTTCTTCTTTCTTCTTTCTTTGACTTCTTTCTTCTCTTCTTTTTATTTCTTTTTCTTCTTGTCTTTTCTTCATTAATGCACCGCCCCCTATAATCGGCCTATGACTAACATCTGCACTTTGGCTCCTATCCATTCCAAATATAACATCGAACCCTACGTTGTTGATGACGATGAAGTTTGCTTTGAAATTCATTCCACGAATCAATAAGGAACTCTGCTAAGCTTCCGCTGCGCCACTCTGATGGTGATGCTTCGAGATGCTGATATCAAGTGATAGCGATTGACGAATTGAGCAGAATTGAGAGATTGATAGCACGAAGATTCAAGAAAATAGGGATAGGAAGAAATAACTAGTATGATACTCAATAATAGATTGATCGATGAGGATGAATGCAATGTACGGAAAGTAACAACGACGCAAGAACTGAAGTATGACTAGATTGAAATATCCCAGTAACTGTTTCTTTGGTGGTCTCTGCCTCCTCTGTAATCAGGTTATGAGCCTGAATACACTGTCCAGTCTGTCCTCCACTGGGAGTTGATCCTCCTGTTGGTGTGCCACACTTTTTCTTCGGGCAATCCCGAATCCTGTGATCATTCGCTCCGCATGCAAGACACAGGTTGTTGGCTTTCCAGCAGTTCTTGCGTATGTGTCCAACTCGGCGGCAATAATAACACTTCTGGTCCTTCAGAGTCGCCGATGGGTAAGGTGATGCTCTAGTAGTCGGGGTCTGAACTGTCCTCCGTATCGGTCCACTTGTAGACCGTGCAGCAGTAAGGAGATGTAATACCCCCTGAACGCCGTTCCACCCTCTACGGATCTGCTCCTGGGTATTGAGCATGGTAGTGTAACTGTTATGCTCTTGCTCAAACAAGCTCCATCGAGTAGACTTTGCGACATCCGGGATCCTATCCAGATTAGCTCTCACCAGTTCGTTTTGTTCTTGCTGTAGCTCCATCATTCGTTGCATCTCCTGGAGAATGGCGACGATCTTCGATAGTTCATCCCTGGGTGGATATAAACGCGGTCTAATTTCTAGTACAAGAGACAGGTCAGTGGTCCCGTGCAGGTTCAGGAATTTACAATATGACATGACTAAAATCGTGATATCTCACAATCTATAAATTGGATTTTAAAACCGTAAAATATTCTGGATTCTAGACACGATGGGCTACGATTTTCATGTAGAAAGTTCTTCGATCCAGTATCGGGAACATGGTCGAACTTCCAGTACAAGAGACAGGTCAGTGGTCCCGTGCAGGTTCTGAAATTTACAATATGACAGTACTAAAATCGTGATATCTCACAATTTATAAATCGGATTGAGGAACCATAAGATGTTCTGGATTCTACACTCGATAGGCTACGATTTTCATGTATAAAGTTCTCAATTTCGATGAAGGAAACTGGGTCAAATTCTGAGTGCAAGGTCAAGAAAAATTTAGAGATAGCAAAGTTAAATATTTGATATTCGATAACACAATTCGAAGTGTGTTAACGGTTCACTCTTGATTTGATATAGCATGGAACAAGTGACTAGAACGGAATTCGACAATAAAACATGATGATAACTAGACTACTTGCCACGAGTCTAAGGAAAATGCTTGTACGAGAACAAAAAGAGTGTACAAGATACTTGTCTTATAACGTGACGATTATGATGGTGGTGTTAACCACGGAAAGAAGCAACGTCGGCAGGATATAGGATAGAAAAGCAAGACACCTATTCGAAGAGATGGGGGTACTTCTTCTGGATTTCTTCCTCGAGCTCCCATGTCGACTCACCCAGCGGGTGAGGATTCCAAGAGACTTGTACAAGCTTGATGACTTTATTCTTCAGCACTTTCTCACGCCTATCCAAGATAGAAATTGGTTGAGCTTCACATGATAAGTTTGAGTAGTTGACAACATGATTGACATCTCTGATGTACTTCCTGAGTTGGGAATTATGGAATATGTCATGAACTCCTGATAACACCGGTGGTAGCGCGAGCCTGTAAGCAACCTTGCCCATTCGTTCCACAATATCGAATGGGCCGATGAATCGGGGACTAAGCTTGCCTCCCCCTCCGAAACGGATGATGCCCCTATAAAGTGTAAGTGTAGCTACTATCTCCTATCGATGACAGGTTTTTAGCAGTGGACTTCTACACCCAGGGATGAACTATTGAAGATCGTTGCCATTCTCCAGGAGATGTAACGAATGATGGAGCTACAGCAAGAACAAAACGAACTGGTGAGAGCTAATCTGGATAGGGTCCAGGATGTCGCAAAGTCTACTCGATAGAACTTGTTTGAGCAAGAGCATAACAGTTACACTACCATGCTCAATACCCAGGAGCAGATCCGTAGAGGGTGGAACGGCGTTCAGGGGGCATTACATCTCCTTACTGCCGCACGGTCTACAAGTGGACCGATACGGAGGACAGTTCAGATCCCGACTACTAGAGCATCACCTTACCCATCGGCGACTCTGAAGGACCAGAAGTGTTATTATTGCCGCCGAGTTGGACACATACGCAAGAACTGTTGGAAAGCCAACAACCTGTGTCTTGCATGCGGAGCGAATGATCACAGGGTTCGGGATTGCCCGAAGAAAAAGAGTGGCACACCAACAGGAGGATCAACTCCCAGTGGAGGACAGACTGGAGAGTGTATTCAGGCTCATAACCTGATTACAGAGGAGGCAGAGACCACCAAAGAAACAGTTACTGGGATATTTCAATCTAGTCATACTTCAGTTCTTGCGTCGTTGTTACTTTCCGTACATTGCATTCATCCTCATCGATCAATCTATTATTGAGTATCATACTAGTTATTTCTTCCTATCCCTATTTTCTTGAATCTTCGTGCTATCAATCTCTCAATTCTGCTCAATTCGTCAATCTCTATCACTTGATATCAGCATCTCGAAGCATCACCATCAGAGTGGCGCAGCGGAAGCATAGCAGAGTTCCTTATTGATTCGTGGAATGAATTTCAAAGCAAACTTCATCATCATCAACAACGTAGGGTTCGATGTTATATTTGGAATGGATAGGAGCCAAAGTGCAGATGTTAGTCATAGGCCGATTATAGGGGACAGTGCATTAATGAAGAAAAGACAAGAAGAAAAAGAAATAAAAAGAAGAGGAGAAGAAAGAAGTCAAAGAAAGAAGAAAGAAGAAGAAAGAAAGAAAAAGAGAAATAAAGAGGAAGAAGAAAGAGAGAAGTCGGAGAAGAAAGGGAAGAAGAGAATCAAGAAGAGAACTCGGGAGCAAGAAAGAAAGTGAGAAGCCGGTAGTAGAGGCGGGAGAAAGAAAGAAAGAGAGAGTAGGAGCTCAGATTTTTTTTGGTAAATGGAAAGAAGAGATCAAGAATCGGTAGCGGAGATGAAGAGGAAATCGGTGGAAGAAGAAAGAGAAGCGGGTATGAAGAAGCTTTCTTCATCTTCATCATCTTCATCAAAATTCAGCAGGATCTGTGTATTTTGTGGCAGTAGCTCTAGCAAGAGAGCTAGCTACCAAAAAGCTGCGATCAAGCTCGGCAAGGAGCTTGTAGAGAAGAATATCGTTCTCGTCTACGGTGGTGGGAGCATAGGATTGATGTGCCTAGTTTCTGACGCCGTTCGTGCTGGTGGCCGACACGTTTTGGGAGTAATTTCCAAGTCGCTGATGCCGAAAGAGATTACTGGAGAACTGTGGGTGATGTTAGAGTTGTCTCTAACATGCACGAAAGGAAGGCTGAAATGGCTCGCACTGCTGATGCTTTCATAGCCTTGCCCGGAGGTTATGGAACACTTGAGGAGTTGTTTAAAGTGATCACATGGGCTCAACTGGGGATCCACGGCAAGCCGGTGGGTCTTTTAAATGTTGATGGATATTTCGACTCGCTTTTGTCTTTCATAGATTCAGCTGTAAATGAGGAGTTTATATCCAGTAAGGCATCTTGATTTCAGCTCCATCGCCCAAGGAATTACTCAGAAAATTGGAGTGTGCCGGAGCGAGATGAGCTTGTGACTCAGCTGAACTGGGATGTTAGCGATGTCGGTGGTTTGGATTCTGAGTCCAGATATCAAATTGTTGAGTCCTCCAGTTGAGGGTGCACAATTTGTCTTCAGTTGTTTTCCTGCCTTTGTACTCTTTGTTTCTTTTATCTTTTGTGGTACTTTCGGTTGATGAGTTGCATTCGCTTCATAGCTATCCTATATCCCGCCTGAGTAAATTTTGAGGATGAATTTTTTTTTGTAAAGTGGGAGGATTGTAACCCCCTGTTCTAGTTATACGTATTTTATTACGTGAATTTTTGTACTTCAATTTTCAGATCAATTTTATTTTTCTTCTCTTTGGACTCTTTATGTAGAGCCAGAATATTTTTCTGATCGATACTATAATTTTGTGATTTTTGCGATCGAAGTTTAAATACAAATTCTAACCCTGATTAATCCTAATCATAATCCTAATTCTTAATCCAACAACTAACCTAACTCTGCTCTCCTACACCTTATTTTCTTCCTCCCTACACTTCTTTTTCTCCCTCCCTATAATCTATACTTCTCCACTTCTGCATACGGCCAATATCTCTCTCATTTTTCTCCCACTCTACTGCCTCCACCTCTACTACTGTCTAATTCTCTCTTCTGCCAACCCCCTCTTCTGTCTTCTTTTACATTTTCAATAAATACACACCTCCTCCATACAGCCTATCCTACACTCTATATTATATTATATATATGTGTGTGTGTGTGTGTGTGTGTGTGTGTGTGTGTGTTCACACCATGCAGCTTACGTCCTCCCACTGCCTATATTTTATACACATACATACACACTTGCATGCATATTGTCCATCTCTTTCTCCCTTTCTATATATATATATATACACACACATGCAACAATCTCCAACTCACTCTCTACTCCTTTTCTTCTTTGCTTCTCCAAAACCCAAGCTCCTCTCGCCATCCTCTTCCTCTGTCTTCTCCAACCTGAGCTCCAGTTTATCCTCCACCTTTAAGCTGACAACTCCGCTTCTACGGCCCTGTGAACCCCGAAAAACAACCCGAACTCACTCCGTTTCCGCACGCCGCGTCATCTCCTCGTTGTTGTTGTTGTCGCTCATCGCCGTCGCTCACCGTTGCTACCGTTGCTCTCTCGTTGCCGTCTTGCTGCCATTCTTTCCGCTGTTGTACTGCCGTCCGTTGCCGACGTCGCTTCATCTTTCCGCGGTTAACACCACCATCGTAATCGTCACGTTATAAGGCAAGTATCTTGTACACTCTTTTTGTTCTCGTACAAGCATTTTCCTTGGACTCGTGGCAAGTAGTCTAGTTATCATCATGTTTTATTGTCAAATTCCGTTCTAGTCACTTGTTCCATGCTATATCAACTCAAGGGTGAACTGTTAACACACTTCGAATCGTGTTATTGAATATCGAATATTCAACTTTGCTATCTCTAGAATGTATCATGTGAATATTCGTTGGAACCGAAAGAGCCTACTTTCTAGAATCTCTGACGGAATCGGATTTACTTTTCTGTAGCAATGGGAAAGTGAATTTGAACGCAGATATGTGTTGCTGTCTAGAAATTCATCTCGACGTTTTTGCATATAAATCCGTTATTTTTCATATTTAATTAACTGAACTATATATTGTTGTTCTTGTAATAATAATTTGCATAAATATAATAGGTTGATAGATTTTCTCATATAATGCAATTTATACCACTTGATAATTCCATGATAACTATCCTCGATATATGTACTTGTTTCACATCTCATACCCATGATTACCGCCCTTGATATTTTCCTTAATTAATCTATCTTGATTACACCGTTCCACTAGTCATACTAACTGCATGTTCATAATTAATTATAAAAGAATAATAAGCCGGGGTTTAAGGGTACGGCTTAGTAATAGACAATATAGGAGAGTATACTTTTCTACTGTCACCTTCCGAGTATACTTTCCTATATTGTCGATTACTAAGTCGTACCCTTAAACTCCGGCTTGTTATTCTTTTATAATTAATTATGAACATGCAGTTGGTATGACTAATGGAACGGTGTAATCAAGACAGTTTAATTAAAAAAAATATCAAAGGCGGTAATCATGGGTATGAGATGTGAAACAAGTACATGTATCGAGGATAGTCATCATAGAATTATCAAGTGGTATAAATTGCATTATATGAGAAAATCTATCAACCTATTATATTTATGCAAGTTATTATTACAAGAACAATAATATATAGTTCAATTCATTAAATATAAAAAATAACGGGTTTATATGCAAAAACGTCGAGATGAATTTTTAGGCAGCAACACATATCTGCATTCAAATTCACATTTCCGTTGCTACAGAAAAACAAATCCGATTCCGTCAGAAATTCTAGAAAGTTGGCTCTCTTTCCGGTTCCAACGAATATTCACACGATACATTCTAGAGATAGTAGCTACACATACAAATTCATTCTTTCCTGGTTTCGATATTTCGTGAACATTCTGGAAATTCAGGAGTCACAGTACTAAAATATCAATAAACATACAATCTACACATCGGATTGAGAAACCGTAAGATGTTCTGGATTCTAGATTCGATGAGCTACGATTTTCATGTATAAAGTTTTTGTATCTAGTATTGGGAACATGGTCTAATTCTCAGTATAAGCGACAAGTCAGTGGTTTCGTGCAGGTTTTGGAATTTAGAACATGACAGTACTAAAATCGTGATATCTCACAATCTATAAGTCGGATTGAGAAACCGTAAGATGTTCTGGATTCTAGACTCAATGGGCTACGATTTTCATGTATAAAGTTATTGGATCCAGTATCGGGAACATGGTCTAATTCTCAGTACAAGAGACAGATCAGTGGTTTCGTGCAGGTTCTGGAATTTACAATATGACAGTACTAAAATTGTGATATATCACAATCTATAAATCGGATTGAGGAACCGTACAATGTTCTGGATTCTACACTCGATGGGCTACAGTTTTCATGTATAAAGTTATTGGATCCAGTATCGGGAACATGGTCTAATTCTCAGTACAAGAGATAGGTTAGTGGTTTCGTGCAGGTTCTGGAATTTACAATATGACAGTACTAAATCGTGATATCTCACAATCTATAAATCTGATTGAGGAACCGTAAGATGTTCTGGATTCTACATTCGATGGGTTACGATTTTCATGTATAAAGTTCTCAATTTCGATGAAGGAAACTCGGTCAAATTCTTAGTGCAATGTCAATAAATTTAGAGATAACAAAGTTGAATATTCGATATTCGATAATACGATTCGAAGTGTGTTAACAGTTCACCCTTGAGTTGATATAGCATGGAACAAGTGACTAAAACGGAATTTGACAATAAAATATGATGATAACTAGACTACTTGCCACGAGTCCAAAGAAAATGCTTGTACGAGAACAAAAAAAGTGTATAAGATACTTGCCTTATAACGTGACGATTACGATGGTGGTGTTAACCGTGGAAAGAAGAAGCGATGTCGGCAACGACGGCGGTACAACAGCGGAAAGAATGGCAGCAAGACGGCAGCGAGCGAGCAACGGTGAGCGACGGCAATGAGCGACAACAACAACAACGAGGAGATGACGCGGCATGCGGAGGAGTGAGTTTGGATTGTTTTTCGGGGTTCATGGGGCCGTAGAAGCGGAGTTGTCAGCTCGAGGGTGGAGGATAAAGTGGAGCTCGGGTTGGAGAAGGCAGATGAAGAGGATGGCGAGAGGAGTTTGGGTTTTGGAGAAGCAAAGGAGAAAAGGAGTTGAGACAGTGAGTTGGAGATTGTTGCATGTGTGTGTATATATATATATATAGAAAGGGAGAAAGAGATAGACAATATGCATGCAAGTGTGTATGTATGTGTATAAAATATAGGCAGTGGGAGGACGTAAGCTGCATGGTGTGAATATATTATATATATAATATAATAAAGAGTCTAGGTTAGGGTGTAGGGAGGTGTGTATGTGTATAATATATATAGAGAGAGGGATGGAGACAGTTGTGTAGTTGAAAATGTAAAAGAAGACAGAAGAGGGAGTTGATGGATTAGAGAGAATTAGGCAGTAGTAGAGGTGGAGTAGGAGAAAAATGTGACAGATATTGGCCGTATGCAGAAGTGGAGAGTAGAGATTATAGGGAGGGAGAAAAAGAAGTGTAGGAAGGAAGAAAATAAGGTGTAGGAGAGCAGAGTTAGGTTAATTGTTGGATTAAGAAGTAGGATTAGGATTAATCAGGGTTAGAATTTGTATTTAAACTCCGATCGGAAAAATTACAAAATTATAGAATTGATCAGAAAAATATTCTGGCTCTAGATAAAGAGTCCAAAGAAAAGAAAAATAATGTTGATCTGAAAATTGAAGTACCAAAATTCACGTAATAAAATACGTACAATTGGAACAGAGGGTTACAGGAACTTTAGATATTGCTTGTACCCTATACTTTTCTCAATATTTTCTTTTCTATTAAAATATTTCAAAAAATGCATTGTCCGTCTCTCGTGGAAAGTAACTTTTAACCGGTGAATCTCAAGCATTTAATATGGTCAAATAGTTAACAGTCACAAGTACTAGTTTGTCGGAATCACATGGTAGCATCAAATAGTGTATGGGGTGAATAATTGAAGAATTTTTAAGTCCCCATAGTCATAGTTAATAATGGATTCTCTGCTTTCCATGTGTGTGTGCGTGCTTAAAAGTAACTGCTTTGGTGAAGAGAGAAAATATAAAGATCAAAATGACTAATGATTTTGTAGGGTTTTTTTTGTGATAAAGAGATGATCCCCGTCATCGTTTCATTAATGATGATTCACGAAACCAAGTAGTACAAAATAACATCCAAAACGGGAACTTAACGCTCCCTTAATACAACCTCAGAGATAGTACTAGATAGTCAACATAAAGTAACAACATTAATACATCAAGTAAATCAAAAGCAGTGGATGGACGACGTCCCCTAGTGAGTCTTGAGATGTGCTCTCCCCTCGATGGTTTGGTGGTCTACTCATCGTCGTTCATCTTCAGCCTCGTCCTTCTTCCCGCATATCCTGCCCAATCATGAATGAGAAGGAAAATTTTATGCAATGAAGTTGAGGGTCTATAATTAATATTTTGAAAGCATAAGTCGTTTCGGTCTAGCCATAGACTCCACAGGGTTGCCGCTACTGCTATCTCCCAGGCCCGTTTGTCTTCTATTCTAATTAGGTTCTCCCTTCAAATACCCCAAACGTCTCTTCAAATACCCCAAACGTATGAACTAGAGCTAGGACACCGTACACATCCAAAATCCCTACAAACTATTTTCCATGTGATAGCCGCCTTCTAGCACTTGAAAAATATGTGTGTGGTATCCTCCTCCGCGTCTAAACAACTAGCGTATCTAACGTCGATTTGCATATTTCTTTTCCTAAGATTTACTTTGGATAGAATAGCGTCGTTATGCACCAACTAGCTAAAAACTGACTTTTAGAGGCGCCTGGGGAAGATGTTCTCCACTTTACATCTACGGCCCCCGTCGTTAAGCCATTTGTACATTGATGCCACTGAAAAAGTTTTTGAATCTTCGATATTCCACCATCTTTCATAACTACCGTTGCTCGTTAGGCCTCCCTCCGCTTGGATGAACCTATTTAGCTCTTCAAACTGGGTGATGCTCTCATGTGACAGCTGGTCTGATACAATCAGCCTCAATCAGCCTCAGTTTCCCATTTTTCCAAACATCTCCCACTGGTGTGTCTGAATTAACTGATGAATTAACTGATACTTAACTGTTACTGCCGTAGGTTATTAAGAAATAACTGATGTTTTGATATTTCAAATAATAATTATCTTGTTTGGTTAATGTTAGTTTGCATTTGATCTATCATATTATAGTCACTGATTTTACTGTTTTCTTAAAGATCTTTTTAATGTGTTAGATCCGCTTTGCCAGGAAGTGTAAGTTGATAGATTTATGGGCATGTAAGTTTTAGAGTAGTTTAGAAAGTACTCTTGATGCTTTGCTTTTATGACCCATTTGGTACTTTTTTACTTTAGGAGAAGTGACCGAGTGCTAGTACCTCATCTGATTACTATGTGTTAAAATCTGATATGGGAGATAACTTTTTTTTAATTATGTTTTTCCAGAAGGTATCATTTCTCCCTTTGAATGTTTGGCATGATCAGATGTTCTTTGTTTCCTCTTAATTACAAATATATGTATTGCATGGTGGATATGTTGTGGGACTTTATCATTTAAAACTGTTAACATCTCCGCACTTGTTAGACTTCATTCCTCGCCTGTGTTTTTGCAATATATGTCTACTGTACAGTTGTATCATATATGACAATTCAGCAGTCACCACACCTCGGTTAGGAACATAGATTGTTGATAGCTTTTGTTAGAACCTTAAAGATTTGTTATAATTATAATGGATCACTATATATTGTAAGGTTTTTACATTGTTATGTGCACACATGGACTCATGTTTCAGCATCTGTTGATTTTTAGTTAGTAGTTTCCTCACATTTGGTATCGTTGCTTCAACAGAATTTGACATGTCTGATGCACAACAAGAGCATGTTATTGTTTTAGTATGTTGGTTTAGTATGTTGTTTTAGTTTGTTGGTTTAGTATGTTTTAGTTTTTTGTTATTGTTTTAGTATGTTGGTTTTGTGTAAGTTTAGGATAAATTGGTAGAAGGTTGGTGGTTGATTTCATGTTTATGAAGTAATTACTTTACGAAAATTATATTGTTGAAGTAATTGACAGTGTTCATTAAAATCCACATCTTTAATTCATGAACAACGCGAGTTATTTACGGGAATGGTAAGCTATGGAAATTGAGCACGTTTGATCTTTGAGTGCTAATATTGAAATTAAAGGAAGTTTGGTAGATTAAGTGGAATTGGTTGGAGGTTGAAGATATACTGTTCTTCTATCTCTGTGATGTAATCTTAAGGTTAGGAAGGAACTTTATGAAGAAAATTTTGAATGGTGCGTTCGCAATTATTGTGTAATTTGCTAGGGGAATCTCGGAACCAGATATTTGGAGAATGCAACAACCAGATTAGTTGAGGTGGACTGACATTTAGTTAAGGAAACGGAAGATTTAGTTTTATGCATCGATTAAGAGATTGGGTGTCACTGGACTCATTACCAACTTGTTGCTTATTAGCATGTTATTTGGGTCAAATGTAGGGAATCGGAAACTGGAATGGAGAAAATTAGATGAAAGTAATTTAGAAGTTTGTGTAATTTCTGTAACTAAGCATGCAGTTCAAAAGACCTTTCCTGAAATAAATGAAGTAGAATTGTGAAGTGGCTGCTTGGGACAGGACTGACAAGCACTTAAAATGCTATGGAAGACAAATTAAGCGGGAACTACACTTTTGTGCAAAGCAATTTTTTCTTCTTTTCATAGTAGTGTAATTACAAGATAAATAGATTTCTACACAATTAGTGCTCTTATGGGGAATGCTCGTATACTTGTAATCAATTTACACTAGTGGCTGATATCATGTTTGTATAGAAAGATGATAAGATGACTAACTAATCAGTAGTTGGTTGTGATCTAGATGAACCATAGAATATAGTTCGTGTTTGAAGTGCAGTATGCTGAGAGATGAATGCTATTGAGATACCTCAAGCAACTCCTCATAAAAGAATGAAGAAAGGAAGCAGAGGAGAGGAAGTGCGGGAATTACCCTTGTACTGATATTTATATTGAGATTTGCCTCATGAGACGGAGTAAGTGTCACATGTTAGCTCAAGCAACCATGTATGGAGACACTCATATGGAGTCATTTGTAGATTAGGAACTCACTCTGTATCTTTGCAGTTGCTTCTCATCCTCATTTCCACATAGTACCTATTTCGTATTGATGCACTTTTGCACTCCGAAACCAAATTCTCAATATTTGAATTATGAGCCTGGAATGGAACTTTAGATATTACCTGTCATTCTTCACTTTTCTCAATATTTTATAATTGACTAAAATATATCAACAAATGATTTATCATCTCTCGTGGAAAGCAACTTGATGAGGATATCGGTTCAAGACGATTCGGGCGTTTCTATCAGCGCAGGCATCGTCTAGGACAGCTGCTTTATTAGCTTAGGATTTTATTTCAGTACCATATTTGTTTTTGGCAATTATAGCCATATGTAATCTTTCTTTTATGCATTGGAGTATTTTTGAGATTTTTAGAATATTTTGATATTTGTATCAAGATTTGTTTTGAGCCTATTTATAGGCCTTGAGATTAATAAGGAGTCATGCCATTCTTGATTATAAAAATTATTGTGTTGAGTTTTGCTTTTCATCTCTCTCTTTGTGTGATACAATTGAGATTCAATTTTAGGGTTTGTGATAAACTCTAGAACTACCCCAAATTAAAATTCCAAACCCTAATCCCCAAATTAATTTAATCCCAAAACCTAATCACCCCCCTCATTCTGTAGCCGCCTCCCTCTCTCCTTCGTTTTTCTTCTTCCTCCTTTTCCATTCCCGAAACCGAACAACCCCCATCCTCCATTGTCATCCTCGTCGACATTCACTGTCGTCCTCACCTCTACCGCCGCCACCAGCCACCAGCCACCAGCCACCATCATCGTCTCCACTGCAGACAGCCACCACCATCTCCCCCTTACTCCCCTCCTCTGCCCCCCGATGCCCTCTTCGTCGAACTCCTCCCCTACCATCCGGCGCTCCTACTTCCGACGACCAACACCCCCCCAGCGTCAACAACCTTGTTGTCTTCCGTCGACCCCAGAGTCACCGTCGATGTTGCCAATCAGTCGCTAATCGACTGTTGTCCACGTCGGCGACCCCCACCCCTTCGCCGATCCCGCCGTTGTGCTGTTCCTCGCCTTTGCTGCCAATCTAAGATCTAACCTAGTTGCTTCGAACCCCGGTATACTCTTTCAACTTTTCAAATATTTGTGTTATACTGTTTTATCATCTTTATTATATTATTTGATTTATCTGTCATCCACAAATATTGAGATTTGAGTGTTCTACTTGCCTAATTAGAGTACAAATCAATATTGCATTTTTTACTTGCTAAGAACGCTTAGTGGTATAATTATTGATTGTTAGAACTAAATTATTAATTGAGCTTGTTAAACTTAATTCAATTTTTGAAAATCCATCAAACTGATTAACTGTTTAAAATTTTAACTTTGATCCGCACTACATGTTGGTAAAATTAATCCTTTAAGATTTTTGAAAATTCTCTATTTAGGATTACGTTTTACATTATTTTGGTATCAGAGCGAAGGTTCTTATAACCCTAGTTCTTGCATCATTTAGTTTTAAATTTTTGCATTCATTTAGGATTATCTAAAGTTTTTTTATTTTCTTTTCTTTCATTCTTTTAGATCACTTCAGATAAAAAAAACTTAATTGAAATTTGGACACGTTTTTCTTTCAAATTTCAGCACACACGACCCCTAGTTTCCCACTTTTGGTGAATGCATCTTCGCAGCACCACCACAAACCCCGAAGAGCCTTTCTTCTCCCTCCATGACCACTCAATTAGGAACCCTAGACCTCTCTGAACTGAGATGGACAACTCTGATATTTCCGCTACCCTAGCTGCCATTCAAGCAACTCTTTCCAATATCAATCAGAGGCTTGAGAAAGTGGAACTCAATCAAATTGTTGTCCCTGAGCTTCATGCTAATCGTCAGATCTCTCAAGGAAATGATCGTGACGGCCGACGTCAAGATCGTGACCATGACGAACAATACAAAAAGAAAAAGAACGTTAAGGCTGATATTCCCCATTTTGAAGGCCACATGGAACCCCATGCTTATCTTGATTGGATTCGTGCGATGGACCACTACTTTGTGTGGTTTGACATGAGCGAAGCCCTGAAAGTTAAATTTGTCACGATAAAATTAACTGGAAAAGCTCAACAACACTGGACCAATCTTGAATATGCCCGCAGAGACCGAGGCCTGGCACCCGTAGCCACTTGGGAATCCATGAAAGAGCTCACTGAGAGATATGTACCGTTATCGTTCCACACCCGATTGCTAGATTCGTGGAACCAACTTTATCAAGGAAGCAAATCCACACAAGAATATGTTGATAAGTTTGATGACTTCCTTATTCGGTGCAATGCCTTAGATAAAGAGAGAAGAATAAACTCTCTCTAGGTTTAGAGTTGGACTACGAGCCGACCTTAGGAATGAGCTAATTCATAGAAATGTGGACTCACTAGCGGCATTCTATGTCCTTGTCCTCGATATGGATTCCCTTAAAGCTAGTTCTCATTCTAAGTCTGGCGATTCGAGAGATCATTCCTCTAGAATGACTTACTGATCCGTCTATGAATTAGCTCTCAGCACCCCAACAAATCTTATCCCAGCAAATCTAATTCAAATTTTAATTCACATAGAGATGAATATAAGGGTAAGAACACCGAAAGAGACTACTCTAAGATTGACCCTCTCATTAAGTGCTATAAATGTAAGATACGGTTGTATTGCTAGCAACTGTCCCAGCCCCAGTGGGATCAATATAGAGGGTACCGTTGTCATCGCTGATGATTCTGACAATGAGTTTTCCTATGAGTCTATTGAAGGTGATGACTTCGGTGAAGAAGAGGATGACCAGTATCTCCATTGTATTCAGTCTATCCAATCACCTCACTTGAATGTAGTCAGATGTGCTTTGTCCCAGCCAAAAGAAGATGATTGGAAGCGCACTGCTATATTCCACACCTTTACGACTATAGGTGGCAAAAACTGTTAGGTGATTGTTGACAGTGGGAGCTGCATCAACGCTGTCTCTTCTGTGGTCTTAGCTAAGACCGGACTTAAGGCTGAATCCCATCCACGCCCATACAAAGTATCTTGGATTGATGCGTCAGCCCTCTAAGTAACACATCAATATTTGGTCCTTGTGGACTTCAAAGCTTACAAAGAAGAAATTTGGTGTGATGTGCTCAAAATGGATGTGGGTCAAGTCATTTTAGGGAGACCTTGGTTATACGATCACGATGTGACCATATATGGTCAATCCAACCAATGTGTGTTCCAGCACAATGGACCAAAAATAACGTGCATACCCGTGAGACCGCGAACTGGTCCGGCTGAAACAACACCAGCTCCCTCGAGAAAGGGCAAGGAAGTAACGTATATGGGTGAAAAGGAACTCACGAAAGAAATTGACAAAGGGGCTACCATTCTTCTACTCACAGCGAGAAAAGTCCCTAAAAATTCTAAATCACTCATCCCGCCTCAAGTTACTCCTGTCCTATAGGAATTTGCAGAGGCGTTTCCTGTTGACCTCCCTAACCAATTGCCCCCACTGCGTGACATCCAACACGGTATTGATCTGGTTCCGGGAGCGAGTCTTCCTAACTTGCCACATTATCGGATGAATCCGACAGAGCATGCTGAGTTGAAAATGCAAGTTGATGAGTTATTGACAAAGGACTAATTTAAGTCCTTGCGCTGTTCCCGCTCTATTGACGCCAAAGAAAGATAGAACCTGGCGTATGTGTGTGGACAGCTGTGCCATAAACAAGATCACGGTAAAGTACCATTTTCTCATTCTCTGTTTGGATGACATGTTGGACATGATGTCTGGTGCCACAATCTTTTCCAAGATCAATCTTAAAAGTGGCTACTACCAAATACGTGTTCGTCCTGGTGACGAATGAAAGACCGCCTTCAAGACGAAGGATAGCCTGTACGAATGGATGGTCATGCCATTTGGAATGACAAATGCCCCGAGCACATTTATGAGAATCATGACGCAAGTACTCCATCCCTTTATGGGTAAGTTCCTTGTGGTGTACTTTAATGATATTTTCATTTACAGCCGATCCGTTGGGCAACTTCTTGATCATTTGAGATAGGTGTGTAGTGTTTTGAGGAAGAAACAGCTTTATGCTAATCCTACCAAATGTAACTTCCTCTCCGATTAGACTATCTTTTTGGGATTTATTGTTTCTGCCCGAGGAGTATTCGCTGACACAGAAAAGATACGAGCTATTACTGAGTGACCTGAGCCCCGCAATATTCGTGATATGCGGAGTTTTCATGGTTTTGCCACCTTCTATCGTCGGTTAGTACAAGGATTTAGCATAATCATGACTCCAATAACTGACTGTTTGAAGAAAGGTGAATTTGTCTGGTCGAAAGAAGCCACGAAAGCCTTCGAAGAGATCAAGAAGAGAATGACTCAGACACTTGTCATGAGGTTGCCTGATTTCACTAAAGTCTTCGAAGTAACGTGCTGTCACGCCCCGCTTTCTGGAATACGGAAACACAGACACGTAACTGAGGCCCAGCGAATGATATAAGTACGCCAACTCATATCATCCATAAGCTGTACCAGTCTTAACTCTACAACATGACAAGGAAATAATCACAACACGCGTAGATACATAATCACATAAACAAATACTTAGACTAAATATGCAATAGTCCAATTTATAACCAACCACTGGAAATAAACAACAAATACCTTCTGGCAAGCTCCTGCTCCAATCGTAGAAGAACTGCTCACCACTGCTTATGGTAATTCTCCTTGTGCACCTGTACTTGTTCATCTAAAAAGAAGGAATAATTTGTCCTTAGAGCAAGTACGGATAGCAAGTAGTGAAAAGTAGAGAGTAAGGGAACAAGGTTCATCAAGGAATATGAATCAAGATCAAACTACAAAAATAATAATAATGTCCATAATCAATGGTCAAGTGTACAATTGTCAACTTAAGTTCATTAGCATGTTATTTCTCTTATCTAGTGCACGTACTACTGCGTCCCATACCACAGGTTCGGTGCACGCAAAACAGTGTATGTTTTAGACATAGTGGTGGGATATACAGAGCGTGTACTCAGTGTCAATAACAATCATTTACAATTATCATTCAATAATTCACAATCGATACTCCTTCCATGACAATGCGATATAACGATAAGGTCTTACCGAGTATATTTTCTGAGACTATCCACTACTAAGTCAAATCCTTATGTACCCCGGCTTGTTTAACATTATATTATTAAGTCATTCATGTCCATGCAAGTGTGTATAAGAATGTCAAGGGGATGATAAGAATGCAGCAACATGATACAATGCATAATAATAAACATGAAGTAGTGAATCTGAAAACAGCCGACACAGTAACACTAAAACAGCAATAACTCATAAGCTACAGTTCGGAATTCGAAGTTCCAGGATGTTATCAGCAACTAGACACTTAGAGCTACAATTTATATTCAGTAAGGTTTGGTTAATTCTGACTGTAGCCAGACCGATTGCTCTAATCTTTACAGGTTAGCTATTCTGGCAGCAACCTACCGTCAAAACTTTATGGGTGAAAACATGGTATAAAATCACTATAAAAATTTACAAAAATTAAGAATGAATCCTAAGCATGTCTACAAAGTTTCTAGAGAGTTTCATGGCATTATGATACAGTTAGCATGGTGTTTCAACTGAAAATTGTGTCGGTGTTACCTTAATTTGCGATCTGAAAAGTGCAGACCAGCAGGGACTAAAACTGCGATATCTCACAGCTCGCAACTCGGAATCAGGATCTGCCAGTTGAACTGGAAACTAGATTCATTAATCTAAAACTTTCTTTTGTATTGTTTGTATTAATTCTTATGGTAACAGGGTCGAAATCTTTGTGCAAAACAGAACAGGCAGCAGGAATTTATAAAATGTCATCACATATATGTTCATCAAAGTAGACGATCAACATATTATTGTATCATGAGATGTATTAACACTAATGTACAGCAATTAGGATAGATTTTACAGTGTACAAGTGAATTTATCATGTCATAGTTCAAGTCACTAGATCTCAATCAATCAATGTATTCGATCACAATATATTTTCCTCATATGCAAGTTTTAGCCAATTTATTCATGTCATGTGTGTATATAGGTTTGGGTTTGAGTCAATGGATAATAATACGATGTCAAGAGTACGTCGGGTTAGCCCGTGTAAACCCTCGATACACCCAACGGAAAGTACACAATGCAAAGTTAAGATAATTGATGGGAACTACTTGCGGGAGGTCAATAAACTTGAACTAGAAAAATTAAATGAGTTCAAGTGGACTTACCTTTTGTAGACGATTCGAATATGTAAAAAGGAATAACGGGATCAGAATCCCGGGCAACGAACCAAAGCACGAGCGAGACACGTGTGAAAACAGCAACCAGCAAAGCCAAAACCAACAGCAACACAGCAACTCCACGTCTGGATCCCTCACACAACAACAAACAGCAGCTTCAGATCCTTACCCACACAACACCAAACAGCGAAATCGTCCACTCCGTTTCTTCTTCCCCACTTCGACAGAGAGGAGAGCGGGAGAGGGGACGACGACTGCGGTGGCGAAGGCTCGACGGCAGGGAGGGGTCAATGGGCGGTGCAGGGACAAGGTAGGGGTGCTGTGGGCTAAGCAGTTAAAATGCCCGATTATGCCCGATTAATCGGCGATTAATCGCTAATCGGAGGCTAAGCGATTATTTTTTTAGCGATTTATAGTATTTCAATAGTTAGCGATTAATCAGGTATAATCGTTCGATTAGCAGTTAATCAGCCGATTTTAAGTGGCCGATTTACCGATTAAATCTCCTCTAATTTTCATGCTCGTTTGCATTATTTGGGCCCAATCCAATCCAAATTCAAAATTCAAACCCTTTTCGGTCCTTGCGCAAACCCAAAGCCGACATATCACTGCTCTATTTTTCTTCCTCGCACACCCAAACTCACACTGTTATCTTCTTCCTCGAACAAACCTAAATCCGACCCACTGTCGCATACTTGACCCGGCCCGCTTCTGCAACACCTCTTGCTGCTCGCGCTGCTCCACCTCAATTGTTTTTGTTTAATGAAACCGACCAGTGAACCCGAACCGATCCACATTCAGAATTCAAACTCGGCTCAAATCAAGTATCCTCTTCTTTTTCCCTATAACTATATGTTCCTATTTGATAATCTCATAATTGTTTTATTTTAGGATTTAGGGTAATGAGGGTATATATATATATATATATATATATATATATATATATATATATATATATAATATTTTTTTGATTTAATCCCCAATTATTTTCCGATTAACCGATTAATCAATATTCGCTTCTAGACCGATTAGTTCCAAAAACCGATTTTAACTGCCTAGGCTGCGGGATGGCGGGAGTGGTTGTCGGTGGTAGGGGCTCAGGAGGGAATAGGGCAACCGGAGGACAATGAGTTGGCGACTGGGAGCACAGGGGCTCGACGGGGCTCGAATGGCGACTGGCGGCTCGACGAGGAGGTAGCGGTGATGAGTAGGCGGTGGGTTCGAGCTCTGGCAGTGATGGCGGAGGCTTCGCAGAGGGACGCTCTGTTTTCCAGAGAAACAGAGGAGAGGGAGGAGTGGAGCGAGGTTGAAGATGATGGGGGGTGGACGACTGAGTCGAGCGGAAGGCTCGAGCGGCGGCGCTGACGATTTGTGATGGAGGCGAGGGCGAAGAGGGCACTAGCGATGGGCAGTGTTCTAAAAAGCGGCCTAGGCAGCGCCTAGGCGGCGCCTAGGCCCTAGGCAGCCCTCCAACGCCTCAACTAAGGGTTAGGCATTTAAGAAAATCGGAAATATGTTATAGGCGGATAAAAACGGATCTAGGCAGCTATTAATCGGCCTAAGCGGGTCTAGGCGGACTAGACCCGCCTAGACCCGCTTAGGACTTAAATATTAAAATAAAAAAGAAGACCCGATCCACTCTTCTCTTTCTCCTCTTAATCAGTAAATCCCCATTAAAAAAAACTCAAATCAATTTCGACCTCCAAATCAATAAAAAAAAAAACCAAATCGCCTCGTCCGCCTCCTTCGCAACTCGCAGATCACAGTCGCAGCTCGCAACGCCTTCAATTTTGATCTCCTCCGCCTCCCTCCTCCTTTGCCTCCCTCCTCCACCTCCCTCCGACGTCAACACTACGTCCCCCATCCCCTAACTCAAGCCGCCCACTTCCCCACACTATATACTTTAAATGATGAATTAGCATTATATTTCTTAGATGTACTTTAAGACGGACAAGATGCAACTCATGATACATTATACACTTTGTGCAAGTTCTGTTATTGAAGGAGCTCAGAGATGTAATTTTGGATGGATATGGATAGTCCTCTTGTTCACCGATACAATAATACACCGATTCGACTATATGAAGCCCATCCTACAATTGCTAGGAGAAAAAATTCAATAGTAAGAATGAGTAGCAATAAAGAGTAAAAAGAGGTAACAACAAAACAAACCCAAAAGATTGATAAATAAATAAATAAATAAATAAATAAATAAATAAATAAATAAATTTAAAAAATCGCCTAACGCCTAGCCGCTTAATCCCTGCTTACAAGGTCTAGGCGCTAGGCCCCCATCGGCCGCCCGACTACCGCCTAACGCTTTTTAGAACATTGGCAGTGGGCGGTGGTTGCTCCGACGTGGGGCAGTCCAGTGGATGGCTCGACGGGACGGCAGTCGATGACGGGGTGCAGGTGGCAGTGCGACTGTGGATGAGGGAGACGACGAAAGGGGTATTGCTAGTCGATTGGAGGTGACGACGGGGTGCTCGATGGGTTCAGGCAGGGGCGTTGGTGAGGATGGAGTTGGCGATGCTGGCGTTTGGAGCTTCGATCATGGGGAAGGTTCTCTCTGTTGGGTTCGTCGACAATGGCGAGCGGCGGAGTGAGCTTTGGTGGGTCCTTCGGAGGTGGAGTGGTGAGCGGAGGGAGGTGCACAGGTTGCAGGGGGTCGAGGAGGAGGGGTCGGGAGTTCGGTGAGGAAGACGAAGGAGGTATGGGGGCGGGGTTGTAGTTAGGGGAACGTGCAAAGTGGGGGATTGTGAGGAGATTTGTATACGGATGAGTATACATGATTGATTCTGTACAATTATAGATGGGTACTGGGTTCGGGTTTAGGGTTAGAGTCCAATAGGAGATGGGCTTGGGTTTGGGCTTCAATTAAATATAATAAATTCAATGATAACTGTTGGGCTTCTCATGAATTCAAAATAATTAATAAATGATAGTATGGATTAACTTGGGCTTCAAAGTAAATAAATAAAAAGAAGGGAGACAAGATTCTAGTTTGGACTATAAAATTGGATTTCAATAGGAGATGCAAAAGGATTTAAATGCATCAGAAAAAATTTATACGGAAATTGAAATACAAGAATACATGGAGAAGAAAGAAAAGAACTGGAGATCCGTATAATCGGAAACAGGAGTTACACGTGCGATGCTTCTGGTATTGGTATAGGTGGAGTCCTCAGTCAAGAGAGTCATCCTGTTGCTTATTTCGCGAAAAACTGAACGAAGCAAAACAAAAATACTCCACTTATGACAAGGAGTTCTATGCGGTAATTCAGTCACTTCGCTATTGGCGACATTATCTCCTGCCGCAAGAATTCGTCATTTTCTCAGACCACCAGGCCTTAAGATTCCTTAATTCTCAACAAAAATTGAACCCGAGACATGCTCTCGATGGGTAGAGTTCCTACAAGAATATTCATATACCATTAGGCACACAAAAGGGATTGATAATAAGGCCGCGGATGCACTAAGTCGTTGTCACATGATCTTATCTACACTGCGCATCGAAATTATTGGTTTTGAGAGATTGAAAGATGAGTATGTCTCCTGTCCAGATTTTCACGAGATCTACACCTCTTTGAAGGATGGCATCACTCGAGTGATAGATGATTATTTCTTGAAAGATGATTATTATCTCTTCTATCACTCCAAACTGTACATTTCTAGTACCTCATTAAGAGAGTATCTTGTTTGGGAATTGCACGTTGGTGGCCTTGCTGGACATTTTGGACATAGCAAGACCATCGATGCTGTGGAACATAGATTTTACTAGCCGAAGCTAAAGAGAGACGTTGCGAGACTTGTTAACAAATGTCATACTTATCAACTCCCCAAGCAACAAAAACAGAACACATGCCTATATACTCCATTACCTGTTCCCAGTTGTCCTTGGGAAGATGTGAGCATGAATTTCGTGTTAGGCTTACCGAAAACACAAGAAACACGACTCCATTCTTGTCATCGTGGACCGTTTTTCTAAAATGGCCCACTTCCTCCCGTGCTCGAAAACTTTCGATGCATCTCGTGTAGTTCAGATCTTCTTTGATAATATTGTGAAGCTACATGAGTTGTCAAAAACTATTGTGTCTGATAGGGATGTGAAATTCACGAGTTATTTTTGGAAGACCCTATGGCACAAAATGGGTACAAAATTGAAGTTTTCTTCACCATTCCACCTACAGACTGATGGACAGACTGAGATTGTCAATCGGAGTCTTTGCAATCTCATGCGTACTCTTGTGGGAGAGAACTTAGGAATGTGGAATTTAAAATTAACGACTGCTGAATTTACTTATAACACATCTATGAATAGAACCACTGGCATGAGTCCACACGAAGTTGTACATGGTTATCGTCCTAGGCAGCCCATAGATCTTGCCCCCATGTTAGAACATCATCGAGTCTCAGAGTCTGCATCTGCATTTGCATCCCGCATTCATGACTTGCAGAGAGAAATTTTCAAGAAAATTAATGAAAATAATTTTAACTACAAGTTAAGAGCTGATATTAGAAGGAAATTTAAAACTTTTAATGTGGGTGATGAAGTGATGGTTCGGAACCGTTCAGAACGGTTTTCAGCTGGATCCGTTAAGAAGTTGTATGCATGAGCTGCAGGCCCATTTAAAATTCTTCATAAAATCAATGATAATGCCTATGTCGTTAACCTTCCTGAAGGTTTTGGCATAAGTAAGACTTTCAATATTGAGGATATAGTACCCTATTAAGGCTCAGAATTTAACCCTAGAAATTCTCTGATTAGAGGTGTAAAATGAACAGGACGGTCCGTCGTCCGTCCGAGTCCGGCTTGAGAAATGGCTCGACCGTGGACCGTCCGAACTGTTATACGAACCAAATTTGAACAAATTATTAGGTCCATGTTTCACCGAGCTCGAGCCGGACATAAGTCCGTCCGAGTATTATTGTGGTCCGATCCTTTACCGAACCGAGTCCGGACTATAAAAATTTTGTTCGATCTGGACCGAGTGGACATAAGCCCGCCCTAGTAAAATTTCGGTCCGAGCTTGAACATATGACTGTCCGGTCCCGTCCGGTCCGATTTACAGCCCTACTTCTGATAGATGAGCATACTCTGCAGCCTAATGCTGAGATTCCCACATTATCCCCACTACCTGATACTAACCCATCGACAGAAGAATTGGATAATATTTTAGATGATCAGATAATGTCTACTAGAGATGGCGGTATTCATAGGTTTTTGGTAAGATGGAAAAACAAGTCAGAGTTGGAGAACACTTGGATAGATCGTGAAGAGCTCCAGCGCTTGGATCCAGACCTTTTGGAGCGCTATGACAGGAGGACTGGTTTTGACTCGACTGGGTCGAGCCCTCTCCCACCTGGGGAGAATGATGAGGACATCGGTTCAAGACGATTCGGGCGTTTCCATCAGCGCAGACATCGTCTAGGACAGCTGCTTCATTAGCTTAGGATTTTATTTCAGTACCATATTTGTTTTTGGCAATTATAGCCATATGTAATCTCTTTTATGCATTAGAATATTTTTGAGATTTTTAGAATATTTTGAGATTTGTATCAAAATTTGTTTTGAGTCTATTTATAGGCCTTGAGATTAATGAGAAGTCATGTCTTTCTTGATTATAAAAATTATTGTGTTGAGTTTTGCTCTTCATCTCTTTCTGTGTGATACAATTGAGATCCAATTCTACGGTTCGTGATAAACTCTAGAACTACTCCAAATTAAAATCCCAAACCATAATCCCCAAATTAATTTAATCCCAAAACCTAATCACCCCCCTCATCCTATAGCCGCCTCCCTTTCTCTCCTTCGTTTTTCTTCTTCCTCCTTTTCCATTCCCGAAACCGAACAACCCCCACCCTCCTCCATCGTCATCCTCGTCGACCTTCACCGTCGTCCTCACCTCTACCACCACCACCAGCCACCGTCATCCTCTCCACTGCAGATAGCCACCACCGTCCCCCCTTCCTCCCCTCCTCTGCCCCCCGATGCCCTCTCCGTCGAACTCCTCACCCCATCGCCGACCACCTCCCATCCCATCCTCCGGCGCTCCTACTTCCGACGACCAGCACACCCCCAAGCGTCGACAGCCTTGTTGCTGTCTCCCGTCGACCCCAGAGCCACCGTCGACGCCGCCTATCAGTCGCCAATCAACTATTGTCCACGTCGGCGACCCCCCCTTTCCCCCCCTCGCCGATCCCGCCGTTGTGCTGCTCCTCGCCCTTGCTACCAATCTGAGATCTAATCTAGTTGCTTCGAACCCCGGTATACTCTTTCCATTTTTCAAATACTTGTGTTATACTGCTTTATCATCTCTATTATATTGTTTGATTTATCTGTCGTCCACAAATATTGAGATTGAGTGTTCTAGTTGCCTAATTAGAGTACAAATCAATATTGCATATTTTACTTGCTAAGAACGCTTAGGAGTATAATTATTGATTGTTAGAACTGAATTATTAATTGGGCTTGTTTTCAATTCTTGAAAATTCATCAAACCGATTAACTGTTAAAATTCTAACTTTGATCCGCACTATTAGTAAAATTAATCCTTTAAGATTCTTGGAAATTCTCTATTTAGGATTATGTTTTACATCACAACTTCAACTGGTTAATCAAGCATTTTATGGTCATGTGCAGTCAAATACTTAACAATCACAAGATCCAGTTTAAATAGAATATAGTAGGAATCATACGGTGGAATAATATATGAGGTGAATAATTGAAGAATTTGTTAATTTTCATGGTCATAGTTAAAAAGTTCTTTGTGGACCTTGCATGTGATAGCTTAAAACTTAAACGTAACTGCTCAGTTAAGATAGAGATAATATAAAGATCAAAATGACAAAGGATTTTGTAGGCTAT
The DNA here is from genome assembly GCA_017893485.1 of Hemerocallis citrina. NCBI lineage: Eukaryota > Viridiplantae > Streptophyta > Magnoliopsida > Asparagales > Asphodelaceae > Hemerocallis > Hemerocallis citrina. Next base: position 60,311,261 of record CM030362.1, on the reverse strand, counting down.
TAAGAAATAACTGATGTTATATAATCCAAGTATAATGTTAGTTTGCATATGATCTATGATATATTAGTCATTGATTTTACTGATTTCTTAAGGATCTTTTCGAAGTGTCAGAGCTAGTTTACTCAAAAGTGTTAAGTTGATGGATTTACTGTCATAAGTTTTAAGGGAGTTCAGAAAGTACTCTTGATGCTTTTCTTTTAAGACCCCATTTGATACATACTACTCTCTATGAGGAAAAGTGACTGAGGGCAAGTATCTCATCCATTACTATGTGTTGAAGTCTGATGTGGTGGTATACACTTTTTTATTTTTATGTTTTGTTAATCAGTTTTTCCAAAACGTATCATTTCATTCCCTTTGGATGTTTGGTATGATCAGAGAATTCCATGTACCATCTTCTTTACAATTATAGCTACTGCACGGTGGAATACATTATGAGACTTTATCATGTAAAACAGTTAACATTTCTGTGCTTGTTAGAATTCATTCACCTGATTCTTTTCGCAATATATGTGTAGTTATATGTGTAGGTCTTTCTGCAATATATGTCTAGTTATATGTGTAGGTCTTTTCAGCAGCAATGACACCTTAATTTGGAATGTATAATTGATTACAGCTTTACAATGTTATGTTTGCAATTATTATTTGTTAAATAACAATGACTTATCATCGACACATATTCTGGCATCTGTTTTTATTTCCTTATAGTATACCTCACATTTGGTATTATTTCTTCAACAGAATTTGACATGTCTGATGCACAACAAGAGCATGCATTGGCTGTAGAACACTATGCTCCAAGACTAGCAGCTCTTAGGATTGAGCTTTGCCCAAGCCATATGAGTGAAGGTCGCTTTTGGAAGATTTATTTTGTGCTTCTGCATTCTAGACTTAGTAGGCAAGATGCTCAACTTTTAACAACACCCCAGGTATTATCTCCACCTTGCGGTATCTATTTGCTAATAGTAATGCATAAATGCGGACTATAAATGGCTCAAATTTGTTTTTGCAGTAGGTTTAAGAAGCATAAATTCAAAACAAAATTACATGTCCTACGTTTTTGTTGATAATTCTTTTAGTATAAATTCAAGATAAATTATAAATCCTTCAAAAAAAATTGAAAGCAATTTTCATGTTGTAAACTTCGGAAATTGCCCTGGATCATAATTTCTTTCAACTGATCAACTTAACATAAGATTTGTTGCGTAGACTTTAACCCTTGTTGCTTGGTGATTTGCTTATAATGTTGAGTACTCATCTCTCATTCGAGTTGCATCTATTTTATTGTTGACTCATACTGTTGACGAATATGGTTAAGAATAGCCAATATGTCTTTACATTTAATTTGGTTCTTGATTGGAACTGGACTATCTTGCCCTGAATCATAATCTTGTATTAATACAGTTTCTTTTCCAGGTTTCTCATTTAAGTATATGATTGTAACACCTTATTGATCAAGAGAGGGCCCACAAAACTTCATGTTCAATTTTGCATATTGATTTAGAAAGTTATTTTTGTATTAAGTAGACACGAGAAATCATACATCTATAAGTGATGTAAACTTAACCTTAAGTAGAGAATTTTCAAGAATATTAAAAAATTAAGTTTACCAATATATAATGCCGATTAAGCTAGAAATTAAAACTATTAATTGATTTGATGGATTTTCAAAAATTGAAATAAGTTTAACAATCCCAATTAAAGATTCAATCATAACAATCAAATTGTACCTAAGTGTTCTAAGTATCTAAGATATGCAATAATGATTCGTACCCTAATTAGCAAGTAAAAGTACACATTCAATATTTGTGGACGACAGTAAATTTAGATAGTACTCTAGAAATGATAGAGTAGTATCACACAAATAATGGAGAAAATGAAAGAAGTTACCGGTGTGCAAAGAAAGTGCCTTGCTGACGAAGCTTTCAAAGTCTTTGAAGGATTTGGTAGTAATGGTGGTAGTGTACTAAGTGGAGGCTGTCAGGGTTGTGTGTACCCCCCTCTATGAACATATGGTCTCATAACAAGAAATTTCTCCTCCTGCAATCTTGCTAGCCCAATTGCATCAGCTAAAAAAAAAGGTTTATGTGCCTAAGCCTCCCTTCGAATCTCTGGCTTCAAACCAGATACATAGCAGCTCAGAACAGTAAACTCAGATAAGCCCTTGGTTTTGTTCAGTAATATATCGAATTCATCCCGATCACTGTAAGGCACTCTGCAACTCATGATTTTGCTATTAAGAGCCCCAGATTTGATTTTCCTCGATTTTGATGGTGAGAATCCAATGGGTTGGACCTTCAAAGCAAATCAGTTCTTTCATTATCATAGAATTCCAATGGAGCAGCGACTTGATATTGCATCTTTCTATATCGATGGACGTGCTTTGGCATGGTTTCAACATAAATTCGATAATGGGGAATTTAAGAATCGGGGAGATTTTGTTCAAGAATTTGATAGTAGATTTGGCCCTTCGGCATATGTAGATCATGCAGGCCTTTTGTTCAACTTGACTTAGAATTCTTCCCTAACTACATACCATGCTCTGAGTTAAAACACTACGAACCACCAAAGTTATCCGATCAAAGATTCAGTTAAGATCTGATCCAATCTGTTGTTCCTGTGCGCTAGGGATGAAGGAGAAGGAACTTGATCTTGGGTTGCTGCTTGCGGTGAGGGTACAGGGGAAGATGGCGCCGGATTGCCGCGTTCAGGGTGGTCGCACGAGGTTGCTGATGGGAGACACGAGGTGGAGGTGCTGGTGGTGGTAGCCAGGTGTGCAGGCGGTGGCGGCGGGGTGGCGGCGTGTGAGATCGGGAGCGATGGTGGTTCGGTAAAGAAGTCGGGGATGACTTGCCAGTGGAGGCTTCGATGGGTTCCGGGAGGGGTGAAGAAGGCAAGGAGAAGGAAAAGCAGAAAAGGGGATGGGTTGTGAGGGGTTTCGGGAAGGAGGAGAAGAACAGGAGAGAGAAGGTGCGGTCAGGTTGGGGAAGTGGGGTTTGTTGGGTTTCAGGTTCACCAAAAAAAGAAGAATAAGAGAAGGAATTGGAGACGGGGGCTATAAAAAGGGAGGGTTAAGGTTTGGATTTTGATAAATGGATTTGGGGGTTTCAGTGTAGTTTGATGGCAACTGTAGAGATGAAGATGGGATCTAGGATTTCTCACAAACCCAAATTTTTTAGGATTTTTCACAAACCCTAATAATTTCTTATGTATCACACACAGGCAGAGCAATAACTCAACACAATAATTTTTTTAATCAATAATATCATACATTCTCATTATTCTCAAGGCCTATATATAGGCTTAAAACAAATCATAAACAAATCTCAAACAAATCTAAAACAAATATCTCAAACAAATCTCAAACAAACTACATATGGCTAAATATCAAAACAAAGCAAAACAAAACCGATGTCCTCATCAATAAGACACATGGTATAATGTTCAACAGTGTTTGATATGTATGGTGGAAGGAGGATCTGATATGTATATGAAGAAAGAATGGTCTATTATCGCAGCATGATCTTGTGGATAAGAAAAACTGAGGAAGCATCAGAAGATTTAGTGCAGAGTATAAGGGATTGTTGTAAGGATGGTAAAGGATAACTAAGAAATGAGAGTATTTAAGACAGATTAGAGATCACTTCCACAGAGATTAGCGAGCAAGACGAGGTTAAACTGACAGCTTGTTTGGGCTAGCATAGTAGAGGGGTTGTTCAGTGCACCAATAAAGAGAGGTAATATACAGGATTGTTCCAAAAGGAGAGTAAGAGAGGAATAAACATTGGTGGATTGGAATTGTGGGGCATCAAACATAATAATGTTATTCTCTGATTTGGCGAAGTAGAACGCACACAATATAGCCAAATGAAGAAAACTTATCAAGGTAAATGTTTATAAAATGTTGGCTAGATACAAGGGTCAGAGTCTTGCTGATTTGTTCTCTTCTACTCTCCTTTTCGTTATTTCATCATATTTGATAACATGTCTTTCTAGTTTGTCTACATTTCAATTTCATATTAAGTTTTTCTAATTAATTAAATCCAACTTTCTTTAGTTCTACTTTACTTTGTTTTTTGATGAATCATTCTGATGTCTTTTTAATGACAATGTAGTTTCTCTCTTTCCTCTACCTGTCAACTGCCCTGTGAGGTCTGACAAAACCCGGATGCTGGGGTATGTGTTGGATTTATTGGGATCACAAAACTCTTGTCAAAGCCTCTTTGGAAGTGTTCTTATACCTATAAGGTTCAGAAATCTTTTAAAGGTGAGACTTGCGTTAAGGATATAAATAGAATCCAACCTACAATGAACACCCATAATCATTGGATAAAACATCACTCTTTGGATGTGGAAGTGAATGGAGCCCTAGTTCCAGATTGGATTGTAGCCTTTAATGTTAAGTGAATGTAGTTTTCTCACTATCGAGGGAGTGCATTCTAAGTTCGAAAACGAGAATAAGGTTACAGCCCAACCCATTAGAAGGGTCGATAGTGATGACGATCTATAACTATACGCGAAGCTACGAAAGTTGATGTAGACAAATGATTGTCACTGATAACATAGGAGTTTCAAAGGAGGTAAGCACAGAAAGCGTTGGTCGTGTAGCCACTAACAAGAAAAATTGTACGTTATAGAAGAAGTAGAAATTTCAGAAACCATTTTATGTAATATCATCTTCTGTCTTTATCATCTCCCATCATCATTAATAATTACTGTTTGGTGTTCATTTTTCCCCTCTCTTCATGTATGCTCCTATTTGAGACAATCATGTCTTTCTATGCAACGATTATCAGCACACGTAAAAGATCCTATCCAAATGCAGATAATGCACTCCAGGGCAATGCTATTACAAGATTTGCGAAGTCATACAAAGCCAAAATCTGAGGAATCTGGAGAACTCTTGGTAACAGTTCCATCTGAAGAGAAAGGCATCCCGCCATTGACAACTCCTGTTGAAATTTCATCAACTCAGTCTATCGCTATTGAGGAGCCATCCACTTCTGTCCCAATAACAGATATTGAAACTGAAAAGCCCCCAGTTCAGACTACCGAGGTGCAAATAATTGACAAGTCCGTCATTGAAGAGGACCCACCAGTTCAAACCAAGAGTGAAGATTTTAACAGCTATGCCTCTAATACTGTATCCATCCAGAAGTATGAAGATGATGGTGATGAATGGTTAGAAGAAGAGGGTAATGATGCTGGTGGGTCCAGAGGAACAACTACACAATTAGCAAATGAGGAGGATGTATCTTTCAGCGATCTAGAGGAAGATGATGATGATCAAGTTAAAACAATAAGTCATGTTGAAAATTCCCAACCAAAAGATTCAAAGGCAGGCTGGGTTCCGCTGAACAAAAGCTCAGAGGGAAGCAACACTGACCCAAAGAACATGGAATCCAGCGATTGGTTGAGTGTGGATGATCTAGATGAAGAATTATAGCATCTAGGTGCATGATATGTACTCTTCTTCGCTCAATCTCAAGCTATTTTCATGCAAATGCGTGTTTTTCAATGTTCACTGATGCTTGTACATAAAAACCATGGCTTGGCACTGTCAGATAAATTCATCTGGTAAGCTGTATGTTGAAAATTCTATTCCACCGACCTTCAAGGTGCCCTTTCCATGCGTATTTGTAAACTATTTTTACTGATGTTTCTTTACACGCTGTTGAAATTTGTATTTTAGTCCAAATTGTTGATGAAGTCCTAAAAATACCAGGGCAAGATTGTCTTTCTTCAATATTTTCACCATTAATGACCATTGCAAAACTGCGACTTTGGTGCAAAAATGATATCACATGTGTCTAATGCCTACTAGGTTGGCAACCATTAGCAGTGGCATTGCTAAATTGTTGGCAACTGCACCTAATAAAGCAGTGCACTGACATGAGATTGTTGGCAACTTTCGACGTTCCTTTCTTTTAAAGTCTGGACTCTGCATACATGGATTATCTATTATTAATATCATTTCACAACTGTGATGCTTTCTGTCAACACCTACCCGTCCAGTAGCGTCTCTACTACGACATTGGAGTTTACCTGATACTGTTTGTAGCCCTTTGGGGAGAATGCTGAGAAAATTATAGTTATTTAAACTCTTGGCAGCTCTCTTGAAATGACCTTTGTTTTAGTAATATTAATTATAGAATCTCAGTTTTGATGCACAAAATTTACTTCTTAATTCATGATTGGACAGGACATCTCGGATCTCGGATCTAGGAAGAAGATACGTTTGGAAGAGGGGGAGTAGTTGCTTGTCAGGTTGAGCGACTCTCACGTTCGGGACGACATATGGGAGCTTTTGGATTAGATGTTGATTGTAACTATTTTGATGCCTAGTGTAGGCAGATTAGGTTATAGCCTCTGTTTTGGGAGACTGTGATGTTGTACTTGCTTACGGGACTTCTATGTATTATATGTCTGTTTCGTTAATTCTTTTTAATGAAGCAATGACTGAGTCATCTTTTAATGAAAAAACAAAAAAAACAAAACAAAACAAAAACCTCGAGATAACACGAATTGCGTGCACACGCAAGTTACTAGAGTTATATTTTGCATAAAGGTTGCCAAATGATAATGTAAGAGATTACTTGGCATGCCTCTCCATCTGCTTATAGAATAGGGTAACTACTCTCCATTCGCAAACAAGGCTTTTAGTTCTGTAAGCTTTAATTGTATAGCCAATAACAAACAATATTTCTATATGATTTTCCTCTTCCTTTTGAAATTCGCTTTCTTCTGAAACGAGCTCCTCTGTTTTTTGTCACAACTGTCAACCTTCGGTTGTTTTGGGTTGTGCTGTTCCAATATACGAATTATGATAAGGTTTCCCTTTTCTCATATGAGATACTTGATAGATAGGGGAAATGGTTGTAATTCATTTAATTGCCTACTATTTACTACCACGTTTAGTTAGTATGTGCGTTGCATATAAGAGGCTAGGCACTGCATGATTACTAGTAACTTTGATTAAAAAAATGTGTGATTGAAATTTATATGTTATTAATTTTCTACAAAATACACAACCCCAATTCTATAGTTATTTAAGTCAAATTATGATTTCGTGTACTTGCATGTGTGGCCTCTCATCATATGCTAAATAATAAGTCACTTCACACATGAATTGCGCCATGCATTTTACTGTTTATTTCGATTTGATATCCCAACTTAGTTTACCATGAATTTTCTTAAATCAAACATTAAAAATATCATAGAAAGGAGAGTGTTTTTAAAAAAGAAACATTAAAAAACCAACTGGAAATCAAAATCCAAATCCAAATCAAACATTAAAAAAACCCATTACAACCTAAACAAATAGATTAAATTTCAGTAAACAAACCCACCCACCCACCCCATCCCATGTTTCATGAGTTCGTAGATATTGTGGATTGCCCATCTCTGCATAAAAAACACCTCACGTGACGGTTGGTGACCTTTTCTATCACATATATATGGGGGTGGGTTTTTTCAAAAACTCCCCTAAATATTATAGGATCAATCTAACTCTAATTATTCCGACCCTTGAAGGATTAATCTAACCTTAATTAAAGGATTAATCTAACCTTAATTAAAAGATTAATCTAACCATAATTAAAGGATTTACCCAGATATTAAAATCTAACCCTAATTATTCTGACCCATAAAGGTTTAATCTAGCCCTAATTATTCTAATCTTAATTAAAGGATTAATCTAACCATAATTAAAGGATTTACCCAAATATTAACTGTATTAGTGAGATATATTATGTAATTAAAATTAGGGGCGAAGTGGCGGAGATGAGCAATCCACAACATGGTTTGTCAAATAAATAAGCAAACTGCAAATATATATATATATATATATATATATATATATATATATATATATATATATACTAGATTTGCCCGTGGGCACGTGCCTACGGCACGTCTTCGAAACGATACAACACACGAAAAGCCCTATAAACAGTAAAATAACAATTATGTAGTTCAAGTTTGAATAGTATGATAATAATTAGTTGTAAATAAAGTCCATGTTTCTATTAGTATATGTTGAAAAATAATTATAAATGAGGGTGTAAAATCCAACTTCTTAGAACTTCAAGTGTGAAAAATGATGAAATTTAACTGTTGAAGATATATTTGTTATTTTCAATATAACATGTGCAATAAAAAAAGCATAAAAATTCTAAAAAATTTACAAACCTGAAATCTTAAAATCTAAATTTCTAAGTAAATAAAGAAAGAATGGGAGAGAGAGGGAGAGAGAGAAAGAGAGAAATATGAAAAAGTTAAGAGAGAAGAGAGAGATAGTAATAAAGTAATGAGTTTTTTAGTTTTGGGGGGAAATTTTAATTTTGGGGTTTGAAATTTTGAGCGGGAAAATATGTTTTGTGAGAATCAATCTAGACCATTGATTTTAGGGGAGATTGAATGAGAGCCACTTGATAGCTTTCTTTGTAATTTATTATATAGACTAGGTTTGCCCGTTGAAATGGTACACCTTGTTATATAGGGGAGATTGAATGAGAGCCACTTGATAGTTTTTGGAATGGTACACCTTGTTTTATCATATAAAATAATTTTTGAGGTCCAGCAAATTAACACCAGCAAACATAGAGCAAAAAACATATTATTTTTGAATTATTTTTAAAATTTTAATTTTTAATTTTTTTTTATTTAAAAATTTTAAAAATTTTTATTTTCTTAATTTTTAAAATAGAAGAGGGAGGGAGAGAGAGAGAGAGAATTTTTATAAAAAAAATAAATATAGGAGTTGTTTTGGGTGGGAGATTTGAATTTGAGTTTTGGGGAAAAACTTTTGGGAGGAAAAATATGTTTTGTGAAGTTAGATCTGAGATTCTGATTTTTTGGGATTAAAGGAGAGTCACTTGATAGCTTTCTTTGTGTTTTATTATATAGATATATATATATATATAGAAAAGGTGGGTTATTTGCGAACTCAAAACATGTGGTAGGTTTACTAAAATTACCCAAACAAATATTTGATTAATATTTTCACTTTAATTATAAAATATATTAAATAAAGTTTACACACATTAGAAAAATATGTCACATAAAAATTTGAAACTATAGCATTCAGATCTCATCACTTACATGAGTTACATCAAATTACGATCTATTCTCCCAAAAAGACGAGAAAAACATTAAACTAAGTTACTATTTTCTCCATTACTTTTATCATTCCTTCTTCATTGACAGGAAAAAAAAAAGGAGGGAGAGAATGTAAATTGAAATTCTATGAAGGGATCGATTTCTTGCCAGGGCAATCAGCAGCCTTGAGGGTATCGTCGATGAGCCGGCGAGTCTTCTTCCTCAAAATATCGCATTTAACACTCGAACTCTTCTCCATCTTCTCATATATTGCCTTCTTCTTCAACCTGTTGTTGCTCTTTGAACCTCCCTTTCTTAGGGTTCTCACCACCTTCGATTTTATTGTCTCTACTATATCTTCCCATTTTTGTTGGCTCCCCAATAAACCCATCTCCTAAGACTACCACTTTAGAATTTTCACTCCCTCCAAGTTTTGATCTCGCTCTTCTCTTTTCTCTCTTCTCTTTTGGTTTTGGGAGAGTGCAAGTGCCGCAACCTTTCCGTAAGCTATTTGTAAGTTTAGCGTAGGAGGGTGGAATTTTTTTATGGGGGAGAATGCATACTATTATTTATGCGAGGAGTTGATTTGTGGATTTTACCTTTCACACTATGGTTTGGAGCTTTGGATAAACTAAAGTGCTAAGAGCATCTGTAGTGGTTGACTATTTTGCCAAATTTTGAAAAATTGGGCAAAAAAAATGCTGCAGTCATTGGCAAAATACCCAAAATTTGAGTTTCGAATGAACAGTAGTCGGCTATCGGTTATATTTGGCAAATGAAATGACAATTGCCAAAATATAGCAAACGAAAGAGGATTTACTGTCTATTTGATCGGACGAAAAATTATCTTTCGTCGCTTAATTTTTCCTTTATTTTCCCCCATCGGACGGTAAATAAAACACCGTCACAAAAATTGTGGATTTCTCGGACGATGAATTATTCTCCGTCTTTGATTTTTTTTTAATTAAAAAAACAGACGGATGGGAGATGAAACCCCGTCTGTCCCATTTTAAAAAAAAAAAGAAATGTTATGGACGAGAGATGAAACCCCGTCCCAAACATTTCTACTTAAAAAATTACTATACAATCAACATTCTAAGTAAATCTATGGGTTAAACTTAGGTATAAAGGATAATTAATTATAAATTAAGTTATAATTAGGATAAGTTTAACAGTTAATTATGATTTAAAGTTTATTATTTTTTTTAAATACGACGGACGGGAAATGATTCCCCGTCCATTTGAAATTTTTCATTTTTTACATGGGACGAAAATAATTTTTCATCTGAAATTTTAAAAAGTTTGAAAACCCAGTTTTTTGACATTCGACTACTATAGCGCAAAGTTATTTTTTCCATTTGTCAAATATCCAAAATTTGGGTCTCACCAATCTAGCAAATAAAAAGGAATTGGATTTGTAAAACCTTGCACTTGGAACCAGTGTGGTCATTAAAAATTCGCATGACTTACATTTGCCTTTAAAATCGTGCCCCCAACAAAAGTTCCTTGGGATTTGGGAAAATCACTTAAGGTGGCACAGTTTTTAAGGCCGCTGTGATTACACCGTTATATGATATTTATGTGACCATACTATCATATGATTTTTTTCCCCCTTGTACTCTATAGTACAAGTTAAGATTTTTTTTCATATGATGATCTCTTCTTATTCTTAATCGATGATCGTTTTTTTTTCCCAGAAAAGTGAAATATTATCACCCTATTTTATTAATAAAAAATTAATAAACAATCCAAAGAACTTGGGAAAAAAACAAAGCAAAGAAAATAGAGCACATAAAACCTCCAACTAACATATAAGGTTGGGAACAAAAATAAAGACAACACAGAACGGTAAAATAATACAAATGTTGTTGTGACTAAAGAATTTTGGTTGTTTGGATTTTCTCTTTATTGAAGTGAAAACTATTGTCAAGGTGTTTCAGATCTAATATATTAAAAGCTCAAAAGATTATCACTGCAATGCATGATGATGATGGTAAAAATCACAGCAGATCATAGCCGTACGATCCCTGCACGGATCTCAAAGCATCTACAGGCAGATTAGCCATTACAGGCCTATTTTACAGACCTGGGCCCACTCCAAAACATGGGCTTCTCTCAAGCACATAAAAAGTGACAGGCTAGGCCCATTAAGAGAGACACCCAGCCCATGTTGGCTAGGGGTCAAAATCTCTTATCCCCTAATAGGGATATCTTATTTCTTCGGAGGGGAGACATGAAAGATCCAACGGTCACGATTCGATCTCTAGAATGTCTCTCAGGCGTATAAATACCCTTCCCCCTCTTCAGTCACCAGGTAATCAACAATTCACCAGTTTTCACTTTCTTACTCTCTCTCTTTCTGGTTCTAACTTGAACGTTAGAGGGTCTGTCGCCTGGGGCCACCTCCCGGTGTTTCAGGCGTTTTGCAGGTCCGTCGGCTGCATCATCCATCGTCGAATTCATATCACAGGAGGTCAATCAACGATCCAGATTCAATCTCGGGAGCTCTAACCTCTTTTAACGGCCAAGGCACAGGTTTGACTTTTAGTAATTTCCATCCATTATTAACTCACTATCTGTTTGCTCCCACACCAAAATAAGCAGCAACAGATTGGCGCTGTCTGTGGGAAACTACACAAGTAAGACTTATCATATGCCACAAAGACTAAGAGGTAAAAGGGCGGCCTCCAACCGTCGCACTACCACTCTTCGTCAACCAGCTCCTCCTATGGAAGATCAGATTCCTCCTCAATAGTCACCTCGACAGCCTCATCACGCTCCTTCCAACGAAGAGGCACCGGAGGGCTCTTGACAAAACCGTCTCGAACAACATTCTCAGTACTACCGCATTTCAGTCCACAATGCTTCAACTGGATCCCAAAAGAAGGACGACCAAGTCCTTTGCCGTATCCAAGAAGTAGAAGATCGCCTAGAATAGATGGAGAATGATAGAAATTGCTCCAACAGGGCCTACTGCCCAAATCAACGTCCCTTCAGCAAAACCATCCTCGATGCACCCGTTCCAAGGAACTTCAAAGCTCCTCAATTCGAATCCTACAACGGGGAATCAGACCCGACGGACCACATCGAGAGCTTTAAAATACTTATGATGTTCTATAACGCCACCTATGCACTCATGTGTTAGACATTTTCCGCTACACTGAAATGATCAGCTAGGGAATAGTATTCACGTCTGAAACCCGAATCCACATTTTCTTTCAATCAGCTCGAGGAACTCTTCATTGCACACTTCATTACTAGCCAGAGAGCTGAAAAGACCAGCGTCTCCCTGCTAGAACTGAAGCAAAAGATGAAGAACTGCTAAAGGACTTCGTCAAGCGCTTTACAACTGAAGCAAGGTCAATTTCTGCCTTAAACCCTTCTGTCGCAACTGCAACTTTTCGCCACAACTTCACTGACAAAGAATTGAAAGCCTCCCTCACCAAAAGGCCTCACAAAGGTGTCACTAAGCTCCTGGAAAGGAGTGACAGATACACCAGGGTTGAGGAAGCTCTCTATCCTCAAGGTGAGAAGATTCATCTTCCGGGAACAAATAGAAGAACACAAGCAAGGAAGAACTCAGGAAGTTTTAGAAAAACGGTGCAAGTTCATGCCGTCCAACTCTAGCGTCACGCTTCGACAAATTCTCTCCTCTCAATGCAAGCATATCAACCATCCTCATGGAAGTGGAGAAGGACAGAATAATCCACCCCCCCTCCCCCGGATGTCAACGTCTAGCAGAAGAAGAGACAAAAATAAGTGGTACACATTTTACAGAGATCATAGACACACTACTGACAATTGTCGAACCCTTAAAGAAGAACTGGAAGCCCTGATTCGCAAGGGCTATCTCTCCAACTTCGTTCAGAAAGACAATGATGTCAAAAATCCTCCGTCTCGGAGGGCTAATAAGCGTCAGCAGAGGTCATGCGAGTTGCAAGACTCTGAACACATGATCGTCCTCCACTCCATTCATGAAGACCCGATGGGGGAGATTCCAACTCCTCCTGTAAATCTTTTGTCAGCAAAGTCAACTCCATATATAACATTCCGCCTGCCAAACGCACCGGGATCCCGATATCTTTCTCCGACAAGGACTTAGAAGGCGTCCAAATACCTCATTGCGATGCATTGGTCATAAACCTTTGCATGCTAAATCATGAGGTACGACGCACCTTGGTGGACAATGGCAGCTCAGTAAATATCCTCTTCATGGCTACATTTCAGGCTCTCAAGCTCTCTCAAGACCGACTCAAGCCAACTGGTTATACACTTCATGACTCCTCTGGTGCACCTGTCCAAGTCGAGGGAATTATCGCACTCGACGTAACAGCAGGGAAAGCCCCCGCTATTCAAACAGAAGCACTGGACTTTATGGTAATCGATGTCAAAGCTGCATAATGCTATATTCGACCGTCCTAGCCTAGCGACATTCCATGCAGTTGCCTCCGCATTTTACATGAAAATGAAGTTTCCAACAACAGGTGGCGTAGGCCAAGCTGTAGGAAGCCAACAGGCGGCACGAGCATGCTACACCGCTACAATGGGGGGCTCTGTTCTTCCCATCGATGCCATAGAGTCACCACCAAAAAGAAGTCACAATAATTCAAAAACTGTAAACGAGCTTAAAGCATCTGCCATAACCAGCTCTACCAAGAACTTCCAAACCTGACACCTCATCTCTCACCAGGTCCAAACTAGTTTTCATCATGACACAATAATAAACCTGAATCCCTTGCTCGAAGCCACTCCACTTATTCAACGGAGACAAATAGTCATGCCTAAACACATTGGTGCATCAGAAGATTCCTCTTTCACTATGCAAAACAATGGGGGGGCCAAAATAGGCAAGTTCTGGCAAGGTCTACCAAGTTGCTCGCCTGACCGCTCATCAACTTGAAGACCCGGGGGGCAAGGAGATATCAACAGGAACTTGGAAAGTAGAACACCTTGTGAAGTACAACGAGTTCAGTGCCAAACTTGTACACAAAAATGGCACTAAAAAATTGTTAAAAACTTCCTACGAGACCGGTTCAGAGCCCACATCCATAGTGCGAAGTTACTACAGTAATTTACAATGAAACAAGTTCAGAGTGCTTCGCCATTCGATCTGCTCCTACAACTTGTTAATTCATCAAAGAAAATAACGAGCTACACGCCCAGCTTACATTTAAAGCAGCACTAGGCACTCGTTACAAGCTTTTCTCATTACAAGTTCGGAATCCAGAACTCGGAAGTTGCAGCGTGCAAACATGCATGTTTAGAACATAACTCACTGATCGATTTGTTTCTGCAACTAGTTGAACTTTCTTGGAGGCTCTGAAACAACGAGTTGAGTGCCACACTTATACACTTAAGCAGCACTAAACACTCGTTGTGAGTCTCCCCGTAAGACGAATTCGGAGTCCATACCCATGGCTCAACAGGGACTCTAGCAATTTGCAATAACGCAAGTTCACATTGCACTTTGCCATTCGATCTACTCTGCAATCCGTTAACACCTCGGCGACCGGTTCGGAGTCCATATTCATGGTTCAAAAGAGACTCTGTCAATTTGCAAAGAAGCAAGTTCAGAGTGCGCTTTGCTATTCGAGCTGCTTCTGCAACCTGTTAATACTTAAACTAACATGTTTGGAATCCATATTCATGGTTCAGAGTTACTCTCGCAACCTGTAATGACACACGTTCAGAGTTCAACTCGCTATTCGACCTTTTCCTGCAACTAGTTAAATTTCCTCAACAACAGATTAATAGGTCCAAAATCATGGAGCAACACTTGTAAAAAGCAGCACTTGGGGTTCAACTCTCCATTCGATGTGACTCTCACAATTTGTCAGAGGTCCCATACAGCAAGTTTGGAAAACAACTCTCCCTTAGAGTTGTCCCTACAACTAGCTGTGTAACTCCTATTTTCCGTATTTGTATTTTATACTGTATTTTGCCCCATTGTACTCCTTTGTCTATTTGAGATCCGGTATCTTATTTCCATTCGAATAAAAATCATTTTGTCGTTTCAACTCAATTTTTTTGTGCTTTTATCTAATTCAATTATTGTGCTCTTTGTGTCGTTCTTCATGAAGAATGAGCTGTTTCATGTTGTCTATGTATTTATCCCAATTTTTAATACATTTTGACCAATTTTCTAGTTGGATCCCACTCAAAAAGGATACCCTAATACTCATTAAACCAAATCCTCACTATTTAAACCATAATCTCCTAACCCTAACCCCTACCCTATTACTGTGCTGACCCAAATCAACCCACCGCTACCCTCATCTTCTTCCTCTTGCTCCCATCGTCTCCCGACTCCTTCTCCGCTCCAACACCCAGCACCCCCCATCTCCGATCACCCTCTCATCCTCCGTCGCACTGCCATCACCCCACCATCGCCGTCTTCGACCACCGAACCAACTCCCGAACCCACTCATTGCCATCACCAGTCTCCTCAGTCCCAGTCACCTCCACCATCGCCTTTGTCGTCGCCCCGCCGTCACCGCCCCATCATTCGCCTCCGCTCGCGTCGCCACACCCCCGAGCCATCCCCGCTCTCATCCTCTGTTTCGAACCCACAAGCAGAGCACCGTGCCGTTCTCGTCGCTACCGACGACCCTCGACAACAACACCGTCACAGTCGCCGCCGCCTCTTCATGGCTGTCGTAGTCACGCCGTCGCGTCGCCACGTTGAAGACCACGCCGTTGCCATCCTCTCTTTCGCTCTCTATTTCAACGAAGAAGAGAAGGAAGAAGAAGCAGCCGTTGGGCGGGATCCAATCTCGGCCCTTGGATCGCATCAAGATCCGTGCACTCTTGATCTGATCAGATCAGTATTTGGTGTTCACCCACAGCAGATCCGAAATCAATGTTCCGTGTTTGGGCCCAGATCTGGTGTGCGGGAGAGTTCTATTGGTCGTATTGGGTGTTCCGTGTTTTGCCGCGCAGGATCGGGAGTTGCTGTCTGCTGTTCTAGACGGATCTGGTGTGGGGGATTTTCCTCTACTATTGATTTCTTGCACGTGCTTCACACGTGCTTTTGGAAAATTTCGCCCGGAGTTTTTCGATTTCGTTTTCTTCAACTAACGGATCTATTCATCGTCAATCAAGGCAAGTATTCCTCTTGTACACATTTTTGTTCTAGTACAAGCATTCCTTGAAAATACTATAAATAGTTAGAAATTGTGACTCCTCTTTGATTGTCGTTGTTGATCAAATATTAAACCTCCTCAATTTCATAATCTTAAGAGTCACAATAAATTCATTGTATTATATTACAACTACTTGGACTTATTTTACCCCCTGAACACCTGAACACATGAAATTAAGGAACCCTAGATTTGTAGACATATGTTATATCTTGTATGTGACGAACTTGCACCCACTAGAGTCAAAAAATAAATATTACTTGCTGTTTTGATAACCATTATTCTGTATTTGTATCACACATTAACCTAGACACCTAATAACAAATTTTCATGTAACCTATACTTGTAAGATATTCCCACATGTTGCTATCCTGAATCTTGTTATACTCATTTGACCCCTTTAATATCAGAATCTGAACCCTAGCCCTGAATAGAAAATGTAGCTCTAGATGTCTAGATGTCGATAGCCTCCAGAATTTTTGAATTCCAAGTTACGGTCTAGAACTTATCGCAGTTTTACTGTAGCTGCATCGTTAATCGCAGATTCGCAAAACTGCTGCACACCTTTACTTTGTGAATTAATTTAACTATGTTAATAGCAAGCGTTTGACTTAAAATTTTATATGAGGCTGTTGGACACCCTATAAGACATCCCCAATTTTTTTTAAAATTAATTAACAATATTTAAACCCTGTTTCACATGTTTAAACTTAGGAATACAAACTCTGCCTGAACACATTAGTTGTGTAGTTCGCTGTTTTGACATATGTTCCCACCACTTTCATGTACCTTAATTATATGCGTTGGAACCGGGCAGGAGTCTAGTTTCTAGATCTCCCAACGGATCCACTTTTGCTATCTCGTAGTAACGGGAATCACACTTTTGGTACATCAACGTCGTGCTGTCCAGATTTGAGATTTTCGTTGTTCGTGTTATTCTTATTCTTGTCGACCCTCGAATATGCCATATAATTATCCTAAACTTGTCCCATATCCATGATTACGATTTCTTGACTTGTTTCACACACTTGCATGCTTGCTTGATAAAAATTAATAAATGTAACAAGCCGGGGTTTAAGGGAAAGGCTATAGTAGTAGACAATATAGGTAAGTGTACTCGGAAGGGGGCCCGTGTTTCCCAAATACTTGGTTCATGAACTTGTTGTATCTTGATCGATTCATGGAGTCAGTTACTTGGCTCATGAACTTGTTTGATTCATGAACCCACTGTGCGGTTCTTGAACTTGTTAGTGGGTTCGCGAACTTGCTTCGTGAACCTGTTATTTATTTTTCGATTCATGAACCATGGCTTGCTTGATACTTGATACCTGAGTACGCTGTCCTATAGACTCCATTACTAGGCCTAAACGAAATTGTTTTGACTGTAGCAACCATGTAGTAAAAAGATGGATGCATGAAGTGCTACCTAGATAGTAATAACCACAAGACTTGAGCATGAAACTTGAACTCGACACATGTTTACTTGATACTTGATAATACGATACATGAAACATGATACATGAGACTTGAAACATGAGACTTGAACTTGATACGTGTTATCTGATGCTTGACAACTTGTTACTTGAGACTTGACACTTGAATATAATATTTGACACTAGACTTGGCACTTGTTACATGACACTAGACTTGAGACATGTCACTTGATGTTAGATACCCTACAGGTTCACTTGTCACTTGTTTCACCATTAGTATTTGTTATCTAGCATGTTTACTAAGATGTCCCTCTTGCTAGCTAGTTTTTGAATTTCCACTACTTGTTATATCCCTGTTACATTCTTAATTCCAATTCTTGTTCTCCATTACTTGTACTCGTTTTTACTATTTGTGGCCCTAACTTGCACTAAGGGCATTTTCTCTTGTTTTCCCCTATTTTCCCTATTTTATTTATTAAGCAGACTTTGGCGACGTGCTACCTACTGGAATCGGTGAGCAGACGTTCTAGGCCTTGCTTAGAAAAAGCTTTCTTTAATCATTTCAATTTGTATTTGAGTTATTTCATTTGATGTTACTTAAGACTTGTAACGGGCTTATATTCCCAAGTTTTGCATTCGATCCAGACATGAGAACTATTTGGATATTATTAATGTTTCAATTGTTTTCTGTTGCTTAATAAATTATTCATGCATGCTTGGTTGTAAATATATCTTGATATATTCTTGTTGTGATGCTGAGTCGATCCTACAGCTTATGGATGATGTCAAAACCATTCGTTGGGCTTCGTCACGCGCTCGTATTCCATGTTTTTGGGAAGCGGGGCATGACAAGCTGGGTTCAAGATGGAGCAATGCTAAAATCCGTCATACACCGTCGATAGTTCTTTAAGCTATACACAACAGACTTAAGGCCCTGTTATTTAGCGACAAAGAACCCATCGATGGCACATCAACCATGACAGCAAGGATCAAGCATATGAAATGAATCCTACAAATCACGGAACTATCACCAACTCATATGTTCAGATCCAGTAGTACTACAGACGTCTACAAATACAAAACGACTAGTCCAAAGTCTAACTCTCTCAAGAGCAGCTCATACGACTAGCCAACCCCCAAGACGATGTATTACAGGACAAGACACCGGCATGTAGAAGACTTATCATTCCAAAAACTACAAGTCTCATTACAACAACAAAGTTACAATGACTCCACGATTCACGTCTAAGAATCGCTACCGAAAGTCCTGCGAACACCGTACAACAAACTGTCATGAAAGCTATTCTTCCAGCTATACACACTGAAGAGATGCTCTACCTAAGAGAAACCAAACTCCTTGCTGGCCTCCTACCAGCTAACAGCTCCATAGGGCTGCCTCAACTTTTGATGATAATATTCAAGATAAGTCTTCCTTAGACAAGCAAACTCCAGATGTATCTGACCACCTTCACTTGAGCAAGATCTAACTCCATCTCGCTTGAAGCGCCGTACAAACGGGAGAGTTCCAACTCCGTCAAGCACAATGTACCACGAAGAAGAGCAAGCTCAGTGTCCTAGAGAACCTCGTTCGATGCACGCAACTACTTGTCAGTGATGAGAAGAATAGAATCATCTCAACACTGAATAAACACAAGTGACTTCACTTCCGCACTAAGAAGAGTCAGGATACCCACAACTCATCTGCTCTAAAAATGAGTTTGGCACTCCGCGCACCACTTGAGTTCCTCCGACCAACCACTCGTCAACATCGAGCAACGAGTCCAACACCCCGATCTCTACTCACCGCTTGAGCTCCATCAATAACTCGTTGGTCAGAAACAACAAGTTCAGCGCTCCGCTCGCCACTTTAGCTCCATCAATAGCTCGTTGGCTCCAAACAACGAGTTCATCACTCTGCTCGCCGCTTGAGCTCCATCAACAACTCGTTGGTCCCAAACAATGAGTTCAGCGCTCTGCTCGTCGCTTGAGCTCCATCAATAACTCGTTTGTCCAAACAACGAGCCCAACACCTCGATCTTCGCTCATGCTCTATCAATAGCTTGTTGGCTCCAAACAACGAGTTTAGCGCTATGCTCTCTGCATGAGATCCATCAACAACTTGTTGGCTCCACGCAACGAGTCCAATGCCTTGGTTTTCGCTCAAGCTCTACCAAATAGTTCGTTGACTCCAAACAACGAATTCAACATCTTGCTCTATGTTTGAGCTCCGTCCATAACTTGCTGGCTCCAAACAATGAGTTCAATGTTCCGCTCTATGCTCATTGGCTCCCCACAATGAGTCCAATGCCTTGGTCTTCGCCCAAGCACCACTAACAACTTGCCGGGGCCAAACACAAGTTCAAGCTCAAGTGCATCTCATAGCTCTCTCTAAAAACTCATTGGGATTAAACGACAGTTTCTACATCAACTCCATCACGGAGTCTCCCCTACAAACTCGCCGGGATCAAACGACAGTTTCTGCATCAGCTCTATCTCAGAGTTGTTTCTAAACTCGCCGAAGTCAAACGGCAGTTTCTGGACCAACTCCATCATGGAGTTGTCCCTACACGCTTGTTGGGTGCAAACAGCAGGTGCAACATCTATCTCTATCATAGAGTCTTCTCTAAACTCGCCGGAATCAAATGGCAGTTTCTACATCAGCTCCTCCTACGAGTTGCCTCTAAACTCACCGGAGTCAGACGACAGATTCTGGACCAACTCAATCAAGGGGTTGTCCCTACACGCTTGCTGGGTGCAAACAGCAGGTGCAACATCCAACTCTTTCATAGAGTCTTCTCTAAACTTGTCGGGATCAAATGAGAGTTTCTACATCAGCTCCTCCTATGAGTTGTCTCTAAACTCACTGGAGTAGACGGCAGCTTTTGGACCAACTCAATCAAGGGGTTGTCTCTACACCCTTACGGGCCGCAGACAGCAGGTGCAACATCCAACTCCGTCATAGAGTCCTCTTTAAGCTTTTTGGGAACAAACAATAAGTTCAGCACTCAATTCTGCCACTGAGTTCTCTCCAAACTTGCTGGGAACAAACAACAAGCTTTACGTCAACTCAGTCAAAGAGTTGTCCCTCTAAACTTGCCAGGCGCAAACAGTAAGCTTGAACGTTCCAATCTATCTCAGAGTTCGTCTCCAAACTTGCTGGGAACAAACAGCAGGCTCAACGTCAACTTAGTCAAAGAGTTGCCCCTTTAAACTTGCTGAGCACAAACGACAAGCTTAAACGTTCAACTCTACCTCTGAGTCGTCTCTCAACGCTTGCTGGGAACAAACAGCAAGCTCTACGTCAACTCAGTCAAAGAGTTGTCCCTCTAAACTTGTCGGACCCAAACGGCAAGCTTGAACGTTTAACTCTATCTCTGAGTCATCACTCCACGCTTGCTGGGAATAAACAGCAAGCTTTACGTCAACTCGGTCAAAGAGTTTTCCTTCTAAACTTGTCGGGCACAAACGACAAGATTGAACGTTCAACTCTATCTCCTAGTTATCTCCAAACTCGTCGGGATCAAACAGCGAGCTCTACGTCAACTCAGCCACGAGTTGCCCCTACAAACTCGTTGGGGTCAAATGGCAGTTTCTGGACAAACTCAATCAAAGAGTTGTCTCTGCACGCTTGCTGGGTGCAAACAGCAGGTGCAACATCCAACTCCGTCATAGAGTCCTCTCTAAGCTTGTTGGGAACAAACAACAAGTTCAGCACACAACTCAATCACAGAGTTTCCTCTATAAATTCGCTGGGGCCAACCAGCAAGCTCAGCACTCAATTCTACCACTGAGTTCCATCTAAATTCGCTAGGATCAAATAGCGAGCCATACATTGACTCAGTCAAAGAATTGTCTCTCCACACTCGCTGGGATCGAACAACAAGCTCTACGTCAACCCAGTCACAGAGTTGTCTCTACAAACTTGCCGGGATCAAACGGCAAACTCTAACGTTCAACTCTGTTTCGAATATGACACCACAATTTGTTAGGATCAAACAGCCAGTCTGCAACAGCTCCCCCAATACAACTATGTATATACGTACAAGATCCACCAATCCACGGTGATGGAGTAAAAAGCTAGGTATACACATATAAGTAATTATATACATATGAGTTGTTGCATATACACGACAATAAATATATGTATAAAAATTTATATGCAAACCAAAGCTCAAAATAGTTCCAAAAAGAAGCTCA
The DNA here is from genome assembly GCA_017893485.1 of Hemerocallis citrina. Lineage (NCBI taxonomy): Eukaryota > Viridiplantae > Streptophyta > Magnoliopsida > Asparagales > Asphodelaceae > Hemerocallis > Hemerocallis citrina. Next base: position 60,289,393 of record CM030362.1, on the reverse strand, counting down.
CAAATTCAAAGAGAGAGGAAAAGAATTTTTTGGGTCCGGTTCGGGTTCATATCCACAAACCAAGACCCAAACCGTCAAACAGAGCCAAAATCAGCTAAGGAGCTTAACGGGTCAGATCCAGACCCGAAACCAACCCATTCCGCTTCTTCTTTCCTTCTTCTTCTTCGAGTTCCCACCAAAATCACATCTTCGAAAACTCGAAGACCAGAGCTTGCCTGAGAACTCCGACTCGTCTCCTCGCTCCAAAATCGAGCTCCATGAATCCTCGCCCCACCAACGACGCCGAGCTCTCGCCTCCTCATGAGCATCGTCGACTTCGAACTCTCACAAAGCTCGACTGAAAACAAAGCATGAACCCAAAAGAAGACGCTCGAAAAATTCTAACTCCGTAGCTCGACAAGAGCTCGAGCTCCATAGCTCAGCAAGATCCCTGTAGCTCGGCGAGATCCCCATAGCTCGGCGAAACCCACATCTCCGTAGCTCGGCGAACCCACGACTACGTAGCTCGGCGAAGATCACCACTCCGTAGCTCGGCGAGATACCCATAGCTCGGCGAACCCATAGCTCTGTATCTCGGCGAAGATCACTACTCCGTAGCTCGGCGAGAGCTTGAGCTCCATAGCTCGGTGCAATCCCCATAGCTCGGCGACGAAGCTCGAGCTCGATAGCTTGCCGGAGCTCCGAATCCCTGTAGCTTGACCATGTGGAGCTAGCTTGACACTCCCAAAGGTCGACAAGGGTGTGGCAGCTCGGCGAGATCCCCAAGATCCAACGGCACAAGCGGTAGCTCGGCGAGCTGGTTTGCCGAGCTGAGGGGTAGAAGAAGACAACTGGAGGCCGTCGGATCTCCACGAAATTTGCGCATCCCGTGATCAATGCTTCAAAGATTTTTTGGCTTGATCAGAGCCTTTCTGCCATCGGATCTCCTCAACGTGCGAGCCCATCTCTGATCCGCGCTTCAGACCACTCCAAACGGCGAGCCCAGATCTGATAAATCGGAAAATTAATTAAAAATCATTTTTAATTCGAAAAATTGGTTAAAATTCAAAAATAATTATTTCAATTCAGTAAAATAATTAAAAAATCCAAAAAAATAATTAAAGTTGAATTTATTAATTATAAAATTCGAAAGAGTGATTTTGAGATTGTAGAACATTACATAAAATTCGGAGAAATTCGAAGAACTATGGAAAAATTCCTAGAAAATTCCACAAAATTCGGAAAAATCCGAAAAAATATGGAAAAATTCAGGAATGTATTCACTGCCTTTAGAAGCCATAGTCAGCTCTCTGAACACTCCGACTGCTAAGATTATTCGCTAGATTCTAAAAATAAGACATATTACTTCCCGAAAGCCATGAAAATCGCCTTCCGAGAGTAAGGGGCTTATGATGATGGTAAAAATCATAGCAGATCAGGGTCGTACGATCCCTATACGGATCTCAAAGAATCTACAGGAAGATTAGCCATCACAGGCCTATTTTACAGACCTTGGCCCACTCCAAAACATGGGCTTCTCTCAAGCCCATAAAAAGTGACATGCTAGGCCCACTAAGAGAGACACCCAGTCCATATTGGCTAGGAGTCAAATCTCTTATCCCCTAGCTGGGATATCTTACCTCGTCAGCGGGGGAGACATGAAAGATCCAACGGCCACGATTCGATCTCTAGAATGTCTCTCAGGCATATAAATACCCCTCCCCCTCTTCAGTCACCAGGTAATCAACAATTCACCAGTTTTCACTCTCTTACTCTCTCTTTCTGGTTCTGACTTAAGCGTCGGAGGGTCTGTTGCCGGGGGCCACCCCCGGTGTTTCAGGCATTTTGCAGGTCCATCGGCTGCATCATCCATCGTCAAATTCATATCACAGGAGGTCAATCAACGATCCAGATTCAATTTCGGGAACTCTAATATCTTTTAACAGTCAAGGCACATGTTTGACTTTTAGTAGTTTCCATCCATTATTAACTCACTATCTGTTTGTTCTCATACCGAAATCAGCAGCAACACATGAGCTTTTTGTTTATGCAATCTATATGTGTTTCCATGTTTCTCTATACTTGTATGGACATAAAAATAAGTTATAATTTCTTTCCAATTAAATTAAAAAATTAAAGCATGGAAACAAATAAATTAATGAATAGTACAAACCTTCCCCAGTTGCTTAATTTTTGAAATCTTTTTGCAGATTACTCAAAGCTTCATTGTTGACTTTCGAAAGCATCTAACCATGATCCTTTTTTTAAGAAAACAATACAAGTTAAAGCCATCTTTATTGTGTTTTGTCTCTTTGCAATTAAAGATGATTTTAGGTGTTTTCACAATAATTAATTATTAGAGGAGGCTACATATTTGAATGTTGAATGTGGGCCTATTATTTCCATAATGATTGGTTTTTATAACACTAATATAGGTCTTATCAATTCATTTGTGTTCTTATTTTTATTATGAGTTTAGGACCGGCCCATTACAGTACACTGGATAGAGACCTTTTTTTAAAAATTTAAATTCACATTGATTGCGAAGAAGTGATTTGTTTTAGAGGACTAAAAACTCAGCGGCTAGTGTGAAAAAGAGAAGGGAAAATACTGATTAGAATTAATTCTCCATTTTACATTGAATTCTTTTCGCCTTGTGACTTTTCAACTCTACTATAAATAGCTAAGTAAATACTCCATAACGGGTCACAAACTGAATCAGGAACAGCGGCTCTTAAAGCCTATTTCTCCGATGCAAAAGACAGTGGCTCGAAAGATGAAGGAAGAGGAAATAAAAGGAGTTGGCAGAGGTGGAGGCGGAGGCGGAGACAAAGGCACATAATAGATAGGCTGTCTCCGGCACAAGATTGGCCTCACCCTATCCCCTCAGACAATGCAATGCTCTTAAAACGGAGGTGTAGGTTTCGAATCGATGCACTCTATGGTAGGAACAGTGCCCCTGTAGAGTTGACAGCTTTTTCTCAGGTCGAAGAGAAGCCAACTACTTAAACCCAGGGCGGCCCCACTGTATAGGCGGGTAAGGCGGCTGCCTTGGACCCCGTGGATTTTGCGATTTTAGGGATTCCCAATATTGAACTTCCCTTGTAAATATAGGTACGTATTTCGCGCGTAAAAAAAATGTTATTAGGGGCCCCCAAAATAATTATTTGGTTCTTTAAAAAAAATTTAAAAATTATTTGAGGTACTCCGGAAGGCTTGATTGAAATTGAGGTTTTAAATTTGAGTGATTTAAAACAAATCCACATTTAAATGGATATAAAATCCGAAACCCATATTTAATTTAAACCCACATTCAATTTACAATCCGAAACCCGATAACCCAAACCCTCTTTTAAAACAAAACCCAACCACTTCCTTCTTTTCCCCAAAACCCAAACCCGAAGTCCCACTCCAACTCTCCATCTGTTCCTTCAATCCTTTTTTTTCCCCAAAAATCCCGAACGAAACCCTATCGACACCTTTCTTCTTTGCTCCCAATTCCCAAACGGTGACCGAATCCCATCCCAAATGGCGCCTTCAGATCCCATCCCGAACGGCGCCTTCAGATCGACTGCGGCAGGCTTTCCGAGGTTCTTCCCTCCGGATCTGTAACCAATCGAAGGTAATAAATTTCAAAAAACTCTATTTTTAATCATTTTGGATCGAAATGGGACCAGTTTGCTACCCACAAAGCCCAGTTCGTTCCACTGAACATTCTTGCACTGGGGCCAGGCATCTTTCCTAGGATAAATTCATACACTGCTTCTGTAGTTCTGTTTCCTTGTGATAAATGCTCTACTTAGTTTCACTTCTCTAGAAATACACATAAATTTGAGAATTTGATTTGGTGGTGTATAATTTTTCCAAGGGGGAGTTTATGCGAGTTTTAGGAGTTTACCCATAGATATTGTGTTTTGTTTTTGTATAGAGGAAGGAAGATCTCTTGAAGCAAAAGAACAATAGACTCTTTGAGAGTATGAGTAGAGAGATTGAATGAATGGAAACTACCATTTGTTCAATTGTTCTATGTCCGATATTTTTAGGAGTCCTACGTTTTCATTCTTTTAGTAATCAAAAGTCTGAAATCATTAAAAGACACTGTTCTGTGTTTTGCGGGGGATAATGCTATTATGTTCTGTGTTAGGTTTTTTAATCATCTTGAGTTTAATTTTATGTTAATAAAGTTGAATAGATTATTGAGTTATTGAGTTGCTTAATTTTATGTTAATTATGTTAATTAAGTTGAATAGTTGCTTAATTAAGTTGAAAATTGATATGTTAGGCTTAATTCAAAATTTTATTTATTTTTCCAGTTTTATCATGCCTCGAAAATATGTGTCTAGCGCGTTAAAAAGAAAGAAGAACAAGAAGAAAATAAATTTATACAATCTCAAGTTGGGGCATTTGATAAATTTCTTACCAACAAACCAATCTCAAGTGGTAATGGTAATGAAGAAGAAGTTCAAGAACATCAAGAGTTGAATGTGGGTGATGAAAATGAAGAACCAGTTCAAGAGTTGTATGAGAATGTTAATTTGAATGTGGGTGATGAAAAGGCAGAACCAAATCAAAATGAAGAATGTAGGTTTATAAATATTTATGATCCAATGAATTAGGAGATTATTGATCAAAAAGTTCGGGATTTTTAGTTGAAAGAGGACCCATTAGAGTTGATATTGATTTTCCTAAAGATGACGAAGGTAGACATTTTTCTTGTGTACACTACACTTGAATGTTGTTAAATGGGAAAAAGTATGATAGAAGATAGCTTGTTTATTCAACTGGTTTGGATAAAGTGTTTTGTTTTTGTTGTAAATTGTTCAAGAAAGAAGGGAACAACCATCAATTGTCAAGTGAAAGGTTCAAACAATGACATAATATTAGTTATAGACTTCATAGTCATGAAATGAGTGAAGACCACATTAGTTGCATGACTAGTTGGCTTGAATTGGAGATGAGACTCAGAAAACGTGAAGTTATTGACAGATGTGTGGAACTACAAATTATAAAGGAAAAAGAACATTGGAGACATGCCTTGTTAAGAATTATTGCTGTAATTAAAACACTAGCTAAAAATGCATTGGCATTTCGTGGTGACAATGAGAAGATTTATGAAGAGAATAATGGTAATTTCTTAAGCTTGATTGAAATGATTGTCAAATTTGTTCCCATCATGAAAGAACACATTAGGAGATTCTAAAGCGGCGAATCTCGTAAGCATTATCTTAGCCATAAAATTCAAAATGAATTGATAGAATTATTGGCAAGTGAGGTAAAAGGTGCAATCATTAAAACAATCAAAGAAGCAAAGTATTATTCAGTAATACTTGATTGTAATCTAGATGCAAGTTATGAGGAACAGATGTCTTTGGTCATACGGTGTGTTGATGTTTCAAAAAGTCTGATAAACGTGGAAGAATTCTTTTTAGAATTTTTAGTTGTAGATAATACATCCGGGTTGGGACTTTTTAAAGTGCTTGAAGATGTTCTGAGAGTTCTTGGACTTGATATTTTTAATGTTTGAGGACGGGGTTATAACAACGGTTCTAACATGAAGGGAAAGAACAAAGGTGTGCAAACAGGTTAATTACTGTTAATCCTAGAGCTTTTTACACACCTTGTGGTTGTCACAGTCTTAATCTTGCAATTTGTGATATGGCCAACTGTTGTATCGAAACTGTGTCTTTCTTTGGAGTTGTACAACGTTTGTATACGTTATTTTCATCTTCTACAAAGCAATGAGATATTTTGAAAAGACATGTGCTAAATCTCACGCTTAAGACATTATCACAAACTCATTGGGAAAGCCATGTTAAAAGTGTTAGAGCAATAAGATTTCAAACCGTAGAGATAAGAAATGCATTAATTGAATTGGCAAACAGTGATACAGATCCTATGATCAAGAGTGAAGCTGGTTCCTTAGCAACGAATGAGATGGAGAATTGGAAGTTTTTACTGGGGATGATTATTTGGCACAATATATTATTTACGTTAATTCTGTCAGTAAATACTTGCAAGAGGAAGACACGCATATTGATGTTGCTATACTTCAATTAAAAGGGCTCATTGCATTTTTTGAAGAGTACAGAGAAATTGGTTTTATGGAGGCTATGACTGAAGCTAAAATAGTTGCAGAGAAATTGGGAGTTGAACCTGTTTTCGTAAAGAAGCGTGTCGTCCATAGAAAGAGGAAATTTGAAGAAAGTGGTAGTGAAGAAACAACACAATCACCTGAAGAAGAATTTAGGATTCATTACTTCTTAACTGTAGTCTTCACTTAACAGTAGGTTTGAACAATTTGTGAAATGTGAACAAATCTTTGGATTTTTGTTTAATTTGGAGAAGTTGAGAAGTCTACATGATGATGAGTTGAAAGTTTGTTGTGCCACTCTTGAAGAGTTTCTACATCACGACTCACATTATGATATTAATAGGGATGATCTGTTTTTAGAGTTGAAGCGCCTCAGATTAATTGTACTATCGGAAGCAAAAAAAGCAATTGACATGCTTAATTATTTGCAAAGGATGGATGGTATATTTCCATATGCATGGATCACGTATCGTATTTTGTTGACCATACCAGTTACTGTTGCTTCTACAGAAAGAAGTTTTTTGAACCTGAAAATTGTCAAGTCTTATCTTCGATCAGCCATATCTCAAGAGAGATTAAATGGATTAGGCCTACTATGTATCGAGAATGTGATGGTAGAAAAACTTGATTAAGAACATTTAATTAGTGAGTTTGCTGCACGGAATGTGAGAAGAAGTCATGCACTGAGAGGATTAATGATGTAGGTATAACTCCTTAATGTTTATGTTATCCTATGTTTCATTTCTTCACTTCAGTGCTATTTCATTTTCATTTCATAATTTTCTGTTTCTAATTCATAATTTTCATTTCATCTATGTAGATGTGGAGGTGAATTGTTGAGGCAGCGTCATGCATTAAATAGGATACAATCAGAGCTTTCCATTGACAGGTTTTGTATATTTTAATATATGTTTTCACTCTATTTTGTATATATGTATGATGCTTATGAGAAACTTGTTATTCAGTATGATCCAAAAAAAAACTTGTTATTCAATGATATATATTTTACATATTTTGCTTTGAACAATGTGCAAATTTTGCAAATTTTGTTTTGGCAAATTTTTTTTATACATGTTTTTTTAAAAATGTACTATGGGGCAGGGGGGGCCCATTTCGAAAGTTCACCTCGGGCCCCCCGGAACTCAGGGCCGGCCCTGCTTAAACCAACTCGTGCATATCAACTACTCGGACCGCACATTATTGGCAATTTTTCAAGTTATAATGTACTAATTTATGTAATTATGTACTAGTGCAGTATTATATTAAAGTTGAAAAAGGCCGAGGAACCTAATCTGAATTCAATATAAACAAATAAGGAGCCTAAATTTCCCAAATTATACATGTCTAGAATCTCGTAGACCCAAGTTCAAGGGCCAAGTTCTTCTTTAATGTTTAATTGTGAAGTTCAAAGTTCACCGAGAACTTCGTTAGGTTAGTCGATCCCCCTCGTAAGTGTTGTTATAGTACAACAGTAAAGGCAAGGCTCTTAACTCTGTAAGTCTTAATAGTGAGCATGTATATGTGTACGATCGACACCACCGTACCTGACGTTCACCATTCTAGAGCTGTGACCAAAATGAAAGGAATTAAGCTTCAAGTAATAGGGGAGGAAGCTCAAAGGCTCGAACTACGCGGAAACTAGAATCCCAGCAAACTCGGTAATTGGTAAACTCATTCTTTCCAGGTATTCACTGCAGAAGTCCTATATGTTTGTTAGCCCAACATTTAGGAAGACGTAATCTGACATCTATTGAATTCACCTAAAAGAACTGGTTGGTCCATCGGACAAAAATTCAAGCTAGAATTTGATCAAGCTATAACCAATCTTGTATATAATTAAGTCCATGTCCAAATCAATGTAATAATTTTCTTTCCATCCAAATCCAACGAATTTATTTTATCAGTAGCATAGAAGAGCTAGCGACCTGAGAGTAAGATGATCTATAGTTTGCACTTTGCGTTAAAAACATAAATCAAAATGCAAATTGTTTGAACCTCAACCACAGCAAATTAATTTACTCCACAAATCAACCAATCACTCCAAAGCCCAAATTATTTATGCATATTGCAAGCAAACACACAGAAGATTTAGCGTCCAATACTGATTCAGAAATATGCAAACACACAATGGTAGTAGATAAAGCCTCCAATACTGATCAGAACGAGGAACAAACTCAAACCAAATTAAACATGCACACACGTACGCCCACAAGACACACAGCACAGCACAAGATACCAGTATGATTAATCTCACTACTTATATTACATAAAGAGTAAGTCTGCTGGTAGAATTAAGTAAGAACTTAGATAATTAACAGTAAGCGATGCATTTGTTCTTGCAGTCCATAGTACATCCCCCGCCTCCACCACCACCTCCGTAGTTCCTCCCTGAGTAGCTGTAAGAGCTGAAGCACTTGGCAGGACACATCAGCTTCTTCTTATAACAAGGCCCCTTTTCTGAGCATACGACAGAGGGCCGTATGACACCACCGTGGGCATACCCGCCACCGGGTCCTCCATACCCACCTCCGTACCCGCCACCTATGCTGCCCCACCCGCTGCTACCCCCACTATACCCCGGTATGTTGAACCCGCCACCCGGCCCAAATATTCCTGGAATGTTGTTGTTGTTGTTGTTGTTTGACTTGATGTCGGAGTTGGTGAGGTGGCGGGTAGCAGTGGAGGAGATGACAGCAGCGGCAAGGAGGAGCACGATCAAGAAAGTGGGTTTCATGGTTTGGTACTTGGGGTTTCTCTTACTATTGTTTAGAAAAATTAGGTTAAATTTATATAGAGGAAGGAGATAGGTGCATGCGGAGAGATTTAAGGAGATGGACAATGAAGTCAAGGAAGAAAGTTGATGCGCTGGATGAATTGTAGATGAATTAAATTAGAAGTACTCAATAAGAAGAGTTCAGCACTAAAGCGAAATGTGAGTGGGGCTTTCAGATACGTACAACCACTAAGACATCGCACTACCATATGTATGAATCATGATCATGCATTCAAAAAGGCAGCTGAACAATATATATACTTGCTAGTGCTGCAATTAGGAATCTGAATAAGACCTCAGTTTCAATCACCACCTTCCAAGTATATATATGCAACTAGAAACACTCAATCTCTTTGACAACAAACACTTAATCAAACACTAAACACTTATCTCTTTCTGGCAATGCTAATTCTCTATTATGAAAAATCAAACAACCTATCTCGGAATCTAATTCACTTAATTACTCCCAGCTGCATGTAATTGGCAATCTAAAATACTTGCCCTTAGAAAAAAAGCATTAGATAAGGCAGTGCCAGTTAAGAATTTAAGAAAGAACTCATGTATGTACTAATGTACTATACTATGTTTCATCACAATTTTCTCCTGACAAAAGACAGCGATAAATTAAGAGAATGCCCGTTGGAGATGATAATTTGCAAACAAGGGGGCAAAGAATAAAGGAGGAGGGCCAGCTCCTTAGAATTTGATAACAAATACATTCACTCCCCTGAGTTTCATATCTAGCACCCTGTGAAAACATGATGAAGCGTCCCAACTCAGTTAGCTCCAGAAATTCATTACCCCTTCATTGAATTTATGAACAAGCCCTCGTTTGCGCATGCATATATCCATTTATTCTCCTCAACCAACTACAATTATTTAGTTGGCTACATTTACACACTTCTTAATTTCCCACATGGCATCCCCACATGCAAATATCCTCTACATTTTAATCAGGGACCAACTGATACTAGCTAACCAGCAAAGATACCTGAAGCTGAGACGAAGACTGTATGGGTGGCAACTGGCCGAGGCTGCAAGATCCACTACAAATATGAAGGATACAATCAGAAATCAAATCCACATGGTAGACACTAAAGACTTGCTGATAGAAATTTTATATGGGTTTTTATAGTGAAATCTGGTCATCAAAACATGATAGAATATGCAATAAGCCTTGCTGTGTTCCGAAAATTGGATAACTAGATGTTCGCACTTAGTAATATATGAGCTTACAAGTGTGTATAAATTGTGTAACTAAATCAGAATACATATTTATAGTTTTTCAACTCTGAAAGCTTTAAATATTTCAGAATCTATCACATATTTCTGTTTCATACAAGATTCAAAATCAATAATAGGGAATGAAAGTAATTAATAACAAGACAACAAGTTTGATATTTTTTTTCTCATTTTTCCCTCTAATAATCTGTTTCTGAAATACAAAAAGTAAGTCTTGTTCAAACAAGTTTACTCTCTTGAAGTTCAATGACATTCCATCTATCGTGATAAAATTTATTTTGATTTGTAATAAATAAATAAATAAATAAATCAAGTGGAAGGTATTTATTTCTCTTATTCAGATTTAATTGGTCAAGACAAGATAACTTCAGATACTTTAATTCAAATTTCCTCAGTATCTTTCGCCAAAACATACTATCAGAAGCAATTTTGTACAAGTCTTGCACAATTGAAGGAGCAGCAGCTGTGCAGCAGTGCAGACACAACACAAAAGGCAAGCTAAATAATGTTTGTATTAATCACCAATCTCAAAGCACATGTTAGAAATAGCTAGGGGGCCTCAGAGAGCTTTATCCTGTAAATCTCATTTGAAGGCAAAAGCAAAGATCAGCCTGGGCTCACCGTGAAGCTGCTTATTTGAAAGAAGTAGCTAGGTAGTACTTGAAGAACTGCATAAAAGGTTGAGCTCCACATGCGTAAGAGACCAAACAGAAACATTTATCATCAGGAACATTAATAGAAAGTAGCAATTTAACAGCGGCGATAAGTAACTGACTAGTAATGGATATCAATCACATGAGAAGCATCAGAACTTTCTTACTTTGTTGGGATCAAACATGCTATAATTCCAAATAAGACTTCATACTGATATTCACATTTAGGGGCATCTTATAGTGGTGGCCTCCAGCAACAGCTCCTAACCACATGGCTTGGGTCCGGGGACATAAAAGCTGAATGATTAAATGGCACCTTGCTGGAGATCATCAGTAAGCATTTCCACTATATATGTTTTTCTGTACGTAAACCATTCAAATACTTTGTGTCAACAAGTCATCCTTAGGTATCGACCGGCTATGAAGCCTCTCTCTAAAGACTAACCAAATTTGAATGAATTTACACTGAAACAATAGTGAGTTGAATCAATGAACAAGAAACTACAGAAAGAAGAGGAGATAAGTATCTATATTACCCATTTGAAGATCTAACATACAAGGCAAAGAGATCTGACATACAAGCCAAAGGGCTAATTTGAAACATATATAGTTAACATATCTGTAGTTCTGAACTTCTCGCTAAACCTTCGCAAAAAAGAAAGAAAAAAAATATATAGAAACTCACATTTATGATGCACACATGTCAAATAACAATCAAATAATCAATATGATTGAACTTTTACATTGTAAACAGTGGGGATATAAACTTTGCAAACTAGAGAAATCAAAAACTATTTCCTTCACATTTTTACAGTTTAGAATTTAGACAAACAATCCGCTTGATAACCGGTTAAATTTTCCAGCATCCCCTCTAGTTATTAAACAATAATAAATTAACAAAAAAACGCTAGCAAAGAGATTATAGTTATAAAAAAAAGAACAAATTAAATTCTAAGGAAAAAAAAAAACATACACTGTTTGCTGGATAAAATGAGGGAAAACCAATAGAAATAGTTTGGGCGTATGCAACAGGAACTGACAGTAAGCTGATTGAATTGGTGATTTTCCAACTCTAGGTTTTTGTGTGAATTTGCTTAGGAACTCATATTGTCACTACTATTTGGAAATCCATTAAAATGAGTTCTCTATTTATAATGGAGAATGCTGTTTACCTTCCATACTAGATTAGGACCACTATCCTACTGGATTACCTCAAAAGATCCCAAAATCATTCCCAAAAGTAGTCTAACAAATCACCCTATAATGGGTACATCCTGGCTGAGATAACACTCAGATTTCAATAGTCAAACACATATTCCTTGTTTAACCTATATGGGTTTATACCGCTCATTTCAATGGGCAATTTTGTGCAAGATAAGTTCTGAGTTAGCTCTCATCCCACATGTAACTCTTCTTTATATACACCTTCCGGTTTTAATTTTATCAAAATATGAGTTTGAAATTTGTTTTGTTCTTTTAATGCATGCAGCATACTAGTAGAACACATCTCATTATCGTGTTTCTCAACAACCAATCTTGTTTAGAGCTTCCTTTTCTCTGTTAGTTCTATGGATCAGAAGACAATTCCATATGCACAATTTGCATTAGAAATTCTCCAATTACTCTGTTAATTATTAAGATATTCCCTCGTCCTCTGTAGTAAGAGAAAAGATCATTTATGGCAAGTGTAAGGGTATGCAATGTAGCTATTTTTAGTTCATGTCTATCATTATAAGAAAAGTCTTGTCTAGCTTAAGAAACCAAGATACTTTTTATATATCATAATTTTCTTATGGTTCAGTAAACAGAAACCTATCAACTTCGAAACTGCTTATCAAGCGCTATCACATAATTCCTGCATAGATTGAGATTTATAGACATAAGACATGCAATTACTTTTCATCTGTAAATGGTTGACAAACCACCTACCGTTAAGATTAGATTCTCCCGAACTAAAATGACTTGAACAATATCTTTTGAAGAGGTTTCCATGTTTAATGTTCTGTCATGTTTGGAACTTGAAGTCGACCTGTTTGAAGTCGAACTAAAATGACTTGAACTTGAAGTCGACTTGAACAAGATTAGATTGCGGTCGATCGTACGGTCGACCGGCTCGTCCTCTGTGGCCTCTGTTGGTTTTGCGGTCGACCTTGAAGTCGACCTGTTTGCTCTCTGGAAATTTTTTTAAAAAAAACCACAGGTGGCGGTCGACCGGTATGCTCTCTGGATAGTTTTTGCAAAATCGTGTTTTGCGGTCGACCGTAAGGTCGACCGGCTCTCTCTGGTCTTATTTTTCAAAACTTTATAACATCAATGATTTCTCTCTCAATTTCTTGATTTCTTTGTTGCTTTCATGTGTATTGGGGAGAATCTCAAATCTATGATATTATGTAGAACTCTCACTGTATATCAAAGAGTCTCGTTATCAACGATATCATGTAAGAAGATTCTCTTCCATGTTTTTCTAAGTTTGTATTCATTGTAATATCCTCGAATGTGCCTCTTGATTATTTTAATTGATGATTGATTTTACGAACTTTCCAATGATTATTCTCTTTATGTCTCGTATATTTATCCCCTCTTGGTGTGTTCCAAAAGGGAGGAGAATGTTTTTAGAATTTTTCAAACGATTTTCAAATCATTTTATGAATTAATACGATTTTCAAATCATTTCATGAATTTATACTCTCATCTCTCCTCCCTCCCATATATTTGTTTTTTAAGTTCTGTATTACAGGTGGCGTTGTATTCAGGGGGAGTATTTACTCTCTATTTATGCAAATCTGTATTACAGGATGTACTAAATTCAGGGGGAACATTTTATATGCTTTGTTTTAATTTTCAAACATTCATGCATGTTTTGTTCACACCAAAAGGGGGAGATTGTTGACCCTTAGTTTGGTGTGCACAAATAAGTTTGAATTTAGTGTGTCAGATTTTAAGGATCAATTAACATCAAAACGATATCCAAGAGAGATTCACAAATATACAAACAAGGAAAGTAATAAGGAAGATTGCATATACGAGCAAAAGATAGAGTTATTCAAAAGGAGTTCTCAATTAATTGGTCTCCAAGCAATTTATCAAGACTGGATTTTTAGTAATAATTTCGTGAGATATTTATTGTAAACGATTGGTTAAAGATTGATTAGTTTATGGTAAGAAAACAAAGTGGATTCATTTTATACAGCCTGAGACCCGTCGACCGTACATAAGGTCGGTTGACCGTCGCAGTCAACTGCAACTTCAGTTGATTAAGAAAGTGGTCGACCTTTCATCTCTCTGGCTACACCAGAGAGCTGAACGGTCGACCGCACACTTTTACCGGTCGACCGCAACTTAGGCTGTATACCTTTTTGGAATGTATCGTTTCTACTTTTGATCGATACACTTCCTATTCTATTTAAAAGAACGAATCCACAGTGTCTTCCCCACCTATTCCTACTGAGAAAAATACTTTGAAATTGTTGGATATATTGGTATATTCTCTCTATATAAATAGTGCATGTGCATATGAGTAACACGTGTATTGAATGTACTAATTGCATGGATATCGGATCGCAGGTTGAGTGGGTTGAGAACCCAGTACCCAAACTAGTATTTAGAAATAAATACTGGCTTGTGATAGCAGTCTAGGTATTCCAATCTATTTTTGATAAGTTAAACTGTATATTGACTATAAAATTTGGATCTCCAATTAAATTGTTGTGAATTAGATTGTGCTAATAATTTAATTGGCCAATCTTTAATGATAGAGTAAATTTGTATTGACTCTTATAAAGTGCATATATTGTCAATCATATGTATAAGTTGAGTTTAACAAATGAGACAATTAATAATAATAGTTGTAATTGTGTTCTTGAACATAGCATAATTGGCTAGGATTTGAGAACTATATATTCAATTATTTGTGAGGAAATGTGATCTAATTATCAAAACTATGGGGAAATGGAGTTAAAAGCTATTGAGTCAAAAGCTTTAACATCCAAGTTGTTTTGAAATTTAGAATTACTATGAACTATATATTAAATTGTTTGTTCTTGTTAAAACTCATAACTCTGCTAAATGACACTCCATTAAATATGACAAATATGAAAGTTGTGCTCAGATTATGATCACTAGAAAATCATTTAGTATGGTCTCTAGGAGCACACAACTTCTTGAATCAATACATTCTAATAAGTGTGATCTCAGTAGCTTTGTGACTATGTGAGATAGTTGTTGGTTAGAAGTATTTAATCGCTTTTGTAGATGATTAATATAAGTCTGTCATATATACGAAGAATGAAGCACTTGTTATTCTTAATGAATTAAAAATTATAGTTAAATGCTATAAAAAAAAAACCAAGGGTTCAGATTTGATAGAGGTGGTGAATATGTTTTAACAATTTAAGAGAAGTTTGCATTTGGCATTATCTGTACTGCACTCTACTTACAACAGTTAAACGATATTGATAAAAGTTAGAATCAAACATTTAGTGAAATGTTGAATTCTATATTATTGACTGTTGTTTGTCTTGTGTAATTAT
This sequence comes from Hemerocallis citrina, assembly GCA_017893485.1. Lineage (NCBI taxonomy): Eukaryota > Viridiplantae > Streptophyta > Magnoliopsida > Asparagales > Asphodelaceae > Hemerocallis > Hemerocallis citrina. The sequence continues at coordinate 60,274,126 of CM030362.1, read as the reverse complement.
GAGTGATGTTGTGTTGTTAATCATATCTCTAATGTGTTACTACACTCTAAATTGAATACACCTTGTATATCATGGCATGAAAACACAAATAATTTTGTTAAAATGAAAACTTGTGTTGTGATACATTTGTTAGAGTACATGATCCTAGAAGACCTAAAGTATGACCAACAACAAATATTTGTGTGTTTAGAAAGTGCAGAATGTAGTTCTGTGGACAGATGTTGGATTTATCTAATTTGTGTTAGAAGAATTTAGATTTGCAGAGTTCTTTGAGGATGTGTTCATCAAAGATAAATGTATAAAATAATCTAGTCCTACAGACATGGTCAATGATTCACAGTTGGAATCAAGAACCTGCGTTACTGACACTTAAAAACTTGAATGACAAATGAGCTAAGAACAGCCTTTAGTAGAAAATGAGATGATTTTGTGTCATACAATAATACTTTAATTTAGTTGATCTAAAACTATAGTAAGTGGGATTTTGTAAAAGAAACTTAATTTTAATTGTTCAGTAGCAATTTTAATGCATTTTAGTAGCTAATAGATTGACTGAGTAAAATGGGGTAGATTTATTTGATGTCTACTCACATGTTTGTCATATTGCTACAATAAGTATTCTTCTTACCCTTACCTCTATTAAAAATTTTGTCATTCATAAAGGATATTTAAAAAGTTTTGCACTTGATGTTTTGTACTGAACAATTTTGTACTGAAAAGTTGAACTAATATGTTTAGTGAATAGGATTTACAATTTAGTAAAATCATTGCATGTTCTTAAAACATGTACAACCGATGAATAAATAATTTGACAATTTTTTTTGAAAGAGCCTAGTATATGAATCAAGTAATGGCTATTATTTACACGTTCTGGTGTGTTAAATATAGTGGCTATTATTTACACGTTCTGTTGACATGCATGTTCTTAGAAGTGACCTCTCTATTACAAATGAAGTTAAAATTGTGCTATCCAAAGAATTCAACATGAAAACCTAGGTACTGTGGACAACATAGGTATAAGGGTGAGTTTTCAGTTGGCAAGGGATAACCCTTAGTCAAACTCATCAAATTAAAATGTGTTTCAAAAGTGGGGATATAGTGATTGAAAGTGTGTTTTGAAACACCTTATGATTATGATAAAAGGTTGACACCTAATGATGGTGCAACTATGAGACAGGTAGATCATTCTAAAGAAATTGACAGTCTCATGTATACAAAGATCTGCACTAGAATAGAAATAGCCTTTGAGGTAGGTATGATCTGCAGATTCACTAATAATCCTATACACATTTGAGTGCCCTTAAGAGGCTATTGAGATACCTGAGTGGTATTCAAGAGTTTGCTTTGTGCTACTCTAGTCATTCTTCGAATCAATGGCTGATCTGATGCATTATGATGCTCAGAATTTAGTGAAAGTCGATAACTAGTAGATATGTGTTTACACTAGGAGAAATAGAAATGTTATGGAAATAAAAAGCAAACAGGCACTATGCTATCATCTATGAAATTAGACCTCTATGTGTAATCCTCTGCAGGAAAAAATGTTGAGTGGATTGAAGAAATTGTTTCTAGTTATCCATTAAGAAGTTTAAATAACTCTCTAATTCTGTTATGCGACTATCAAGCTACAATGCACTGTAGCTCAGAACTCACTCTATAATAGTAAGAAAAGTATATTACGGCTGAAAGAAGCCTAGTTGAACTTTCTCATAGATAAAATACATTTGCAACAAGTATGGCTAATGCTCTTGCTAAGAGACTTGAAAGTGATCTAATTATCAAAACTATGGGGGAAATGGAGTTGAAAGCTATTGAGTCAAAGCTTTAACATCCTAATTGTTTTGAAATTTAGTATCCAATTGGAGCCATAGAGATGTTCAAACTTAAGCATCAATTTTAGGCAGTTGACATGTTTTAGATAATTTTGATGATTCCACATAAATTCCACAAATATATAATTTCAATCTAATTTTGATGGTATTATATATCTAAGGAATTTACTTAGAATAATCATATTATTCCAATACGAAACATGAAAACTTATCGATGTGTTTTCGATGATTAAATTGTTCTAAATATCAATCCAATTTTGATGATATGTCTTTTATGGATACATGTTTCATTCCAATTTTGATGATTCAATGTTAAACCATGATTGAAACGGCAGTCTTTTCATTCCAATACGAAACATAGTATGGTTCTTGTGTAGAAACTATAAAGTTCATATACTTTATTTATTAAAGATACTTGATTGTGATGCTTGCGTTACATTTTTGCTAAGATAATTATGAATTATACTAAGTTCTTTTGAGGAACTAGATACTTTGTGAAATTCGTTGGAATTCTTAGAGATGTGTCTCTTGATATTATTGTTTTCTATAAGCTAGCAAAGATGGAGGAGTTGAATCTGTCAACATAGATTTCAAAATAATGATTTGCTCAAATGGAGGAGTAAACATAAATCAGTGTGCAAGGATAGAGTTTCAGTTTATTTCTTTCGAGAATAAATTAGTCACTTACTTGGTAAAACTTCTGTTGAGTTTAAGACTCTTGTGTTCATGAGCTTAAAACTCATATTTTGTTCTTGAAGCTTATTTGCTTTGTTTGATTTTGAAATTATGACAGATTATTCCAGCTGGTTTAGTCTATGTGAACTATTCTGAATTGGATATGGTTTGGAACTATTTAATTATATTGGTTTAGTCTTAATTGAACTATTCAGATTTATAATTGTATTTGTTCTTATGAAACTATACCTTTATGATGCTTTTCTTTTTATAGACTGCTATCAGCTAGTCAGTTTTATATTCAACTGATGAGATAATCCTGTACTTTATATATTGAGAATATAGGAGGAGATTGTTGGATATATTGGTATATTCTCTCTGTATAAATAGTGCATGTGCATATGAGTAACACGTGTATTGAATGTACTAATTGCATGGATATCGGATCGTGGGTTGAGTAGGTTGAGAACCCAGTACCCAAACCAGTATTTAAAAATAAATACTTGCTTGTGATAGCAGTCTAGGTATTCCAATCTTGATATACTAGGGTGAATATCTCAAGCAACTTAGATCTAAGATATTAACCCTAATTCCCAATTGTTAATTTCTCACAAAACCTAACCTAACAGAAATAATCTTTCGATAATCAATCCGAATGTGAGCGTTAAATTGGTTGTATTCTTCAATCAAGATCTTAAGCGATCTTGAGTTTTATTTTCTTTTCTTTTTCACTTCGGTGAGATTGACTGGACTTGAATTAGAAGTTTTGTAGGTGTAATAGGTCTCTTGGCCTTAATCCGAGAATCACTGTACTAAGGATTTTGAGTATAGTGGAACGCTTATGGCGAAGAATTGCTACAAGTAGGTGGTGTGGACGTAGACCTGGTGGTCGAACCACGTTATATCGCTGTGTCATCTGTGTTTGCTTTTCTTGTCTCTCTTGCATTTACTTTACTTTATTTCTTTAATTTTTAATTCCGCACTATCACCCTATTCACCCCCCTAAGAGTGATTTACAGTGCCTACGTGTATTTGAGGCCACGATTCCTAACAAAATCACCATTACTTATTGAGTTATTGCCATCCAAATGAGTCAAAAATCATTCAAACAACACATCATAAACTATAATATTATACTATCATCTCAATTATGTCTTTGTTAGCATGATCATAATTTCTGGTAAAATTTAAATAAAACCAAGCAGAAAAATATCATCATTTATGCAAGTACAAATACACTTTTCAAAAGAAAAGCCAAAATGGGTACCTGCTAGCTAGTGCAAGCATAGGAGAATCTGAGCTGTTTGTTGGCAACTCTGGAAAGCAGCGTAAGTTTTTTTTTGAGGTAAAAGGTGGAATAACGCCACCCTGTTTCATTAATAAGAAATTAATAAACAACCCCAGCATGCCGGGAAAACTAAACTACAATGCAGAAAATAAAACATAAGCCCCCAACAGCACCCTGGGGGGTGGGTTACATCATCCAAACCTCATACAACCCAAAAGTACAAAAGAGTGAAACAAAATACAAAAGGTATCAGTTGCAGCTGGTGGGAGCCTGAAGGGCATGGCGGGTGTCCACTCCTCAGTCCAGTGTCGGCCCGAACTCTACCTCATCGTCATCAAATTCTTCCACCTGGAAGACCCTTGCAATCCTCCCTCTCGCTCCTGTAGCAGCAGCTGTGGCCCAAAAAGAAATCAGATGCATGATGAAAGTAAGGTTACCAGAAATAGAATTACACGAAGCACGGTAATAAAAATTGTTCCTATCTAGCCATAACACCCATGTGGTTGCCGCAATGACAATATACCATGCATCCTTCATGTCATGTCAGATTGAAGCGAATCCGGGGCCAACCCACAGTTCCTCATAGTCGCTTGGGTAGTCACTTGTTCCTAGGGCTCGTAGAACATCTATCATGATGGCCTTACTTCTTGTGCAGTGAATAAATAGGTGATTCACATTTTCCGTGTGCAAGTTGTAGAATCCACAGTTTGACACAATGTGGGGTTGCCTCTTGGCCAGGTTCTCTCTGGTGAGGATCGCATTATTTAGCACTAGCCAGAGAAAGACTCGCACTTTAAGGGGCGTCTTTGCCTTCCATAACACCGTTGCCCAGCTGGGTCTGCATCCTCGATAGTGAATACGTTGGTAAAGTGATCTTACCGAGAACCTCCCTTTATTCTCGAGTCCCCAACGCATCTGGTCTGGGCCTTGGGTGCACAACACCCCAGAATAGGAGATGTGCGATTGTAGTTTACGCAGTTGCTGATGCAATCCTGGGGAGAGAGTACCTTGGAGTGGCGGTTTCCAAACTCCCCTTTTCCATGTTTCAGCCACGGAGATATTTGGTCGATTCGTTATTTCATACAGCTCTGGAAAACTTTTCTTTAAAGTATGGGGACCACACCATTTATCCCACCAAAATCTGGTGGACCGTTCATTACCGATAGTGGACGTAACTGCTGAGTTGAACGGTCCGCTGGCTTTGACAATTCCTTTCCAGAATCGTGAGGCTTTAGACCCAACTCGGAAGCCTAAACTTCTCGTCCCTTTTTCCCAAAGGTATGGCTGAATAAAATCCTGCCATCCTTCCCCGCAGTGGTGAAAAACTTTCCACCACCATTTTCCAAGGAGGGCAAGGTTCATATCTCGGAGGTCAATGATGCCTAGCCCTCCATGTCTCTTCTTCATGCAGGCGATACTCCATTTGATAAGGTGGTACCCTCCCTTATTCGAATCTGCTCCTTTTCCAAAGGAATCTCTTACGGATTCGATCGATCCTTTGGATCACCCACTTTGGGAGTTCAAAAAAGGACATGTAGTAGATGGACAGATTAGACAACACTGAGTTGATGAGTACCACTCTGCCCCCGATAGAGAGCGACTTACCTTTCCATCCCGCCAGCCTGTCATCCACCCTGTCTATTATAGGTAACCAGTCAGATTTCGTCAGCCTCCCTGGTCTTAGTGGTAGCCCTAAATATTTGATTGGAAATTCCTCCGTTAAACAGTTAAGAATGGTGGCATGTTCCCGTGCTTCTCCCTCTGAAAGTGAAATGGGAACCAGTGCACTCTTGTGGAAGTTAATCCTGAGCCCTGACTAGGCTTCGAAACAGTAGAGGGCCCCTTTAAAGCAGACTGTTTCTGATCTAATTCCGTTTCCGAAAAGTAGGGTGTCATCCGCATACTGTAGAATCGTGCACCCCTGATTAGAGTTGTTGCTGGCCACCGGCGTGATCCAGCCCTTCCTGTGACAGTTCTCAAGCATGCCTCTCAGCACATTAGCTACGATAGTAAATAGTAGTGGGGATAGCGGATCCCCCTGTCGAAGTCCCTTTTTGCAAGGAAACGATGGACCGGGTCTCCCATTCACTGAGATCGCCGTTTTACTAGATTGCAAACACTGTTTGATCCATCTTATCCATCTGTTCCCGAAACCTCTTCCTCTGAGAGCTTCTAAAAGCAGCGTAAGTTACCCCCATCGTGCTCATTTTCCAATGGAAAGGAAAGTAATGAGAACATTAGGAGATATATACAAACAAATTTACAAATTTGAATTCAACATATTTCTATATTTGAATGTTTTTTTTTCAAAATTATGTCATTTTCTCATTTTCGAAACTATGTGCAATATTTCAGATGGCTATGCTATACTAGTATATATTAAGCAAAAAGGTCCACCCCTCTCTTATTTCTCTATTTTGAAATGATGAAAGGAGTATATGAGAGCATAACCCGAATTTATCTCTCTCCCGATAGTCCCCAAATTTGAAATTTAAAATCTTCCAAATTTATTACGTGCCTAAAGTCTCTCCAAAAAATTACATAACAAAAAATGTTGACAAAGCTATCAGTAAATTTTTTTATAACTATTTCTCTCTCTATATATCTGGCTCTATCTATCTCAGTCTCACTCTCTCACCATTTTTCTCTCTCAAAATCTCACTCTCATAGATCTCTCTTTCTCTCCCTCTCAAGATCTCTTTTTTTTTTTTCATCTTATTTTGTGAGTCATTTATTAAATTAGATTTATCGGACGATTCCTTTATAAATATGTTTTCTCCAATTTCTTCTTCTACCGGAACAAGAGAGGGTTTTGCAACAACAGTAAAAACTCCTCCTTCTTCCTTTAAGTCCTCCCAAAAAGTTCATTACTTTTTTATTCTTATTTTCTATAGATGTATTTGATTGATTTACATTTATTATTTTTTGGTTTTGTTTATTTGATAGAAATGAGATGAATGCATCAAGGATTATCTAATTAATAAGGTTATAACTCCTAGTCCAAGTAAACAAGCAAGAATTACAATTGATGTTTCTAACATCTGCTGCATATTGATCTTTCCAATGCATGTAATATCTTTAGGGTTTTTTTTTTCTTTTTTTCTCTTAAAAAAAAACATTTCTTCCTTTATAACTTTATTAAGATCACATTCACTCAACACAAGTGAATCAGAACATCAACTATTTTTTCTTCTATTATAGTTTATACAAGTATCTATAATTATATGAGTGTATTTCTAGTTGTTCATCTGCCAATTCGTCAATTTATACACATCCCAAATGCAAATTTTCTATTTATAGATTCGAAACACTAGTTTAGCTATTCTATAAGTTATAAAAATATTTTGTAGACCTGACTTATCATCAAACAAATATATGGAACTGTGTTCATCTACTAAATATCCTATGTTTCTGTCTTCAACCTTTGATGTTTTAATGTTTATGAAAAGTGTCAGGGGATCAAGAATTTTAACCTTCAAAATTCCCCCCCAAAAAAGAAATGTATTCTCTCTCTTAACCGGACTTGATTAGCTCTTGGTTGTTGAAGTAATTGACTTGATTTTTTTTTAAGGGAAATAGCTAGCTTGATTGTTGAACAGTATCAAATTCTTTTACCTGTAGGAGAGAAATATTATATAGGTTGTCTGTAAGGACACCTCAATGTCGAATTTCTAGAAATTTTTTACCAAACTGCCCCACTTTTTGAAAGTTTTTTCCAAACTGTCCTATTTTTTTTTTTAATTCCCAAACCATCCCACTCGGTCTTTGAAAGACCGAATTTAGTTAAAATTAACTCGGTCTTTCAAAGACCGAGTGTTAGTCTTGGATTTCGAATTCTAACACTCGGTCTTTGAAAAACCGAGTTATTTTTGCCTAAACTCGGTCTTTCGAAGATCGCGCAGTCATTTTGATAAATACTTTCGAACGTGGCTTAGTTTGGTAAATACTTTTAAAAAGTGGGTCATTTTGGTAATAAGTTCGGTTTGTAGAAGGAAAAAATACCAATTAAGAACTAGAGACCATTTAAGGTTGTAACAAGTGTTACATAATACTAGCAAACCATAAGAACCAACTTGATTATTTAGAAACTATGTCTAATATTAAACTATTTTAAACTATTAGTGTATAATCAAATTAAACTTTATCGTAATTTAACTAATAGTAACAACACTTTACACTAGTTAAAACACAATATGAATAGAGACATATGAAATAAATAAAAATAGTGAATATTATAGTTAACTATGAATGTCAATAATAATTACTTAACAACCATATTTTAATATTAAACATAGAAAAGGGAGTTCCTGACCAAGGCCACCATCTTTTTCGGAAAGTATTCTTTTCCTTCCATAGACTTTGCGTCTTAAATTTTATGAATCTAAAAAAATATTGTAATTTGTTAAGTGTTTGCACCTTTAACTTTAGTACTGCAACCATTTATAGTATGTTTCCCTTCAAAATTTAAATTCCTTTAGTGTTGCACAGTAAGTAGAAAAATTCTGGGCCAAAAGATGGAAGTCCCGTCAGGATCCAGTTCAAATTGTAAGTCTCCATCTGAACAAACACAGAGACTAAATTATTACATAATTCTACAACTGGACGCAGAGAGTGTTAACAACTGGACATTTATAGGTTGTTACTTTATGAAGCTTAAGCATGCAGGAGATTCTCTTGTTAAGTGACTGAATCAAAACCATTGGTTGACCATCAAAACATATTCTGTGGCTATCTGTTGAACTTATTGTCTTTCTATTTGAACATAATATATACTAGGATGCTGTTAACCAGTAGTTCTACTTATGGTTGGGCCAGCATACATAAAAATCATTATATAAGGAGTATTAATGAGGAATTTTGTCATAATATATATGGAGTTTGTGTGTATAACATTCTAGAGTTCTAGATCCAAGCTGGATTCAAATTTTCTTTAATCTTACCTATTTCTGACAAAGATCTATCTCTGTAAGTATGTGTCGCCAACTCAAGTTGAGTCCACTGACATATATGTTTATGGAACATAAAAACATGTATGCACAAGTAGGTTGTTAAGTAATTATTATTGATATTAAAATATTAAAAACATGTATGCACAAGTTGAGTCCCTTTTCTATGTTTAATATTAAAATGTGGTTGTTAAGTAATTATTATTGACATTCATAGTTAACTATAATATTCATTATTTTCATTTATTTCATATTTCTCTGTTCATATTGTGTTTTAACTAGTGTAAAGTATTATTACTATTAGTTATGTTCCGATAAAGTTTAATTTGATTATACAATAATAGTTTAAAATAGTTTAATATTAGACATAGTTTCCAAATAATCAAGTTGGTGCTTGTGGTTTTCTAGTATTATGTAACACTTGTTACAACCTTAAATGGTCTCTAGTTCTTAATTGATATTTTTTCCTTCTACAAACCGAACTTGTTATCAAAATAACCCACTTTTGAAAGTATTTACCAAACTAACCCAATTTCGAAAGTATTTACCAAAATGACTCTGCGGTCTTTGAAAGACTGAGTTTAGGCAAAAATAACTCAGTTTTTCAAAGACCGAGTGTTAGAATTCGAAAAATCCAAGACTAACACTCGTTCTTTGAAAAACCGAGTTAGTTTTAACTAAACTCGGTTTTAACTAAACTCAAAGACCGAGTGGGATATTTTGGAAATTAAAAAACAAAGTAGAACAGTTTGGAAAAAACTTTCAAAAAGTGGGACAGTTTGGGAAAAAAATCGAATTTCTAACCCATAAATGCAAAGACAATAAGTACTGTATGCGGTTTTGAAACTTTCAAGTGTATTGTACATTAAATTGCCCTTGTTTATTAGAACTCTACTCTTAACTTATTCATATACGGTACCTGACCCAAGTCTATATTGTTTTAATAACACATTGTATAATATGACATTATTTTGTAGCCTATGACAATATTTTCTTGGAGCAAGTTAATTTATAAGCAAGCTTTTGGATGTATATGGTTCATTAATTCAGGATTAAGCATTCCTATAACATACCAAAATAGGGTGAAGCTTCTCATTAGAATTTCTCTCACTGAGAGAAGCCTTACACCTGGTGAGGTTATCTTATCATCTATTGTATTGAATAAATTCAACGTCTCTAAAACGAAACAATTTGAGCATAAGCACTAATCACCTTCAAGACTGTTAGGATTGTGGTCTCAAATATACATAGGAACTGAGTACTTGAAGTTGGAGAAAAAGATTAGAAGACGAAGATAGCAAGAGAAGACATCAGCAAGTAGAAGAATGAAGCTGGAGGGGTTACGGTCGACCGATCGGGAATGCGATCGACCGGTCCTTGCTGAAAGGAGTTCTTTGAGTGTATAGGGTTTAAGAGAGAAGGGGACGGTCGACTGTGCAGTCGACCGATCATGCCTTGAGTATAGACTTGACACGTTACGGTCGACCGACCCAAAGTGCGGTTGATGACATTGGCACTGTGTGTTATTTAGGCTTTCGAATTTTGGGTCCAAAAAGCTGTATTTGTTTTTATATTTTAGGGTTTACTTGAGGGCTATATAAGTGGATGTACTCTATGTTGTGCGGAATACAAATCAAACCAACAATCAAACCAACGCGGAAACAAAGAGAGAACCAGCGAGAAAACACAGAAAAGCAAGCAACACAAGAACACAAGATTTACGTGGTTCGGCAAAACGATGCCTACATCCACAAGGGGCGGTTGGGGTTTCTTTACTATGTCCTCCAATGGGCAAACAAAGCCTTTACAAGAGATGACGGCTACAAAATCCGAATAAGGTGTTTTTTATTTACAAAACCCTAACGGGTGTATTTATAGGGAAACTATTGGGCCTTTCGAATTGGGCCTATTCTGGATCCAAAACCCGCCGACAGTCGACTGGTCTTCATACCAGTCGACTGATTCCTTCGGGACGGTCGACTGATCAGTCGACTGCTGCTACTGTATCTTTAGTCTTTGAAACTTCTCTCTGGACAGTCGACTGCTCCTCCATCCAGTCGACTGAAACTCTGAAACTTTCGAACACTGCAGATACCAAATACCAGAATCGAGCCATTATCCTACAATCTCCACCTTGGCGAGATCTTCCAAGTCAAGTATCCAACAATCTCCACCTTGGTGAAATCTTCCAAGTAGCCCAAGCAATCTCCACAAATACTTCAAAACAACTGCTCATCACCAAATGCAACAAACGAACCCAAACTCCATCTTAGTATGATATCACATACTAAACAAACCAATAGCAAAGTACTATCCCAACTGCCCATGCCAAATTATCAAACATGCAAAATATTAGCCAGGTTCATGCAATGCTTGAACTTGGCTGCCCCAACAACTTTGGTCAACATATCAGCAGGATTATCAGCTGTTCCAATCTTCACCAAATGAATATCACCATCCTTTATCAAATCACGCACAAAATGATAACGAACATCAATATGTTTGGTCCTCGAATGATGAACTTGGTTCTTCGCTAAATGAATAGCACTCTGACTGTCACAGTGTACCTCCACCTTCTCCCGATGAATTCCCAAGCTCTTCAAAAGTCCATGTATCCAAATGGCTTCCTTCATGGCCTCAGCAACCGCCATGTATTCAGCCTCAGTAGTAGACAACGCTACAGTGGACTGCAAATTTGACCTCCAACTTATAGGTGCTCTAGCCATAGTAAACAAATAGCCTGTAGTAGACCGCCTCTTATCTAGATCACCTGCATAGTCTGAATCAACATATCCAACCAATAACCTGCTAATATTGTCATCCCTTTCAAACTTCAAACCCACATCTGTGGTGCCACTTATGTACCTCAAAATCCATTTAGCTGCTTGCCAATGCTCTTTGCCTGGATCATGCATATATCGACTAACCATACTCACCGCCTGAGAGATGTCTGGTCGAGTACAAACCATGGCATACATCAAACTGCCAACCACACTAGTGTAAGGTACATTAGCCATATACTGTCTCTCTTCATCTGTACTTGGAGACTGAGAAGCACTAATTCTGAAATGAGTGGCTAAGGGTGTACTGACTGGTTTAGTTTTCTCATCTATACCGAACCGTTTCAGCACCTTCAAAAGATATTGCTTCTGTGTCAAACTTACTATGCCCTTTGCCCTGTCTCTAGTTATCTCCATCCCAAGTATCTTCTTGGCTTCACCAAGATCCTTCATCTCGAATTCAGAACTCAACTGATTCTTCAAAATTTGAATCTCCTTAAGATTTTTAGAGGCAATCAACATATCATCCACATATAATAACAGATATATGAAAGAACCATTCTGCAACTTCCTGAAGTAGACACAATGATCAAACTCACTTATGGAATATCCCTGCACTTTCATAAACTGGTCAAACCTCAAATACCACTGCCTTGGAGATTGCTTCAACCCATAGAGAGACTTCTTCAACCTGCAAACACAACTTTCCTTCCCAGCTGTCTTAAACCCATCTGGCTGCAACATATAAATTTCTTCATCTAGATCCCCATGTAAGAACGCAGTCTTCACATCCATCTGTGTCAATTCAAGATCAAACTGTGCTACCAAAGCTAACAAAATCCGAATAGAAGGATGCTTCACAACTGGAGAGAACACTTTATTATAGTCAATACCTTCCTGTTGAGCATACCCCTTTGCAACTAGTCTAGCCTTGAACCGAACACTGCCTTTTGGACCTTCTTTCTTCGTATACACCCACTTGCAACCAATTGCTTTCTTCCCCTTTGGTAGTTGCACTAGATCCCAAGTCTTATTCTTATGAAGAGAGTTCATCTCTTCATCCATAGCAACTTTCCAATCTGCATTTTCTGAACTTCTAGTGGCTTCTTTGAAGTTGGAGGGAACTTCATCATCCACAATGGGAAGAGCAAATGCAACTGTATCTGTAAGCGAGACGGTCGTTTGATATCTCTTCTTTGCCTTCTTACTGCAATTGATTCTTCCTGCTGGATAGGAACTTCTTCATCATTCTCAGTATCAACCACATCATCTTCATCTTGGACAGGAACAGGATTTTCAACTGACAACTTTTCTAACTCCACCTGTTGGAGAACTCTCCTACCAGTCGACTGGTTATCGCCAACAGTCGACTGTCCCGAGCTCCCACTCTTCTGCTGTTCAGGACCACCAGTCGACTGCTCCTGTACACCAGTCGACTGTCCCGAGCTTCTGCTACTCACCTGTTGGAGAACTGTCCAACTCTTCTGCTGCTCACCAGTCGACTGTCCCATACCACCAGTCGACTGTCCCGAGCTAATCATGCTGGTCTCATCAAAAGTCACGTCCCTGCTGATTACTAACTTCTTCTGTTCTGGACACCACAACCTGTAACCTTTGACACCAGTACTAAAACCAACAAATATAGCCTTTTTGGCTCTTGCATCAAGTTTTGTTTCAGTTACATGAAAATAAGCAGGACAACCAAATATATGCAAAAAACTATAATCAGATGCAGGTTTACCACTCCATACCTCAATAGGCGTTTTGCCTTCAAGTGCTGCTGATGGTAAACGGTTGACAATGTGGCTTGCATATATAACAGCTTCTGCCCAAAATGTCTTCTTCAATCCAGACTGTGCTAACATACATCTCACCTTCTCAAGTAAGGTTCTGTTCATCCTTTCTGCAACCCCATTTTGCTGTGGAGTCTTCCTAACTGTGAAGTGTCTCTGGATCCCTTCATCTTCACACAACTTCAGAAACGGATCGTTCTTGTATTCCCCTCCATTATCTGACCTCAGAACCTTAATCTTCCTACCAGTCTGATTTTCAACTTTCTTCTTCCAACTTGTGAACAATGTCAAAACTTCATCTTTGTGCTTCATGGTATATACCCAAACTCGTCTGGAGTAATCATCAACAAAAGTAACAAACCAGTGTCTTCCACTCATAGAAGGTGTCTGAGTAGGGCCCCAAACATCTGTGTGCACATAATCGAGGATACCCTTTGTCTGATGTACAGCTGTACCAAATTTCACCCTAGTTTGCTTACCCAAAACACAATGTTCACAAAATTCCAACTTGCACCCTTTAGCATCTTTAAGCAACCCTTGCTTCACAAGCCCCTGCAAGGCCTTTTCTCCTGCATGCCCGAGTCGCATATGCCACAACCTAGTAGAGTCGGGAACAACCTGTTTAGGCCTCTCAGTTACACTGGCAGCCTGACCCAAATATGTTTTTCCCTGCAAGAAAAACAAGTTCCTTTTTCTTTGCCCTTTCATCACCACGAGTGATCCGCTAGTCACCTTCAGAATGCCACCTTCACTAGCAAATTTCAATCCACTGGCCTCCAAAGCACCAAGTGAAATCAAATTCTTTTTCAAATCTGGAACATACCATACATCTGAAAGCTCCCTAATAAGACCATCGTGCATTAGCAATTCAATCTTCCCGATTCCTACCTTCTTACAAGGTGCATCATTTCCCATCAAAACTACACCACCATCCATATACTCCAAAGAAGTAAACCACTCCTTTTTCCAAGACATATGATAGGAGGCTGCTGTATCAAGAAACCATACTTCTTGATAAAGTGAGGGACTAGAAGCAAGTGCAAAAGAAAAATCCTCGCCACTTTCTAAATTATCAACAGTCACATTTGCAGTCGAATTTTCCTTATTTCGTAGCTTTGGACAATCCTTTTTCCAATGCCCCCTTTCATGACAGAAAGCACATTCATCTTTGGCCGGTATTTTCCTGTCCTTCGAAACTCCTCTCGATTTGGAACGAGATTTGTTTCCCTTTTTCCCAGATTTGGACTCAGATCTGGTCTCAGTCCTGCCCCTTACAATCAAAGCTTCAGAAGTTTCTCTATCAACCATTTTATCCCTTCTCCTAGTTTCATTATTCAACAGAGCATTTGCAACATCTTCATATTTCACAGTATCTTTTCCATATAATAAAGTAGTTGCTAAATGATCATAACTTTCAGGTAATGAATTCAACAGAATTAGGGCTTTATCTTCATCCTTAATTTGCTCATCCAAATTTAACAAATCAGCCAACAATTTATTAAATGATTCAACATGAGCATTCATAGACATACCTTCCGTATAGGTGAAGCGAAAAAGTCTCTTCTTCAAATACAGCCGATTCTCCAAACTTTTCCTCATGTATTTGTCTTCGAGCTTCTTCCACAACACCGCAGCAATGGTATCCCTCATCAAATCATACTTCTGAGCCTTCTCAATAAAGAGCCGAATAGTCCCACACGCAACTCGATTCAACTTCTTCCAATCTGCTTCGGACATATCCTTAGGTTTTTCTACCTCCAAAGCAACATCTTGTTCTTGTTGAACAAGAACATCCAACACCTCACATTGCCACATCCCGAAATTGTTTGTCCCATCAAATTTTTCAACTTCAAATTTTGCGTTGTGAATCGTTGTTCTGGACGAACTTGATCCCACAACATCCTTGGTTGCATCTGCATCACCCGCCATCTCCCTCTAGGTCGAACCAACAGCTCTGATACCACTTGTTGTGCGGAATACAAATCAAACCAACAATCAAACCAACGCGGAAACAAAGAGAGAACCAGCGAGAAAACACAGAAAAGCAAGCAACACAAGAACACAAGATTTACGTGGTTCGGCAAAACGATGCCTACATCCACAAGGGGCGGTTGGGGTTTCTTTACTATGTCCTCCAATGGGCAAACAAAGCCTTTACAAGAGATGACGGTTACAAAATCCGAATAAGGTATTTTTTATTTACAAAACCCTAACGGGTGTATTTATAGGGAAACTATTGGGCCTTTCGAATTGGGCCTATTCTGGATCCAAAACCCGCCGACAGTCGACTGGTCTTCATACCAGTCGACTGATTCCTTCGGGACGGTCGACTGATCAGTCGACTGCTGCTACTGTATCTTTAGTCTTTGAAACTTCTCTCTGGACAGTCGACTGCTCCTCCATCCAGTCGACTGAAACTCTGAAACTTTCGAACACTGCAGATACCAAATACCAGAATCGAGCCATTATCCTACACTCTAGGGTTTGTATCACTGATTAGAAAGAATTGGTGAGTCGTTATCATTGTTCAACTTCAAGAGGGAATTATGCCGAGTGTTTCAAAGGTGACATAGAGAGAGATTGAGAGTTGTAATCTCTTTGTTATCTTTATATTTCTTGGGGAATAAGAAGTATTGGTTATCTCTGCATATTGATTGTGTTCTTGTGAGATCTTGCATAGATCGTGGTGGCTTGTTCTCTGTTTACTCTAACTAATCAATCTGTTGACCAAATTAATGATGGTATAATACGTTTATTTCCTGGAAATGAACAAACATATTTTTTGTTTGACACTGTTGAGATTGATACACATAATTTATATCAGCAAGAATATCTAAATTCTATTGCGCCTGGAGGACTTCCGCCACATAAGTTGACACTTAAAATAGGTGCTCCAATCATGCTTTTGAGAAATATTGATCCAAAAATTGGTCTTTGCAATGGGACGAGATTAATTTGGAAGAACTGCATGCCAAATTTAATCGATGCAGAAATAATGATTAGTCATTGCTATGGTACAAGAGTATTTATTCATCGAATCCCGCTTAAGCCTTTGGAAAATGTTAGGGTGACCGAGTGTTTTGTTTGGTGAGAAATTGCTGGGGAGAGCCATAGCGTGACAGAGGTGAGTACCTTCTCCACGACTCTTATTTTGGGTGCGACTCTTATTAGGCCATGTGTGAAGTGCGTTGGTGAGGTAGAGGGATGGGAGCGGCAAATTTTCAAATCACACATGATTCGCTTCAGGTGGGTGGGCGCGTACCGTGGAGGTGGGTGCTCGAAGCTTGCTTGACGGACATACAATTAGTTGGTCCTCGTAGTGTAGAGTGAGAGCTGATTATATGTACTGGTCATGTCGGTTCATGTTTTTTTTTTTCTGTCTGTAGGTTGTAACTTGTCCCAATATGCTGGGGTTGTTTTGTTAATTTCTTATTAATGAAGCAGGGTGGCCTTATTCCACCTTTTCCTTCAAAAAAAAAAAAAATGTAAGGATGCCCTTCACACTCATAAGGAAGCAATTCCCAGTACGACTTAGTTTCGCCTTGACAATCAACAAGTCGCAAGAACAAACAATTCCATGTATTGGTGTGTATCTTCCGGATCATGTATTCAATCATGGACAATTATATGTTGCTCTTTGTAGGGGAGTTTCGAGACCTTCTCCAAAACTTTTAATCAAGAATGGAGATCTAGCAAGTCGGCAAGGCATATATACAAAAAATGTTGTCTACAAGGATGTATTGATGAAATGTCATGGAACTTCAAATTAAATTGTAATACGACTGTCTATTGAGTATGATAGTAAGGCTATTCTTGCATTATTTAATCACATCATTAATGAATGATTTCTTCATATTGACACAATGGTGATACTGAGTTTCATGCAGCTTGGAGGTTTCTTCATATGGACACATACTTTTAGTCTCATAGAGAGCGACAGTAAAGTGTATCAGAAGAACATCATCTCAAACGTAAATGAGGAGGATCAAACAGTAAGTTACAATCCCTAATCTCTTCAGAGTTTCAGATGTTATTGAGACTCTTTTTATACTGATTAATTCGTAAAAAAAATTGAAATCAGGTTATTCCTCTGTTGTCTGATGGGGATTTAAGTGAAAACAAGGAGTTTCTGGGAGAAATTGAAGGGATCAATTTGCTAAGGAGTTGATGTCTCCACCAACTTTAGCTGCTGTGAGTTTTGCCTAAACCAAAGTCTTATGGTATATATTCACAAAAAATGCCAGAAATGGTTTAATTGTGTTTTATTGTCTCAGTTTATTGGTTTCGTCGTTGGCACTGTATCTTGGTTAAAAAAATTAATTATCGGAGATTCGGCCCCTCTAAGAGTAATCCAAGACTCTATTCAGCTATTAGGGTAAGGATCATAATTTTATTTTATTTTTCGGTTAATAATGATACTGACAGTATTTTGATTCATGGTTTCAGAGATGGAACATTACCCAATATTACTCTCATTTTGGGTGGAAACCTAACAAAAGGTAAGAGTAAATACTTTGCATTATTGGGCACTGCTCCTTCCTTCATGCGAGCTACATTTCTAATGATCAGTCTATCTACTCATTAACAAGCAGGGTTCCGCAAGTCTCTAATGGAAACTAAGGTGCTCATATCAATAGTTGCTGTGCGATTTGTAATTCTTCCTATTGTGGGAATAGGAGTGGTAAAAGCAGCCTACGAGCTTGGATTTTTACCACAAGATTTTTACCACAAGATCCATTGCATCGTTATGTGTTACTGATTCAGTTTGCAATACCACCTGCTATGAGCATCGGTATGATGATATGATTCTTCTCTCTCTCTCTCTCTCTCTCTCTCTCTCTTCTCACTATACAAATTAAAATATTGTTAGTTCATGAATCTTGATGAAATTAAAATGCAGGGATAATTTCTCAACTGTTTGATGTGGGTCAAGATGAGTGCTCTGTGATCTTCCTCTGGACATATTTGTTTGCAGCTGTGTCACTTACAGCATGGTCGACAGTCTTCCGGTCGATTTTATCATAGATTAGCTGGAAACATCAGTCTACAATTTCACGGCAATTCTTTTGGTTTGATTCTTTTTCTACATGCTATTGGCACAAATCTTGCAGAGAGGTGTGGAATGTGGATAATCAAGGGACATAATTTGCCTGTAATTCTGCATATATTAATATATAAATTGCTCAACAGTCATCTCAAAATGGAAAAATCTTTTTTTGACAAACATCTGTATTCTTCAGTACCTTTCACCAGCATGAAAACAACGATGAGAATATATGTTTTGCATGAATTAGGAGATTCCGATACTTCCGAGTATCAAAAAAATTTAAAATGCAAAGACTACAGAAGAAGTAAACTTGAGAACAATTCAAAATCCTTGAAAAGGTTAGTAGAGTACGGATTTGATACGTCGATAGATACCAACCAAAAGGATTATGGCATTAAAAAAAAACAGAAATGCCAATTAATGCCATCAAGATTCATGCCAACAAGGACATCATGGATTCCAAAGTTTAACAGGAATCACTGAAACAATTCAGAAACCTTGAAATGGTTAGAAGAGTATATATTCGACGTGTAGATAACTTGATATCAATACAAATGGATTATGGCATAAACAAGCAGGAAATGCCAATTAACGCCATGAAGATTCATGCCAACAAGGACAACGTGGACTCCAAAATTTAACAGAAATCTCACTGAAAACATGGTTCCTACTAAGAAGTAAGAACAATGATGATTTCCACTATACATGTACTTTTTGTATTCGTGCTAAAATAGTGGGGGGTATATACTAATTTCTATATTTTGAATGGGGACATTTGCTAAATTATTCCTTTAATAAACTGCACACTGCACATACAGTATTATACAACATTATTCGGGCTAACCCGACCCTCCATCAACTCTGAGGTGATAAATTGAATAACTAATACAATTTGTAAACAATAACACATTATAGGATCCCCAAAACAGACAAGGTGGGTTATTCCTAAATTTCTTTAGTATATAAAATGCAATAAGGTGCACAGGCCAGCTATAAAGAGACAGTCTATAACAACAAAGCCTTTTATTCCCCCAACAAGTATCTTCTCACCATTTAGTTATGTTATGGGCCTCATATGCTAAAATGTATAATTTACTTATTCCTCCGTTGTGTATCCGGTTTCCTAAAGGGAAAATTACACAACAGAATCTGAATATCCTTGCAAAAACCTCTGAACGATGTTCCAAGATGCCATATATGTTCAATGGAAGATGCCACTGCGGAAGACTTGCAAGAACTTTATTACAATATTAAAATTAACAAAGGAGCTACAAAATTTGAATATAGGAGTTACTATGACAATGAAAAGATAAGAACAAGTTAATTAATAGCGACTAGTGATTTACACGTGCGATGCACATCTTAATAAATATATTTTTTTTAAAGTAAAGATTCCGACGTTGTCTAGCATCGAACCTGCGACCAACTTCATATTAGTTATGTATGCGCGATACACGTAAGTTGGTATGTTTACAAACGACAACTCCAACTCTTCCATTATAATATTAGAGATTAGAGATGATATAAACAGACATATTTCAATTCACCAAGTAGAAGAAGCATTGATAATGAAGATTGAATTAAAAAAATAGACATTTAGCTTAGTAAAGGGAATCAA
The DNA here is from genome assembly GCA_017893485.1 of Hemerocallis citrina. Taxonomy (NCBI): domain Eukaryota; kingdom Viridiplantae; phylum Streptophyta; class Magnoliopsida; order Asparagales; family Asphodelaceae; genus Hemerocallis; species Hemerocallis citrina. The sequence goes on along the minus strand of CM030362.1, from coordinate 60,254,147 downwards.
CGAATTTCTCCATTAGAAAAAATACAAATTTGACAAATGCATCACAACAGTAACATATTGAGGATCATAAACTTTACGACTAAATTACCAAATTGTCTAGTTTTCAACAAACATGATTAAAGGGTACATTTGGTAAGCAAACAATGAGTTCATCAAATACAACATAGCACAACATAGCACAAGGACATTACAGTAAGTACATTGGATTTTTAAGCATAGGTATATGAATAGATTCCATTTCATTGTACTTAATAAAGATTGTGATGCAAGCATCAAAAAACCATGCCTCGCAACTCTGAATTTTAATAATTATCAAATGGTTTATGTTCCAAATCAGCTCTTACTTCATCGCACGACAATACACAACATGATATAGTAAACACATAAACTGATACTAGTCCATGTTTCAACTTGACAACTACAATTCAGTAAAATCAAACAAAACCTTACCATAATAAGTAAACTTTCAGTCTTCCTCGTCCTCGTCCTCGTCCTCGTCCGAGCTCCCAACCTCGCTACCATACTCGCTACTATACTCATCCTCATCCCCACCAATATCCAACTGCACGTACTTAACCTGTATCGCCTCCGGCGCCTTCTCCACCCCTCTCCTCTGCACCACCCCCCTCTCTTCCTCCTTACCCTCCAACGGCGGCAACGGCACCGGATCCCCCAGCTTCCACCCTGCCGGCACCGGCGGCAACAGCACAGGATCCCCTGGCTTCCACCCCGCCGGCATCGGCGGCAATTCCACCGGCATCCCCTTCTTCCACCCGGGCGGCGGCACCGCAATCGGCAGCATCGCACCGGGCGGCACAATGTCACCCCTAGGTGGGGTTAGCTCCATCAGAACATCATCATCATCATTGTTTGCAGGGCCGGTCCACTGTATAGGGGGGTAAGGCGGCCGCCTTGGGCCCAACGGATTTTGCGATTTTAGGGCTCCCAATTTCGAACTTTCCTTGTAAATATAGACACGTATTTCGCGCGTAAAAAAAAATGTTATTAGAGGCCCCAAAATAATTATTTAATACTTTAATTTTTTTTAAAAAATTATTTGGGGTACTCTCTGGAAAGCTTGATTGAAATTGAGGTTTTAAATTTGAGTGATTTAAAACAAATCCACATTTAAATAGATATAAAACCCGAAATCCACATTTAATTTAAACCAACATTCAATTTACAATCCAAAACCCGATAACCCAAACCCTCTTTTAAAACAAAACCCAACCACTTCCTTTTTTTCCCCAAAACCCAAACCCGAAGTCCCACTCCCACTCTCCATCTGTTCCTTCAATCCTTCTTTTTTCCCAAAAATCCCGAACGAAACCCTAACAACGCCTTTCTTCTTTGCTCCCAATTCCCAAACGGTGACCGAATCCCATCCCAAACGGCGCCTTCACATCCCATCCCGAACGACGCCTTTAGATCGACGGCGGCACGCTTTCCGAGGTTATTGTCTCGGATCTGTAACCAATCGAAGGTAATAAATTTCAAAAAACTCTATTTTTAATCATTTTGGGTCGAAATGGGACCAGTTTGCGGCCCACAAAGCCCAATTCGATCCACTGAACATTCTTGCACCGGGGCCAGGCATCTTTCCTAGGGCAAATTCATACACTACTTCTGTAGTACTGTTTCCTTATGATAAATGCTCAACTCAGACTCTAGAAATACACATAAATTTGAGAATTTGATTTGGTGGTGTATAATGTTTCCAAGGAGGAGTTTATGCGAGTTTTAGAAGTTTACCCATAGATATTGGGTTTTGTTTTTGTACAGGGGAAGGAAGATCTCTTGAAGCAAAACAACAATAGACTCTTTGAGAGTACGAGCAAAAAGATTGAATGAATAGAAACTACCATTTGTTCATTTGTTCTAAGTCCGATATTTTTAGGAGTTAAATCACGCCTACGTTTTCATTCTTTTAGTAATCAAAAGTCTGAAATCATTAAAAGACATTGTTCTGTGTTTTACGGGGGATAATGCTTTTATGTTCTGTGTTAGGTTTTTTAATCATCTTGAGTTTAATTTTATGTTAATAAAGTTGAATAGATTATTGAGTTATTGAGTTGCTTAATTTTATGTTAATTATGTTAATTAAGTTGAATAGTTGCTTAATTAAGTTGAAAATTGATATGTTAGGCTTAATTTAAAATTTTATTTATTTTTCCAGTTTTATCATGCCTCGAAAATATGTGTTTGGCGCATTAAAAAGAAAGAAGAACAAGAAGAAAATAAATTTATACAATCTTAAGTTGGGGCATTTGATAAATTTCTTACCAACAAACCAATCTCTAGTGGTAATGGTAATGAAGAAGAAGTTCAAGAACATCAAGAGTTGAATATGGGTGATGAAAATGAAGAACCAGTTCAAGAGTTGAATGAGAATGTTAATTTGAATGTGGGTGATGAAAAGGCAGAACCAAATCAAAATCAAGAATGTAGGCCTATAAATATTTATGATCCAATGAATTGGGAGATTATTGATCAAAAAGTTTGGGATTCATTAGTTGAAAGAGGGCATTAGAGTTGATATTGGTTTTCCTAAAGATGACGAAGGTAGACATTTTTCTTGTGTACACTACACTCGAATGTTGTTAAATGGGGAAAAATATGATAGAAGATGGCTTGTTTATTCAACTGATTTGGATAAAGTATTTTGTTTTTGTTGTAAATTGTTCAAGAAAGAAGGGAACAACCATCAATTGTCAAGTGAAGGGTTCAAACAATGGCATAATATTAGTCATAGACTTCAAAGTCATGAAGAGAGTGAAGACTACATTAATTGCATGATAAGTTGGCTTGAATTGGAAATGAGACTCAGAAAACGTGAAGTTATTGACAGATATGTGGAACTACAAATTATAAAGGAAAAAGAACATTGGAGACATGCCTTGTTAAGAATTATTGCTGTAATTAAAACACTAGCTAAAAATGTGTTGACATTTCGTGGTGACAATGAGAAGATTTATGAAGAGAATAATGGTAATTTCTTAAGCTTGATTGAAATGATTGCCAAATTTGATCCTATCATGAAAGAACACATTAGGAAATTCCAAAGCGGCGAATCTCGTAAGCATTATCTTAGCCACAAAATTCAAAATGAATTGATAGAATTGTTGGCAAGTGAGGTAAAAGGTACAATCATTAAAACAATCAAAGAAGCAAAGTATTATTCAGTAATACTTGATTGCACTCCGGATGCAAGTCACGAGGAACAGATGTCTCTGGTCATACGACGTGTTGATGTTTCAAAAAGTCCGATAAAGATGGAAGAATTCTTTTTAGAATTTTTAGTTGTAGATGATACATCCGGGTTGGGACTTTTTAAAGTGCTTGAAGATGTTCTGATGGTTCTTGGGCTTGATATTTTTAATGTTAGAGGACAGGGTTATGACAATGGTTCTAATATGAAGGGGAAGAACAAAGGTGTGCAAACAGGTTAATTACTGTTAATCCTAGAGCTTTTTACACGCCTTGTGGTTGTCACAGTCTTAATCTTGCAATTTGTGATATGGCCAACTGTTGTATCAAAGCTGTGTCTTTCTTTGGAGTTGTACAACATTTGTATACGTTATTTTCATCTTCTACAAAGTGATGGGATATTTTGAAAAGACATGTGTCAAATCTCACGCTTAAGACATTATCACAAACTCGTTGGAAAAGCCGTGTTGAAAGTGTTAGAGCAATAAGATTTCAACCCGTGGAGATAAGAGATGCATTAATTGAATTGGCAAACAGTGATACAGATCCTAAGATCAAGAGTGAAGCTGGTTCCTTAGCAACGAATGAGATGGAGAATTGGGAGTTTTTATTGGGTATGATTATTTGGCACAATATATTATTTACTGTTAATTCTGTCAGTAAATACTTGCAAGAGGAAGACATGCATATTGATGTTGCTATACTTCAATTAAAAGGGCTCATTGCATTTTTTGAAAAGTGCAGAGAAACTGGTTTTATGGAGGCTATGACTGAAGCTAAAATAGTTACAGAGAAATTGGGAGTTGAACCTGTTTTTGTAAAGAAGCGTGTCATCCATAGAAAGAAGAAATTTGATGAAAGTGGTAGTGAAGAAACAACACAATCACCTGAATAAGAATTTAGGATTCATTACTTCATAACTGTAGTAGATCAAGCTATTTCTTCACTCAACAGTAGGTTTGAACAATTTGTGAAATATGAACAAATCTTTGGATTTTTGTTTGATTTGGAAAATTTTAGAAGTCTACATGATGATGAGTTGAAAATTTGTTGTGCCACTCTTGAAGAGTTTCTACATCACGACTCACATTATGATATTAATAAGGATGATCTGTTTTTAGAGTTGAAGCACCTCAGATTAATTGTACCATCGGAAGCAAAAAAAGCAATTGATGTGCTTAATTATTTGCAAAGGATGGATGGTATATTTCCATATGCATGGATCGCGTATCGTATTTTGTTGACCATACCAGTTACTGTTGCTTCTGTAGAAAGAAGTTTTTCGATGTTGAAAATTGTCAAGTCTTATCTTCGATCAACCATATCTCAAGAGAGATTGAATGGATTAGGCCTACTATGTATTGAGAAGGCGATGGTAGAAAAGCTTGATTATGAACATTTAATTAGTGAGTTTGCTACACGGAATGCGAGAAGAAGTCATGCACTGGGATGATTAATAATGTAGGTATAACTCCTTAATGTTTATGTTTCTCCTATGTTTCATTTCTTCACTTCAGTGCTATTTCATTTTCATTTCATAATTTTCTGTTTCTAATTCTTAATTTTCATTTCATCTATGTAGATGTTGAGGTGAATTGTTGAGGCAGCGTCATGCATTAAATGAGATACAATCAAAGCTTTTCATTGACAGGTTTTGCATATTTGATTAAATGTTTTCACTCTATTTTGCATATATGTATGATGCTTATGAGAAACTTGTTATTCAGTATGATAAAAAAAAAACTTGTTATTCAATGATATATATTTTGCATATTTTGTTTTGAACAATGTGCAAATTTTGTAAATTTTGCTTTGGCAAATTTTTTTTTATACATGTTTTTTTTAATGTATGGGGCAGGGGGCCCATTTCGGAAGTTCGCCTCGGGCCCCTCGGAACTCAGGACCGGCCCTGATTGTTTGCTTGTGCATCTGGCTCGGTTATTTTGGGGCATTTCTTGGGGGCAAGCCGACATCCAAAAGTCAGCAAAGTGGTAGAGCTGGGAGGCGCGCATCTTATTGTCCTGGGGAGCGGAAGGGAGGGCACCGCGGAGGGTTGCCTGGTTGGCGGCGTGGTCGGGGGGAGCGAAGGTGGTGTAGCTAATCTTGTGGGCATAGGCGAGGGTCTGGTGGAGGTCTAACTTGGGATGGGGGGTGTAGTATTCGGAGTAGTCATCGACGAGGCGGTCGAGAACGGAGTGGGAGAGGTGGAGGGTGCGGGAGAAGGTGAGGAGGGAGGAGTCGGAGAGGGAGAGGAGGCGAAAGAGGGAGGAGGTGGAGTCCGGAGGTCTAGGATTTCTTGGAGGTGGGAGACGGACTCGAAGAGGGAGGTCTGAAGGGAGTGGAAGAGGGAGAGGGCTTCTGGTGGAGGTGGGGTTGGACGGGATGAGGGTTGTTTGATTGCCACCACCACCGCCACCGCCACCACCACCGCCACCGCCACTGCCATTGGAATTGGAGGGATTGGGATTGGGAAGGAAGGAGGGGAGGGAGGAGCGGTAGGAGGAGGACCAGAACTCGAAGAGTTTGGAGGTGAGGGAGGACATTTGGAGAAGGAGGGATTGGGCGCGGGGGAGGGGAGGGAGGAGGGAGGAGAGGGTGGTGGTAGTGGTGGTGGTTGACGGAGCTGAAGATGAGGTGGGGGTGGGGAACGTGGCGGAGCAGGGGATTGGTGGTGGTGGTTGAGCATTTGGGGCGAGTTTTTCAATTTAGGGTTTGGGATATTGGATTTTGAAGGAAGAAGAAGAAGAATAGATTTGGGTTTGAGTTTGGGTTTTACTGGACAATAAGAGCATCTCTAGTCGGTTGGCCATTTTGTCAAAATTTCCAAAATTTGGCAAAAAAAGGTGTTGTAGTCGTTGACCAGATATCTAACATTTGGGTTTCGTCGCTTCGAAATTTGGCAAAAAATGTGCTGTAGTCGTTGGCAAATACCAAAAATTTGGGTTTCGTCGCTACAGTAGTCCGCTATGTTTGGTAGACGAAATGACAATTGCCAAAATATAGCTAACGAAAGATGATTTTTCGTCGGAGAGATCGAACGAAATATTATCTTTCGTTGGAGAGATTTTTTTTTTCAAACTTATCGGACGAGGGATTATTCCCCATCCTTTGAATTTTATCTTATTTTATTTTAAAAAGAAGGTCGGACGGGAAATTATTTCCCGTCCCGTCCATTTTTCAGATAGTGCCAAATTTTCCATTTCGTCGGACGGGAGATGATTTCCTGTCCGGTCGAGAAAAAAAAAGCGCAAAGCTATATTTCTCATTTCCATTTGCCAAATACCCAAAAATTGGGTCTCAACGACTACAGATAATCTATCGGGATGGATCTGAAAATAAGAGTAAATTTTGTGTATTAATTTGATTATTTAATCAATTTGTAAATGCTTGTTTTTATCATTAATGAAACTAGTAATTTACACGTGCGATGCACGTCTTAATAAATATAAATTTTTAAAGTAAAACTTTAGAGGTAGTTTGAATTTGAATCTAAGACCTCATTTATAATAGATATGCAGGTACGTTGCACGTATTGATAGATTTACAAATGATACTAAAGCCTTCTCCAATTATAATATTAGAGATTAGAGATTACATATTAGAGATGTTGTGTGTGTATATATATATATATATATATATATATATATATATATAGAGTTAGTCTATTATAAGATGGTGAGATGGGCTCCTTATCGTGAGCGGGAGTTACCAGCCGTCCGATATCGTTTGCTGGCGATCGAACGACTGAGATCTGATCCCATTCTCTCAGCTGTTTTGTTGAGGGTAAAATGATCATTTACAGTCTCCTTTTCTTTTGGCACTATCGCTCTCAGCTCACTCCCGCTCTCTCTTCGATCGATGAAACCCTAGCCTCCCCTCCTTTTCTTACTCCCGCTCTCTCCTTCTTCGATGAAACCCCCCATTCTTATCTCTATCGATCTCTCTCTCTCTCTTCGACGAGAAAACTTCAGCTCACGATCGGTTGTCGTTGTGATTTGGTCGAAGCCGATATGCTTTCGATTTCTCTCCCGTTCTCTCTCTCCCTTCGACGAGAAACCATACTGAGTGAATCGGCTCTCTCTCTCTCTCTCTTTACGTCGAAGAACAGTTTCGATTCTACTCTCTTGGATTCTCTCTCTCTCTTCGACGAGAAACCTTAGCCCCCAATCTTCCACGCTTCACCTCTCACCCTCAGCCCCTAAATCGAAACCCTAAATCCGCTGGTCCCTTTTTTGTTAGTCCAGCGAAGCATTGACCTCCTAGCAAAGCTACAATCTTTCTATCAGGTAATCTCAGTTTCAAATCTTGTTTCTTTTATAATTGTTCATGTTTATTGTTAGACTTTTATTCAGAAAAAATCAGGTATATTAGCTCATGTAACTATTGAGAGTTTCATTTTCTTTTGAGCTTCATTGTTGGTAGCCTTGCTTGAGGGCGTTGCCCCACTGACTGAGTGAGATGAGATATATTGTTTGAAGGATGTTGATTGAAGGCGTGGCATAATTTGGTTTATGTTGATTGAAGGATGTTTATGTTGATTGAAGGATGTTGATAGGAGTTCCATTAAAATTAAAAAAAGGCCCAAGAAACACAAAGATTCAAAGTAATGCTCACTAGAGCTCTGGACCACCATCAAGATGACAACCTATGCATAACCTGTGTGATGCTATGTCATGCAATCTGTTCTTAGTCGTATCAGTAGTGACTATTCCATAAAATTTAAAATTGTTAACTATACAAATTTAAGATGCTGGTTCTTATATTATATTTGTTGAACTTCTCTTCTCTCATTATTGTTGGTGCTCTTCTTATTCTTATTCGGATAAATAGGTGCAGCCACCTCTAGCTCTCCCCTTTATAGAAGTTCCTCAGTCAGATATGTAATTTTATGGTGATTTAAAAACTACAACTAGCTGAGCATTTCAGTTCTTGATGATAGTACAAATTGTAGAACTACAACTAGTTGACATCAATACCAATGAATAAATAACTGAAATGCAGTTATTATTCCAAATAGCACATATGTTAAATTAATCGTTATGTCTTGACTGTTTGCAGGCAAACTGATGATGGATATAACAGACATGCATGATTTTTCTCCATCTTTGAAAAGTTGGTAAAATGATTTTGTTTATACAAATAATACCAAGTTAGTAGGCAGTGATGAAAAGTTTATGAATGATTTTGTTTATGCATGATTTTGTTTAATCATGAGTTTTCTCTATTGGAGTGTGTAGGCAGTAATGAAAACTTTATACAAGACAAGTAAAATGATTTTCATAAGCATGGCTTAATTTAGCAGCCCTAGTGATAAACTCAAATTTCTGCATTTGACTCACTTATACTTGATTTATTAAAAATATTTCCAGCACTTGTGTAGGGTCCTACAAGTTACTGTTGTTCTGAGCTTACACATTTTTTTGGTGGTGTTTTTGTATGAGTGTATTTCTGTTATGTGATTGTAATTCTTTGAATGATAGTGCTTTGATTTGAGTTATATTTCCTCTATTTTGATTGAGTTGTCTTATACAATTGGTTGAATTATGTTTCCATTTGTGAGATGTTGACTTCTTTGATGATATGTTGTTTGAACTCATTAGTAGTAGTTCTGAGGACAGAACTCTTCTAAGGAGGGAGTGGTGTAGAACCCCGTATTTTCAAATATTATTTTTATATTTGAAAATGAATTTAGATTTATTTTTGGAGATTTAATGAATATTTTCAGAAAAATTTATCTTTTATACACGTACAAAACACGTGCAAATACATTTTTAGAAGTTGGAAAATTTAGTTCTATTCATGGAAAATCATTATTTAATATTTGAGATTTATTTAGTATTTTTCCAGATTTTTCTGAAATTTATTGGAGCTATTTGCAATTTCTGGGAAAAGAAGGACCTTTTTGCAAATTTGATATTTTTAGGGGTTAAAGTGCAAAATACAATTTCTGGACGTTTTGAACAGTATTTAGAATGTATATTTTTTTATAAATCCTAATTTGAAGGAGTTTTGATGGAATTTCCAAAGAATGATCTATATATGCAAATTGTATTTTGGAAAGGACTATTTTGCAAAAGTGTGGGTAAAACCCTAATATTCAATCCGGCATATTTAAGGGATTTTTCTCCCAGCCGTCATTGTTGATAAAACACAGTATTTTGGAGATTTATTTTTGTTGGAGAAGGAGACTTTGGATCTAGCAAAAGGAGGATTCTTTTCGTGGACTTTTCTCAAATTCTAAGGTGAGAGATATAGAAATTGTTTTGTGGTTTGATTCATGCGTGTGACTTGTTTTGTTTGTTTGATTTTGTGAGAATTATAATTCGTCTTGATTGATTGATCTATGTGTACAAATATCACGATGTAATGATTGGATGTTGTGAACCATAGAGATGTTGCAACGTGGTATAAACCATGTGGAAATGGTGGATGAAATAGTAAATTTTTATCATTAAAATTGTTTGCTAAAAACATGTTGAGATTTGTGTAAGAACATCTGGACATTAGATTCATAATTCCGATTTGATTTAGATTTGTGAAAGAAACTCAGATCTTGTAAAACCCTAACGAAAAGAGTTGTGATTTAGTATATGAGAGCTTAGATCTTGACTTATTGATGTTTTGAGTGATATATACATATACCTGATGAAGATTCGTTGAGATTTATTATTTTCCTGAATACGAACTATTTTCATAACATTGATCATTAGAAAACTTCAGATTTTGATTTTTGTAATCAGACCTAAACTTTGAAAACTGTAGGCCGACAGTCGACTGGCCTACTGTGCAGTCGACTGGTACGAGCCTGATACTTTATTTTGAATCGTTGAAAAAGTTGTTCTGGATAGTCGACCTAGCTCATAGGCAGTCGACTGTTCCACTGAGAAAATTATTTTTGTTAAATTATTAGTCCTTCTGGACAGTCGACCTATAACCCTTTAAGTCGACTTATATACTTAGAATATTTTTGGGAAGATTATTGAAAATTACCTCGGGTAAGTCGACTGACCCTCTTGTAAGTCGACTGTTATAAGACTTAGTTTATTTTTGTAAATTTTGAGAAATTTTGTCCTCTGGACAGTCGACTTATCATTAGTATGAGTCGACTGGTACTGAAGGATCTTTGTGAACTTTAGTGCTATTTCGAATGATTGGTTCTTCAGATAATTCAGTCTATACTTGACATTCAGTTCAGTATTTGATTAAGCATTTGACTTTGAGATATTCAGTTAAGTATTAAGTTTGGGACTTTTAGTTGAGCCACTTTGTTTAGTGGAACTTTAGTTTAGACTTTTGAGTTTGAGTCTCTAGAGGTGTGTGACCCTAGTATACCGGTGTTGAGTATTAGTTGAGGCCCACTGAGGCATTTCAGTTATTGAGTTTGAATTTAGGCCGATAGGGTATATCACTCTAGGAGATTCGTTAAGTAAACAATTAACCCAAAATGATAAGGACAGGCACTAGTGGTGATATGATGAACGGGAACATGAGTCAAGAACCTCAGTATGGCTTTCGGTGTGGGATTTAATCTCCGGAATTATCACAGTAGATTATTAGTGGTGTGGGATATGTCTCCGGAATTATCACAGTCTTGTGGTGTGGGACAATCTCCGAAATTATCACGGTAACTACTTGTGGTGTGGGATTGATCTCCGGAATTATCGGATATGAGATACTAACCATGGTTTATCTTTATCTCGTAGTAGTCATCATGTTAGGATTAGTTCATAACGCGGGGATTGAACCCTATGAAGTGAAGTCGTTAAGGGCTTGCACCGAACCTATGTAGAATGGGATGCATAGACTTCGACAAGTACGCATTAGAGAGTCTGCATATAGACTGGTGTTTTCTTGACTTGGTTTTATGCATGTGGTTTTCTTGTTTTCCACACATGACACTTAGCTTAGTACCACTTGGTGTTTTATGTTATTGTCATTTTGTATTTTCTATATTCTTTTAGTACTTGTTGTTTAAGAATTTATGAGGTATGATCTTTTATGTTGTTTGTTTATTTTTATATTTCTCACACCATTTATGGCTGACCCCTTTAGTTTGGGGGTTAGGGATCATCTCTAGCCTCACATGTTGCAGGTAGTTGCTTAGAGTTGGAGATGGGATGCTTAAGTTGGTTTTGAGATGTAATTGATATATAAGAGATTTGTGTAAATTTGTAATAGCACTCTTGAGATAAATTTGTGTTGTAAATGAAGAGAATATTGAGTTGAGTTTGTTTTGAATTCCGCTGTGCATTGTAAATGATTTGTTGTAATAAAATGTTGAAAATTATTAGTGGTGTTGTTTATGTTTAATATTATGTTTAAGTGGATCACTGGGAATGTGCCACGTATTTTCTAAGATATCATATTAGAAATTCGGGGCGCTACAGAGATTGGTATCAGAGCGACGCTTCAATGGTAATACTAAACATAACATAAAAATAACCTAGGTGTGGACACTAGAGTGTGAGTACCTAGGTGTGGACATTAAAGAGTGAGTATCACATAGAACTGAATATGATGTTTTACCTTTGGGAATTCAATTGAAATTTTGCCAAAGGATATTGATGTGAGTTTGAATTGTGTGTGATGCTCTAACTTTACCCTCGTTTTGCAGTATTCAAAATGGTTGCACCCAGGGGCAGAAATGGTGGTAATAATGAGGATGGATCTGGTAGTTCTCGAGGAACGGGAATTGACCTTGAGGCTGAATTTGCCAAAGTGTATCAGACGTTGAATACGCTGATGGCATATAATGTGGCGCAAGCTCAGAATCAGCAGCAGAATCAGTAGCCAAATCATGGAGTTGGACAGGGTTTGGTGAACGCCGACCCTATCAAGCAGATTGAATCCTTTAAGAGGATGAGGCTGCCAGTCTTTGAGGGGCAAGCTGATCCGACCGTAGCTGATGAATGGATTCGGAAGATGGAGACGATCTTCGAGGTATCGGAGACTCCAGCAGCCAACAAGGTGAAGTTAGCTTCGATGCAACTTGAGAAGGACGCTGGTGTCTGGTGGGAGTCACTGAAAAGGACTTTGGGAGATCCGCAGTTGACTTGGGAAGCTTTTCTGGAGGAGTTCAGAGATCGCTTCTTTCCCCTAGATGTTCAGGAGAAGAAGGCGACTGAGTTCTTGAACCTTCAGCAGGGCAGCATGACCGTGCGGGAGTATGAGACCAAATTTGCTCAGATATCGCGGTATGCGCCGGAGTTGATTGTGGACGAAGTAAAGAAGGCCAAGAAGTTTGAGCAGGGCTTGAGGCCAAGCTTGAGGTCGAGGATGATCCCGTTGGGCATCAGAAGATTCGACAAGCTGGTCAGGAGAGCAGCTATGACTGAGGAGGACATAGACCAGTTCCAGAAGAAGCAAGATACATGGAACCGGAACAAGAGGCCAGCATTAGGCCAGAGTGGGAAGGGATTCCCAGCAAAGCAGGCCAAGTTCAGCGATCTGGTGCAGAAGGCACCTGCAGCTCAAGGGGTGACCTGTTACTACTGCAAGGAGGCAGGACATTACAGGTCGGCATGTCCAAAGTTGGCAAAGCAGGTTTGTTCTCAGTGTGGGCAGGCAGGACATACTCAGCCCCATTGTCCACAACAGAAGAAGGATGGTTCTGGTGGGAGCAAATTTCAGAAGAGGCAAGGGCGAGTATTTGCATTAACCGAGGAAGACGCTGGTAACTCGGAAAATGTAATACAGGGTATGCAAGAATTTTGAATTTTATTTTGAATCAATGTAATAAGTGAAACCTTTATTGAGAACAATTTAAGATTGAGTATCATTCTTATTGTAACAGGAGTTGTTTTAATTAATGGAATAAAGGCAAAGGTTTTATTTGACACTGGTTCATTGCATACTTTTGTATCGCCAAGTTTTGCAAAGATCTTAGGTGTGGAACCGAAGTTGTTTCCAGACAGGGTTTTGTCGGTGGCAACACTATCAGGTGAAGAGCTGATTGCGGATTGATATTACGAGGGCTGTGATATCGAGATTGGTGGGAGGTTGTTCGGCATTGATATGATCGAACTGAAAGTTTTGGGAGTGGATGTCATCGTGGGCATTGATTGGATGGCAATATATGATGCCACAATCGAATGCAAGCTGAAGGAGGTGTTGGTGAAAGCACCAGGTGGACCTGCAGTGACTTTTCAAGGGAAGAAGAAGATTCCGAAGGCAGCTGCAATGGTATCTAAGATGGCAGTTCCAGATGAAGTCAAGGGCATTCCGGCTATTCGAGATTTTCCTAAGGTGTTCTTGGACGATTTTCCAGGATTACCGCCGCAGAGAGATGTGGAGTTTTGCATCAATGTTCAGCCGGGGAGTGCACCGATTTCCAAGGATCCGTACAGGATGGCACCTGTAGAGCAAGATGAAGTGAAGAACCAGATTGAGGAGCTGTTGAGCAAAGGGCTTATCAGGCCGAGTTCTTCTCCGTGGGGAGCGCCAGTGCCGTTAGTCAAGAAGAAAGATGGGTTAATGAGGATGTGCATTGACTATCGGGAGTTGAATAGGGTGACTATTCAGAACAAGTATCCACTGTCGCGGATTGATGATTTGTTCGACAGGCTTCGAGGAGCAGCTGTATTTTCGAAGATTGATCTGAGGTCAGGGTATCATCAGGTTCGAGTCAAGGAGGAAGATGTGAGCAAGACAGCTTTCAGGACTCGTCATGGGCTGTATGAGTTCTTGGTAATGCCATTCGGGTTGACGAATGTGCCAGCCATTTTCATGGATATGATGAATCGAGGTTTGAGGCCATTTATTGACTCCTTTGTGGTGGTTTTCATCGACGACATTTTGGTGTATTCGAAGTCGGAGGAGGAGCATTCTACGCACTTGACAGCGGTGTTACAGAAATTGCAGGAGCATAGCTTGTATGCCAAGTTGTCGAAGTGTGAGTTTTGGAAATCTGAGGTAGCTTTCCTTGGGCATATTCTTTCTAAGGAGGGAGTAGCTACTGATCCTCAGAAAGTGAAAGCAGTGAGGGATTGGCCTAGGCCAACGTCTGTGAAGGAAGTCAGAAGCTTCATGGGATTAGCTGGATACCACAGGAGATTTATTCAGGGTTATTCTCAGATTTCAGTTCCTTTGACAGGATTGACCCGGAAGAGTGTGGCATTTGTGTGGACAGATAAGTGCGAGGAGAGTTTCCTTGAGTTAAAGGAAAGGTTGACTACCGCACCTATCTTAGCTTTGCCGCAGGTTGGAAAGGATTATGATATCTACAGTGATGCATCTCTCAGAGGTTTGGGTTGTGTCTTGATGCAAGAAGGCAAGGTTATTGCTTATGGCTCGAGGCAGTTGCGTCCGCATGAGAAGAATTATCCGACGCATGACTTGGAGCTAGCAGCTATCATTTATGCCTTGAAGCTGTGGAGGCATTATGTCTATGGCGAGAAGGTCAGCATGTACACCGACCACAAGAGCCTGAAGTACATTTATCAGCAGAGGGATCTTAATCTTCGGCAGAGAAGGTGGTTGGAAGTATTGGAGGACATTCGTCCCGAGATCAAGTATCATCCGGCCAAGGCGAATGTGGTGGCTGATGGACTTAGCAGGAAGAGTTGTTTATCGAGTTTGATCACTACTCGCAGTGAGTTGGTAGCAGAGATCGATTAGGCAGGTATCGAGGTGGTACTGCAAGGTTTAGGGGCATCTTTGGCTCAGTTGAGGCTGCAACCGTCCTTGAGAGAGAGGATTGTGGAAGGTCAGAGATCAGACTCAGAGATTCAGAAGATGTTGCAACAGGTTTCAGAAGGCAAGCTATCAGAATTTCGTGTCCAAGATGGAGTTCTTTGGATGGGTGAGAGGTTGTGTGTTCTAGATAATGCAGATTTGAGAGAGAGTATCTTGCAGGAAGCACACAGTACCTTGTTGTCAGTTCATCCAGGAGGCACGAAGATGTACAGGGACATCAAACAACACTTTTGGTGGTCTGGTATGAAGCCAGATGTAGCAGATTTTGTAGCAAGGTGTCTGACTTGTCAGCAAATCAAAGCAGAAAATCAGAGACCAAGAGGTTTGTTACAGCCGTTACCCATTCCGGAGTGGAAGTGGGAGAATATCAGTATGGATTTCGTCACGGGTTTGCCGAGGAGTTCAAAGGGCAATGACTCGATTTGGGTTATTGTGGACCGTTTGACTAAGTCGGCTCACTTTCTAGCCATGAAGATTACTTGGTCGATGGAGAAATTGGCTGAGTTGTACATTGGGAAAATTGTGAGACTTCATGGAGTTCCTATGTTGATTGTTTCCGACAGAGATGCAAGGTTTACTTCAAGATTTTGGAAGAACCTACAAGCAGCTTTGGGCACCCGAACTAATTTCAGTACCGCATTTCATCCACAGACAGATGGTCAGACTGAGAGGGTGAATCGAGTACTGGAAGATATGTTGAGGGCTTGTGTTATGGATTTTGGTGGTAGTTGGGAGAGATACTTGGCATTGGTTGAGTTTGCCTATAACAACAGTTACCATGCAAGTATTGGGATGGCACCGTATGAGGCTTTGTACGGGAGGAGGTGCAGGACACCTGTTTGTTGGTATGAGATTGGCGAGAGGCAGATGTATGGTCCTGAGATTGTACAGCAGACGTCGGAGCAGATTGAGCTGATTTGCAAGAGGTTGGTTGAGGCTCAGAGTCGGCAGAAGAGTTATGCTGATACTCGACGAAGAGACTTGGAGTTTGAGGTTGGGGATGCAGTTTTTCTCAAGGTTTCTCCGACCAAGGGAGTGATCAGGTTTGGTAAGGGAGGCAAGTTGGCGCCAAGGTATATTGGTCCATACAGGATCATGGAGCGGATTGGCAAGACCGCATATAGATTGAAGCTTCCAGAAGAGTTGGCACAGGTGTATGATGTATTCCATGTGTCATTGTTGAGGAAGTATGTGCCAGATCAGAGTCATCAGTTGGTAGAGATTCCTGAAGATCTACAGGTGAACTTGAGTTACAAGGAACAGCCTGTTGAGATCGTTGACCGTAGAGAGAAAGTTCTCAGGAGCAAGGTGATACCTATGGTCAAGGTATTGTGGAGGAATCAGCAGTTTGAGGAGGCTACTTGGGAGCCTGAGGATCGCATGCAGAAGGATTTTCCTGAACTTTTTGTATGAGTGTATTTCTGTTATGTGATTGTAATTCTTTGAATGATAGTGCTTTGATTTGAGTTATATTTCCTCTATTTTGATTGAGTTGTCTTATACAATTGGTTGAATTATGTTTCCATTTATGAGATGTTGACTTCTTTGATGATATGTTGTTTGAACTCATTAGTAGTAGTTCTGAGGACATAACTCTTCTAAGGAGGGAGTGATGTAGAACCCCGTATTTTCAAATATTATTTTTATATTTGAAAATGATTTTAGATTTATTTTTGGAGATTTAATGAATATTTTCAGAAAAATTTATCTTTTGTACACGTGCAAATACATTTTTAGAAGTTGGAAAATTTAGTTCTATTCATGGAAAATCATTATTTAATATTTGAGATTTATTTAGTATTTTTCCAGATTTTTCTGAAATTTATTGGAGCTATTTGCAATTTCTGGGAAAAGAAGGACCTTTTTGCAAATTTGACATTTTTAGGGGTTGAAGTACAAAATACAATTTCTGGACATTTTGAACAGTATTTAGAATGTATATTTTCTTATAAATCCTAATTTGAAGGAGTTTTGATGGAATTTCCAAAGAATGATCTATATATGCAAATTGTATTTTGGAAAGGACTATTTTGCAAAAGTGTGGGTAAAACCCTAATATTCAATCCGGCATATTTAAGGGATTTTTCTCCCAGCCGTCATTGTTGATAAAACACAGTATTTTGGAGATTTATTTTTGTTGGAGAAGGAGACTTTGGATCTAGCAAAAGGAGGATTCTTTTCGTGGACTTTTCTCAAATTCTAAGGTGAGAGATATAGAAATTGTTTTGTGGTTTGATTCATGCGTGTGACTTGTTTTGTTTGTTTGATTTTGTGAGAATTATAATTCGTCTTGATTGATTGATCTATGTGTACAAATATCACGATGTAATGATTGGATGTTGTGAACCATAGAGATGTTGCAACGTGGTATAAACCATGTGGAAATGGTGGATGAAATAGTAAATTTTTATCATTAAAATTGTTTGCTAAAAACATGTTGAGATTTGTGTAAGAACATCTGGACATTAGATTCATAATTCCGATTTGATTTAGATTTGTGAAAGAAACTCAGATCTTGTAAAACCCTAACGAAAAGAGTTGTGATTTAGTATATGAGAGCTTAGATCTTGACTTATTGATGTTTTGAGTGATATATACATATACCTGATGAAGATTCGTTGAGATTTATTATTTTCCTGAATACGAACTATTTTCATAACATTGATCATTAGAAAACTTCAGATTTTGATTTTTGTAATCAGACCTAAACTTTGAAAACTGTAGGCCGACAGTCGACTGGCCTACTGTGCAGTCGACTGGTACGAGCCTGATACTTTATTTTGAATCGTTGAAAAAGTTGTTCTGGACAGTCGACCTAGCTCATAGGCAGTCGACTGTTCCACTGAGAAAATTATTTTTGTTAAATTATTAGTCCTTCTGGACAGTCGACCTATAACCCTTTAAGTCGACTTATATACTTAGAATATTTTTGGGAAGATTATTGGAAATTACCTCGGGTAAGTCGACTGACCCTCTTGTAAGTCGACTGCTATAAGACTTAGTTTATTTTTGTAAATTTTGGGAAATTTTATCCCCTGGACAGTCGACTTATCTTTAGTATGAGTCGACTGGTACTGAAGGATCTTTGTGAACTTTAGTGCTATTTCGAATGATTGGTTCTTCAGATAATTCAGTCTATACTTGAGCAACTTGCTCATTTAGTAAATAAGCAATTGATGATGTAGCATACATGTGATTGGAAAATTCTTAAAAGAGTTAGTTGTCCAATGTATCACATGCATGCCACATAATCAATTGCTCATTTCAAGTTGCTCATATCCCTTTTACCCTTAAACAAATTATCTAATATATTTTTACAATTAAATTAATTTTAAAAAATAATAATTAATTTTAAAAAATAATAATGAATTTTTAAAAAATAAATGGATGAATTTAAATTCTTTTCACCAATTTAATTTTCAATTACAAATTGAACAGTTCAATTAGTTTTAGAGAATTATAATGCAATATTGTAACGCCCCGAGCTCGTCTCTGCTGCGCACGCGACTACACGTACGCGCACGCAAAAAAACGGACACAAAATTCTAGTCACGCCCACCACAGACACCATCAAAAGGTGGGTATACCCGTTAGGTAACTTTATCACTTGGTTAGCTCTATATATTTACTCACTTACTCACTTACTCAGCCGATATTGGATTTTTAATCCCTAAGTCAACCCACGGTCAACTCCAGCACATGCACTCTTCATTTCTTTATTTTTCCAACATTAATGCATAAGCTCCATAGGCAATCCTATAGGCCCACCTCTTCATCAATCCTTGACCATACCCATAGGATCTTCTATAGGCGACAACTAACCATCTCATCTCATCTCTTTCTTTTATTATCACTAGTATAATGCACATGTGATGCACGTGTACAAAAAACATGTATACTAAATAGCCTATGACAGTGGGTGACTACTTGTAATAACTCACAATCTTAAAATATCTACAAATGCAAGGCATCAAAAATTAATGTCAGATGGTAATGCTAACTGGGAAAAAAAAGTCGTATGACTGAAATGGAAGAATTAAGAATAGAAAAGCAATACGAGACATTTGTTCTCCTCGCAAATGTATTGTATGTGTTCATAAATTGGAACTTATATACATACAGAGAAAAGAGGTGGAAAATATAGACAGAAAACTACATATAAAGTCATTAGTACTCAAATCTTCTTGAAATGTATGTGACATGCTGGCATACTAATTATCTTATTCAACGTGTCCTTTTGAGAAGGTAATTTCATTACTTCATTCATGATCAATATCTTGATTATTTATATCAACCTTATCAATCACCCAATTCAAGTAATGACAACAACCAAATCAAATTTATTCTGAGAGGACAAATGAGGTGCTAAACTCTAACAGCCCAATGGATAAATATCAAAATTTTTAAATCAATTATGCGCCTACTTTCAAAGATGAAAATTGCTAAGAGCAAATTTGCGAACTTACTCTGTCTTTACGCAGGTTGAGCTCCTAAAAAAACATATCTAAAAAATGTCGGGGGGGGGGGGGGGGGGGGGGGGGGGGGAACAAAGACATGAAAATAAATTCAAGGATAGAGAGCACATACTAGAATTTTTTCCCAAACTGTCCCACTTTTTAAAAGTTTTTCCCAAACAGCCCTACTTTTTTTTAATTCCCAAACCATCCCACTCAGTTTTTGAAAGACCGAGTTTAGTTAAAACTAACTCGGTCTTTCAAAGACCGAGTCTTAGACTTCAAAAAATCGAAGACTAAGACTCGGTCTTTGAAAGACCGAGTTAGTTTTAACTAAACGCGGTCTTTCAAACACCGAGTGTCAATTGGGGGGTTTATTTCAGATCTGTTTCTTTCTTCTTCTCCTCTACTTTATTCTTCTTCTCTATCTCCCTCAACGAAACCCATCGCCGCCCTAGTTATTTTTTTGGTCGATTTCCCCTCAAATTGATCGATTCACTCCCCAAAATCGAATCATCTCTCATCGTCTTTCGATTTCCTCCATCTTTTCCCCCAAAATTTTAATCTTTCTTTAAACCCTAAAACCTTAAATCCTAATATCTTAGATCTCGTTTAATTTCGTCTTCGGTGGGGGAAGATCTTGGTTCAAGGATCTAGAAGTACTCTACATTGTCACTATCAAGCTTTGGAATCTCCTACTCGAACGGTATATTTATCAAGCTTTTGCTAAGAAAATTTTGTGTTAATTTTGGGTTATTATGAAGGTGGTTAGTTGAATTTGTGTTATTGTTGATAATGTAGAGTAGCAAATGTTGTTCATTTTAGTTCTAATTAGAAAATGAAAAAAAAAACAAGTAGAGTAGCAAATGACAATTTTGTTGACGATGTTGGTCAAATATATGACAATGTTGGTGATTTTATTGACAATGTAGAGTAGCTATTGTTGTTAATTTTAGTTTTAATTAGAGAATGAAAAAAACAAGTAGAGTAGCAAATGGCATTGTTATATAGCAATTGTTGTTAATGTTGGTTTTGATATATAGGTTATGTGTAGTTAATAACAATTTTGTTGAAGTTGTAGGATTTATATTTTATTGTAAATGGCACGCACAATGGGGAACATGGAGGAAGGAGAAAGTAGTAGACCTCCACGTGGCGATGGAGCACGTACTCGTGGTGGACGTGGTCATGGTCATGGTCGTGCTCGTACTAAGGGTACTAATGTAAGTAATTAATTGTTGATTCTAATACAATTATATGAAATTTCGGTCTATTGATGTATATGTTATTGTTATGTAGGTTCAAATCAATCCAAATGAGGCGAATATTTCTTCTTCAGTCCCTTCATCATCGTATATCCCTTCTGGAGGCCCAGGACCCCTCGACCCTTCACTCCTCACTCTTCAACCGTTGCATCGATCGCAGAATGTGTGGAACGGTGAGTCTACGGAGTGCCGCTTTAGGGCCGGTCACCCACTACCTATGCATCCACAGATACACGAGATACTAAGAGACTGTGGGTTATACGGTATTGGTAGGATGAGCGCCATCAAGTGCGATCAACCTCTTTTGGAAGCACTTCTTGAAAGATGGAGGCCTGAGACACACTCCTTTCACCTGCTAGTTGGGGAGATGACAGTGACTTTACAGGACGTCTCCATAATCACCGGGCTTCAAATCGATGGAGAGGCAGTCACAGGTTCAATGGACTTCGATCCGGTTTATATAGTCGAGGAGTACTTAGGTGTCGAAGTTGAAGCCGGTGTGATTAGTGGTAATCGTTTGAAGTGGTTGAAGGACACCTTTAGAAATAAATTGAATGTAGGTTCAACTGCGGCGAAGGTGGAGTGCTATTGCAGGGCCTACATCCTCATGCTATTTGGCACTGTATTATTTCCAAATTCGTTAGGTAATGCCATCTCGTTGATGTTCCTGCCACTAATCGCCGATCTAGGAAACGCTAGCCATTACAGTTGGGGTAGAGCCGTACTGTCATCACTGTACCGAAGTTTGTGTTTGGCCAGTATAGGTTCGGTGCAGATGAATGAGCTTATGATTTTACTTCAAATCTAGAGTTGAGAGCGCATTCACGTTGGTCGGCCCGTAGTACGGATCCAATCTCCACATTGGATACATCTTCCCGATGACGTGGACATGCTACTTCCTATCGGTGTTTACTGGACCGGCAAACTTACATGGATAGCCAACCTCAATAGGTGCTTAACGTACTACCGCGATGAGTTGGATAGGTTGGCAGCTGACTGTGTCATGTGGCTTCCTTACACGGAGGAGCGTGTACTTCGACTGCCGCCTAATTGCACGCACAGGCGTGATTTGTGGCTGATGAAAGCACCTTTACTCAACTTTGGAGTTGTTGAGTTCTACTACCCCGATAGAGTGCTACGCCAATTTGGTTTTCACCAAAGGATTCCGGTTGCAGAGCCATTCAATGCGGAGATGCACAATATTACAGGAATGGGTCGAACCCCCGGACACAATTGGGCCGCATGCTTCGCTACGTATGTTCAGAGATGGAATGTACACCGGTTCGACGAAATCATCGGTGACATTCCTCCGTTTGACCTCTCGGTGCATGGGGCGTACATGGCTTGGTACGAGAGAGTGACTAGACGGTATATCTCTTCGACGTTGCAGACTCCTGCTGGAGTGGTAGTCCCGATCCATCGACCAGGGGCCGAACCAGCAAATCAACATTCCATGAAGTTGCCGATGTACCAACCAAAGGGATCCATTGTTCGCAAATTTGTAAGTTTTAAAGTTTCGTTTTATTTTTTAAGTTTTGTCAAAATTTTGTTTTTATATATGTATGTGTCTATGTAAGTACCATAATCTTTCAACTTTTCATGATTGTCAGTTGAGCCAGACTTGGGCCATAGCAAAGAAATGTGCTACTTTATTGAATAGCAACGTCGCGGATCAGACGAAGGAAACCATACAGGAGATGATTACATGTTACCGTGCACAAGCCGATCTTGTGGGTGAGGGAGCAACATTATATGCAATACTAAGAACTCCCACACATTGATACAACGGCCGTTCTGGTCTCCGACGAAAGAGATTTGTTCGAAGGCCCCCACCTCAACCTCAAAGCGAATCAGAGGGCAGAGATTCAAGGGGAGGGGATACAACAACAAGTTGGGGGTGAGATTCAAAAAGAGGAGAATATCCGGTTGTCCGGCGTCACACAGGCTACTCCACAACGTGGTAAA
The DNA here is from genome assembly GCA_017893485.1 of Hemerocallis citrina. Taxonomy (NCBI): domain Eukaryota; kingdom Viridiplantae; phylum Streptophyta; class Magnoliopsida; order Asparagales; family Asphodelaceae; genus Hemerocallis; species Hemerocallis citrina. The sequence continues at coordinate 60,231,562 of CM030362.1, read as the reverse complement.
AGACAACAGAGACCCACTAACTTCTTCACACCCGACCCTTGATTTTTGTGAGTTAGCTTTTGAGTTATCTTGTCTATAATGCATGTTATCTTTTGATGTTAATTTCAGTTATATGTTAGCTTGGTGTTAGTTTGATGCTGTAATATTTTGAGTTTGCTTGATGTTGTAATATTTAAGTTAGTTTGATGTTGTAATATTTTAAGTTAGTTTGATGTTGTAATATTTTAAGTTAGCTTGATGTTTGAGATTGTTGTTTGATGTTGTAATATAATGCATGTTTGATGTTCTCTGAGATGTTTGAGATTGTTGTTGTAATATAATGCATGTTTGATGTTCTCTGAGATGTTTGAGATTATTGTTGTAATATAATGCATGTTTGATGTTTATGAGATGTTTGAGATGTTTATAAGATGTTTATGAGATATTTGAGATGTTTATGAGATGTTTATGAGATGTTTGAGCTTGTGGAGAAGTTGTTTGAACCGAATGTGGAGTTCATTGATCTTAAATGTGGAAATGAATGTGGAAGTGGATTGAAAATTTGTTTAAATTGTCTTTGAGCTTGTTTGCAGCTGATATGGCTAAAAATGGGATTAAATCGGAACCGTCCAAATCGGGCACGAATCTTAAAGCATGAGGGTAAAACGGTAATTTCAACTACAAACGGGTCTGAAATGGGTACGGGGTCTTTTCTCCAAAGGCCCAATTGCCGATGAAGGGACTCATCTCAACTGGGTGCGGGTTCCAACCCACAGTGAACCCAGTCCAGCAGGATAGAATTAGGGTTTATGATTAATCTTAATCAATGGCCCTGATTTGCTCTATCCTTTCACTGGGAATTAGGGATTTTATTCCTAAATTGATCCCAAAGGTAGCTATAAATACCCTCCATCTACCACCATTAAGAGGTAATCAATCTTTTGCCAATCAAAGCTCATTCATAATCTTTTCTGATTACTGACTTGAGCGTCGGATGGTGCGTCGCCGGGATCAACCCTGGTGTTTGCACTTTTTGCAGGTTCACGGCAGCGGCAAGAGACCAAGTCAACAAGTTGGTGAAGGTCAACAGGTCAATAGGTTTGCTTTATTGTTTTTTCCAAGAATCCACAAATTCATCTGTTTGCTCCCACACCAAAATTAGCAGCAACAGATTGGTGCCGTCTGTGGGAACGAAGAAGCAACCTGACCTAACTTCATTAGAAAGACTAGTTTCAAGCCATGCATCCAAAATAGAAGGGGAAGGCAGAGGTCTCTAGCCGAAGAACCACTTCTCTTCCTCCTCTCCCTCCTCCAGCTCAAGGTGCTCCTCCTCAACAGGCCCCTCTAGGGTCTCGGGGGGCTGCCCAGGGGGTCTCCCATCAGGGTCGTTCGAAGCAACATCCTCCTCATGACCATGTCGCGGGTCCCAATCCTTCTGTTGAATCTATGGCTTCTCGAAGTCCTCCCGAGCAGGATCTTCGTCAAGTGATTGCCGACCGCCAAAAGGGGGTCGACCTCCGAACTCGCCTGAATGGATGGCGAGCCCTTGTAGGAGTCCATCAACCTGAGCACCCAGGGGCTTCAAGAGTCCAGACCCCCCGCTGACCGAGGACCAGAAGATCCCCTCCCCCGAGGAGGCAAAGAGAGTCCCCTCAGCGTCATCGGCGGAGAACTCATTCTCCAGTAAGCCGAGCCACACATAGGGACCGCCAAGCTGGAAATGCACCAGTCACAAGGGCAGAACTTCAAGACTTCCAAGCCGCAGTCTTACGGGCCCTCAATATTGCCCCAAATAACGACTAGAGGCCACCTACCCAAGAGCCAGCTAGGAGCCACTGCCTTCACACTCCCAGTCCTAGTCCATCTCTAAGCTACCATCGCCGCAGCCCCAGTCCACCCTCGTACGAAGATGAGTCCCGGGGCTTGGCAAGATATGATCAAAGAGAAGACTCAGTCTACCGCTGTCTCCAAGAGATGGAGAGGCGCCTCGACCGAATTGACAAGGAAGGAGAGCAACGGGCAATAAACCTCCGCCCGAGCAGACCTCCATTCTCCCGCACCATCATGGAGGCCCCCATCCCAGAGAACTTCAATCCGCCTCACTTCGAGGTGTATACCGGGGAGTCGGACCCTGAGGATCACATAGAGAGTTTCAAAACTCTCATGATGATCCACCATGCTTCAGACGCCCTCCTCTGCAAGATCTTCTCTGCCACGCTGAAGGGGTCTGCGAGAGAATGGTACTCTCGACTCGCCCCGGCCTCCATCTTCTCATTCGATCAGTTCGAAGGGCTCTTCCTTACTCATTTCGTGAGTAGACGCCGGGCCGAGAAAACAAGTGTATCTCTGGTGACCCTCAATCAAGAAAAGGGTGAATGCCTAAGGGATTACGTTCGACGCTTCACCACCGAAGCCTGGTCCATTCCCTCCCTCAACCAATCAGTAGCCTCTGCAGCATTCGAGCGCAACGTCACCGATGCTCGCCTCAGGGCATCCCTTGCCAAGAAGCCTCTTCGGGACTTCTCAGAACTCCTACTTAGGGCGGAGAAGTATATACGAGTGGAAGAGGCTCTCAACCCCCCTACCCTTGAAGAATCATCTTCCGGGAACAAACAGAAGAATACGAGTGAAGAGGGGTCCCAAAAATCCCAGAAGGTCGGCATTGGCTTGCGCCGCCCGACTCCTCGTTTTGAGAAGTTCACCCCCCTCATTGCTAATATATCAGAAGTTCTTATGGAGGTGGACAAGGAAGTGCTACTCCGCGCTCCCCCTAGAATGAATACCCCTGACAAGAAGAGGAACAAGGATAAGTGGTGCCGCTTTCACAGGGACCACGCCACGATACGGATGATTGTCATGCTCTCAAGGAGAAGATCGAAGAACTCATACAGTGGGGACACCTGACCAAGTTCGTCCAAAAAGATGGGGCCGAGCTCCCCCCTGAGGAGCGTACAAATGAACAGAGAGGCCCGCCGAGCTTCAAGACTCAGAACCTGGGGCCGTCTTCCACCTTATCCAAGGAGGACCAATCGAGGGAGAACCCAGCTCCTCCCGAGGGGTCTTCACCTTATCATAGAAGTAGGATCTTGATTTTCAATAAGGCCGATGCTTCTAACCCGGCCAATAGCATGTAATAATGGCTCGCCCTATTGAAGCGGCCACTTAGTTATCTCAATAAAACTTTTCATTTTTTCATTGAAAATTATTGCTCTTGCTTCATCTCTATCTCTTCGAGCCACGACTCGCTAAATGGTAAGTTTAGAGTCCAGCTTCTCCTACATGGCTGCTCCTACAACTTACTAAGCTTAAAAAACGAGTTTGGAGTCCAACACTTGCTTCAACGTTGCTTTAGCCGCTTGCAAACAAGCAAGGGCGGGACAGCTCACCATTCGGAATTACTCTTACAACTCGTTAACCCCCTCTAACAACGAGTTCGAAGCCCAAAACTTGGCTCGATTCCGCTTCAAATTACTCGCTCATAAGCGAGCAAGAAGTGGTTCGCCATTCGGAACTGCTCCCACAACCGTTGAATCTCTCTTAAATGACAAGTTCGGAGTCCAACACTTGGCTCGATTCCGCTTCAAATTACTCGCTCATAAGCGGGTAAGAAGTGGTTCACCATTCGGAACTGCTCCCATAACCGTTGAATCTCTCTTAAACGATGAGTTCGGAGTCCAACACTTGGCTCGATTCTGCTTCAAATTACTCGCTCATAAGTGGGTAAGAAGTGGTTCGCCATTCGGAACTGCTCCCACAACCGTTGATTCTCTTACTTAAACGACAAGTTCGGAGCTCACAACTCTCTCCTAGGGTTGCTCCTCAAACTTGTCTCCCAAATGGCTCTCTCCTGGAGCCGAGCTCTTCGCTCCGCTCACCTCCAAAGCGGTCCTCTTCTCAACAAGTTCGGAGCTCACAACTCTCTCCTAGAGTTGCTCCTCAAACTTGTCTCCCAAATGGCTCTCTCCTAAAGCCAAGCTCTTCGCTCCGTTCACCTCCAAAGCGGACCTCTTCTCAACAAGTTTGGAGCTCACAACTCTCTCCTAGAGTTGCTCCTCAAACTTGTCTCCCAAATGGCTGTCTTATAGAGCCAAGCTCTTCGCTCCGCTCGCCTCCAAAGCGGACCTCTTCTCAATGAGTTCGGAGCTCACAACACTCTCCTAGAGTTGCTCCTCATACTTGTCTCTCAAATGGCTCTCTCCTAGAGCCAAGCTCTTCGCTCCGCTCACCTCCAAAGTGGACCTCTTCTCAACAAGTTCAGAGCTTTCAACTCTATCCTAGAGTTGCTCCTCAAACTTGTCTCCCAAATGGCTCTCTCCTAGAGCCAAGCTCTTCGCTCCGCTCGCCTCTAAAGCGGACCTCTTCTCAACGAATTCAGAGCTCACAACTCTCTCCTAGAGTTGCTCCTCAAAATTCTCTCCCAAATGGCTCTCCTAGAGCCGAGCTCTTCGCTCCGCTCACCTCCAAAGCGGACCTCTTCTCAACAAGTTCGGAGCTCACAACTCTCTCCTAGAGTTGCTTCTCAAACTTGTCTCCCAAATGGATCTCTCCTAGAGCCGAGCTCTTCGCTCCGCTCGCCTCCAAAGCGGACCTCTTCTCAATAAGTTCGGAGCTCACTCTCTCCTAGAGTTTCTCCTCAAACTTGTCTCCCAAATGTCTCTCTTCTAGGGTCAAGCTCTTCGCTCCGCTCACTCCCAAAGTGGATCTCTTCTCAACGAATTCGGAGCTCACAACTCTCTCATAGAGTTGCTCCTCAAACTTGTCTCCCAAATGGCTCTCTCCTAGAGCCAAGCTCTTCGCTCTGCTCACTCCCAGGGCAGATCTCTTCACAACGAGTTCGGAGCTCACAACTCTCTCCTAGAGTCGCTCCTCAAACTTGTCTCCCAAATGGCTCTCTCCTAGAGCCAAGCTTTTCGCTCTGCTCACCTCCAAAGCGGACCTGTTCACAACGAGTTCGGAGCACAACTCTCTCCATGAGCTGCTCCTTAAACTTATCCTCCAAGAACAGACTTTCCCTAGAGCCATGCAAAGCTCTTCTCAACTTAGCGAAGACGAAGATGTTGCGAGACTATCTTGACCTTGAGGAAGGAGGATTCTCCAATTCATCTCTGAAGAGAACTTGTAGATCTTCGAAATAGCTTCGGAACAAGGGGTCATACGCCCCGATCCGACCTTCGTAGCACCGGGAACATCAAGAAGAACTCTCCCTAGACTTCGGCACGCTTCGCCGAGCACTCTTGCCACCGACCTTCAAACATGGAAAAATGGACCTCGGCACCCTTCACCGAGCGCTCTTGCCACCGATCCTCAAGCATGGAAAAATGGACCTTGGCACCCTTCGCCGAGCGCTCTTGCCACTGACGCTCAAACATAGAAAAAACTCACTCCGAACTTCGGCAAAGACTCGCCGAACCCCTTCTTTACATGCGTCGCCATGCCGAGGTATCTCCACACCTCGGCAGGAGACCCCGAACCCCCCCCCCCCCCCCGGACTTCGGCCTCCTTCCTAACACATATTCGAAAGGGTCGGCAACGTCGTCGAAGCAACTTGCCACCGGAGCTCAAATAAGAGAAATTTTTTACCTCGAAATTCGTGCTCAAATACGATCGATGGCTCAGATACAAACAACACAAAAAAAATTAAAAATAAAGAAGAGGGGCTACAGGGTCAGATTCGGACCCGTTAAGGACCAAACCCAAACCCCTTCTCTGTCCTCCCCTTCTTCTCCTCCAACTCTTCCCGCCAAATACCAAACAGAAGAAGAAGAAGAAAAAAACCAATATCTCCTCCACCCCCCCCCCCCCCCCCCGATCTCCTCCTTCAGTGTTGAGCTCTGAACTCTCCGCCATGGCCTCGCCTTCGTCGAGCTCCGCCATGTCTCCCCCTCAAAGGAGCACCGCCGAGCACTCTTCTATCTCGACGAGCTCCAGCAAACGAGCTCCGCCGAGCTCTTCCAGTTGCCACGCTCCAAGCTCGTCTCGACTAAGCTTCGAGCTAAACACCACTTCGAAGCCCCGTAGTCGAGACACAACCGGACGCCGTCGCCGCTGAGCTCCGCCACCGTCACCATTCGCTGAGCTCCGAGTCTTCGCCGAGCTCGAGCTACCATCGAGCTCCCCCATCTTCGTCGAAGCTCCGAACCCAAACCTCCTTCGCGAAGCTTCACTGTCGCTGCTCATCACCATGGCTCCGACGAGCTCCGCACCGCCGCCGCCGAGCTCCGACAAGCTCTTCGCCACAGCAGTCGAGATGCTCTGCACCCGAAGTCGCTAAGCTCACCGTCAAAATCCGAGCGTTCGTGGCACCGGAGCTCAAACGAGGAAAAAGCTCCAGCTTCAGTCTTCTCCGAGCTCCGAGCTCCTTCCTCGACGAACCCATCGTTGTCGAGCTCACTATCTCCAAGACTCCGATAACGAACCTCCTCACGGCCGCCAGCAGCTCCCTCTTCGAGTTCCCTCGAGCAAGCTACGCCGAGCTCCTCCACCAAGCTCACGGGCTTCCAGCTCACTTCTTACTGCTCGGAGGTTGAGTCGGAGAAGAGGACGAGGGAGAGAGCACGAGAATGGAGAAGACGAAGGAGAAGGAAGAAGCGGAAAAAACAAAAAAAGACAGAGGGGAGCACCAAAAAAAAAAAGAAGTCAACGGGTCACTATTGACTTTGCCACGTTGGCGTCCACATGGACTTCGGCCACTTTTGCCGAGAGCTCTTGGCACCGGAGCTCATATGAGGAAAAAATGACCTCCTCCCGATGCGCGCTCGCTTGATCGTGATCAACGCACAAGATCGTGCCACGTCACCAGGTATTTATTTATTTATTTAAATAATCGAATTAATTATTTAAAAAAAATTCGAAAAAATATTTAAAAATTGGAAAAAATTAATTAAAAATTCTAAAAAAATAATTATTAATATAGAAAATAATTTTAAATTCTGAAAATAGTAATTATTAAATTAGACTAATTAATTAAATTTTTCTATAATTAATTATTTAATTCGAAAATTAAATAAAAAATTTGAAAAAATTCAAAAAAATCGGGAAAAATCACAAAAAATTCAGAAAAATCTGAGAATAATTTTGGGCATTTTACAAGGTCAGAAAATTACCGTTACACCCCGAGCTAGATTCAACTTCCTTATGAACACCGATAAAATCCCGTACGCCATTAAAACAGTAAAAATACTCCTCAAAGGCTGATTAAACTCAGTCTTCAGGAGTGGGGGCTCGTGATATGGCTAAAAATGGGGTTAAATCGGAACCGTCCAAATCGGGCATGAATCTTAAAGCACAAGGGTAAAACGGTAATTTCAACTACAAACGGGTCTGAAATGGGTACGGGGTCTTTTCTCCAAAGGCCCAATAGCCCATGAACGGACTCATCTCAACTGGGTGCGGGTTCCAACCCGCAGTGAACCTAGTCCAGTAAGATAGAATTAGGGTTTATGATTAATCTTAATCAACGGCCCTGATTCGCTCTATCCTTTCACTGGGAATTAAGAATTTTATTACTAAATTGATCCCAAAGGCGGCTATAAATACCCCCCATCCACCACCATTAAGAGGTAATCAATCTTTTGCCAATCAAAGCTCATTCATAATCTTTTCTGATTACTGACTTGAGCGGCGGAGGGTGCGTCGCCGGGATCAACCCCGGTGTTTCGCACTTTTTGCAGGTTCACGGCAGCGGCAAGAGACCAAGTCAACAAGTTGGTGAAGGTCAACAGGTCAACAGGTTTGCTTTATTGTTTTCTCCAAGAATCCACAAATTCATCCGTTTGCTCCCACATCAAAATTAGCAGCAACAGCAGCGAATGTAAAGGGGAAATGCATGTTCTAAATTGAAATGGTGGAATTTAAGCCTACACTCGGTCTTTGAAAAACCGAGTTTAGTATTAACATACTCGGTCTTTCAAAGATCGAGACTTGTGGCTGTAAGTTTTTTTTTCAATTAAATTTTATGAAAGACCGAGTCTAGTTATAGTTAGGTCGTTCTTTCGAAAACCGAGCTTTGAGTACACTCCTTTCCAGAAAGCAAGATGTTCTCTGGAAATGAGTGAAGTCCACAGTCGATTTTCGAAAGACCGTTCTCATTATAACTAGACTTTGTCTTTCAAAGACCGAGTCTTCAATCTGTGAAATTTTTTCAATTAGATTGAAAGACCGAGTCTAGTTATAGTGAGAACGTTCTTTCGAAAACTGACTGGGGACTTCACACATTTCCAGAGAACATCTTGCTTTCTGGAAATGAGTGAACTCCACAGTCGGTTTTTGAAAGACCGTTCTCATTATAACTAGATGTAAGTTCTTTTTATCAATCAGCTTCAAGACTCGGTCTTTGAAAGACCGAGTTTAGTTATAATGAGAACGGTCTTTGCAAGATCGGGTCTTATGCCTGTACATTTTTTTCCCAATCAGCTTCAAGACTGATTGATTCCAATTGCTCTACATTTGAACCTTATTGATTCCAAAATACTTAAAGGCTGATATTTGAATAAAAACACAATTAAACCTCATCCAATCATTCATTTTCCACAATTAAACACATCCAAACTGAGTACTTAGTTCAAATTAAATATTACAAACACATTGGAAAGCACATAATCAAATTTAATGTTTTGAGATCCTCTATTAGTACATCGACGCTTGTTTTGTCCTTCCAAACCACAACTTGAACACTTCATCCCCGAACCCCTGCTAGAACTATCTCTCACATCCATGTCGTTGAGTATTCTCGTGGATTTAGGCTGGCCTTTCCGTGAACGTCGCAAACTAGCATTAGGTACGAGTCGTGGACCGTCAATAGTAGGCCAATATACTTGATCTAGAATAGGATCAAACACGGGATCCCATATTTGTGCTAATGACGTGACAAGATAAAATATATTAACAAAAGCATTGTGATTGATTGCACGATATGCACAAGCTGCCAATACATGAGAACATGGAATATGATATAGATGAAATTTCATACATGTGCATGTTTGCGTATCCAAGTTCACAGTGTGCAAGTTCCCATCCTTCCTTTCTCCATTTACCATGTGTATACCCGTTCTCACGGAAAAAACTCCAGGTTGATGATGAAACATTGTAACCTCATGTCGGTTTGCTCTCTCACGACAACTATCGATCAATTCATGTACACTTCTAGCAAAAATCGTCCCTTCAGATAAAAGCTTACTAGCTTCCTGTCGACAAGTAGTAAAGTAAGAGTTGAGTCGATAGAAGATCGTCTCAACAATCGCAGTTACTCGTAAATTAGGGACTCCTTTCAAGACTGAATTGAAGACTTCTGACAGGTTCGTAGTCATTATGCTGTATGTTCGACCTTCATCTGCATAAAGTGCCCATTTCTCAACCGGCTTTTCTTTCAACCAATTAGCCACCTCGACATTGATGGTTTCAAGTTCAGCGAGTTTAGCCATGAACTTTTTGGATTGGTTTTGACATGCTATAATTTTGGCATTTTTCCGCAATGCCTTGCTACCAAATTTATTAAAGAAATTTGTAGCAAAATGACGCATACAATAACGATGATATGCATTTGGTTCGTTCCAAGCTCCATTTTGCAAATCCATAGTAGACAATATACCAGCATGACGATCCGAGATAACACACAACTCAGTGCGATCGGTGACATAATACCGAATGCAACTCATGAACTATGTCCACGTATTTATACTCTCTCCATCAACCAATGAAAATGCAAATAGAAATAAGCAATCATTTTCATCTGGAGAAACAACAATTAGCAAACAACCCTTGTACTTACCATACAAGTGAGTTCTGTCGACACTAATAACAGGTCTGCAAGACTTGAAACCTTCAATCGAAGGACCAAATGCCCAAAATACTCCCTTGAATGTTTCCTCGCTAGGACTAGACTCATATTTATCCCAGTGGACAATGGTTCTTATATTTGCTGCTTGAATTACTGTTAGTAGAAAAGGCAACTTCGTGTATAATTCTTCGAAGGTACCAAACAACCTCTCAATTGCCTTTTGTTTTGCAATCCAAGCTTTCTGATATAAAATCTGATAATTATATTGTATTTTTACTATCTCAATAATTGCCCGCGGTGTTAAACCAATATCCTTCTTCACCACACCCACAATCAAATTACAAACAAGGTTAGAATCAACTTTACAGTGGTCCTAATTCAACGTGGGATTCGTACAAGTATGAGGCCCAACTATCTTCTTCACCATAAAATTTGTCCCGCCTTTTGGAACAATTGCTCGTAATCTCCAAAGGCATCCACCATCACTTACTCTTGGAGGACCTTGCACGATCTCCTCAATTGTACGTTTTCTAGGTGTCATTTTTGTATTTAACAGTGTACAGTGACGGTGAAGATTTCAATGTGACAAATTCACGATGTTTCTTGATAGAATATACCTTGACAGCTTACTGAATCGACTCTTTACTTACAAACTCCTGTCCAATGTACAATTCGTCTACATTAGATGACCAGACGACTCTTATGGAACTTGGTGTACTCTAGCACCTTGTGTCATCTCCTCGGTAACATGAGCGTTAACATTGGCATAGCTATCAGTAGCCCTCACTTCATTAGAACTGTTCTTCGTAGGATTTATATTTGCTACATCATCATCTTCGTCTCCATCATCATTTTCTACACTATCATCACATTCATCGTCTGTTTCTTCCTTTTCTTCATCATCGTCTAATAAGTCGTTATTAATGGTAGCATTTTGAAAGAGTTCAAATACAGTGTTATTTGGAATATAGTCATGAACCGGACTAGGTTGGTGTGGTAACTCAACATCTGTAGAATCCGGGTTTTTTGTATTTGTGAAGGTATTTTCTTGTAAGGACAGTGGATTTGGTTGTGAAGATTGAGCGGGGTTAGACCTCATCTGCTGTGTAGGTACTACCCTTATGAAGCTTGAACTAGGAATATCATGTGGCTGAGCTTTCAAAATTTGAATCTGCTGAATATATAACTCTAATGCAGACCAAGTACAATTCGGATCAAATATCCTAGCAATCATTGCCGTCATAGCATTCTCAGTAGATACGAGCACTGTCATAAAATACTGACCATCTTCTCTACATGCTGCGTATCGAGCTAAAATTTTCACATTCCATTGATTCCTATCCAAATTAGTAACTTCATAAATTTTCTCAACTACTTTTGCAAATGTAATGGTACGAGGTACCCAAACTATTTTCGAATCCAACACACTATAACAACAACCAATCATTGGATCACGAATTATTTCACCACCAAAATATAACCAAATAGGAATCTCGAGATCCATACCTACGTATATTTATACGAATATGCGAGTTATTATCTACCCACAAACAAAATCTATAAAAAAGGTAGAAAAGTATAGGCCAATATTCATCATACCTTCACAAGCTTCAAGGATAGAGCCGTAGATATTTGGGTAGAAGAGTTGAAGTTGCTATCCTCTTCAAATTTAGCAGAATTCCAAAATATGGATCTTTCGAAAGATGGGTTTAGGGTTTTTATAGTGGAGGGTGAGAGAGTTAGGAAAGAATTGGTAAATATATTTAGATTGAGATGAGATTTTGTGGGTAGGAGGTCGCCCTAGAATGGGGGAGATGAGTTAGAGAAGATAGGATAGAGTAAAGTAGAGAGAGGGAGAAGAAGAAAGAAACATATCTGAAATAACCCCCCCCCCCCCCCCCAGTCTCAAAGACCGAGTCTTAGACTTCGAAAAATCGAAGACTAAGACTCGGTCTTTGAAAGACCTAGTTAGTTTTAACTAAATTCGGTCTTCAAAGACCGAGTGGGATGGTTTGGGAATTTTTAAAAAAAAGTAGGGCCGTTTGGGAAAAATTTTCAAAAAGTGGGACAGTTTGGGGGGAAAATCCACATACTGCTAGCATGTGTGAGTTAGCCTGAGCAAGCTGCCAGTTTTGTTGATTGGCTTTCTGCAAGCTAATCTTCAGCTTTTGCAATTCTGTTCCAAACATCTCTATGATTTTACTGTGTTCCCGAAGAAAGAAAACAAAGATATGAAATAAAGAAAAACAATAACTAAAAAAATATTACAACAAACCCTTCAATCTTTTTTCATTAATCCTAAAATAACCATTTGGGAAATCCAACTAAAATTCAAACCCATAAAACAATTCACTTAGATCCTCTCATCAAGAAGCCTCATCAATGCATTATTCTCCTGAAAAAAACAAAAACCCATCAAGTTTGACCACCGAAATTATTTTCACGAACAACCAAAAAACATTCCGATTCCGACCTTAAGAAGCATATCCATATACTCTTTCAGGCTACTACTACTACTGCAATCACCTCCATTAGGGTTTGCTTCTCCTTCATTGACCTCATTCCCCGCATACCTGCCATTACTCATAGTGTTAGTAATATCCGAAAACCGCTTCTGCCTTATCGCGCACCCCGTCAAAACCACCATCTTCTGGTTTCTTTCCCCCTTTTGAATGATACCTGATTGATTCCAAATCAAATTAGGGTCTGAAAATGGAAAAAAAATTGAACCCAAGAAGAGATGTTAGGGCGTGCATCTTCAACATGTTTGTTTGTTGAAGATGTGAATTATAAATTCATTTATAGTCAAATTTCAGTCAATAAAAGCCCAAATCATGAATTTTACTAAGAAATCCCAAACTCTTACCACAATATAAATGATACCTTCAGGATCCTTGATCTGCACTGCAAAAAAAGCCAATTTTTAGTCATTGGAAACCTAAAGCAAGTAATTTCTCGGAAAACCCTTAATTTGTAGAAATTGATCTTACCATACCTTATCTTACCGTCAGAAAAAATGATTCCATAGTCCATCGGATCTCAGCCCTATTAATAAAAAAAAATCAACGATTTTGATTGTATAATACTGAGATTTTAGAATTTTTCTCGAAATTGGGGATTAGGGTTTTGGGGGGAAATGGTCGAAATAGAAATTGGGTTTTACGATTTTGAATTTTGGTATATGGGGAATTGACGAAGGGCTGCAATTTCGAGAAGTGATTGAGCCCTGAATTCAATCTCCGCCTCGTGAGAAAGAGATTGAATTAAATGTGAAGCAAAAATTATGCTTGTGCCCTCTGATTGTTTAGGGATCAGGGGCAAAAATTGACAGAATTAACCCTATATTTTTTTGTGGCCTTTTATGTTTATGGGGGTATGATAGTAAAAAGCTGCCAAAATGGGGTTTTGCTTAATAATAGTATATATATATATATATATATATATATATATATATATATATATATTATTATTATATATTCTTATATATAATATTATATATATACCCGCTTAAGTACGGGGTGTTACAAATATTTAAAATTTTTAACTAGGATCGGGTTTTTTTGGTTGGGATTGGGTCAATCCATCCCATCAAATTGCTAAATCGGTCGATCCCCGAGTTATCTCATCGATTCCAACTTTTACAGGTTATATCGGAGCGTCCCCCCCTGAAAAAACGATCTGAATTAGTTGGATTGGATCGAGATCGGACCATCTTTAAAACCATGCATACTATTGAAAGTTATATAAACTTCTTGTGTAAAATTTTTTTAAAAAATTATGTAAAATTACATAAAAAGATTATGATTCATAAATGCAAGAAAATATTTATAAAATGTTTTTTAGTTACCGCAATTTTCTCTTCTAAGCTAATTTTGTGTTAATATCAACTTTTGCATTGTTTCCTTTTCCATTCAGCTTCTATAACAATGGATGAAAGGTCAACTAGCACTAAATGTTGATTCAGAAGAAACTCTTGGGTTTATGTTTTTCATACTAGGTTCAATGTGAAGAGAAGACTGTGAAGCGAGAAGATGATTGAAGGGAAAATTGGAGTCAAAAGAAGTTACTGTAAAGGTTGTTTATCAGTTGGCAGTCGTCAGAACACTTTGACTTGGATGCTTCCATTGCAGTCGACCGCTCTTCGAGAGCAGTCGACCGACAGCGGCGCAACCACTTATTGGGCCTAATTCTAGGTGGGCTTGTTTGAACTTAGTTTCATCTCCAAGTACGATCGTACGAATCCTAGCTATTGTATGACTTTCTCTTCAGGGTATATCGGACGGTTATTGTATAAAGACTACAACTTAGGATTTTTTTAGATCCCTATATATTGTAATTGCCGCCATTGAGAGAGGTAGTACTTCAATGAGAGTTTTCCATTGTAAACAACAAATGATCTTTTGTGAGTGTGAGGCTTGATACATAGATATGTTCTTGGTGAGAGTGATTCTAACTCTTCTATCTTTTATAGTTGAATAATATATCGGTTATTTTTTCTCCAGATTAGGTTCGTCCGAACCTAGACAAAATTGTGTGTTTTGTGGGTTTGGTTTGGTCTACTATTATTAAAAACTCAGCATTAATCCAAATAGAAACATGAACACAAGACATTACACAATTTTTGCTAATGCTGGAGGCGCAATAGCAGTAAGGAAGTGTAAGGTGCCGGTGAAAGTGCGGACCTTCTTGTGGCTTATGACTAAAAACTCAATTCTGACTAGAGATAATCTAGCCAAGAGAAACTGGGTGTGGTTCGAACAGTTTATTTTTTTCAAGAGCGGGATAGAGATAGTTAGGCATTACTGATTAATTGTTTGTTCTCGAGGGAAGTGTGGAAAATTTTCAAAGATAGGGGTTAGGTGTCAGGGGACACCCAGGATCGATTGGTTCGCTGTGGGGCGCCTGTAGGGACAAGCAAGTCCCGTGGGCACTTTACACTTACTACCATTTGGGACATTACTGCAGCATTGAAACAGGGTGGCCTTATTTCACCTTTCACCTCAAAAAGACATTACTGCGGCATCGATATGTTGGGGCTTATGGAGGGATAGGAACTGGATAAATTTTAGGGATAAGGCTAGTAATTTAAATTCCTCCCATCTCTCGAATTATGTCTAATATCATGTTTTGGTCAGCAGGCATGTGGATGTGGAGACGAGGGAGAGAGCAGCCACCGCAACTAAGTCACTTTTTTTATTTGGGGAGGCTGCTAATGAACCGACCAGCGAATCTTCTCCGCGGGTGCAGTCCACCGTCCCCTGTTGGCAGTCCCTCCAAAAAAAACTGCAGTGCCTATCAATATCAGTTCAATATAAGTTTCAGTTAAACTCTTAACTCACTTTTTTTTGGGAGGGGGATGTAACGAACAAAAATATGGCTTCACAGCAACCTTTTGTCTTACTGAAGAATTGGTAGTTATGGTTAATTGGATCTAACAAGATTCACTTGCAAGAGATTCAAAACCACTTAATGTGTATGTTTATTAGTTTTCTACGAGCTAAATCCAGAATTACAGTCGTATTGTGTCTGTTGTGGAATATAAAAATATAGTAAAATTCATAATTGTTAACTAAAGTTTCATAATGAACTTCAGCGTCTTTTCTTCTTTTCTGACTTCCAATTTTCAAAGTTGAAAGACTAGGGTGGATTAGGGAACAACGGGAAAGAGCAACAGAATGTAATTGAGGGAAATAAGAAAAAGCAGTTGTTGCTTTATTGGGTTTTCGGATCAACTTTGACGTGTCCACTTTGCCAGGTTTATTGCATTCAGTTAACCTCGAAAAAATATCGTGTTATTGAGTATTAGATTTTGATTGCTTTTGTTCTCTTGTTTTTTATTCTATTGTTTTATATCTCGTTGGTGAGTTATTCTGCAGTTAGAACTCAAAAAATTGGTAACAGAAAAACACCAGGTTAGTAGTGTTGATTGAGATGAGAAA
Source organism: Hemerocallis citrina (assembly GCA_017893485.1). Classification (NCBI taxonomy): domain Eukaryota; kingdom Viridiplantae; phylum Streptophyta; class Magnoliopsida; order Asparagales; family Asphodelaceae; genus Hemerocallis; species Hemerocallis citrina. The sequence continues at coordinate 60,215,869 of CM030362.1, read as the reverse complement.
CAAGAGTAGAGTTAAGAAGTTCGATGGATTTGATTTCACAATGTACAAGATCCACATGATAACGTCTCTCCGACTATTGATGATCCATTGTTTGGCGTTAAGTCAGAATGGACGAAGATAGATCCGGTTGCATTAGCGGCTTGAAATAAATTGAATCACAAGGCACTTAGACAAATTCAGTTGTCGCCAGTAAGAAATCGATATTTACGCTGAGTGTCCAAAATTGAGCCAATTGGGTAAATGTTTCAAAAAAATTGGGTCAATACGGAAAAAAAAAATCCCAACCAAAGGCCTCTCTTCCCCAAAGATCCTCTCCCTCTTTCCTTCGCAATTAAGCCAAAACTACTTGGTCCGATCTCACACACACCCATTTTTGCACCCATCAACTAACAAAAGTCAGCCCCAACCAATATCCAATGAGCTGGGTGCAGCAAGCTTTCACCTATTTAAAACAATGTCTCCCTACATAAACTGCCACGTCTGCATTTCACTAACACTGGGCCCCACCCTACCTCTCTCATTTCTTCTTTAAGTACCCTCCAACCCCTCCGCAATTCTTCCCTTTTCCACTCCCCCTCTCCTCTTCTTCCTCATTTTGGAAGCCTTCCTCCATCATGATTCTCCCTTCTTTAGCGTTTGGGTCCGAGCCGCAACCCATTACCATCACCCAACCTGACCCGGTCCTGACCCTAACCCCGGACGAGCATCGTCGAATTCGCCGAATGATATCGAACCGTGAATCGGCGCGCCGCTCCCGCATGCGTAAACAGCGCCACCTTGAAGATTTACGGTGCCTCGTTGGCAGGCTGAGAACTTTGAACCGCGACCTTACCAACCAGGTCGGGCTTGTTACCCACCAGACCCGGATTATCCGGTCTGATAGGAACCGGCTCCAAACGGAATGGAAGGTTTTGAGCAATAGGTTGACAGAGATTAAACTAGTGTTGATGTTTAGACAATTAGACAGTTGCAACGGTTGTCATTACCTGTAACGAATATTGCGGTTTCGGGTCGGGTAATGAACAGAGTTTGGCTTCGCTAATCACTTCTGAATTTAATAAATAGATTATTAAAAATCGACTATTCAGGGGTAATCTTGTCAATTTGATTGTTAATATAGTATATATTGGCGGTTTCTTTTTTCTGCAACTTTTTTTAATAAATACTTCCTTCCCTCCATTCCAAAATATAAGTCATTCCAGTTTTTTTTTTTTTTTTTTCTTCATAAGAACTTCCACTATTGGGCTATACTATAGGTATTTGGAAATATGAAAATGGAAATGGAAGCGTTGCGCTGCTATCGTTAAAGTCAAAATTTAGGTTTAAAAAATTATAAAATATACATACGAAAGAACATCCTCCGTCTAATAAAATAAATAAATTTTTTACTACCCAAAATTTGATAAACGGAAGAACATGTTCCGTTTGACAATAATTAAAAAAAAAAAAATTTACTCAGACGGAAGAAGATCCTCCGTCTGGAGAATTTGTTTTAAAAAATATATATATGCCCAGCCGGAAGATGATCTTCCGTTTGGTTTTATTATTATTATTATTATTATTGGGTCTTTAAGGAAAAGGACGAAAAGTGGGGAAAAAAAAAGCGCCTGTCTCTTTCCCTTTTAAAAAAGTAAAATTAAATTAAATTAAATGAGACAGACGGAGGAACATATTTCGTATGTTTATTTTTTTAAAATTTTTAAGCGAAGCCATTTGAGAGACGGAAGAAGATCTTCCGTCTTTCAAATTTTGACCGTTCAACGCTACAGACGGAAGATCATCTTTCGTCTACCTGAATTTTTTATTCCAAACAATTCCAAATTTTTAACAGACGGAGGATCTTCTAACGTCTTCTATATTTTGCATTTGCTATTTCTCTCTGCTATATATGGCAGAGTGCTGTTCACGAGTCGACTATAAAATAGGTTTATAGCAGACGATGGTGGCGAATTTTTTCGCAAAAATTCCATTTTTTAGGTTTATAGCAGACGATAGTGGATGCTCTAATATAAGTCAATTTAGTTTTTCGAGTCAAATGTCTTGTTATTATTAATTGTTCATCAAGTACTTTTTTTTTGAGATTTCCAATTTATCCTTACATTTTTTATAAAAGAATTAATACTAAAATTATAATGGAGGACAATTTGGACATTTTACAATTGATAGCTCATTTACGAGCTTCAAAAATCAAGAATGTTAGTACTTTTTGTCAATCATAAGTTTTTTTTCTTAATAGGCGTGTAGAAATCTAGAATGACTTATATTTTGAAACGGAGTGAGTATCAAAAGTACCCCCAATGTTTGGCCCGAGTACAAAATGCACATATAACGTTTGAAAAAATATATTATACATATTCATCCATTAACTTAACTCATTCCGTTAACTTTGAATTATTAAATTATATTTCTACCCTTACTCTTTCATATCTCAATATCTTTTTCCTTTCTCCCCTTTCTTCATTCTCAAACATTAAATAAATTCTCATTAATCTCATCATTCCCAGTATAGATTGTTTTGGTATTGGAATTGTGCTCCTATTTACCTTGAATCATGTATGTAATGCTGAGTTGATTGATGTTCTGTTCATTCATGAAGTTTTGTTTGTGCATGATGTTATTCAGTACCTTTTATATTGTATTTACAAGAAAGTTGTAATGGTCTGAAAATGAAATTTACTACCTTTTATATTCTCTGGTCTTGGATTTTTGAGTTCTCTGGAAATATTTTGCATTTTTTTCACAAGTAAGAGCATCCACGGTCGTTTCTAAATTTCTATATTTTCCATTTTTTAGCAATTGAGCTTCTACAGTCATTTGCTATTTATTCATATTTTGGCAAAATCGCTACAGTGCATTGCTATATTTGAGAGGCGATTCGTCCCAACTAAAAAATTATTTTTCTTTTATAGGACGGAACTCGAAGTTCTGTCTGTTGAAAAATTGCACTTTTTCTCGTTAAAAAAATATTTTAAAAAGAATATTTTAGTAGATTTTTTTTTTAGTCTTGGACGGATTATGAAGATCCGTCCGTGAAGTATGGGGGGGTTGGGACGGTCCCATGCCAAATTTTTTAATTTAAATTTTCGCTAAAGATATTCTTTTTATTTATTAAAAAAAACAGGGAACTTTTTTAAAGTTCGTGGGACGGATCTTGGAGATCCGCCCGATCATATTTTATTTTTGTTTGCTATATTATAGCATTTCACCACTGCAGCAAACTAAACTTTGATCAATGTATAATATACATTTTTGCTATTTTAGCAGTCACGACTGTGGATGCTCTAAGAAGCACAATATATTATTATCATTCAGACTGCTATGAAAAATAAATGTAGTTAAATTGAAAAATACAATCTGCTTTTGAGAAGATGATGGGATTGAGATTTGATTTTGTTTAATGTTTGAGAATGAAGAAATGAGAGAAAGGAAAAAGAGATTGAGATATGAAACGATAAGGGTAGAAATGTAATTTAATAATTCAAAGTTAATTTATTGATATATCTGGCTGGAGTCGTGAGACTCTATCCTTGAACTCAAAAAAAATTAAAAAAAAATAATAAAAAAAAAAAATCAAAGTTAACGGAACGAGTTAAGTTAACAGATGAATGTGTATAATGTATTTCTTCAAACGTTGTATGAATATTTTGTACTCAGATCAAATGTTGGGATTAGTTTGGTTTTTATCCAAAATATATTTCGGTTTAGGATTTATTACCAATTAGTATCTATTGTTATCTTATTATTATAATAACCTGGAGTTGTGTGTTATGTAAACAATCATTCTCGACTCTACATTTTGAATTGAAATTCTGCTAACAATCCACTTAAAACCAATCCTCGGGTAATTAGGTCTCAACCTCTCACATTATTGCCATTTTAACTAGTTAGCGTATACTAGATAATAAACTGTTTGTTTCTCTGATGTATATACAATTTTTACAGAAATAGGCGATCTCAAAGGCGATTCTCACTGTTCACTCCTCTTCTCCTCGTGAGCACTCAGATCCGGCCATCCCGCTCATCCTTTTCCACTATTCTCTTCATTAAATCTGCTCTTCTCTTCCTTTCCCCCATACCCTTTTCCTCTTTGTCGCCCTCTCGCCTTTCTCGTGTTTTGAGGATCTCTGCTTCCCTCCTTTCTTGGAGTGATCGCGCTGCCGGCTCAGCCCCTCTTGGCGCCCTCGTTCATCCTTGTAGCTTTTCCCCAGAGCTGTGCCCCCAGCTGCTTCTCAGTGCGTTTAGCTGCTGCCTCCCTCAGTTTTCAGTTAGGGGCTTTTTCAACCTCTTCGCTCGCAGTGCGTCTGCAGCCGAAGCCCCTTTGCTTCTCAGAGCGCCCGTTCAGATCTTCGGCGGTCAGATCTTCGGTGTTCAGCGGCGGGGAGTTTCATCAAGGTGTATTTCAGATTCTTCCTTTAGGTATTGTGGTATAGCACTGTAAGTTTCTTCACGACCTCTTTATTTTCTGTTATTTTTGTTTGGTTGATTTCAGTTCCGGTGAGTGTTTCTTTCTCGTTTTAGTCGTTTACTATTTGCGGCGAGCGGAGTTCACTCCCTCGATTTTTGGAGATTATTGCTTTCTGGAGTGTCTGTTTGAATCAACTCTTGTTGTTTCTGTGTCTTACTCCCTTAGTCTTTTACGCTCAAGGTGTTGGAGCACATATGAGTTGTATTTTTCTCCACTCTAAGAATGTCTTCTTCCACTATTGCCCTTTCCTTTCTTCGTTGTTGGCACCCATCTCTGGTGCCATTTCTCCATTGTTGTTACAGGGCACTCTCCCTTTTCCCTACATCCTTTCTGCTTTCGGTTCTAGTGGGCCTTCTTTTGAGGCCCATGGAGCTTACTTGGGTCGAAGTTGTCAAAAAGAAAAAATCGAATATTGGTCTTAAAAACCTTCTATCTGAGCAGCGATCCTCTGATCCGCGTTCTTTGGCCCACTTGAAGCCTGTTAATGCGAAGCTTCGCACTGGCTTCCTTTCTCTAAAATCCCGCCATTCCCCTCCATCTTCACCCACTATTCTTCTCTATTCCCCTTCTCATCCTCGTAGTCTCCCGCTGGTTTGCTTTCGCTGTCTTCAGCAGGGGCATTTCAAACTTGATTGCCCTTTCAAGATGAAGTGTCTTTTCTGCGAGAAATCTGGGCACGCCAAACACCGTTGCCCTGCGCTTCAAAAAACTCTTGGGCTTCCATTAGGAGTTCCCATCTCCGATCAGTTGGTGAAAGCTATCGACTTTCGTTCTCTGCGTGCCCAATGGCTGGCGTCTAAACCGCCTAAATCCCTGAAGCAGCCAGTCTCTTCTAGCGCTCCGCTTCTCCCCTCCCCTTCTCCGGAGAGCCTTTCATCGGAGCCCTCTCCCCTCCCTCCTGTCTCCTCTTCGCAGTCTCCTCGACCCGTGAAGCAATCTCTTTCTAAGGTCTTCATTTCCAAATCTGAATTAACTGATCGTTTGAGGTATTTTGGCAACTTTGGTGTCGTTTCTTTCTCAGGAGGCACGGTTCCATTCTACACTTTGAACTCTTTTCTTAGTAATCACTGCAATGTCGATGACTGGGAATGGGTTCTTTATAGTTGTTCTAATGGTGACTTGGTGATTCACTGTCCATCTTCCAAGATTTTAGAAGACCTAATCTCCAACTCATCTTTAGCCATTGGAAACATTTCTCTCTCGGTTAGGCTATGGGTTAAGATTCCAGCGTCTCCCTCAGGATCTGATTATTCTGATATCAAAGTGTCTCTGGTTGGTCTTCCACCATTTTGCGACTCGCTCCGCCTTGTAGGAGAGATGGTGAAGTGTACTGGAGAGATTGTTAGCATTTTATCCAAAGCGAGGCTGGCCTCTGGTAGTCTGCAGGTAGAGGCAATCTTTCGCTGTCCCCCCCCTCAGTCTCGTGTTGAAGCGTTTTGCCTCACTGATGGTTTCTTTTATTTTTCTGTATCTGTGCATTATCACGAGGCTTCCTCGGCTGTTCAGTGCTCTACTAGTACTCTTCCCAAACATATTCCGTTGAGCTCTGACCTATCTGCTACGTTCCATCCGGGAGCTTCATCTTCAGCTAAGCCTAAAATTCCTACGGCGAAAGTGAGCTCTGCTGGAGTTTTCCGCAACAAACCTCCCTCTCCCTCTCCTTACAAGCCCTCGTCCCACAATCCCAGCACTAAGATCTCTCCCTCACAATCTCCTAATCTAGTATGGATTAATCCGGAGCGCCATAGTGTCAAAGGCAATTTTAATGTGCCATCGGCAGTCTCTCCCTCTCCCTCTCAAGCCAATCAGCCTATTTTCTCCAAAGTGACTCCTGAGGTCGATTCGCCATCACCCTCTATTAAGGTCAAGAACTCTTCCTCCCTATGGCCTGCCTGGGAAGTTAATCCAAATTTTGCTTCAGATTGGGAACAATTCCAACAGTTAGCTCACTTTCCTACACCGAAAAAGTCGGATCCTGCTTTTTCTCCTACTAAAATTGCTTCCAAACCCTCTTCCAAGGGATCTGATTGGACTGAGCAGGACTCCCTCTTATCGGAGGAGGAAGCGGAATTGGCACAGGGCCAACCTAAGAAGGTATGCTATTTATTTTTAGACTCGTACTCCTCTATGCCTTATTACTTTATTGCGGTGTGCATTTTTAAGATTGTCCAAGTGGGTTCTCATTTATTTTACTGCTCCATTAATCATCTTACACGATTCATCTATGGGATTAAGCTGTTTATTTCTACGTCCCTTAAATGGACTTCCATTCCTCTTGCCATGGAGGCACGAGCACTCATGGTCTCTCTTTCTGGCTATCCTACTAAGCCCGCTATCCTTTCTTCTATTTTAACTTCTGGCTTGGATGAGTTTTCTTTATCCTCTCATTTACCCACAATTGTGGGTACTCATCGGGACATTTCGTTCTCCTCACAGGAGAGGAATGTTTCAGCTTCCGAAGCCCATCCCTCTTCTATGTCTAAACAACATTTCATCAGGTCTAGTGCTCGTCTTTTAGCTAAACATTCTCGTCTGGCAGGCTCTCCAGGCTCGCCTATTTATAACAAATCGCCTAGTTCTCCCCTTCCGCAGCCCTCGCCTTGTCGATCATCTTTGATCGCCCATAACCAGCTAGGGTCAATTTACGTTCCCATTTTTGATTCGTTTTCCAACTCTGAGTTGGTAGCCTCAGTTCAAAACCTTGGCTTCCTTATAGACTCTTCAGACTCTTCTCCTATCCTCTCTCTTAGGTGACAGGAACTCTCGAGAGTTATGGAGCGCCGTTCCTTTAATGATTAGCGTCTCCTGGAACATCCGTGGGCTGCATTGCCCTTCTAAGCAAAGGGCAATTTTTGATCTAATCTCTTCCTCTCGTTGCGACCTTATCTCCATCCAAGAAACCAAGTTGGAATCTCCTACCCTCTCGATCTTTCGTGCCTTAGGTGGATCCATTATCTCCAAATGGATCTCACTGGACGCGATTGGAGCTAGTGGTGGTATCCTACTTGGCTTCAAGGAAGCTCTTTTTTCTCTGGTCTCGGTTCAACATTTGAATTTCTTTCTTATCATCAAGCTTCATTGGATCCCTATCGACTGCCCCCTTACAGTCATCTCGGTTTACGGCCGTCCACTCCCGATAGGCGCCCTCTTTTCTGGCACGAATTTCTATCTTTACAGCAATTTTCTTCTGATCTCTGCTTCTTTTGTGGAGATTTCAATGTCACGCATTTTTCCTCCGAAAGATCGAACCCAGTTTCTTCTTACTCCCAATCTTGCATATTCAATGACTGCATCCGTGATCTCCATTTAGTCGACCTTCCGATTTCCGGGAGATCCTTCACTTGGTCTAACCAACGTGAGCTCCCCTCGTTTGCCAAGCTTGATCGCTTTCTGGTTTCGCACAATTGGATGGCACGATTTCATCAATCTTTCGCTTAGGCCCTCCCCAATCCTTCCTCGGACCACGTCCCGATCATGCTTCATTCCAATTTTCGTTTCCATTATCAACACAAATTTCGTTTCGAAAAATTTTGGTTAGAAGACCAACTATTCATCAATCTAGTGTCTGAATGCCTTGCGGCCGTTTCTGGCTCATCTGGGCTGGGCAATATTCTTCTTAAAATGCATGCCATCAAGCATGGATGCAAAATCTGGCGTTACGAGAGGCAACATAATACCACTTTCCTCAAGGACGTCCTCTTGCAATCCATAGCATCCATCGACAAGATGGAAGAACTGGGTCCTATTTCCGAATCTTATCGATTGGAACGCCTATCTTGTAAGCAAGAGTACGCGGACATCCTCCATCTAGACCATATTAAATGGGCTCAAAGATCTCGGGTCAAATGGATGAAGGAGGGTGACGCGAACACTGCTTTTTTCCATAATTTTGCCTCTCATAGACAGCGTTGCAATCGTATATCCTCATTATCCGTTCAGGGTGTTGACCTGAATTCTGATGAATCCATTCATCGCGAATTTCTTTCTTTCTATAAAACTCTTATAGGTACGCAGAAACGTCGTACGATTGAGCTCGATTGGGTTTGTCTGTATGGCAACCAAGTTCCCGATCTCTCTTCTCTCGAGGATCCTTTTTCCCTGGAAGAAATAAAGTCGGTCGTTTTCGCCTTAAAAAGCGACTCGGCGCCTGGGCCCGACGGTTTCCCTGCGTTCTTTTTTCAAAAATTTTGGGACCTGCTCAAAGCAGACCTTTTCAAAATGTTTCAAGATCTTCACCAAGGGGATTTCTCGTTTGAGCGCATTAACTATGCTCACATTGTGCTTATTCCTAAAATGGTAAGGGCACATCTTGTTTCGGAATTTAGACCCATTAGTCTCATTAACACTTCTTTCAGAATCATTATGAAAGTTCAATCTGCTAGACTGAGTGCGATCATTCCGCCGTTAATCGATTCAGCTCAATCTGGATTCATCAAAGATCGGTTCATTCTTGACAGCGTCGCCTCGGCTCAGGAAATCATTTCCTTCTGTCATAGAACGCATTCGGAAGGCATTCTTCTTAAGCTCGATTTTCAAAAAGCTTATGATAACGTTAATTGGGATTTTCTTTTGGACATTCTGTCCAACCGGGGGTTCGGTGCCAAATGGATTTCTTGGATTAAATCCAGCCTGTATTCTGGGACTTCCTCATTATTCATCAATGGATTGGAGGGTCATAAATTCAAAATCAGATGTGGGCTTCGTCAAGGAGACCCTCTATCTTCTCTGTTGTTCTCTCTAGTGGCTGATGTCTTTAGTAAACTCTTGAGAAATGCTTGGAATCAGAACATGATTGAGGGTCTTGGCAGCTCTCCCTCTTTTGAGGGAGTGCTCAACCTCCAATATGCGGATGATACTATTATTTTCACCAAACCGAACACCCACTCTCTTCGTAATCTTAAACTTCTCCTTTTCTGTTTTGAAATGGAGTCTGGTTTATCTATCAATTTTCAAAAATCCTCAGTTTTTTGGTTGGGCGGTACTCCTAATCGCCAAGTTGAGGTTTCCAATTTCTTTAATTGTCCCGTCGCTGCCTTCCCTATTACTTACCTTGGCATCCCGCTTCGCTGGGGTAAGCTACATAGGTCGGATTGGCTCCCCCTCATTGACAGAGTTGAGGCCAGACTCAACGTCTGGTCGAGTAAGCTTTTATCTAGAGGAGGCAGACTGACTCTTATTAACTCTGTTATCTCAGCCATGCCCCTTTATTTTATAACTTTCTACTTCTTGCCATCCTGGGTGATTAAAAGAATCGACCAAATTAGAAGTAATTTTTTCTGGAACGGTTCCTCTGCTTATAAGCCAGGATCCCACCTGTGTCAGTGGAAATTGATTTGTACTTCAAAAGAAGAAGGAGGTCTTGGTGTGCTGGATATTCGTCACCATAACTTAGCCCGGTTAGGTAAATGGTTGTGGAAAATCCATCATTCCGATCAGCTACCTTGGGTTTGATGCATTAGGGGCTATTGTTCCAATTCTTCCAATTGGTGGAAGTTCCCTGATGCGACATCCCGCCTAGCCTCCCCATTTTGGAAAGGTATTTAGAAGGCCTCAGCCGCATTTAAGTGTGGTATTTATCGTACCTGCTTTGACGGTTCGAGAGCTTTGCTTTGGCAAGATCTGTGGATCGGCAACACCACTCTTGCCACGGCTTTCCCATCCCTTTTCCGGCTGGCGGTTTTCCCAAAGGCCACGTTAGCTGATTCCTTTATTCTGATCGACGATACTCGTTATTGGTTTATCCCATTTTCTATCGTTCTTCCCCCATCTCTGACTGAGACCTTTAATTAGCTCATTTCCGTCCTCAATAGCTATAATTGGAGATCTTCTGAGGGCATTGGATGGCGATGGTCTGGAGCGGGATCCTTTACTGTTAAATCATTTTACAATTTCCTTAATTCGAGGGGAGTGCGTTCTCCTACTGCCAGGTACTTCTGGAAGTCTTGGGCTCCCCTCAAGGTCAAAATCACTTCCTGGCTTGCTTTCAATAACAAGCTCCTCACAGTTGAAGTTCTTAACAAAAGAAATTTAGCTTGGGGTCAGCGATGCACCCTCTGTAACCAGCATGCCGAAGATGCTAATCATCTTTTCACTCTTTGCCCCACTATTATTTCGCTATGGAAGATTTGCTCTTTCGCTTGGGGCATTGCTAACACCCCTTCTGACTTAGGGTCGGTTTGGTTGACTAAGCCGCCGAATGCCTCGTATCACGACGCTTGGATTTTGTCGGTACACACTCTCATTTGGATTGTGTGGAAGGAAAGGAACAATAGATTATTCAAGAAATGCTGCTCTTCTTCGGTAGCGTTGATTGACGAGTTCCTCTTTCTCTTCAAACTATGGTCATCGGAATTGAAACCCAAAGAATTAGTTTCTTCTTCATTCTTATTATTAGATAATGCGTTCCACTGTCTTCGTAATCTTCATGCGGTTTAACTCATTGATTTTTACTGGCTTTGGTATTAACCTATTATCTCTTTTCCTCCCCCTTCATTGCAGGATTAATTCTCAGCAGCTTTGGTGGCTTCCAGCACTGATTCATTGTGCTGTGGGTTTAAATCACACCCGTGCTTTCCCCTCTTTTGCCAGTACTGGTAGCCTTGACCGCTCCTTATTTTGGATTAGTTGGCTGTTAGTTTTTGTTTAGTTGTATGCTGTTTTTGTATCAGCCGTACCTCTCTTCAGGCGGAGCTTTTCTGTTTTGTCTGTCAGCTTTCTGTTTAGATTGTAATGCTGCTATGAAGTGGGTTCCTTCTGTGATGAGAGTTTTTTTTTAGCTTGGGTTTTTTTTGCGCATGATGACTGATGTGTTGTGGTTTTTTTTGTTGTTGCTTCTCTGATTTCCTACTCGACTACCTCGTCCTATGTTTATTTTGGGACTCGACCTCTTTGGGGGTCTTGACTCGTTGAGGCTTTGCTGATGGTTTTATCTTCAGTGGCTTTGTTTGTTATATCAGCGAGTTCTTTATTTCGCTGTGCTCTTGTTCCATAGTCTTTTTTCTGGGATTTTAATTTTCCCGCAGTTGGTTCCTTTCTGGTATGTGGTGGGATAGGCGATTTAATTCATTTCTCTTGCCTCCTTTTATATGGTGATTGGCTAGCCTTTGTTTACCCTGGGCATTTAGGCTTGGAGGTTTTCCTGTTGGCCCCCCTTTTTGCCTTTCACTTAGGCTCACCCTCTTGTATTTGCACTTTGTTATGGAGCATAATAGAGCATTTAGCTTCTCTTTTTTGGGGACTCTGGTCTCGGTGCTTACTGGTTGCTTGTGTGTGTTTATTTATTTTCTTTGCTCTTTTCTTCTGATTATGGTGCTATTCTCGCATCTTCCTGTCCTGGTGAGTGGTGGTGTCTGTGTTTGAGCTTTCTTCGCAGGTCCTCGTTAGTGTGTTAGCAGCTCATCTCTTGGGCATCGAGATCCATCTCACTCCTGTCAGATCATGGTTCCCAGCTTTTGGAGCTTCTGTAGTGGCGCCTTCTCTGTCGGCCGCTGCCTCATGCCTAGGTTGGCTTCCCTGGTGCCTCTATCCTGAAGTTCCCTCGGCTCAGATCAATTGTTAGGAGTTGGATTATTGCTTTTATTTGCTGTTGTATTCAGTTGTATGTGCTTTCTTGCTCTGGTTTTACCCCTTGTAAAACTCTTATCTGTACATTTTATTATGCTAATAAATGTTTTTTAGTGTGGCTGGAGTCGAAAGGCTCTATCCGTTTTCATCAAAAAAAAAAAAAAAACTAGTTAGCGTATACTCAAATGAGAGTTGGCACCTGCTGTGTGAATGAATCTAGGTTAAACTACAGTATTAAAGAAAGCTGTCGTATTCTGCATAAAGTTTGGAAAGATGGGTAATATTTTATGAGTAATGCTTTATGAGTAATATTTCATTTACTACTAATTTCATTAATATTTTTTTCACTATTTTATGTGGCATGCTTATATTGGAGAATTTTTCTATTTACTTTTCTTTTTTCATCTATTAAAACGGAGCCACCAAAAATAATGAAAAAAATATAATAAAATTTTCTCAAATTTATATAATAAAATACAAAGAAAACTATCAAGTGGCTTTCTTCAATACCACAAAAATCAAAGGCTCAGGTCTTACCTTATAACACATTTTTCCTCAAAACTCAAATTTAAATTCCCCCCAAAAAATAATTTCTTTATTTATTTAATTATTTCTCTCTTTCTCTATCTTCTATTCAAAAAATTATGAAGATAGAAAATATAAATTTTTTTGAAAAATTTAAAAACTAAAAAATCAAAATCAAAAAAATAATAAAAAAATAAAAAACTATAAAATATTATTTAAAATTTTTAATTTTTTTTAAAAATATTTAAAATATTTAAATTTTAACAAAATTTTAATTTTTTAAATTTTGGAAATTTGAGAAATTTTAAAAATTTTGAAAATTTGAAATTTTGAAAATCTCAAAGAAAATCCAAATCCAAATCCAATGTCGAACCCCAATCAAGAGGTCGTCGCCGATATCTGATCCCCTGCTGATTCCGTATCGGTGACTCCCCTCCATTAAATCGAGCGCGAATATCAAGCGACTCCGTATCGGCGACTCCCCTCCATTGAATCGAGAGCCTATATATGCGATGCGACGACTCTAATTTCATCTCATTAACCAAATTCTCATTTTTAATTTTTTTTGTGCAGGGGATTACTCAGTTTTTTACTGACTCGAATTTTGTGTGTGCATGAGATTTAAGTTCAAAGATGTATGATTATTTTATTCTTGGGTTTAAAAAATTTTAATTTGGTGATTTATTTGATGAGTTTTTTATTGGTTTTGATTTAAGGTGTACGTAAGTGAGAGATGGATTATTTTGTGGCCTCAATTTGGGCTTCCAAACCATAACAGGACAGGTAAGCTGACTAGCAACCTAAAATAAGTTGACAAATATGCAACATTAATTTCTTACTACAAGAGAAAATACAATCGTGAAGTGTTCTCTTCACTGGTTATTAGAAATCCTGGATAACCTAACATATAAGAACTTTTAGTGTATGTTTGGATATATAGGATTGGGATGACTGGAGTTTACCAGTGAAGGGTGCAAACTCTCCACTCAAGAAAGATAGCTAAAGTAAATTTGTTATTTATCCATTTTGATTTTTTTTTTATAAAGGTGCAATGAGGAGACAAAGTGGAGATAAAAGAAATGATTAGCTTGGATTAGAGTTTTGAGAACTTCATGTATTTCATTTTGGTTGAAATAATAATAAGAGGTATTTCAATTGCAAACTGAGTCTCAGACAAACAAATATTTTGATTTATTGGTATTGTAGATACCTTCACAAATGCACTTGCGTTACCATTGTATTTAGACATGCTCATAGTGGTTATGAGATTAGAGTAAGCTCTATAAAACTTATATGATAATGTTTTTGCATAACTATTACAAGCATCTAGAAGTGATGCTGAAGTTAAAAAAAACTCTATACAGTGTTTCTAACAAACTATATGCATTCCAGGTAAGCTCAAGCTAATGATCAAGAAGACAGTGATTGAACTTAAAGGTAGATATACTACTTACTCATATAATGTGTTTGCTAATTCAATTAATTTACTGGATCTCCAAACTATTTTATATAATTAAATCAGGTGCACCGTTCCGAAGACGTGCCGTAAGCACGTGTCAACGGGGCAACCGTAGTATTATAATAAAATGAAATGAATGTGTAATGAAAGGAGAGATTAATTAGGCTCAAGTAATGAAATGAAATGAAGGTGTAAATAAAAGCAGGGTTGTGGGGATTGCACGTGCCACGCAATTTCCCACATCGAAAATTGGTAACTGGCAGAAAGTATTTGGCACTTGGTGGTAATAATAAATGGGCAAGTTGTTTGATTGGGATGATGTGGGAGTTAGCGTGGCGTTGTTGTTGTTTTATGGGCATAGAGAAATGTTTGTGGATTAATAATAAGTATTTTAACTTTCTTGGTGACTAGATTTGCGGTGGGCACGTGTGGTTACGGAATGTCTTCGGAATGATACAGCATACGTCTTCGGAATGATACAGCATACGAAAAATTTTGTAAACGATAAAACAATAATTATATAGCTCAGGTTTGAATAGTATGATAATAATTAGTTGTAAATAAAAGTTCATAATTAGTTGTAAATAAAAATTTATGTTTCCATTAGTATATGTTGAAAAATGATTATAAATGAGGGTGTAAAATCCAACTTCTTTAAAGGTGGAAAATGATGAAATTTAACTATTGAGAAGATATTTTCTATTTTCAATGTAACATGAGCAATAAAAAAAATATAAAAAATCTAAAAATTTACAGACCTGAAATCTGAAAATCTAAAATTTTAAGTAAATAGAGGGAGAATGAGATAGAGAGAGAGGGAGAGAGAAAAAGAGTAATATGAAAAAGAGAAGAGAGAGAGAGATATTAATAAAGTAAAGAGTTTTTTTAGTTTTGGAGGAAAAAAAATGGTTTTGGGAGGAAAACTTTTTGGAGGAAAAATATGTTTTGGGAGAGTGAATCTGAACCGTTGATTTTGTTTCAATTGAAGGAGAACCACTTGATAACTTCTTTTCAAATTGTCTTGTTTTATTATATAGATGTTTGAATTATTTTTT
This sequence comes from Hemerocallis citrina, assembly GCA_017893485.1. NCBI lineage: Eukaryota > Viridiplantae > Streptophyta > Magnoliopsida > Asparagales > Asphodelaceae > Hemerocallis > Hemerocallis citrina. The sequence continues at coordinate 60,200,802 of CM030362.1, read as the reverse complement.
AAATGGGGGTTTTCCACATGAGTGACTAACAAATATGGAGATTTTATATACCTCATTCAGAAACTTATATTTCCATATAACTCACTCACAATATTGACAAATACTAAAAAAATATTTTTTTTGTTATTGTCACCCTACTTATGTTAAATCTTATCCTGAGTTTAAAAATTATTATTTTGCCCTCCTTTTAGGGTTAGGGATTTAGGGTTTAGGGTTTAGGGTATAGGATTAGGATTATGTTAGAATCAGGGTTAGGGTTTTAAAAGATGGCAAAATAGTCATTTTTAACCTTTCATTTTAAAAACAACACTAAACCTAAACCTTAACCTTTAATTTTAAAAGAGGGCAAAATAGTCATTTTTAAACTCGTGGTAAAATCTAACATAGAAAAAGTGAGAATAACAAGTTAGCGAGTTATATGAAAATATTAATTTATGAGTGAGGTATATGAAATTCCAACATTGTTAGTGACCCATGTGAAATTGACCCTTTAAAAATATACTCTCTCTGTTTCGAAATATAAGTCATTCTAGGTTTCTACAAGTTTATTAAGAAAATATCTAGGACTGACAAAAAATAATAGCATTATTAGTTTTTGAAGCTCATAATTGAGCTATCAAATATAAAATGTTCAATTTGCAATCCTCTATAATTTTAGTATTACATATTTTATAAAAAAGATAAGGGTAAAATTGAAAATCTTATAAAAAATTACTTGATGGATATTTAAGAATGACAAGATATTTACCTCAAAAATCTAAAGTGAGTGATATTTTGAGACAAAAAAAAACCTATAATGAATTATATTTTGGACCGGTGGGAGTATTTGTTAAGGTTAGAGGTAAGGAGTCTAAATAAAGTGATAAGGATCAATTACAGCTGAAGGATAATTATATGATAAAGATTAATTAGTTACCTGACCGATCATATACCCAATTGAGTGTATATGATCTTATCTGTAGACAAGTTGGGAGATCTTGATCAAGACCCATCTGTCATTCTACGTACATGATATCATGTATATATTGTGGGTGTTGGATTTTATGTCTTGCATACTTATTCGGTGTGAAGAGAAGATTGTGATACAAGTAAAGGGTTCGAAGCGAAGGATCGAAGACAAGGAGAAACAGTTAATAGCATTAGCAACCAATATAGAAAGGGACGGTCGATTGTGCGGTCGACCGTCACCTTCTCTGGTTGATGGTCTGGGAGTTGCGGTTGACCGCAACTATGTGCGGTTGTGCGGTCGACCGTCCGCGGCGCTGATGAAATTTTTGGGTGCGAGTCTGTTGATTCAATTGAAGCTCACTTCGTCTTCTAATTAAATCGTACGACTCTAATTGTATGTTTATCTCTTCAGTATATATCGGATGACTATTATATCAAGATATCTAAACTAAGGTTTCTCTAGATCTATAAATACAATGTAAACGACTCCTAGAACGATATGATTCTATTGAGTGCCGAATAGAAGAAGAGAGTACTTCATATGAGAGGGTGAGAGAGTTTCTCCATTGTAAGCAGCAACCACGTTTCAGTTAAGCATGAGAGAGGGTCGTGGTGTCAATTGTAATATTCTTGTATCTTCTCTAGTTAAAATAATATATCGGTTCTTCCTCCCCCAGATTAAGGCGAAAGCCCCAACCGAAATAATTCTTGTGTGCTTTGTGTGATTGGTGTGATCTAGTTTTGCTTGGTGGTTTGTGTTGATTGTGTCGGAGGCTCAACAAGATCCTCAAATTCCTAACAAGTGGTATCAAAGCAATCAGGTCCGTGGGTTTGTTCGAGTTCCTTGGAGATGGCAGATCAAAAGACGAAGATCAAGCGGTTTGACGGTAAGATCAACTTAAATATATGGATGGTGAACATGTATGATGTTTTGGTTCAGAAGGGCTTGCACCTTGCCCTAGAAGAGAAGAAGCCAACCAATTTGAAGCAGGAGAAGTGGGATGAGATTTGTTTGAAGGCCTTGAGTTTAATCCAATTGTAATTGGCAGACGAAGTCAAGTGTAATATTCTTGAGACAGGTACGGCGAGTCTGTGAGCGAGACTCAAATCTGACAACTCGGGGTCGTCGTTGCTAGATCAGATATATTGAAAAATGAAGCTGTTTAGTTTCTCAGTGAAGGAAGGTACCTATCTTCAAGATCACATTGTGGAGTTCAATAAGTTAACATCTGAACTAAAGGCGATTAATGCTGATGATCTTAGCGAAGAGGATAAATCTTTTAACTTGATTTATTCATTGTCAACTTCTTATGATCACTTGATAACTACCATGCTACACGGGAAGTCATCCAAGGAGACACTTACAGTAGCCGGGGTGATTAAGGGTCTGACGAAAGATGAACTGAGAAAGGAGACTCATAAAGGAGGGTTTATTTCTACAGAGTGCTTTGCGGTGGATGCTGGTACTTTAATTGGAAGGGATGCGACACATAAGGGTAAGATCCGTTGCCACTATTGTAGAAGAGTTTGGCATTACAAGAGAGACTGTCGCAAGTGGTTGAGTCAGAAGAGTGCTACTAAAGAAGGAGAACAAGCCCATATAGTAGCGCAAATGAGTCTGGTAATAATGATGATTATTGTCTTCTGGTTTTAAGTTTTTCAGATGTGGATTCAAGTTGGTATCTTGATTCGGAAATTTCTTCTCATATTTGCTCCGAGATAGAGATATTTTCTACTTACAAGTCGTCAACAGGCCGTAGTATGAGAACGAGGAGTTGTGAGATTTGTGAAGTAGCGGGTGAGGGAACGGTTGAATTAGAGACGCCAAATAGTAAAGGGCTCACACTAGAAGATGTCTTGGATATTCCTTCGATACAGCAGAATCTGATATTCTTAGGGACTTTTGATGCTCGTGACTGCGGGTACAAAACTTGAGGTGGAGTTTTGACAATTTTGGATAGTCGTCGTAAGGTAATGATGGGTAAGAGGAGAATTGGGCAGGGTCAGCATAACTTCTACCAGCTTTGTAGGAGCAGGAAAACTCGGCCGAGTATATGGAAGCCCATTGTTCATAAAGCATCATCTAGTAAACCGTCACTAGAATTACCGAATCGAGACTGCAACGTTCCAATACCGTTGGAAGGTGGAGAGAGCCTTCATGTATGTGGAATTCGTGTGGAGCGTGACTCCTCCATGATTACATCTACAGGGATGTGCCCTTGAAGGAGGCATACAGTTGGAGGAAAATAGGTGGAGATTTGTTCAACTAGCAGAAAAAGTCATAGAAATATGTTGTTTACAAAGCGGAGAAGAAAGTTCTAGAAGAGTTTTAAATTACAAAGGTATGGATTCATGCGTATGTCATCCAAGGTGGGGTTGTAGGGTTTTATGTCTTGCATACTTATTCGCTGTGAAGAGAAGATGGTGATACAAGTAGAGGGTTCAAAACGAAGAATCGAAGAGAAGGAGAAACAGTCAGCAGCAGTAGCAGCCAACGGAGAAAGGGATGGTCGACTGTGCGGTCGACTGACACCTTCTAGAGCTGATGGTCTGGGAGTTGTGGTCGACCGCAACTATGTGCGGTCGACCGTCCGAGGCGCTGATGGAATTTTCGGGTGCGAGTTTGTTGATTCAATTGAAGATCACTTCTTCTTCTGATTAGATCGTACGACTTTAATTGTATGTTTATCACTTCAGTATATATTGGATGACTATTGTATCAAGATATTTAAACTATGGTTTCTCTAGATCTATAAATACAATGTAAACGGCTCCTAGAACGATATATTCTATTGAGTGCCGAATAGAAGAAGAGAGTAATTCATATGAGAGGGTGAGAGAGTTTCTCCATTGTAAGCAGCAACCAAGTTTCAGTTAGGCTTGAGAGAGGATCATGGTGAGAATTGTAATATTCTTGTATCTTCTCTAGTTGAAATAATATCTTGGTTCTTCCTCCTCCGGATTAAGGCGAAAGCCCCAACCGGAATAATTCTTGTGTGCTTTGTGTGATTGGTGCGATCTAGTTTAGTTTGGTGGTTTGTGTTGATTGTATCGAAAACTCAACAAGATCCTCAAATTCCTAACAGTGGGTTTCGATTTTTTTTTTCTTTCCATTAACGAAGAATTTGGAGGTTTAGGAGAAGAATGGCAGAAAGGTTGCCTGAGAGAGAGGGAAGTGCTTTTGGTATGATGTTGAGAGAGGAGAAAGATGGGAAAGGTATTTGTTCTAACTCTTGTACATGAATAAGAAACCTTAAGCGCTTTTGAGTATTTCTCATCTTCATGTTTTGTGAGTGAGAGAGACTCTTGTAATCCTCATCTTTCCAAAGCGGAATGCTTTCGGTGTCTTCTTCTGTGGTTGTATGTCAATTTCGTTTGAATCACAAACTTTTGTTGCACATTCCTCCATATGTTTGTGGTAGCATTTGTGTTGTGCACCCATTCTTTTGGCATGCTGACATATATCATTCTATAAATCTCCTGAATCCTAAACAAACATTCTTGCCATGCCCTAGCAGCCCTACTTCTTGTTTGCATCCAAAGAATTCAAGATTTTGAAGGCCCCCACCATCCCTAGAGTATCAATGTTTTGTCTTCCTCATTCCTAATCCTAACGTAAACATCCCAAGACTATCAAGGTTAATAGCATGAATATTCAGTAGTCCAGAAAGAGACCCTTGCATAACAGATAAAATAATAATGCATTCTAAACTAGAGGTCCCATTTATATCAACATCTGCATAGCAAATAGAAACGTATGATTTGGAGAGTTGTCAGATAAATTTGGAGGACTTAAAAATGTTCAATAAGAGGGTATTAGGTGCTTCTATCCAATAGATTAGCAGAACCTGGAATGTTAATTCCTCCCAAATACTAAATTGCAATTTGGACCCATAATCTCTAGCACTTCTTACGCTCTCATGTTATAACACCATACTAAAGCGTTATTTTTTTTATTTTTTTTTTAATTTTTTTATTTTTTTTTTTTTTTGGGGGGGGGGGGGGGGGGGGGGGGGGGGGGGGGAGAAGGTGGAATCTGGCCATCCTGTTTCATTAAAAAGAGCTTAACGAAACAAACACAACTACATATAGAAAATAAAACATACATGAAGCAACATGACGCGTACAAATAACAAATCTCTCCAACAACCTTGAAGGATGAGCCGACAAACAAGCTCGGTCCAGCAAAATTGTAAGTACGTCAATTTAGCTTCGTACAGTGTCTCTACGGCACATGCACACACACCTGAGACAAGTCTAGCAGGATTTTATCACCCGCCGATCCCTGCCTTCACCTCGCTTGGGGGACCTCATCTATGGGCCCAAGCCCCGCAGATCGAAAACTAACCCTACGACACATGCACAGCGATCACACCCTCCCACCATCTCCACCACTCATCCTACAAACGTGCCAGTAGCTCTCAGCTCCCACAGCCGCTACCAAAGAGATAGCCGTGAAGATGATATTTTCACCTCTCACACCGCGCTTTCTCTGGCGATTTTTCACCAAACAACTATCTCACTCACCCCACCAAATACCACGCTCCAGGAGAGAGCCGTGGAGAGGATACCTTCATCTCTCTCACGCTCAAGCTCTCTCCGGCGATTTCTCAATACGTAGACTTATCTCGACTCATACTCCCAATCCGAGGGAAGAGATGACGCTGTCACGAGCCAGTGGCCTAAGATAGAGGAAGCTCAATAGCCTGATAGTAGGCACTGTGAAGACTTCACCGGCGACATCGTACGACACTCCAGACCAACCATACCCAAACCCCACACCCCATCACCCCCAATGGGCCCCATACCGAACCACCGCCCTCACACACTTGAGCTCCAGATCCATGGCATTCGCAATAAAAGGCGCGGAAGGATGCTCTGGCGCGACATAGTCGCTCCATGACAGTTGAGATAAGTACCCCGAAAGTCGAAACAAGTGAGCGCACATCACGGAGGGACCCCATCTTTGGGCCCAAGCTCCACAATCGTGCAAAACAACATACGAGACCCTCCACACTACCCACAACAAAGGCGTCGACACATCAATCAATAAAGGAGGGTAGCTCGGCGGTGGTGGAGCACCGGGGCGGTGGCGTCGACACCACGGCAGCGGAATGGCCACCCCAATTGCGACGTGGGGGGGGGGAGTGGCGCCCCTCTCGCCGAGGCCCAGATCTGAGGGGACCAGATCTGGGTCGGCACTGGAATCCATGGGTTTTCGGAGCCCAGGCAAGAGGCCCCCGACTTCGGTGCCATGAGAGGAGAGCGGAGCAGATCGGCGGCCTGGCTTCGGAGTTGCCGGTGTAGCTCGAAGTCGTGGCGGCCAGGCTTCGGAGCAGATCGGATCTGACTATTAGCAGGAGGATAGCTCAAAAAAGAGGAACTTGAAGGTCGAAATCGCGGCTGCCAGGTTTCGGTGCGACGAGATGGCGCGGCTGGAGATGACGGTGGGTGAAGGGCAAAAGGGGAGGGGCGTCGAATGGCGACTGGGGAGGGGGCTGCGAGATCCCGGCCGCCACCCCCTCCAAGCTCTCTCTAGATCTAGGTTTTTTTTTGGGGGGGGGGGGGGGTTGGGAGCTTCTCTCTCTAGAAAATCTAGAGAGAAAATCTAGAGAGAGAAACTCTGGGTTTGCATGATTTTGGGGGTCATACTAAAGCTTATTAGTATTATCTTAAACTAGATGCCTTTGAGTCCCTGACAACAATTGTTGTTCACTTGGAAATCTTCCGTGGCCACAACCATCCAATCATCAAAGAAGATGAATAACCAAATCTCTTATTAATAGAAAACTTTCAATCACTTCGTTCTCTCGCTCTTCTCACGGTGCTTCTTGCTCGCGGAGTGGCATGCCGAAAAAAACTCCACATCCCTTTATGGACACATCTCATTGCTACTTTCATTACAGTAAGGGGGGGTCGAAGACCAAGAAGTGAATAATTAATCCAATGAGTGTTTTAAAAAGATTGTCATAATATCATTATACCACTAATATCCGTAAGGGTCCCCCTTGGGTTTGTATATCTTGCATACACATATTCGATGAAGAAGACGATGAAGCGATGAAAAGGATCGAAGCGAATGATTGAAGATTGAGAAGAAAAATAGTCAGCAGCAACAACAACAGCAGTTGCGGTTGACTGTTTCCTGAACAGGGTCTTCCCACGAGGAGGACAGTTGACCGCAAGTGCGGTGCGGTCGACCGTTCGCGGTGCTGATGGATTTATTTGGGTTGGGTATTGGAGATTCGTGAGAAGTCCAACTTTGTCTTCAAGTCAGATCATATGACTCTTGTTGGATTTATGTCTTGCATACTATGCTAGATAAGAAGACGATGAGACGATGAGACAATGGAGGAATCGAGACGATCGAAAGATGGAGTGGAATCAGGGGAAACAGTCAGCAACAGCAGCAGGTGGAGTTGCGGTCGACTGCGCGGTCAACCGCACGGTCAACCGTACCTGGGGTGCGATTGACCGCCCAACTCTGTAGAAGTTCCCGAGAGGGGGTGGTCGACCGCGGGTGGTGCTGATGGATAATTTGGGTCGGATCTTGGTGATTCGCGAGAAGCCCAACTTGCTCTTCAAGTCAGATCTGACGGCTCTTATCCTAGGGTTGTCTCTTCAGGAATATTCAAAGGCTATTGTATCAAGATATCAAACTAGGGTTTCTCTAGATCTCTATATATTGTTATTATTGACCTCCATTGAGAGCCAAGAAAGATAGTACTTCATTGAAGGAGAGATTGAGTGATTCACTAATTGTAAACAACTGGTACTTGTTGGTGATGCTTAAGAAAGGGTTATGGTGAGAATTGTAATATTCTTGTATCTTCTCTAGTTGAATAATATCTTGGGTTTCTTCTCTCCCGGATTAAGGCGAAAGCCCCAACCGAGAAAAATTTGTGTGTGCTTTGGTGTGTTTGGTATGATCTCATGTGTGCTTGATAGTTTGTGTTGATTGCATCGAATAACTTAACAAGATCCTAAGAGGGGTTTTGGTAGAAATCCATAACAATTGGTATCAGAGCTTCGGGTTCAAGATATTGTTCGAGTTCCTTGGAGATGATGGCAGATCAAATCATGAAAATCAAGCAGTTCAAAGGCAAGATCAACTTTGATCTCTTGAAGGTGGACATGCATGAAGCATTGGTTCAACGGGACTTGGATCTAGTCCTAGAAGGAGATAAAGGGAGACCAATTAGCACAAAGCAGGAGAAGTGGAAAAAGATATGTTCAGAAGCCTTGGGTTTAATCCGGTTGTCATTGACGAGTGAAGTCAGGTATAGGAGAAGTACGACGAGTCTTTGGGCAAGATTCAGAACTGACTACTCGGAATCGTCATCATAGGGTCGGATGTACCAGCACAGAAAGTTGTGGAATTTCTCAATAAAGGGAAGTACCGCTCTTCTAGATCATGGAGTGAAATTCAATATGGAGTTATCTGAACTGAGGGCATTCAATGCAGATGATCTACGGGTTTTCAACTTGATATGTTCATCACCAAATCCATCCAACATGATAACCATGCTAGATGAGAAATCTACCAAGGAGAAGTCTTTCATAGCATGTATGATCAATGGGTTGGAGGAGGATGTACTTAGGAAGGAGAGTCAGAAATTGGCATCAACTTTTGTGAGTTGCTTGGAGGTAGATTGTACTTTGATTGGAAGAGAAAGTGTATGTTGGGGTAAGGTCCGTGGCCACCAATGCAAAGGGATTGAGCATTACATGAGAGACTGTTGCAAGCGGTTGAGTCAAAGGGGCACCAAATTCAGTGCCACTGAATTAGGTGATGGCTTAAATAGTGCTTTTATTTCAAGTTCTTTAGATGTGAATTCCGGTTATTCTTTTGATTCGGTTAGTTCTTCTCAAGTTTGCTCCGAGAGGGAGATGGTTTCTACTTGCAAATTTGCATTATATCGTTGTGTGGAAACGAAGGTTGATAAGATTTGTGAAGTAATGGTTTCTACTTACAAGTTTGCCTCATGTCGTTGTGTAGGAACGAAGATCGACAAGACATGTGAAGTAACGGGTGAGAAAACAAATGAGTCGAAGATGACAGACGGAAGGGGATACACACTAGAGGAGGGCATGTATATTCCTTTGATGAAGCAGAGCCTTATATCCATGAAAACTCTAGAAGCTCGGGACTGCAGGTACACAGATCCAGGTGGAGTTCGTTCAGTTTGAGAAAATTATCGTGAGGTGATGAAGGGTGAGAGGGGGATTAAGTAGGGTCAACACAACCTCTACCAAATTTGGAAGAACAGAAAAACTTGCACAAGTGTTTCGAAGACTATTGTTCCTAAAGCATCATCTAGTATGCCATCACTAGAATCATCCGAGCGAGACTGCGACATTCGAATATCGTCAGAAGGTGGAGAGAGCCTTGAGGTAGGTGGAGTTCGTGTGGAGGGTGGCACATCCATGATTACACCTACTGGGGTGTGTCCTTGAGGGGGGTATATAGCGGGAGAAAAATAGATGGAGATAGATTCAACTAGCAGAGGAAGCCATCGAAACGAGTTGTTTGCAAGAAGAGAAGGGAAAGAGTCTAGAAGGTTTTAAATCACACAGATGTGGATTCAGAAATTTGCAATCCAAGGTGGAGATTGTTGGGTTTATGTCTTGCATACTATGTTGGATAAGAAGACGATAAGACGATGGAGGAATAGAGACGATCGGAGACGGAGTGGAAGCAAGGGTAACAGTCAGCAGCAGTAGCAGGTGGAGTTGCGGTCGACTGCACAACTCTACAGAAGTTCCCGAGAGGGGGACGGTCGACCGACCTTGTGGTGCGGTCGATCGCGCGCGGCGCTGATCGATAATTTGGGTCGGATCTTGGTGATTCGTGAGAAGCCCAACTCGCTCTTCAAGTCAGATCTGACGGCTCTTATCGTAGGGTTATCTCTTCAGGAATATCCAAAGGTTATTGTATCAAGATATCAAACTAGGGTTTCTCTAGATCTCTATAAATTGTTGTTATTGGCCTCCATTGAGAGCCAAGAGAGAGAAAGAGAGTGTACTTCATTGAAGGAGAGATTGAGTGATTCTCTAATTGTAAACAACTAGTACTTGTTGGTGAGGCTTGAGATAGGGTCGTGGTGAGAATTGTAATATTCTTGTATCTTCTCTAGTTGAATAACATCTTGGGCTTCTTCTCTCCCAGATTAAGGCGAAAGCCCCAACCGGGAAATATTTGTGTGTGATTTGATTTGTTTGGTATGATCTCATGTGTGCTTGGTAGTTTGTGTTGAATGCATCGAATAACTCACAAGATCCTAAGAGGGGTTTTGGTAGAAATCCCTAACAACTCTCAATGTAGAGTTATCTCTTTGGTAGTAATCGAGTGGTTAGTGAATCAAACTAAGGTTTCTCTAGATCTATATAATCTATTGTAACGACTCCTAGAATGATATGATTCTATTGAGTACCGAATAGAAGAAGAGAGTACTTCATCTGAGAGAGTGAGAGATTTCTTCATTGTAAACAGCAAGCAAGTTCCAGTTAGGCTTGAGAGAGGGTCGTTGTGAGAATTGTAACATTCTTGTATCTTCTCTAGTTGAAATAACATCTCGGTTCTTGCTGCTCCGAATTAAGGCGAAAGCCCCAACTGGGACAAGTCTTGTGTTGTTTATGTTATTTGTGTGATCTAGTATTTTCTTTGTGATTTGTGTTGATCGTAGTGAACACACAACAAGATCCTCAATTTCCGAACACACCTCCCCTAAATAGGAAATTGGCAGCTAATTATTTAAGTCCTCTTGTAAGGGGAACAAGTGGATAATTAACGTAAATGAGACAACTTAGCTGATGTAAATTGTTTTCTAACTGGTGAATTTTCCCCTAATGGGGGTACTTTATATCCCCACATTACATGTAAGTGAAAATAACCACGCTTTCTTTGTTCTGGTCTTACCTTACCATTCATATAATTATACCAGATTTTTTCGTGGGCACGTGCCTACGACACGTCTTCAGAACGATACAACATATGAAAAGCCTTAAAAACAGTAAATCAACAATTATGTAGCTCAAGTTTGAATAGTATGACAATAATTAGTTGTAAAAAAAATTCATGTTTTCACACACACACACACACACACACACACACACACACACACACACAGAGAGAGAGAGAGAGAGAGAGAGAGAGAGAGAGAGAGAATTAAATAAAAGAGTTGTTTTGGGGGGAATTTGAATTTGAGTTTTGGGGAAAACTTTGGGGGGAGGGAGGGAAATGTGTTTTGTGAGATTAGATCTGGGCCTTTGATTTTGGGGGGATTGAAGGAGAGCCACTTGATAGCTTTCTTTGTGTTTTATTATATAGACTAGATTTGCCCGTGGGCACGTGCCTACGGCACGTCTTAAGAACGATAAAATATATGAAAAGTCTTGTAAACAGTAAATCAACAATTATATAGCTCAAGTTTGAATAGTATGACAATAATTAGTTGTAAATAAAAGTCCATGTTTTCATTAGTAAATGTTGAAAAATAATTATAAATTGGGGTATAAAAATCCAGGGATGGAGTGCTGTGGTTCGGAGATAGGCTGTGTGTTCCAGATCAGGCGGACCTGAAAGAGACTATTCTTCAGGAGGTGCATGCTACTCTTTTGTCAGTACATCCTGGGAGTACTAAGATGTACAAGGACATCAAACAGCATTTCTGGTGGTCAGGTTTGAAGCGGGATGTGGCCGAATTTGTCGCGAGGTGTGAGGTTTGTCAGCAAGTCAAAGCCGAAAATCAGAGACCCGGAGGTCTATTACAGCCGTTACCTATTCCGGAATGGAAGTGGGATAACATCAGTATGGACTTCATTACGGAATTGCCTAAGAGTTCTAAAGGCAATGATGCTATTTGGGTTATAGTCGATCGACTTACCAAGTCCGCTCACTTTTTGGCGATGAAACTCACTGCTTCGATGGACAAGTTGGCTGAGTTGTATGTTGGTGAGATTGTCCGACTTCATGGTGTTCCCTCAACTATTGTGTCTGATCGAGATGCGCGGTTTACTTCGCATTTTTGGAGGAGTCTTCAGGCAGCTTTGGGTACCAAGACAGATTTCAGCACTGCTTTTCATCCACAGACCGATGGGCAGACCGAGAGAGTCAACCGTATTCTTGAGGATATGCTTCGGTGTTGTATGCTAGACTTTGGAGGCAGTTGGGAAAGGCATTTACCTTTGGTGGAGTTTGCCTACAACAACAGTTTTCAAGCTAGCATCGGGATGGCGCCGTATGAAGCTTTGTATGGCAGGAAGTGCAGGACTCCTGTTTGCTGGTATGAGGTTGGGGAGCGTCAGTTGTTTGGTCCTGAGCTTGTGCAGCTGACTTCTGAGAAGATTGATCTGATCAGGAAAAGGTTGGTGGAAGCTCAGAGCAGGCAGAAAAGCTATGCAGACAACCGGAGAAGGGACCTTGAGTTTGAGGTTGGTGACTTCGTCTTTCTGAAGGTATCGCCCAGTAAAGGTGTGGTTCGTTTTGGCAAAGGCGGGAAGTTAGCCCCGAGGTTTATAGGCCCATATAAGATATTGAAAAGGATCGGGAAAACTGCTTACCGGCTTGAATTACCGGGAGAGTTGTCTCAGGTGCACAATGTCTTTCATGTGTCTATGCTAAGAGGTTATATTCCAGATTCGAGTCATCACTTGCCTGAAGTGCCGGAAGGTTTGCAGTTAGACCTGAATTACATCGAGACTCCTGTCGAGATTGTTGACCGTAGGGAGAAAGTCTTGAGGAATAAGACGATACCGATGGTCAAGGTAGTCTGGAGAAACCACTTGGTTGAAGAGGCTACTTGGGAATCTGAGGAGAGGATGTTGAAGGACTATCCTGAGCTTTTTGTTTGATTGTATTTTTGTTTGATTGTATCTTTGTATCTTTGGTTGTTGTAATGTTTTCTTTTCTCGCTCTTGGCTGTAGTTCCGGGGACGGAACTATTCTAAGGAGGGAGTGATGTAATACCCCGATTTTTCTTAATACTTAAAGATTATTTATTTATTTTCATATGGTGTGCTTGTGTAGCTTGTTGTCTATTATTTTCTCCACATGATGAATAAAGTATTATTTTCGATAAAGCATTCTTCTTAAAGCCCAAACGTTGATTTGTTTATTTTCTCTTTTAAAATATTTTGGCCCAAATGAACTTAAGCCCACAAACTTAACCTTTATTTATTTAATTCCTACAACTTGTATGTGTAGCCTCTTTTTCTTCTTTTTCCGGGTATTTGATGTGCAATTTATGTAGTGGGGTTTGTGTGTACACGTGCACTCCATGTGCACGTGCACAAGGCACAAGCTTGGCCGGATTGTGGAGTAATGGACTTAGATCATGGGTAGTTACATCTTGAGGTGGGTAGTTTCTCAACTCCCGATTGGATCTCAGCCCTTGATTTTCCAACTCCCCAATGTATCTTAACCCTCCATTCGATTTATCTCCTAGTATAAATACCCCTCCTATTTCCCTATCTCTTTTACACTAAGATTTTCTAAGATTACTTTAAGAGAGTTATTTGTGAGTTTGTGTGTGGGAGCTTTTCTGTGGAGACAAGCAGCATTTCTGAGGAGCTCGGCGTGGAACAAAGGAGCAAGGAGTGCAGTACCGTATTGAGGAGTTCTTGCGGGATTTCGTTTATTTCTTCATATAAGGTGGGTGTTTCTCAGATCTTCTAATGTAGGAAATTATACTATGACAAATTGAATGCTACCATGCTATGAAAAGTGAATTTAATATAGTAGAAACTGTTTGAACATGCTATTAATATTGAGAACGAGACTGTCGGTACAGTCGACTGCCATGTGAGCCAGCCGACTGGTACGAGACACTATTTTCCATAATGTGCTGATAAACATGTGTGCGAATAGACATGATGGTGTGATTATTATATGTATATTTTTCCCTATGACACATATGATGGAGGGAAGGTAAATGAATGAAAAGAACTAATGGTGGTTAATAACTTAAATTTGTCGAAGCAGTCGACTGATGCTGTATTAAGTCGACTGGTACTTCAATCTGACTGTGACTATTTGGAAGTTCCATAAATTAAGATATTCCATTATGTAGACCCAATATGATGACTTGAGATTTATATCTTCATTGTCGTAAGAAAGTATGAGCAATGTGAACGCATGTTTAAAGTATTTTCTCTAAAGAAAGAGCATATTAGTAACTGAACATTCATGCTGTAATGTTACTGAACGATAAGAGACTCTGTTTATGAAACATGAGTTTATGTATATGGTAAATTGATATCATGATACAAGTACATGTAAGAACTGTAAGATAATTCGTTATTTTGAAAATGGATCTGCCCAGTCGACCGAATGCGTGTAGCAAGTCGACTGATCTGGACTTAGAATTGTGCTGTTTGAATCTCCAGGACAGACGACTGATCGATGAACAGTCGACTGTCATATGGACAAATTTGTGAACATGAAAGTTGCGGGACAGGCGACTGGTGGTTTCAACAGTCGACTATCCCGAGCATTTACGATGATACTGTATGTGACTGTATGAGTCGACTGGTGTTCTTCCAAGTCGACTGTACAGAGTGGACTTTGATATATTTGAATTCATGTTATTTGCTATTGGTAATTGTGAACTTTATGATTTAAGTCGATGGACTCTGTTTATGGCTATATGAATTATGTGAAATGAATCAAAGATGAGGATTGAGAATTAAATGAAAATATGAAATGTTAAATCATGATGAGAAAGTCTGTGAGACTCTAAAATGAATTATGAGCTGATGATGCTCAATTGGATATTGTGAATTTGAAATTGAACGAAGGAGTAGCTAAGTCTCCCCGGCAGTGAAATGAAATGATGTGAGAAATAGACCAAGGTTGGTCATGTGAAATGAAATGATAAGTCCGGTTGATGGAGAGGCTAACTCTAGAGCTTGATTTACATTCATGATTCTAATCAATTTAATACATAGTGTGGAGGTGACGAAGGTGAGAGAAAAACATGAGTATGAGAGCTAGGGTACGGTGCGGGTGTGTGAGCCGCAGAATGCATGCTTGACGAGTCAAGACATGGCGCGGGCACAACTCAGTAATGATCGGACTTTAGTCACGCTCATGGGATGCTTTGGTGACTGCAAGAGGATTGTGTTCAGGGAGGAGGCTGAATTGTTGCAGAATGCATGTCTTGACTCGACATGGCACGAAATTCTACTCCAGGGGCCAGGATACATGCTTGTACTCATAGAATCATCTAGGATACTCATTGAATTTACAGAAGTAGAGTAAGTCATGGCGGGGGATTGAACCCTACAAAAATGAAGAACGATTAAGAGGCTTGCCCTCGAACCTATGTAGAATGGGATGCATAGAATTCGAACAAGTGTGCATTAGTGTCATGTGAAACTTGAATAAATGCATTAAGGATTAAGTGCACAATCACGACACGACATCTCTAAAAGTTCCCTTTGTTTTACATGCTTATTATGAACAAGTTGTGTTTTGTTAAGAAATGAGATTCATTATACTGTTTCTGGCGTAGAAAGGATGGCCATGTATAATTATCGTCGGTTGAATAAACTGACGTACCCACAGTTTTGTATGCAGAATAAATTACCTGTAAAGAGGAAGGGATGCATAAAGAGTTTATCATGTTGTTGTTCATTTATGTAAATGTTGTATATTTTGCTTCCGCTGTGAGAATTTGAATGTAATATGTTGTACTCTGATATAAAAAGAAAAGTTTATATTTCCTTGTAAAATTGTACTCAAAGAAAGTGAAAATATCCTGAAGAACATCTCGAATTCAATGATTTGGGATTCGGGGCGTTACAATAATGCATTATAACCTAGGCCGTTGTTTCCAACAACGGCCTAGGCTTGTTTTCACATTTTCACAGACATTTGCGTTTTCAACTGAGCATTTTCCTATATATATATATATATATATATATATATATATAGAGAGAGAGAGAGAGAGAGAGAGAGAGAGAGAGAGAGAGAGAATTAATAAATAATAGAGCTGTTTTGGGAGGGATTTGGGAGATTTGGGAATTTGAATTTGAGTTTTTTGTGGAAAACTTTTGAGGAAAAAATATATTTTGTAAGGTTGGATCTGAGCCTTTAATTTTGGAGGATTGAAGGAGAGTCACTCGATAGCTTTCTTTGTGTTTTATTATATAGATATACTAAATGAAAAGCAAATAATTTCACTTACCTGTCATCAATTTAGAAAAGTTGTATTTGGGTAAGAATACAAACATGAAGAAACAAACAAGAGCTGGCTACCCACTTACTAAACTTGATTATTTCACTAGTTAATGTTTTTTTTTTGAGGGAAAAGGTGGAATAAGGCCACCCTGTTTCATTAATAAGAATTTAACGAAACAAACCCAGAGTACTAGGCCCAAATATAAACTACAGACATAAAAGAAAACATACAAGAAGCAACATGACTACAAACAACAAGCCCCTCCAACAACCCTGGAGGGTGGGCCGACAACCAGCTCGGTCCAGTAAAATTGTAAGTACGTCCATTTAGCTTCGTACAGTGCCTCCACGGCACATGCACACCCGCCTGAAACAAGTCTGGCAGGATTTTATCACCCGCCGCTCCCTGCGTTCACCTCGCTGGGGGGACCCCTCTTTGGGCCCAAGCCCCGTAGATCGAAACTCGCAGCGTCCTACCAACTTCACCACTCATCCTACAAACACGACAACCGCTTCTACAGCCGCTACCAAAGAGATAGCCGTGAAGAGGATACCTTAACCTCTCACACGATAGCGCTTTTCTCCTGCGATTTCTCACAAAGGAACTATCTCGCTCACCCCACCTAACACCATCCTCTAGGAGAGAGCCGTGTAGAGGATACCTTACCTCTCTCACGTTCATGCTCTCTCCGGCGATTTCTCACCACACAGAATTATCTCACCTCAAACTCCCAATACGAGGGAAGAGGCAGTGCTGTCACGAGGCAGTGGCCTAAGCTGAAGGAAGCTCAATAGCCAGATAGTAGGCACTGTAGAGACTGCACCGACGACATCGTAGGACACACCTGACCACACCCCAACCCCACACCCCCCCACACCCAACCAACCGACTTCACACCTCACGGAGGGACCCCTCTTTGGGCCCAAGCTCCATAAACGTCAATTGCACAAAACTACAAGCTTCCCACCCCAAAGCACCGACAAAAGCACCCTCAACCACAGCTCGGGGGAGGGGTGGGCACCCAAACCGCAACCACAAACAGATCTGGGGGGGCACCCACAGCAATCGCGGGCCCCCCAAACCGAACCACAGCAAGACGCGCGCGCGGGGGGGGGGGGGGGGGGGGGGGGGGGGCTTCTTTACATATGCTGGAATGGAAGTAAAGTGCATGCTTTTACAGTTTACTTCCTCACAAGTCTTTAACAGTACCTGATGAGTAGTTGATCGGAGCAAAAGAAATACATTCTCTTCACAAATCGAAAGCAACAGAAGAAGATGCACTCCTTTACCCACATCACGCGGTAGCCTCGCATCCACCTAAGTGAACAGAGGGCCCCCCTGCGCCACCAGCCTGGCAGCATCCGACGGCAGCATCCGTTGGGCCGATGCCCGTCCAGCCCGCCGCCGCCCTCCGCCGAGTCAGCATCCTCCTCCTTGAACGCCGGTAGCAACGTCGACGTCGAGGATTAGAGGGAGAGTGGTGGAAGAAAGCAGAATCGGAAAGGGGGGGGGGCTTCGCCTGAGCTGCGCTGGAGAAGGTCGGGGTCGGGGTCGGGGTCGGGGTCGGTAGGGCGTGGAGAAAAGGAGGGGGGGGACGACCGGGGGGGGGGGGGGGGGGGGGGCGGCGCTGAGGGCAAGCCGCCGCCGCCCCCACGGGATTAGATCTAGGGTTTTGAGTTTTTTGGGTTGGGGAGCAGGTAGGAGCGTTTTTGAAATTTTTAACTTTCAAGGGGGCCACTGGTTAATATTGTAAGTTTAATAGATGCCTTTCTGATTCTGGGAAGAATCTTTTTTCGGGATTGTTACGAGTTGTAATAGAGCGTTGTTAGTTACAGCCTATTAGTTCAGTCCCATATTGGGTTTCAGTCCCATATTGGGTAAAATTAAAAGGCTACTCTAGTATTCCCCTGTATATACCAAGTCATGTACCTCTTTTCTGTTTATTTCTTTTTTGAGAATAATTTTCTGTTTATTTCTTGTTATACTTTGAGGCCAGTTGTTACTATGATCTCATTAAACATGTACAAATTAGATTTTTTAATTGTCATACTCAAAACAGAAATAAAATTCTGTGCATCAGAGTTTACTATAAACCTTGGTGCGACATTATTCTGGACAGTAAAGTGTGTTCTGCTCTGAAACATGATCTATACTATTCTTTCGATTATTTTCGAAAGAAGTTGTGAAGTTTGGTCACAATATCTTAATATTATAATGGGAGAAGGCCTTAATGTGATTTATAAATTTGTATATCTACCAACGCGTGTATTGCACTGGACGTGCACACTAATATAAAGGAGGTCTCAGGTTCGAGTCCTCACTACATCAGATTTTTTACATTATTTTTTTTAATATATATTAAATGTGCACATGTAAATTACTATCTATTTATCTATCTATTTATCTATCTATCTATCTATAATATAATATATAATAACTCTTATAATCCAAGAGTTGGAGTTGTAAATCTACCTACTTACCTGCAACACACGTGGAACTCCAACTCTCTTATTATAGTCTTCACATTAACTTTTATAAACATATATAATCATATTTATTAAGACATGCATCGCACGTGTAAATCAGAGTTCTAATTTTATTTTTTTTTAAAAATAATACGTGCATCGCACGTGTATATTACTAGTATATAAAAACAGACCCGTGCATACCTAATATAAACGAGGTCTCATATTTAAGGCCAACCTACACTGAAGTTTTTACTTTTTAAAAAATATATTTATTAAGACGTGCATCGCACGTGTAAATTACTTGTTTCGTTAATGAGAGAATCTGGTGAAAAACATTTGCCAAATTGAAGGGATACTGAGAACTGGAGTTCATTGAATTGTGTTCCTTCTAAAACCAAACACAAGTTCAAACTTTTGTTGTATGGTTCTTCTAAGGCGTGCCAAGGTTTTTTTTTTTGATAACAGGATGGAATCTTAAGG
Organism: Hemerocallis citrina; assembly: GCA_017893485.1. NCBI lineage: Eukaryota > Viridiplantae > Streptophyta > Magnoliopsida > Asparagales > Asphodelaceae > Hemerocallis > Hemerocallis citrina. The sequence goes on along the minus strand of CM030362.1, from coordinate 60,181,724 downwards.
GATTCCAGCCAACCAAAATATATATAAAAACAAGAACCAGAGAATACAACCAGACAAAAGCAGTACTTGGTGCAAAAGAAGCAATAAAGCTTCGAAACAAAAAGGCACCAGTAGGCTAAGAGTTTAAACAGAGTATCTCATAGTAACAGAACAAAACAGACATCAGCCTAAGGGTCAATAACAATGACAGGGCTACCATCGTGACTAACACCATGTTCATACGCAGACAGATAAGACGACACCAGCAGAATCCCCGTAATGTATTCTTGATCATGAGCCGACATAGCAGAGATGGAGTCTAATGTAGAAGAAATTGGGTCAACCTCCATATGGGCATTCTCACGAACAGGAGCAGCAAAAGAGTCATCAAAGTTAGCAGAAGGGAAGTCCTCCGACACAATCCCAGACGCAGCAGGAGGAGGAGTGTAACGCCCCGATTTCCATACACTGGAAAACCGTGACATAAGCCAGAAACTTTCCTTCAATTATTAACAATACACAGAAAAATAGAAAAAATTAAAACTTTTATTCAACACAAATGTATTACAAGCTCGGATGTTACAAAATTGCAATACATTATAACAGTGTTACAATAATACCTTTACAAGCCCAAGTGTTACAACTTTCAACAAGTTACGTTAGAGGACAATGAATAAAGAACAACACTTGGTACTTCACTTGGATGCTTTCCAACAAATAAATAAATTACAATAATTGTTACAAATAGAACAATAGTAAACAACATATAATACAGCGGAAATAAAAATGACTCTTGCTTCTCTCGCCTTGAGTCCTCTTGAATCCTGTACCTGTACTTCTGCAATCCAGTACCTATTGAAATGGGAACGTCGGTACATATATTGACGCTTTAAGGCTGATGACTAGCAACGATTCTCCACTTAAAGCAAACAGATTGATAAAAAGAGAAACATGTATATATAATTGATGTGTCAATGTATGCTATGCCTTAGACTCTAATGTCTGATTAACTAATGCAATGATGCTCTTATTCTAATGCAAGCAAGACTCTGGGACAGTATGCATCCCATACTACATACGTCCCATATCAAGCTGTTTCTTCATATATAGAGATTTGAACCCGGTCCATGAATTATACTCTTGTACTCGACTTGTTTCTGAAGATATTACATGACCGATGAGGTTGCCCTGAAACGGTCTAATCCCGCCAGGCGACCGGACCTCACTCAAATATCTGAAGAATCTTTGGAGTTTCTGCTGGTTACCAGGTTAGCCCGAAGCATCCCCTGCCGCCCCCTAGCCAGATCGTAGTCTATGGCTTCTCGCCCTTAGATACAAGACAAGACGGAGTTCCGGGGGGTTCATCCCCTAGCTCCGACAGGAATTCTTATCAAGGCACTTAAGAAATTAACAGACGAGATACGGATCCCGTGCTCCCAACTCGTGAGAAGGCACAGACCGTATCCCTTTGACAAAAAGGGTACAACCCAATAACACTACCTAGTGTTGGCCTATAGAACAGGTCGGATCATAAGGTATCACCCTTAACTCCAACTCCTTCCCTTCGGCGAAAAATGATAATAAGTAAAGGTTAAGTAGTAATAGCCATAAGTTACTACCCTAACGATGTCACTAAACCCAAACAATCTCACGAGTTTTCAATAAGAACTTTCTTAAGATTATCCCGATCCAACTCATGGCCTATCGATCCAAGACACCGGTGACGGGATCTCCCTCACTCATCATTATCCCTAACTCGGATCTCGTCAACATACTCGGCCCGCGATCAACCCACATCAGTTCAGATCCATCGGAGCTCGAGGTGTGATTTATCCATAGTTTCCAAGGTGGTAAGATGTGAGTCTTGATGGTCGACCCCTAGGATAACTATAAGAATCTAGATGAGCATTTACCAAGGTAACAATCCTAGTGACCTTTCCACCCATTATTATACATATATTGAAGATGAAACATGTTCACATCATATGGCCAATTTCAATTAGAACCGCATACAACTAGAACTCATGGGTTCTTTTTTCCAAATTTGAACTAGGACAACATGCGACTAGGTTCATGGGTTATTTCTCAAGGTTGAGCTAGAACCACCTAGAACCTAAATGTATGGTTTCCTTGCCAATTCGAGCTAGAAGTATCATCGAGCTAGTTTCATGGGTTTTTTTCTTAAAAAATCGAACTAGAACAATTATGGAACATGGGTTCATTTTAATAATTCAATTGGATTAGCATGCAAGCTGAACTCATGGATTCCTTTTAGAATTTAATTAAGACCACTACAACATATAATTTAACATGCATGGATTCTTTTGAATCTTAAGCAACCATACAACTCAAGCATACATTTTTTTAAATCTAGAACAACTACACATCTCAAACATGAGTTCTTTACTAGAACTACTACAATAACACAAGCATGCGTTCTTTACTTAAAACAACTACAATAACTCAAGCATGGGTTCTTTACTAGAACTACTATAATAACACAAGCATGAGTTCTTTACTAGAACAACTACAATCAACTCGAGCATGAACAACCTACAACAACTCAAGCATGGTATACAACTTAAGCATGGGTTTCATTACTACAACAACTCAAGCATGGTATACAACTTAGGCATGGGTTTCTTTACTACATCAATCTACAACAACTCAAGCATGGTATAAAACTTAAGCATGAGTTCATTACTACAACATCTCAAGCATGGTATACAACTTAAGCATGGGTTTCATTACTACAACAACTCAAGCATGGTATACAACTTAGGCATGGGTTTCTTTACTATATCAACCTACAACAACTCAAGCATGGTATAAAACTTAAGCATGGGTTTCATTACTACAACAACTCAAGCATGGTATATAACTTAACATGGGTTTCATTACTACATCAACCTAAAACAACTCAAATATGGTAGACAACTTAAGCATGGGTTTCGTTACTACAGCAACTCAAGCATGGTATACAACTTAACATGGGTTTCTTTACTACATCAACCTAAAACATCTCAAGCACGGTATACAACTTAAGCATGAGTTTCATTACTACAACAACTCAAGCATTGTATACAACTTAAGCATGGGTTTCATTACTACAACAACTCAATCATGGTATACAACTCAACATGGGTTTCTTTACTACATCAACCTACAACATCTCAAGCATGGTATACAACTTAAGCATGGGTTTCATTACTACAACAACTCAAGCATGGTATACAACTTAATATGGGTTTCTTTACTACGTCAACCTACAACATCTCAAGCATGGTATACAACTTAAGCATGGGTTTCATTACTACAACAACTCAAGCATAGTATACAACTTAACATTGGTTTCTTTACTACATCAACCTACAACAACTCAAGCATGGTATACAACTTAAGCATGGGTTTCATTACTACAACAACTCAAGCATGGTATACAACTTAACATGGGTTTCTTTACTACATCAACCTAAAACATCTCAAGCATGATATACAACTTAAGTATGGGTTTCATTACTACAATAACTCAAGCATGGTATACAACTTATAATGGGTTTCTTTACTACAACAACTCAAGCATGGTATACAACTTAACATGAGTTTATTTACTACATCAACCTACAACATCTCAAGCATGATATACAACTTAAGCATGAGTTTCATTACCTACAACAACTCAAGTATGGTATACACTCATAAAGCTACTAAGGACTTATCTAGATATTATAAGGACTACTTTAAGAATATTACAAGGATTACTCCTTCCATGAATTACAACTATCTACTTATTACAAAAATCTAATTTTATCAAATCTACAAGCTCCTACTTATTACAAAACCTACTTTTATTTAATCTACAAATCTTCCATATTACAAAAACTTAATTTTATTGATTCTACAAATTTCTACATGCTACAACCCACTTTTCTTTAATCCTGCAAGTTTCTACATACAATAAGATCAACTTTTTATGAACTAGGGTTAGTGAAGATTGATTTCTTAACAAAAGTAGAGAATAACATACAACAAAAGACATACCTTTAAATAGCTAGATGAGTCTACAACCCCAAGAATGGGTAAGTAAGTATTCTTACTACACTAATCTTTATATGCACATAGTTATAGTCCAAGTTGTCATTTTTGTGTTAACAAAACAACCATAATAACAACAATAAACATAATAAGGTTAAAGATTACACTCTTATGTGTTTTTAGCAAGTTCTTCATTCAAAACTCTTCATGTGGTCTTCTTGGACTCACACTACTCATATGCAAATACAATTTAGTCCAAGTTATTATTTTAGCAAAAATAAGCACAACAAGTCTTAAAGACTCAATCTTTATGTCATTTATTTTGAGTTCTACCATCAATACTTCCATGGGATCATTTTGATCCCAACAACCTTGTTTATACTTAGGAATTTAGTCCAAGTTATTTATGAATGCACATACACAACAATACATCATAAAGATGAGTTCTTTTTAACCTACAACATTTGTATGCATAGAAATTAGTCCAAATTGTTATAGAACATACACATACAATATCCACCATCATAAAGATGAGTTCTTTTACCCTACAACAACCCACCATCAAACGATGGGTTCTTTCTCACATACAACAATTATTAACCCTAAAGATGGGTTCTTTTTCACATACACAAAATAAAAATGGAAAGAACACATAAAAAGAGAAATAAAAACACAACAAAGAGAAGTAGAGAATCCCCACCTTTTGATTCTCTTGTAGGAAGGACTAGCTAGAAACCTTCTCCTTCCTCCTTAGCTTCTACTACAATTTTGTATGAAGAACACTTATGAAAAAAAAACCCAAATGAAGAACACTTAGGGTTTCTTCTCTTTCTTTTCCTCTTTTTTTTTTCTTCTTGTAAATGAGACAAGGAGTGAAGGGAAGGGGTATTTATAAGACAAAAGAGAAGGGGAAGAGTGCAAATGCACTAGGGATTTATGCAAAATGCCCCTTGGAGCAAGGTTGGCCGGCCAATGTGTGATGAGGTGGAAGGGGTGAGGTGGAGGGGTGAGGTGGAGGAGAGGATTCTAGTTGAAGACACATATTAAACCCTTATGCATCTCTAATTAATCTTAACCCTAGGTTTAAGCCTCCAAATAAATCCTAGCCATCCAATTTTGATTAATCATGACAAAAATAAGATATTTTTGTTCAAAATATATACTACATGATTTGTACAAACGTACGAAATCGGTACAATACTCATACGTATATATATATATATATATATATATATATATATATATATATATATATATATATATATATACCGATAATTTCTGTTTGTAAAACCGCATAATCCGTATAAAAATAAATTAATTTCAAAAATAATAATAAAATAAATTTTATTATCAGCTCGAAAGATTCCAGTACCAATTTGATACAATACATATGTATACAGACTGGTATATCTACCAAAAATATTTCAAAAATATTTCAATTCTGAAATATCTACCAAAAATGCATTTTAAATACCGGTCTACCAAAAATATTTTCCAGATAATGTTTATTAACAAAACCAGGTGATATCTACCAAAAATATTTCAATTCTGAAAATAAAAGTAAAATAAGAATAAAATAATAATTTTAAATACCGGTCTGGGATTTTCCAGATATTTTCTCAAAAATGCATTTTACAAGATTTTGTACAAGTGCACAAAACTGATACAATACCTGTATATACTTATTAGTATATATATTCGGATAACTTTTTATTTAGAAAAACCAAGAAATTTCCATAAAAATATTTTAATTTAAAAATAATAATTATTATAAATATAATATCAGTCCGGGATATTACAAGGAGCTTCGGGAGCAACAAGAGGAGAGTCATTAACCTAAAAAAATGTCCACAAAAATAGCTTCAGGAGGGGTATTGATCAAATGGGCATCATTAGGAACAGTCACAGCAGGGAGAAGAGCATCCCCCTGAGAAGCAGAAGCAGAGTTCCCTAAATGTGAAGAAGCATCTGCCACTGAAAAGTCATGAATAAAATTTTGAAAAGCAAGCTTAATAGGGTTTAAATCAACAAGATGCTTTTTTAGAATGGGGAAGGATCTCCGTCCAAAGAAAACTAAAGTAAAGAATGGAGTTAAGAATAGAGATAACATCATAGCACTTTTTGGTGAAAATTCTACTATTTCTTTCTTTCCAAATAACCCAAATAATAGTCATCATAAGAATGTCCCAGAGAAGACGTAACTTAGGTTTAATTCTATTCTTCCTCCAGATACTCCACCAAGATTTTTAAGAAGGGGGATACCTTTTAATTTTTCAAGCCCTTTTAAGAATAAGCTAGATATTTCTCACTAGAGGGCATTTAATGAAGAGATGAAGTGCACTCTCTGAACCATGAGTACAAAGGATACATTTTCAACCCAAGGCTAAATTCCTTTTATTAAGATTGCCAACAGTAAGTAACTTATTGTTAATAGCCAACCAAACAAGAATTCTAACTTTAAGAGGGGCAATATTCTGCCAGATAATTTTATAAAAATGGCATAAAACACCTCCAGAGTTAAGAAATTTGTAGAAGAATTTGACAGTAAAAGAACCCAAAGAGGACCATCTCCACTTATAAGAATTCCTTACCGACCAATCATAGTTGCTGATAAGATGAATCAGTTCTTCAAATTCAAGGGATTGGGAAGAAGAAAGAGATCTTCTAAAAGTGATATTCCAAACTTTACCGTAAGAATTAGAGTGATAAAGAGAACTGACTGTTGCACTGGGTTGGAGGCAATATTAAAAAGAGAAGGAAAAACAGAAGCAAGAGAGCAATTCTCAATCCACAAATCAGTCCAAAATCTAACGGTTTTACCATCTGCACAAATTTTTTGTATACCACATTTAAAAGCTTAAAGAAGAAGAGATAGAAGGGGGTTTACCATTGAAATCCATTGTCGTGCCAAGGTTTTAAGAGAGGAAAAACCATTCTGCACAATTGTCATGTAGTGGAAAATAATCTTGACATAATTTAATTAACATGTGAGACTATCATTTATCGAAAATTGTTAAAATCACTAGCATTGTTTTCATTTTCATTTCTATTTTTTTTTTCTATGCTCGTAGATCGCAAATAACAATTATTTCTGCTTGGATGCTGAAAAGATCATTGTAATGTTTGTTGCCTTTTCATTCTAGGATGATATTGGCTGAGAAAGATGCATGATCTTTTTTTTTTTTGATAAAAGGGATGAAGTCTAAAGACTTCAGCCAAGATAAAATAAAAACGATCCAGAGTTCTTACAGACTCGATAAGAGCGGTGGTCACAAAACAGACCCCAAAATATCCTCAAACAGAGGATCAAAACACCACCAACTCAAACAAAAGTAACCTCCCAGACAGAGGAGAACAGCAGATGCAGACAAAAGAGAAACAGAATAAAGCAAAGACATAACATAGCAACATAGTCATTAAACCAAGCCAGCCGACCCCGAACTAGACGACTCCTGATCCGCTTGAGCAGTCTGAATGTTATGAACAAGCAGAATCCCAGTGACCAACTCCTGGTGAAAAGTGGACATGCTAGAAATTGAGGCAAGAATGTTGGAGACTAAAACATCCTCATCATCATGATCATCTTGAACTTGAGAGTCAACTGGAAAATCCTCTTCATCATCTTCAATCGGGATGGCAGTATTAGGGGATGCACCAGGAATAGTAGAAGGGCTCATCGCAGAATGAACAACAGAGGAAGCAGCATTGCTACCATCTGGAATGAAGGATTTGCAGGCATCCAACAAAATGTTCACCTCCGTCTTCATCTTCTTAGAAGGGGGAAGAAGATCTGTCCAAGTAGAAACAAAATAACAAATGGAATCCAAAATCTTAACAGAAAGATGCATGATCTAATTTGGGCCTGTAGGATGTTTTCAAGATGTCTTTTATTTTGTATTATTCACTGGTTGTTTAGTCTTTGAAAATGTCATCATTCCTGAGAATTGGTTATGCTCTTAAGATGATTATAGACAATTTTATGTTTGGAATATCTCAGAGAGCATTGTTTTACGTGAAAGCAGAGAGTATTTACTATTTCAAATGGAGAATGGAATCGCGATACTGTGTTCACAGCTTCAGCATGAAGGCCAAGTTCTTAGGTAGTTTATCGCTTTCTCCCATTGTGGAAAATGTTGCACATTCTATCAACAACTCGTAGTGCTAATAGCGGAAACACATGACGAACAACAGAAATTTTCCAAAAACTAGATGAACCAAGAACAAGCCATCACGATATATGCAAGATCTCTCAAGAACACAATCAATATGAACAGATAACCAATACTACTTAATTCTCAAAAAATATAAAGATTACAAAAAGATTACAACTCTTAGGTAGTGTTCTTTTTCTCCTCTTATAAGAGATTTACCTCTTGTAAGAGGTGGTCCACCTCTTACAAGAGTTTTTTTAGCGCTCTTTTTTTACCTATTATAAGACATTTTTTCCAAAATATCTTATAAGCCTAAAAGACTTCTAGTAGCCTCTTTCAAATTCTTATAAGACTTCTATCACTTAAAAAGTCTATATTACCCTAAAGTCTATATTATAATTGTTACTAACTAAACTAGTTTATATATTAGTCTATAGTAGCCCGGAATATGCTATCCTAGAAAAAGTGTAATCATATACGTAGTTGAATGTAATATGCTATCCTAGAAAAAGCGTGGGAATTCATTCTTCACAATCTCGAACAATTATGTTAGGGATGCTGTCGAAACACTGATTTATTTAAAGATATATATATTTACGTCCAGTAAGTACATTACTTGAGTTGTGGCTAGTTGATTTGTCCTGTTATGATGCCACAATGTTCAAATCCTGCAGCCGACCAGTTTTTTTCTTTTCTTATTACAGCTAAGGGAGAATTTATATTAGCCCATTGACCTTAATTTTTTTTAATCCAACTTCTTTGAAACAAATTATTTATATTTATACATACTAATTTTCATACTAATTAAAAGTCTATAGTAGCCCAGAATTATAATTGATGATTTATACTGATTTGTGAATTTAACTTGCCATTAAACTAGTTTATATATTAGTAATTTGAACTTATCTTTTCTTGTCCTTCATCTCATTATTTTTATACTTTGGGGTAATATAAGCTCTTGTAAGAGGTGAAAAAAGAACAGAAATCTCTTATAAGAGATTCTTATAAGAGGTTATTTTTATATAAAAGAACACCTAAAAAAGAGGCTCTTACAAGAGGTTCTTACTGTAAATCTCTTATAAGAGATAACCTCTTATAAGAGGCAAAAAAAAGAACAGTACCTTAATCTCTCTACCCCATCTTTGAAACACTCGGCACAATACCCTCATGAAGTTAAACAATGACAACGGCTCACTAATTCTCTCAAATCAGGAGTACAAACCCTAGAGTCTGCAGTCATATGTATAGCCCCCAGGTAAACCCTAAAAAATAAACACAAATACAGCCTATTAGGCCTAAATTTGGTCAGCCCAAATAACATACAACGTCGCTGACAGTCGACAGCACCCCAAAGTCAGTCGACCGCAACGTGTAAAGCCAACTCCTGAACTCTTGACTGGTCGACCACACGGTCGAATGTCCCGCTCTCTGTTGGACCGTGTCCACTCGAAGAACCTTCCTTCCAGTCAAGGTCGTTCGACCACACCCCCGGTCGGTCGACCGCAACTTTCCTGATTGCATATCTTCTACCTGTTGTTGTCTTCTCTTGCTATCTTCGTCTCCTCATCTTCTTCTCCAACTTCAAGTACTTCGTGCTTACATGTATTTGAGGTCACAATCCTAACAATATTCCACTTGGACCAAATACACAACGCTTCAAAGTTATTGTAATCTTGACATCGCATTATCTCTGTCAATCTCCCACTTTCATGAAAGACCCAAGTACTCTCCACTCTCATGAAGAGCACCTCCACACTCCACTACGTGGAGTGCACCAATCACCCTCATCGCCTCATGAAGGATGTGCTCAACCAATAGCATAGAGCACGAATACCGGAGAAACAACCTTCCGTGTCGGATTTTGTGTTACAAGACTTCACAACTCGCAGAATCTCCATTAACACCGAACATGGTTCAAAGCCTCTCAATGCACCTTTTGCACTAGAAGTCTCCGTGGACGACACCTGTAACCACCATTCCCGACGACACCTGTAACCACCATTCCCGACAATTAGTATTTTCCGTGTATTTGCTATAGTTTGATTTTTATAAATTTATTTTGTGCTAAAATTTGTTTCAGATCTTTTATTAAATTGTATTATAATCGAAAACTATAATTATTTCGAATAGTGGTATATTTTAATTTCTATTTTCTATTCTTATCAATCGGCTATGATATTTAGTATTATTCCTATTTGGGTTATTTTAATGAATTTATATTTTATTATATAATCTTATTATTATCATTATTGTTAGATATTATTATTATAGTTATTCTTATTGCTATTGGTATTAATATTTGTTATTATTGTTATTATTATTATTGTTATCGGTATTATTATTTTTATCATTATTATTAGCATTATTATTATTATTATTATTTTGTTTTAAGCCCGGTCATGCTCAACTTTATATGCATTTCACTAATTGATTTAATGTGTGTGTGTGTGTGTGTGTGTGTATATATATATATATATATATATATATATATATTAAATACCTTACTGTTCTTTCTTGATTATTTTCTTTTGATTGAATTTGTTCATGAAATTCTTCGTTCTTCTTGATCGGACCATTCTTGTTGATTCTGCTATCTTTTATTTAATTGTGAGTATTTTTATTTGAACCCTATTGATTTTGATCTATCTCTTAATTGAACCCTAAAACACAATTTCAATAGTTTTTCACCCAAATCCTCTATTATTGGACCTTAATTCACCAACCCAGTACCCTAAATGTACCCTATAAATACAACCCTAATGCAAATCCTAAAAATTGCACATCTTCGAAACCCTAGCCGCTTATTCTCTCTCCTCTCTCCTCTCTCCTCCTGTTCACTCTCTCTCTCGATCATTTTCCCGCCTAAAACAGCATAACCCATCTCCCTGTTCTCTTCTCCGGCCATTTTCCTGCACCGCCTCTCCGCCGAACCACTCTCAAACCTCATCCTGTCACCCCTCCGATGATCCCCAGCACCGCCGCCCTCGCCCAGCGATGACCCCCTTTCGCTAGTTGAGCTCCAACACAGCCAAAACCCCCCTGTCCTTCCCCTATTCGGTCGACGCCAGTGCGAGCACCACCGTCGCTTGCCCTGGGCCGCTGCCGTTGCGCCGTTCGCCGTCGATGTCAGTGACGCCGTCCGCCGCCCTTGCTCTTGCCACTATCTCTTTTTTCGTTGCTGCTGTCTCTTTATTTGTGTGTGCTGTTATTTCTCTTTGAATTCTATTGCACGTATATTGCACGTGCTATTGGTGAATTGTGTTAGTTCGTGGGTTCGTTGCTTCGAGATTCTTATCCCGTTATTCTTGGTATTCGTTTTCATCGTTTATAAGGCAAGTCACCATCCTCTTGAATTGTTAATTGTATTAAATTCAAGTTTCAATGAAATTCTTGCAAGTAGAGCTCCTTGTTGTCGTATTATCCATTATTCATCTATTCATTGGGTCTATTGAGGGTTTACACGAGCTAAAACCAATATTCTTGACATCGTGCCACTTTTGACTCTAAAGTTTGGATCTTTCATGAGTTCATATAGAATTGATAATAGAGTTGTTCATATAATCGTCACATAAATAAATTATTGCAGAGACAATTGATAGGTTGTATGTTGTTTGATCGATTGATGATAAATTGATGGATGAGGGTGTTCTAATTTTATTCATCTTTTTTTTGTTCCCATCATGCTGATTACACAATTTATTGGCTAAAGAATAGAATCCCATCATGTTTAATTAATTTATTTTCAACAGAACTACACAAAACCTGTATATCACTTGCTGACCTGTATGTTGACTGCTATTTTTGATCCAGTAAATTATCTTAAAATGAATAATTTTCTGAATAAGAATTGTAGCCTTATATTTCTAGTTTCCAAAACACCTTGAATTTTTAAATTCCGAATTTTGTATCAAAAGTTATGCCCGTTTTACTACAGCTGTGTTTTTTACTTTCAGATTTTCAGATTCTCGTACTTTTCATGTTTAAACAGTAAAAAGGTTAATCAAATGTTAAAATTTTGCTCTGATAATTTCCAAATTGTTTCCTAACATGTTTAGGAGTCTAGAAATTATTTTTAATGAATTTATTATTCAGTTTTTTCTGATTCAAAAATTAAAATAACACGATGTCGAATTTCTGTCTGAGCATAAAATCTGTAAAGAACCATGTGGTGGACCTAGCTACTGTTGTCGGGTTTTGAACTTTAAATATGCGTTGGAACCGTGTGGAAGTCTAGTTTCTAGAACTTCTAACGGATTCACTTTTTGATTTCTGAAACAGCAGGAAACTGCATTTTTGTACAGACTACTCTTGTTGTCTAGAATTTTATATTTCAGATTTTATTAGTTTAATTATTCTTATATCATACTATTGCATGAATTAATAAGTGTATTTTGCATTGTATGATCCCAATGTCTTATTGTCATAATTCTAATTGCCCTACTTCATGTTATCACCTTATTGTTCCTCAATTATTATTATTGTTCATCCAATGTCTCGAATTGCATATTGTATTGTTGCATTAATAAAATAGTTAACAAGCCGGGGTTTAAGGGAATGACTTGAGTAGTGAATAATATAGTTGTTTCAGCCAGTGCTTATCAATTGATTGTGGAGCGCTGACTACGATACCCCAATCTTTCATTTCATGAACTCGTGAACTCGTGAATCAATGTATCATTATAATGAATTGTGCAGCAATATTGTATCGTATCAGTGATTACCGTACCGATATATAATCTATAGAACTCACCACTCAGTCTAAAGAAAATTGATTATATGCATCGAACCTGTAGTATGGGATGCAGTAGTATGTGCATTAGTTAGCATTAAAATGAATAATAGACTTAAGGGTTTGCATTACATCGATATTGGATTTTATTCATCATTGTTCCTATTGATATCGATTATTGTCTAAGTGTTATTGATACCGAACCGTTGCATCGATTACTGTGTTATTGATTATTGCTATCGTGCCATGTTATTGATTCATATTAATCTATTGACTTCATTGTTATACCGTTATTCCATTGTTCGCAGCTTTCTCTACTTGTTGTCCATAACTTGTTCTAAGGACAATTATTTTCCTCTTTTTAGATGAAGTGTTTATAAGTGTTGATGGAGAATTGCCTGTTGGAATTGGAGAATAAAGATTCTGAATATTCAATGCTTTTTAGTTGCTTATTATTTTATTGAACTATTGTTATTTCATTGTATTGGGCTTATGACCCGAATATTGCTATTTGTTTCCAGATGTTGGATTATTATTGTATTTGGATATTTTTATTGCTTCATTCCAAGTATTATTGTTCATAAGATTATTATTATTACATGTGCAATTGTTCTGTATTGGTTATATTGTTGAGTTGATCGGCTAAACAGCTTATGGGTGACGTTAGTCATTCGCTAGGCCAATGTTACGTCCTCATTTTCTGTATTTTTGGAAAGCGGGGGTGACAAGGTTTTTAGTGGTATCAGAGTCCGGGTTTGGATAATATATCAGTCAAGCGTGACTAACAAAAGAAAATTTGGCTTTGATTGATATATTAATCAGATTTGAGTTTTATCGGTTTGACTCAACAGTATGTGCAATACTGGAATCGCATGAACAATTGATAACCAACAATCTGGAAAACAGTCTCTTATGATCCCTTCACATTCAGTTCCTTCATTTCATGTTGTCTTTTATCCCTTCCATTCATTGATTCCTTATTGGGTATGATTTCATTCTTTTCATACCCATATTCTTTTGATTCCGGTATCATCTGTTCTTCTTCTTCCTACTTGGTCCGTCAATCGACATCGCTTGATCTTCAACGAAATGTCTACAGCTTAGAGCTTCACCATCATAATAGCGCAGCGGAAGCATGGTGGGCCCATAACCCACAGGTCCCAGGATTCTCTTGGTGTTTCTCTTTCTTGCATTGTTTACTTGCTTTTCATTTATTTTGCATTGTCATCATTCATTGAATCTCTATTTAACATCATTCTTGATCACTCCATTCATATATGTGTTCTTTCTTATTCTGGTGCTGCCACCATTTTGCCTTATCCTTTGAATCCCCTGTTTTGTTATTTCATCGGTTTGCATTTGTTTTGTCCTATATACCGCCTATGCAAATTTCGAGGACGAAATTTTATTGTATGGTGGGTAGGATTGTAACCCCCATTCCCGACAATTAGTATTTTTCGTGTATTTGCTACAGTTTGATTTTATAAATTTATTTTGCACCGCCTCTCGGTCGAACCACACCCCGACCTCATCCTGTCACCCCTCTGGCGATCCCCAATGCCGCCGCCCTCGCCCATCGACGACCCCCTTCCGCCAGTCGAGCTCCAATACAGCCAAAACCCCCTGTCTTACCCCTATTCCGTCGATTCCAGCGCGAGCACCACCGCCGCCGCCTACCCTGGGTCGCCGCCGTCGCGCCGTTCGCCGTCGACGTCGGTAACGCCGTCTGCCGCCTTTGCTCTTTTCGCTGCCTCTTTTGCCATTGCTGCTATCTCTTTATTTGTGTATGCTGTTATTTCTCTTGGGATTCTATTGCACGTATATTGCACGTGCTATTGGTGGATTATGTTAGTTCGTGGGTCCGTTGCTTCGGGATTCTTATCCTGCTATTCTTAGTATTTGTTTTCACCGTTTATAAGACAAGTCACCATCCTCTTGAATTGATAATTGTATCAATATCAAGTTTTATTGAAATTCTTGCAAGTAGATCTCCTTGTTATCGTATTATCCATTGTTCATCTCTTCGTTGGGTCTATTGAGGGTTTACACGAGCTAACCTCAATATTCTTGACATCGTATCGCTTTTGACTCTAAAGTTCGGATCTTTCATGAGTGCGTACAGAATTGATATTAGGTTTGTTCATATAATCGTCATACAAATAAATTATTGTAGAGATAATTGATGGTTGTCTGTTGTTTGATCGATTGATGATTGATTGATGATAAATTGATGTATGAGGGTGTTCTAATTTTATTCATCTTGTTTTTGTACCCATCATGCTGATTACACAATTTATTGACTAAAGAATAGATTCCCATCATGTTTAATTAATTTATTTTTAACAGAACTACACAAAACCTGTATATCGCTTGTTGTCCTGTATGTTGACTGCTATTTTTGAACCAGTAAATGATCTTAAAATGAATAATTTTCTGAATTAAAATTGTAGACTTATCTTTCTAGTTTCCAAAACACCTTAAATTTTTAAATTCCGAGTTTTGTATCAAAAGTTATGCCCGTTTTACTACAGTTGTGTTTTTGCTTTCAGATTTTCAGATTCTCGTACCTTTCATTTTTAAACAGCAAAAGGTTGATCAAATATTAAAATTTTGCTATGTTAATTTCCAGATTATTGTTTAACATGTTTAGGAGTCTAGAAATTATTTTTAATGAATTTATTATTGAGTTTTTACTGATTCTAAAATTAAAATAATATGATGTCGAATTTCTAGCTGAACATAAAATCTGTAAACAACCATGTGGTTGACCTAGCTACTCTTGTCGGGTTTTGAACATTAAATATGCGTTGGAACCATGTGGAAGTCTAGTTTCTAAAACTTCTGACGAATTCACTTTTTGATTTCTGAAACAGCAAAAAACTGTATTTTTGTACAGACTACTCTTGCTGTCCAGAATTTTATATTTCAGATTTTATTAGTTTAATTATCCCTATATCGTACTATTGCATGAATTAATGTGTGTATGTTGCATTGCATGATCCCAATGTCTTATTTTCATCGTTCTAATTGCCCTACTTCATGTTATCACCTTATTGTCCCTCTATTGTTATTATTGTTTGTCCAATGTCTCAAATTGCATATTGTATTGTTGCATTAATAAAATAGTTAACAAGCCGGGGTTTAAGGGAATGACTTGAGTAGTGAATAATATAGTGACTGTGTCGGCCAATGTTTATCGATTGATTGTGGAGCGTTGACTATGGCACCCCAATCTTTCGTATTATGAACTCGTGAACTCGTGAACCTGAGAACTCGTGAATCAGTATATCATTGTATCATTATAATGAATTGTGCAGCAATATTGTATCGTATTAGTGATTACCGTACCGACACATGATCTATAGAACTCACCACTCAGTTTAAACGAAATTGATTGTATGCATCGACCTGTACTATGGGATGCAGTAGTACGTGCATTAGTTAGGATTAAAATGAATAATAGTCTTAAGGGTTTGCATCACATCAACATTGCATTATGTTCATCATTGTTCCAATCGATATCGATTATTGTCCTAGTGTTATTAATACCGAACCGTTGCATCGATTACTGTGTTATTGATTATTGCTATCCATGTTATTGATTCCTATTGATCCATTGATTTCATTGTTATACCGTTATTCAATTGTTCACTGCTTTCTCTGCTTATTGTCCATGACTTGCTCTAAGGACAATTTTTCTCCTCTTTTTAGATGAAGTGTTTACAGGTGTTGATGGAGAAATGTCTGCTAGAATTGGAGAACAAAGATTCTGAAGATCCAATGCTTTTTAGTTGCTCATTATTTTATTGAACTATTGTTATTTCATAGTATTGTGCTTATGAGCCGAATATTGCTATTTGTTTCCCGACGTTGGATTATTATTATATTTGGATATTTTCATTGCTTCATTCCAAGTATTATTGTTCATGAGATTATTATTATTGCCTGCGCAATTATTCTGTATTGGTTATATTGTTGAGTTGATCGGTTAAACAGCTTATGGGTGACGTTAGTCATTCGCTGGGCCAATATTACGTGCTCGTATTTCGTATTTTTTGGAAGCGGGATGTGACAACACCTCCACAATATCTGCAGGCTATTAAAACCCTACAGCTCCATTTAGGTTACCCCCATCGACATCACCCCGCATATCGATACCAGTGCTCTCTACCACACAAGAGCGACTTAAAGCTTCGTCTGTCATATCACAAAGTACCCTCACCGTAGCTACGTCTTGCCCACTAGGATCACTTCCATGGCTAACATGTCCAACTAAATTAGTACATATCCTCCACATCTGAAAGAACTCGGTTGCACCCTACACAACCTACTACTCGATTCCGGCTGAGCATCAACTACTGGAGAAATGCCCATCATGTCTCTAAGCAAATACAACATTTCCTCACACTTCTCTTTTGCAATCACCCTTGAACCTGCAGCTATACATCACTCCCCACTACCAACTGTAGTAGACATACCTTCTTTGTCTAGCCTTCTAATCGAGATAAGATTTTCCTTCAAGTCTGGAACATGCATTGTCTGCAGCAATACAATACTCTGATCATCATTGGTTTTCACGCGAACAGTACTAACCCCACATACAGGACACCGGTGACCGTTCCCTACGATCACATCTCCAAAAGAACCTTCCTTGTAGTCATGAAGCACCTCTCTCCTCGGAGTGCAATGAAAAGACGCCCCCGAATCAATATATCAATCTTGAGTGCACAACTCCTACCGAGATAATAAGCATAACTCTTCAACAAGCCCCACTTGAGCTTCCTTTAGGTTATTTATCTTCGGTTTCTCCTGCTTCTTCTTCATATAGACCTTACAACTGCGCATCATGTAACCTCTCTTATAACAATACCAACACTCAGGTCTATGTCCTCCATCGATGTCATCAGACCCACTCCCAGTTCAACTACTCTGATCCTTTCTTCTTCGACTGCTCTTAGATCTCCCACGTCTCTTCTCAATAGATATTGCAAAATCTTTAGAAGATGATAATGGATATCTCCCATTTCTCACTCATCTCACCTCCTCGTTCAAAAGTCTAGTCACCACATCCTTTAGAGTCGTCGAATCTGTCATAGTGCTTGTAATAGTCTATTTCACCGTACCATAACTATTGGGTAAAGTAAATAGAAGTAATAATGACTGTCCCCTCTTTAAAAACTTCAAACCTATAACTTCCGTCTGGTTGTAAACCATACAGTACTTGTTCACATGTTCTGCTACTGAACCCCCTTCTCTCAACTTCATATTAACCAATTTCTTCAGATGAAGAATTTGATTAGATGCCGACGGTTTCTCTTACATATCCGTGAGAATCTCCATAGCCTCATTTGTGGTATTTTCCTTCGAGATATGAAATAATGCATTCCTACTCAGTCCCAACTGAATCTACCCTAGATCCTTCTGATCCAAACGATTCCACTCTTCCAAGACCTTCGTATCCTTGTCTCCACCTTTCGGCTTCTCACCAAACAATGGACCATCTAGATCTTTCTGACAAAAATACGCTATCATCTGAATCTTCCACATCACGAAGTTACTCCCATCGAACATCTCGATCTTTGACTTACTATCGGCCATCCCGAACCTAGTGCTCTGATACCGCTTGTTGTAGAATCTATCAACAACTCGTAGTGATAAAAGAGAAAACACATCACAAGCAATAAAAACTTCCAAAGAACAAGATGAACCAAGAACATGACACCACGATATATGCAAGATCTCACAAGAATACAATCAATATGCAGAGATAACCAATACTTCTTATTTCAAAGAAATATAAAGATTACAAAGTGATTACAACTCTCAATCTCTCTCAATCACCCTTGAAACACTCGGTACAATCTCCTCTTAAAGTTGAACAATGATAACGGCTCACCAATTCTCTCTAATTTGTTGTACAAACTCTGGAGTCTACAACCATATACACAGCCCCCACGTAAATCCTAAAAGATAAACACAAATCTAGCTTATTGGGCATGAATTCCGTCAGCCCAAATAACATACAACACCGCTGATGGTCGACCACACCCCCAGGTCAGTCGACCACAACGTGTAAAGCCAACTCCTGAACTCTTGATCAGTCGACCGCACGGTCGACTGTCCCACTCTCTGTATGACCCTGTACACTCGAAGAACCTCCTTCAGTCAGGGTCGATCGACCGCACCCCCCGGTAGGTCGACCGCAACTCTCCAGACTGTACATCTTCTGCTTGTTGTTGTCTTCTCTTGCTGTCTTCGTCTATTCCTCTTCTTCTCAAACTTCAAGTACTTCGTGCCTATGTGTATTTGAGGCTACAATCCTAACAGAACATTCTCCTTAAACTCTTGTTAGTTAATAGCATACTTAACTATAAACTGTATTTATCACTGAGAACAATTCTTTCGTAACCAGGTTGAATGACTACTTGATCGTAAGAACCATTTTTCATATTGAATCAATAGTTAAGGTAACTACTTCTCGTCACTCTAATTACATTGCGTTCTCGGTCAGTAAGTGGACTACTGCTCTCAAAATATTTGCATATGGCCCCTCTCAAATATGGTAAACAATTATAAAACCTTTGATATATATAAATATGAGGATACGAGGTCATATGGCATAAGCAAAAATTTCCTCCTATGCCGCACTAAACCGGATCTCCGCAACAAAATTCATGATCCATTATCGTTCAAGTTCGATCTTACTTCGAGATAAAAGAATCACGATCCATAATTGTTCAAATTGGCTGGTCCCCAAGATCACGCCAACAAATCTCCTGAGGCTGAGAACATGAATTCCTTTAACAGAATAAGCAGAGGATAATTCTTCCAGATATGGAGATTTCTCAGATAGCTCAGATGTGAAATTTATGGGATACATGTTGATGGTATGAGAGAATAAAGTTGTCTATTGTCAACTTCCTTATTTGAGAGAATACAGCTGACAATCAAAAGGGCATTCGCCCACAAAGTAATCAAGGACGCTGCTAAAGATATGAAGAGCTCAGCCTAGAATAAAAATCCGGGCCCAATATAGGTTTCAAATGCATCTGATAGTTCAGCAACCCTCATGGTTTTGAAGGGGTCGCTGGGAAATCCAAAGCCAAGCGAGATAAGTCACTGTCATCCAAAGGCTCACTACAGCCTCTATTCGGTGATTCATCCTCCTCGAAGGTGTTGATTCAGAAGTCAGCAAAGAGAACCACTTCCTCAGCAACAAGGAAGAAAAAAGCCTTCCAGCTCAGGTACCGGAATTTACAGTTCCTTTAAATTATTGTCAGAAGAAGATCCTAGCTCAGTCTTTGGGAGTGGTGGCTAAAATGTAACACCCCGAATTCCAAATAAGGATGAATTTGAGATTCCATAGGATCTTTACTTCACTACATACAATTTCACAAGGAATTTAAAATCTTTTCATCAACAATACATCAGAGTTCGATTACAACTTTGTTTACACAGCAGAAATAAAAGATTACAACATTGAAATGAAATACATCTTGTAAAACTTTAACAACATTTGCATCACAACATCCCTACTCCTTCATGAATAGTCCATTACCTGCATGTCAATCTGTGGGCACGTCAGTTACTTACAACTGACGAAATGTCATACTCGGCTATCCTCTCTATGTCGGAAATAGTATAACGATCTCATTACTTTAACAAATCACAGAAAGATTGAATGAATAAATAAAGTGTAGAACGTGTCTATGCTAAACATGTAAGTGTATGTCATGCCTTAATGCCTAATGCACACAATTCTATACTAGGATGACACTAATGCACACTTGTTCGGATTCTATGCATCTCATACTACATAGGTCCGTGGACAAGCGCCTACGTACTCCACAATAAAGGGCTCGATCCCTCGCCATGATAACTACCCGATAATAAAACATGGTTCAGATCATTCCACGAATTTGAATCCAAGCCCCGGAGTCCACCGCTGACTATTATAACAGATTCCACATCGTGCGAATCATCCCGTATGCAACCCTCTAGCCCGGTAGACGTATATACATTGGAGACGGCAAACAAAACTATCCGTCTGACTACTCAAGATCCCGGAGTCCACCCTGACCCGTCCTCATAGTCCTGGATGTAAAATATAACAGCTCATCTCCCACAGAGCAACCTCAGTCCACCAACTGGGTCTATAGCCTTGGAGTCCACCGCCGACTATATAGAGCACCCCACTTACGTTTCCCCAGGTTTACTATATCTTCACCTAAGTGTCTAATTATCTTAGTTCAAGACATGAATAGATTTCCCAACCTAGAATTAATCTTATCTCTTACCGGTCTTAATCACCACTACCAAGATAGATCCACAACCCTATCTCAAAATTTATATCTCAATTCTTTCATTTCAGCATTTGCCGGTAACAAGATTTTACTAACTCAAAACTCAACCATTCATGCATAAGAATTATGGGTACTCATACCCTTTAATAGTCATGTCTTAAACCTAGATCATTTCATCATTTTTTTAATTCATCTCACAACTTGATGCAATGTCTCATTTTAGCACTATTCATGATTCTTTAATAAGAACAAGTCTATTTTCACGAACAAACTTCATTCGACAACAATCTCTTTAATAACTTAAGTGCAAGTAACCAATTCACATGTCAGCATATATCAATTACTCTAAATTTGCATAAGTGAATAATCATACCAAGATATATGAATAATATTCTCATTCTACCAATAAATCTCATTTGAAAACCTAAAAACTCATTTTTTCATTTCTCATATATTCATCTAACTTTACTTAATTTAAGCTCATATAGGAATCAAATATTCGACATGAATGCATGAGGTCATCAAGACAATTTATTTCTCATATCACAACCTTATTGTTTTTCTTATAAAATAAAAAACATGTTTTTGAAATAATTAATATTTCAAAAACATGATAACTACCACAATAAAGGGCTCGATCCCTCGCCATGATAACTACCCGGTAATAAAACATGGTTCAGATCATTCCACGAATTTGAATCCAAGCCCCGGAGTCCACCGCTGACTATTATAACAGATTCCACATCGTGCGAATCATCCCGTATGCGACCCTCTAGCCCGGTATACGTATATACATTGGAGACGGCAAACAAAACTATCCGTCTGACTACTCAAGGTCCCGGAGTCCACCCTGACCCAACCTCATAGTCCTGGATGTAAAATATAACAGCTCATCTCCCACAGAGCAACCTCAGTCCACCAACTGGGTCTATAGCCTTGGAGTCCACCGTCGACTATATAGAGCACCCAACTTACGTTTCCCCAGGTTTACTACATCTTCACCTAAGTGTCTAATTATCTTAGTTCAAGACATGAATAGATTTCCCAGCCTAGAATTAGTCTTATCTCTTACCGGTCTTAATCACCACTACCAAGATAGATCCACAACCCTATCTCAAAATTTATATCTCAATTCTTTCATTTCAGCATTTGCCGGTAACAAGATTTTACTAACTCAAAACTCAACCATTCATGCATAAGAATTATGGGTACTCATACCCTTTAATAGTCATGTCTTAAACCTAGATCATTTCATCATTTTTTTAATTCATCTCACAACTTGATGCAATGTCTCATTTTAGCACTATTCATGATTCTTTAATAAGAACAAGTCTATTTTCACGAACAAACTTCATTCGACAACAATCTCTTTAATAACTTAAGTGCAAGTAACCAATTCACATGTCAACATATATCAATTACTCTAAATTTGCATAAGTGAATAATCATACCAATATATATGAATAATCTATTCTCATTCTACCAATAAATCTCATTTGAAAACCTAAAAACTCATTTTTTTCATTTCTCATATATTCATCTAACTTTACTTAATTTAAGCTCATATAGGAATCAAATATTCAACATGAATGCATAAGGTCATCAAGACAATTTATTTCTCATATCACAACCTTATTGTTTTTCTTCTAAAAATAAAAAACATGTTTTTGAAATAATTAATATTGAGAACAAATTCCTCTTCATCTCAAAAGTCTCTTTTTACTACTCAATACATACTTGAAAAATCTAGAAATTATTTTTTATAAATTCTCCATCACATTTTGTAAACACTAGAATTTTTTCCCCCAATTTTTCCAATGCATTTTAACTCACAAAATCATCACAAAGCACAAAAATATATATATATGCTGACTATGGGTTTCGAACCACTGCCAACCGCAAGACAAGCTACCGCACTAACCAATAAGTCTACTTGGACTTATTTTTCTATTTACACGCTACAGGGCTTATAAACCAAGTCTTCGGATTTTAAAATGTTTCTAAAGAAAACCAAAAAAATATTTGTTGCCTACGGGATTCGAACCAGTGACAGGTAAGAGCCAGCGCCCAAGCCAGTGTGCACCGACCAGTAAGTCCATTTGGACTTATTGTTCAAAAGCTTTAACCAAAACCCCTTATGCTATCTCT
The DNA here is from genome assembly GCA_017893485.1 of Hemerocallis citrina. Classification (NCBI taxonomy): domain Eukaryota; kingdom Viridiplantae; phylum Streptophyta; class Magnoliopsida; order Asparagales; family Asphodelaceae; genus Hemerocallis; species Hemerocallis citrina. The sequence goes on along the minus strand of CM030362.1, from coordinate 60,158,379 downwards.
GACTTCGGGTGGATTTAAAAAAAAAATAAACAAAATTATATTTTTGGCCTAACGGGTTTCAAACCAGAGACAATAGAGAAGGCCAACGCAACCTCCGACCACTAGGCCAAGTGCACTAGTTGACACCGAGTTTATTTGTAAGCTTTTGTTCAACTTTCTATTGTTCCTTTTCTTTCATAAAAACTTGATTTCTCTATTTGTTCTAATCTTTTGTTAGAATGAAATTTTGTTCCCAAGATCTGAGTTTACTTTTCAACAGTAAGTTATAGATTTATAAATCATATTCTAGAGAATAAAAACAACTTTCAAAATTGTTTCAAACACAAATTTGCATATATTCTTTTTAATTAAAGATAGCATATTACATTTTCTATAAGCACTCAAATGAGTTTCATAACATCAAATCTTCTTTACAATAATTTATTTACTTGTCAATTGTCCACATAATCAAAACTCCTTACATTCATGTAAACTAGTATATGGCAAATAATCAAACAATTCTTTTTCTCAATAACCCTTAACATGATGTAATTTAATTTACCAACCGTACATGAGTTACTATAATTCTTATCTCATACAATAGCACAAATCACATAAGAATTTCCATACTACTCATTATTTATTGTTTAGCATGCATTATCCCTACAATTAGAAAGTAAAGCGATCACCTACTAACATAATGTTAAACTATTTACCAACATAGCATTTCTCACTATCATTCATGTCACATACAAATCACAATTTCTCATTTGTTATTATTAGCATGCATTGGTTCTTAATAACTAGAAAGTAAGAGAACACCTACTAGCATAAACTTTAAAACTAATTTAGCATGCATTTCTATTCTAGAAAGCAACGAAACCACCCACCTTAGTTGGAGAATGAAGGCTACAAAAGAGAAAGGGGTTCCTTCTTGCTCCTAGCTTCATGAGCACTTCTAGCTCCTAGCAAGGCCTCCTTTCCTAGCTATGGCTTCTCCTTGCTAGTAATTTCTTCAAGCACAAGAATTCTCACTCTCTTTCTTTTATCTCTCTCTTTTCTTTCTTTCTTTTCTCTTTCTTTTTCTTAAGTTTTGGTGTAAGAGAATGTAGGAATTTGGGGTTCTATTTATAGGGTAAGGCTAGGGTTCATTTTGCAAAATTCTCTATCCTAATAACTCCCCCATTTATCATATTAAATCTTCATTTTCATAACTCCCCTCTTAAATTCTCCAAGCCTTAACTCTCCTTAAGACCCTCCAAATGCTATAACTCTTAAAATTTAATTCATACAACCCTTCACTTCTTAACCCCCGAAAACCCCCAACTCTTCACTATCCTAATTACTCCAAAAAAAAATCCGGTCACCTCTCCATCTTCAAAACCGGTCCTTCTCATCTCTTCCCATTTAGCACGTCAGTGGCCCCCACCTCTTACTACACATATTCATTTATCACTTTATGTTTCACTAATCAATTAAAGTCTCAATTAATTGTATTAATATATCAACATTTATAATAGGGTAATGCTGCACCTACTACCAAATCTACTACCTTTCACTTTACTACCTTAGGTGGCACACTATTATTGGATGTTTGTATCACCTACTCTATAATAACCTCCACTAATAATGTGCCACCTAAGATAGTAAAGAAAAATGTAGTAGATTTGGTAGTAGTTGTAGCATTACCCTATATAATACCTTGGGTCATCTGAGCCAATATGAAATCCTCCAACCAATAAAAACCAGTAATGAGTAGAAAGTTACTACCATTGATAAAACTCAATAATGATTGCATATAAAATCAGAACTCATACACATGCAAAACTAGTGCAATACTATAACTTTGAAATTTATTAATGGGCTTGCCTCATGGGCTCTCTATTTTAATCAAATAATTTAATTATTCTAATGGGCTCTTCTCCTAATGGGCTAGATTTTAATTTTTTGGTCCATAGATTAACTAAAAATGCTAAATAAGTTATGCATAATAAAAATAGATAATGAGAGTAATAAAATGAGAACAAAAATTTGCACGTGCATCATACGTGCAACAATAAAAATGCATTTTAAATCAAAATAAGGAAAAAATAAAATTTAATTTTGTAAAAAGAGTTTGAATACGTAAAATAAATAATCAATGCACATGAAAATATTGCACTTAGTAATGAAAAATATGTGATTGATACGTGTATCGAAAACACATAAAAAACACGTAAAATACCGAGATTAAAATATAATATTTTAGTTGACTCAAATAGGATAAAAATCGATACGGAAAATGTATAAATAGTCAGAAATCAAGATACGTGGTGAAAACACGTTACAAAATACATGTGCGTAACACACAGGGGCAAAATTGTAATTTCTAATTTTGCGGGGTGTTACATAAAAGGCCCCATGCCATAGAAAATGTTTGGAAGTATGATAAGAATGTAGTTGGCCCTTCATTGCCAACTGCTTCTTCAAAATAAATCTCATATCCTTTGTTCCATGTATGTTGCTTTGTTTAGCTAAAGTTATAGTTGTTAGAGAACTTTTCTTATTAAATGAATATAGGAAGTTGGAATGTTAGATGATTGTGTAGCCCTGAGATGTGCTCCATGATCAAGGATGGGATCAAAATTGTAAAACTTTTTGTGGTGTGTATCCAAGAATCGAAGTTTTCCAAGTCTAGCAAAAAGAAGCTTGCATCAATTAGAGGAAATGCTATCACCAAATGAGTGAGTTTAGATGCTACTAATAGTTATGGAGGAGTTTTGATAGACTAAAATGTGGATCAATTTGAAGAATTCTACTCTGCCACTAACATATTTTCCGTATATGTATCACTAAGAGATAGAGTGAAGGGAACAGAATGGTCCATCACATCTCTGTATGCCCCCTTTAAGAAAGATGATAGAGAACTTTTTTTGGCAGGGGATTATCCAGAGGAGATCCTCCTATGCTCATGCTGGTGTTTATGTGGGGATTTCAATGCTAAACTATTAGATTAGGAAAGGAACAGGGGGAGAAGTGTTAGGGATTATGCATGGGATCTTATTGAGTCTTCGACAAGATCAATACAAAATACAAAGCAAATAGAAAATCACACAAAACACAGTATTTTTCCTGGTTCGGGCAATTCCTAATACGTGGGAGAAAAAACTGAGATATTATTTAAATAGAGAAGATACAAGAGTTACAATTCTCACTACGATTCTCTCTCAAGCATAACTGGAAATACTTGTTGTTTGTAATGGAGAATTCACTCACCTCTCAGATGAAGTATACTCCTTTTCTATTCGGCACTCAATAGAATCATCTTTTTTTCTTTTTGGTTGTCACATTGGTTAGATAGAGATCAAGACAAACCCTGGTTTGCTATTCTTGATACAATAATTAACCGATGTATATTGAAGAGTTAATCATACAATGAGAGTTGTACGATCTAACCTAGAGAACAAGTCGGGCTTCAATCATATCCACAAGACCCGATCTCAAATATACACTCAACCGCATGATGATCGACTGCCCCATTTGGAAAGTCGACTATTTTGGATCCTGCCAAACTTGAGGGTGTGGCAGTCGACTATCCAAGTGCATGCATGTTTTCACTATTGTTGTTGTTGTTTCCTTGCTTATAATTTGTTTCCAATTACCTCGATTTCTCATCATTGCTTCTCCATCTTCTCTTCACATTGAATACAGTATGCAAGACATGTAAATTTAATAATAAACTCTCTTAGGGATATGATAGAATTTGCTGATTTCATTGCTCATCAAAATCTTATTGACTTGCCTCTATCAGGAAGGAAATACACATGGTCTAATCTCATAGCCAACCCCTCCATGGTAAGGTCAAATATATTCTTAATCACATAAGAATGAGATACTGCTTTCCCAACAACATACAGTCATCCTTGCCAAGAATAGCCTCAAACCATTGCCCCATTGTTCTTGGGACTCTTGCTATCCCCCATGGTCAAACTTCTCATATTTAAGAAAGCTTGGTTCTCTGATCCACATTTCTCAGGCTTAGTTACAGGGTGGTGGAACACTTTTAACTGTAGATGGTCATCAGTGGACATATTTTGCCAGAAACTGATCCTACACAAGAGAAGGCTGAAAGAATGGAATTATAAATCTTTTGGAAGCATAAAGTTGAAGAAGAAGACCCTGCTTGATAAAATTCATGAGCTAGATATTGCACAGAAGTCCAGAGACCAAACAGCAGCTGAAAAGGATGAGAGATTCACTTTCGCTCAGGAGTATGAGAAATTGGTTCAAGCAGATATCACTTGGTGGAGGCAAAGAGCAAGGGAGACTTGGCTAAAGAAGGGTGATGCAAAAAAGCCTTCCATTGTATTGCAAATGACAAGAGAAGAAGAAACTATATTTATTCCATATCAATGGAAGACCACATCATAACAGAACAGAAGGAAATTAGATATCATTTTGACAGCCACTTCAAATCCATCTATGGAATAGCAGGAAACCACTCATATAATATTTATTGGGCAAGTATCTACCCCTATCATATGAATCTAAGTCAGCTGGATAGTCCATTCATATTGGAGGAAATCAAGTAAGCAGTTTTCTCAATGAGTAGTTATAAAGCACCTGGCCCTGATGGTTTCTCCATGAGTTTTTATCATTCATTCTGAGAGGTGATCAAGCAGGATATTTTGAACATGTTCAATGACATAAATGCTGAAAGTGGTGACATATCTAGACTCTATTACCTTTATATCTTCCTAATCCCCAAATGTGATGGGACTAACAAAGTGAATGAATTTAGACATATTAGCCTCCTAAACTGCTCATTCATGATATTTACAAAGGTGTTGAACAACAGATTGAGTCCCCTGCTACAAGATTTAGTATCATATTTCCAAAGTGCCTTTCTCAAATGTAAGTCAACTCTTGACTGCTTCCTGGTTCCACATGAACTCATCAATCTATGCAAAAAAAAGGAATAGAGTTGTCCTGATGTTCAGAATTGACTTCAATAGGCCTTTGATTCAGTTCATAGTTTCATAGAGGATCTGCTGCTTGCCAGAGGTTTTGGCAAAAATGGTTTCATTAGATACACATGATACTCCAATATGTCAAATCCTCAATTTTCCTGAATGGAATCAGAGGTGATCCCATACAATGCAAGGGAAGGCTCAAATAGGAGGATCCTCGTTCATCATCTTAGTGGTTGATGTTCTTGCTCAGATGCTTAAACAAGGGAGAAAAAATAAGGTTTTCTCCCCCCTTAACATCCTTGGTTCTCTTTGGAAACTCTCAATTCTCTAATTTGCAGATAACACACTACTCTTTTCTGCAGAAGATGAACAAGAAGTTATTCACTTGAAGTTCCTTCTTCACCTATTTGCAAATGTCTCAGGCTTAGATATAAAATTCTCAAAGTTTTATCTGATCTACTTTAAAAATTCAAAGCCAAGCTGACTGCATTTTCCCATATTCTAGAGTGCCAAGAGGAAGAATTACCAATCAGATATTGGAGCATGCCACTCTACAAAGGCAAGCCTCAGAGAAGGGAAATGGCTGCCTATTATCACTAAGGTGGAGAAGAGATTGTTATCATGGAAAGGTAAACTGTTATCCAAAGGAGAAAGACTTGTACTCATTAATTCAATAATGCCTGCCATGTCGATGTACTTTGCTTTATTCTTCAAGATTCCATCCTGGGTTATTAAGAGGATTGACCAAATTAGAAGCAAATTTCTGTGGTTTAGTACAGAGGAAGACTGTAGGGACAAAGCAAATATGCAGTGGAAAAGAGCATGTCATCCCAAGTCTCAGGGTAGACTAGGATTCTTGATCTCTCAACATTCAACCAATCTCTGTTGATGACATAGTGGTGGAAGTTAGTGGATGAGCCTCAAAGTCTAGTGAGTAAGACTTTATGTTCATTCTACCACAGTGCCAGTTTAGGCATATATCACCATTCAACTACAACATCTGTCTTCTGCGAAGGTATATTTCCTCTCAAACACTATTTTTTCACAAATATCACTGAGCAAATAGTAGATGGCTCCTCCATCACATTTTAGAAGTCAAATTTGTTAGCTGGTATGAACATTGAGCACCTCATCCCCATCTAGCCACTGCAGTCTGGGATTCTCAAGCACCACTTCTAACCCAAGGACACTGGGAAGGAGGGGACTGGATTTGGAGTACTAGACTAAGAACAATACAAGTGGGGTGATAGTTGAGGAAAAGAAAAGCTCCAACTTACCATAGCAAACATAGCCCTATCCACAGGCAAATACACACCAACATGAAAATATTCAATCACAGGTATATACATTGTAAAGTCAGCATACAACTTCTTCATTAAACGGGGTATTCTGTCTCCCTATGCCAAGGATACATGGAGAAATTATGCTCATCTTTGATGCAAGATCTTCATCTGCTTACTAAGCTGTGATAAACTTCATTCTAAAGCCAAATTGAAAAGGAGGGGTTGGTGTTGAAATATTTACTTGATTTGGGTCTTAGCCCAAATAGATATCTTATGTATTTGATGTAATAGGCCCAACTTCTAGAAACTTACTCTAGAGAAATCTTATCTAGAAGTTTTTTCTAGATAAGTCTTAGGAGTTATCTAGAAGATAAGGATAACCTTAGACTTGTGGAGAAAATTCTAGAGAGATAATTATAGCCATTAGATTAGAGTTGTGTTGGCAAAATCCTAACCATTGGTTGGGTAATGCCACTAGTATAAATAGGGGTGGTGTCTTTGTATTTGGATCAAGCCAAAAATTAGAAACACTCAATAATACAAGTAGCCTTCCTTTTTCTAAAATCTCTAATCTCTCCCATTTTTTAAACACTTCCTCCAACTACCTAAAATTTCCTTCCAACAAAGTGGTATCAGAGCTTGAAGATCCTCCTAGAGATGGCAAATAGCGGTATTCCCTTCCAAGTCCCGATGCTCACCAAGAGCAACTATGACAATTGGAGCTTAAGGATGATTGCTCTCCTTGGAGCACACGACGTGTGGGAGATGGTTGAGAAAGGTCTCACCGAACCGGAGAATGAAGGTAGTTTATCTCAAACTGAAATGGATAGTTTGAGAGACTCAAGGAAGAGAGACAAGAAGGCTCTCTGTCTAATCTCTCAAGGATTAAATGAAGATACGTTTGAGAAGGTTTCGGGAGCAAAGTCGGCCAAGGAAGCATGGGAGAAGCTTTGAACCTCATACAAGGGAGCCGATCAAGTCAAGAAGGTGCGTTTTCAAATTTTAAAAGGAGAGTTTGAAGCTTTGCATATGAAAGAAGGTGAGCTTGTCTCCGATTACTTCTCAAGAATTTTAACGGTTACTAATAACCTGAAAAGAAACGGAGAGAAGTTATATGATGTGAGAATTATGGAGAAGATTCTTAGATCTTTAGATCCAAAGTTCGAACACATTGTCACCATCATCGAAGAGACAAAAGACTTGGAGGCCATGACAATGGAGCAAATTCTCGGCTCGTTGCAAGCTTATGAAGAAAAGAAAAAGAAGAAGGAAGAGATCGTGGAGCAAGTACTCAAGATGCTGGTTGATTCAACAAAAGAAGAAAGTAGTCGAAGCCAACAAAGACGAGGATGCGGTCGAGAACGAGGTCATGGACATGGACACGGACGAGGTTGGAGGCCCAATGACGACAATGACAACAACAACAACCAAAGAGGAGAAAGCTCAAGAAGAGGTCGTGGGAGAGGAAATTCAAAATCAAGGTATGACAAGTCATGCGTCAAATGCTACAATTGTGAGAAGTTTGGACATTATGCTTCAGAATGCAGAGCTCCTAGCAACAATAGAGTCGAAGAGAAGGCCAAATACGTTGAAGAAAGAAGTCAAGAAGATAGTACCTTACTGTTGGCTTACAAGGATAATGGAAGAGGCGAAGAGAATCAATCGTACCTAGACAGCGGTGCAAGCAACCATATGTGCGAAAAAAAAAGCATGTTCGTGGAGCTTGATTAATCGGTCAAGGGCAATGTAACTTTCAGAGATGAATCAAAGGTGGCGGTGAAAGGTAAAGGAAATGTTCTAATCCGATTGAAGAATGGAGAGCACCAATTCATTTCAAATTTTTACTACGTGCCAAACATGAAGAGTAACATCTTGAGCCTAGGATAACTCTTAGAGAAAGGTTATGATATTCGATTGAAAGATAGTAACCTTTCTATAAGAGACAATGCAAGCAACTTCATTGCTAAGGTGCCGATGTCAAGAAATAGAATGTTCGTGCTCAACATTCAAAATGATGTCGCACAATATCTCAAGATGTGTTACAAATATGCGTCTTGGCTTTGGCATCTTTGATTCGGGCATCTCAATTTCGGAGGATTAGAGTTGCTCTCCAAGAAAGAAATGGTAAGAGGATTACCTTGCATCAACCACCCCGATCAAGTGTGCGAAGGATGTCTATTTGGAAAGCAATTCAAAATGATATTTCCAAAAAAGTCGAACTCTAGAGCTCGAAAGCCGTTGGAACTCATACACACGGACGTGTGTGGTCCGATCAAGCCAAGATCACTTGGTAAGAGTAACTATTTCCTTCTCTTTATTGATGATTTTTCAAAAAAAATATGGGTATATTTTTTGAAGGAGAAATCAGAGGTGTGCGAGAACTTCAAGAAGTTCAAAGCTCGTGTTGAAAAGGAAAGTGGCCTTGTGATCAAAGCCATGAGATCCGACCGTGGAGGAGAGTTCACATCAAAAGAATTCCAAAAGTTTTGTGAAGATAATAGAATTCGACGACAACTGACGGTGCCAAGGTCCCCCCAACAAAATGGAGTAGCAGAAAGGAAGAATAGGACAATCCTTGAGATGGCGAGGAGCATGCTCAAAAGCAAGAGGCTGCCAAAGGAATTTTGGGCGGAAACGGTTGCTGCGCGGTTTACCTATCAAACCGATCTCCGACAAGAAGCGTATGGGAAAAAACACCACAAGAAACATGGAGTGGAAGGAAGCCCAACATTTCCCACCTAAGAGTCTTTGGAAGCATAGCACACGTACACATACCGGATGAGAAGCGAAGCAAGTTAGGTGATAAAAGTGAGAATTACATTTTCATTGGTTACGACACTAACTCCAAAGGCTACAAGCTCTACATCCTGATACGGGGAGGACAATCATCAGTCGAGATGTTGTGTTCGATGAAGAAGGAGAATGGGATTGGGGAACACATAATGAAGACTACAATTTCTTTCCAAATTTTGAAGAAGAAGACATGGAACAATCAAGGATAGAGCAACCAAGAGGGAAGCCTGCTACCCCACCAGCTTCACCAGCCGCGAGTTCTCAAGGAGACGAAAGCTTAAGTGAAAGGACTCCGCACTTTAGAAGCCTACAAGAACTTTACGAGGTAACTGAAAATAAAGACAATCTTGCTCTCCTTTGCCTAGTTGCGGATTGTGAGCCCATGAACTTCCAAGAAACTATGGAAAAGAAGAGTTAGAGAAATACTATGGATGAAGAGATAAAGGCAATCAAAAAGAATGACACATGGGAGTTAGCTTCACTTCCAAAAGGGCACACGGCAATCAGTGTGAAGTGGGTGTACAAAGCAAAGAAGAACGCCAAAGGAGAAGTTGAAAGATACAAGGCGAGATTGGTGGCAAAAGGCTACAGTCAAAGAGCGGGCATCGACTATGACGAGGTATTTGCTCTAGTTGCTCGACTAGAAACTGTTAGACTAATAATTTCATTGGCAGCTCAAAACAATTGGAGGATACATCAAATGGATGTCAAACTTGCATTCTTAAATGGAGTCCTCGAAGAAGAAGTCTACATTGAGCAACCACAAGGCTACGAAGTGAAGGGAGAAGAAGACAGGGTCTTGAAGCTGAAAAAGGCACTCTATGGGTTGAAACAAGCTCCAAGAGCTTGGAATGCTTGAATTGACAAACACTTCCAAGGAAGAAACTTCACCAAGTGTCCATACGAGCATGCACTCTATATCAAAATCCAGAACAATGATATAATGATCTTCACAGGTAGCAATCCAAACATGTTTGGCAAATTTAAGAAAGAGATGACGAAGGAGTTCGAGATGACGGATACTGGGCTCATGTTTTACTACCTCGGCATTGAAGTGAAGCAAGAAGAAAAAGGCATCCTAATCACTCAAGAAGGCTATGCTAAGGAGATACTCAAGAATTTCAAGATGGATGACTCTAACCCAGTTGGCACGCCAATGGAATGTGGAATCAAGTTGTCAAAACACGAGGAAGGAGAAAGGGTGGATCCAACACTCTTTAAGAGCTTGTCGGAAGTCTGCAATATTTAACTTGCACAAGACCCGATATTCTATATGCAGTTGGAGCTGTCAGTCGATACATGGAGAATCCAACAACAACTTATTTGAAGGCAGCAAAGAGGATTCTTCGCTATGTCAAAGGTACAACAAACTTTGGCTTGTACTATTCTATTTCTAATGATTACAAGCTTGTTGGATATAGCGATAGCGATTGGAGTGGAGATATGGATGACTGCAAGAGCACAAGTGGCTTCGTGTTCTACATGGGAGACATTGACTTCACATGGATGTCAAAGAAGCAGCCAATTGTGACTCTTTTCACATGCAAAGCGGAGTACGTAGCTGTTACTTCATGTGTTTGTCATGCAGTTTGGTTACGAAACCTGTTGAAGGAGTTGAGTTTGCCACAAGAGGAGCCGACCAAGATTTTTGTGGACAACAAGTCAGCAATAGCTTTGGCCAAGAACTCAGTCTTCCATGATCGAAGTAAGCACATTGATACACGCTATCACTATATTAGAGAGTGCATCACCAGAAAAGACGTACAACTAGAGCACGTGAAGTCTCATGATCAAGTAGCTGATATCTTCACCAAGCCTCTCAAGTGTGAAGACTTCATAAGGTTAAGAAGTTTGATTGGAGTAACAAATCAAGTTTAAGGGGGGGTGCTGAAATATTAACTTGATTTGGGTCTTAGCCCAAATAGATATGTTATCTTATGTATTTGATGTAATAGACCCAACTTCTAGAAACTTACTCTAGAGAAATCTTATCTAGAAGTTTTTTCTAGATAATTCTTAGGAGTTATCTAGAAGATAAGGATAACCTTAGACTTGCGGAGAAAATTCTAGAGAGATAATTATAGCCATTAGATTAGAGTTGTGTTGGCAAAATCCTAACCATTGGTTGGGTAATGCCACTAGTATAAAAAGGGGTGGTGTCTTTGTGTCTGGATCAAGCCAAAAATTAGAAACACTCAATAATACAAGTAGTCTTCCTTTTTCTAAAATCTCTAATCTCTCCCATTTTTAAACACTTCCTCCAACCACCTAAAATTTCCTTCCAACAGTTGGTTGGGTGATAAAACCTGCACAACTTGTGCATGTCCATGTGAAACCAACTTTCATATACTTTTGATTGTCCTATAGCGAAGGCAGTGTGGACACATTTCTATAACACATTAGACATCACCTCACTTCCTGATTCACTACACACTTATCTTAGCTCTTGGTGTTTTGCTCCCTCTAAACCCCAACTAGGACATACATGGTGCTTCCGCTACTAATATTGGAACTGAGCTGTGTTAAAGGGCTTTAATGCCCCGAAAACAACTATCTATTAGTGATATGGTTAAAAATAGGATTAAATTGGGATCGTTCAAATCGGACACGAATCTTAAAGATCAGGGGTAAAACGGTAATTTCACCTACAAACGGGTCTGAAATGGGAACTGGGTCTTTCTTCAAAGCCCAATAACTCATGAACGGATCTGTCTTACTGGGTACGGGTCCCAACCCGTTACAAACCAGTTCAGAAGGATAAAGAAGAATTCAGATTCATAATTATCCCTAAGAAATGATCTTAACCGCTTCTATCCATTCACACCGGAAAGTAGAGATATGTTCATATCTTGAAACGGATTCCTAAGGCGACTATAAATACCCCTCTCCCCCCACTGTTACCAGGGAATCAATACTTTTCCAGTTTAAGTTTTTGCTTAATCATTCAGATTACTGACAAGAGCGTCGGAGAGTGCGTCGAAGGGATCCATCCCGGTGTCTCGTACTTTTTGCAGGTTCGCAACAGCGGCAAGAGACCAAGTCAACACATTGGTGAAGGTCAACAGGTTTGTCTTGTTCGTTTTCTCAAGAATCCATAAATTCTATCTCTTTGCTCCCACACCAAAATCAGTAGCAACAGATTGGCGCCGTCTGTGGGAAACAAAGAAGCAACCTGACCTAACTTTAACAGCGAGACTAGTTTCAAGCCATGCATCCAAAACAGAAGGGGAAGGCAGCGGTCTCCAGCCGAAGAACCACTTCTTTTCCTCATCCCCCTCCTCCAGCTCAAGGTGCTCCTCCTCAACAGGCTCCTCCAGGGTCTTGGGGGGCTGCCCAGGGGGGCTCACGTCAGAGTCAACCAAAGCAACATCCTCCTCATGACCATGTCGCGGGTCCCAATCCTTCAGTTGAATCTATGGCTTCTCAAAGCCCTCCCGAGCGGGATCTTCGTCAAGTGATTGCCGACCGCCAAAAGGGGGTCGACCTCTGAACTCGCCTGAATGGATGGCGAGCCCTTAGGGGAGTCCATCAACCTGAGCACCCAGGGGCCTCAAGAGTCCGGACCCCCCGCCGACCAAGGACCAGAAGATCCCCTCCCCCAAGGAGACGAAGAGAGTCCCCTCAGCATCATCGGCGGAGAACTCATTCTCCAGTAAGCCGAGCCACACATAGGGATCGCCAAGCTGGAGAGGCACCGATCACAAGGGCAGAGCTTCAAGACTTCCAAGCGACAGTCTTATGGGCCCTCAATATTTCCCCTCCTCGTCCATCTCCAAGCTACCATTGCCGCAGCCCCAGTCCACCCTCGTACGAAGATAATTCCCGGGGCTTGGCAAGATATGATCAAAGAGAAGACTCAGTCTACCATCGACTCCACGAGATGGAGAGGCGCCTCGGCCGAATTGACAGGGAAGAAGAGCAACGGGCGATAAACCTACGCCCGAGCTGACCTCCATTCTCCCGCACCATCATGGAGGCCCCCATCCCAGAGAACTTCAAGCCGCCCCACTTCGAGGCATATACCGGGGAGTCGGACCTTACGGATCACATCAGAGTTTCAAAACTCTCATGATGATCCACCATGCTTCAGACGCCCTTCTCTACAAGATCTTTCCTGCCACGTTGAAGGGGCCTGCAAGAGAGTGGTACTCTCGACTCGTCCCAGCCTCCATCTTCTCATTCGATCAGTTCGAAGGGCTCTTCCTAACTCATTTCGTGAGTAGCCATCGGTCCGAGAAAATAAGTGTATCCCTGGTGACCCTTAACCAAGAAAAGGGTGAATGCCTAAGGAATTACGTTCGATGCTTCACCGCCGAAGCCCGGTCCGTTCCCTCCCTCAACCATTCAGTTGCCTCTGCCGCATTCCAGCGCAACGTCACTAATGCCAACCTCAGGGCGTCCCTTGCCAAGAAGCCTCCTCGGGACTTCTCAGAACTTCTACTTATGGTGGAGAAGTACATACGAGCGGAAGAGGCTCTCAACCCCCCTACTCCTGAAGAATCATGTTCCGGGAACAAACGGAAGATTACGAGCGAAAAGGAGTCCCAAAAATCTCAGAAGGACGGCAATGGCCGGCGCCGCCCGACTCCTTATTTTGAGAAGTTCACCCTCCTCATTGCTAATATATCAGAAGTTCTTATGGAGGTGGACAAGGAAGGGCTACTCCGTGCTCCCCCTAGAATGAATACCCCTGGCAAGAAGAGGAACAAGGATAAGTGGTGCCGCTTTCACAGGGACCACGGCCACGATACGGATGATTGTCGGGCTTTCAAGGAGGAGATCGAAGAACTCATACAGCGGGGACACCAAACCAAGTTCGTCCAAAAAGATAGGGCCGAGCTTCCCCCCTGAGGAGCCTACAAACGAACAGAAAGGTCCGCCGAGCTTCAAGACTCAGAACCTCCCAGCTCCTTCCAAGAGGTCTTCACCTTATTGTAGAAGTAGGATCTTGATTTTCAATAAGGTCGATGCTTGTAACCCGGCCAATAGCATGTAATAATGGCTCGCCCTATTGAAGCGACCACTTAGTTTATCTCAATAAAATTTTATATTTTTTCATTGAAAATTATTGCTCTTGCTTTATCTCTATCTCTCCGAGTCACGACTCGCTAAATGGTGAGTTCAGAGTCCAGCTTCTCCTACATGGCTGCTCCCGCAACTTACTAAGCTCAAAAAACGAGTTTGGTCCAACACTTGGCTCGATTTCGCTTCAAATTACTCGCTCATAAGCGGGTAAGAAGTGGTTCGCCATTCGGAATTTCTCCTACACCTCGTTAACCCCCTCTAACAACGAGTTTGGAGTCCAACACTTGGCTCGATTCCGCTTCAAATTATTTGCTCGTAAGCAGGTAAGAAGTGGTTTGCCATTCGGAACTGCTTCCACAACCGTTGAATCTCACTGAAACAACAAGTTCGGAGCTCACAACTCTCTCCTAGAGTTGTTCCTCAAACTTGTCTCCCAAATGGCTCTCTCTTTGAGCCATGCTCTTCGCTCCGCTCACCTCCAAGACGGACCTCTTCTCAACAAGTTCGGAGCTCACAACTCTCTCCTAGAGTTGCTCCTCAAACTTGTCTCCCAAATGGCTCTCTCCTAGAGCCAAGCTCTTCGCTCTGCTCACCTCCAAGGCGGACCTCTTCTCAACAAGTTCAGAGCTCACAACTCTCTCCTAGATTTGCTCCTCAAACATGTCTCCCAAATGGCTCTCTCCTAGAGCCAAGCTCGTCGCTCCACTCACCTCCAAGGCGGACCTCTTCTCAACAAGTTCGGAGCTCACAACTCTCTCCTAGAGTTGCTCCTCAAACTTGTCTTCCAAATGGCTCTCCCCTAGAGCCAAGCTCTTCGCTCCACTCGCCTCCAAAGCGGGCCTCTTCTAAGCGAGTTCGGAGCTCAAAACTCTCCTATAGAGTTGCTCCTTGCATTCACCTCAAAGAATGGGTCTTTCCATGGCTCTTATGAGGATCTTCCTAGCACATCTTCTCCACCCCTAGAAGTGGAGCTCCTCTTCAAAAATCCCCAAGACCAAAACACTCCTCAACTTCATCAAGACAAGGATGTTGCGGGGCTATTTTGACCATGAAGAAGGGTGATCCTTCAGCCCACTCCTAAAGAGAAGTTGTAGATCTTCGAGTTAGTTTCGAAACGAGGGGTGACACGCCCCGACCGGACCTCCATAGCATTGGAAAAGTGGATCGTAACACAGCTAGGCCGAGCTCTTCACCTCGCCGAGCTACGTCCAATATGCCGACCCCCTGCCTCATCGAGCTCCGACCCCTCCTCCGTCGTCGAGCTCACCTCGATGAGCTCCGCCATGACCGAGCTACAACGCCAAGCTACCGGGGCACCGACCTCCGTATTGGGGGAAAAACACCCTCGAACTCCTTGGACCTTCAGATCGTCCAGATATTCGCGCCATGGCTGATGGATGACTTAGATTTTGCCACGTCTCCACAAAACGACAAGATCACATTTTCTTGTAATTTGTGCCTCTTGCCTTGTGATTCGCGCCATGATCGTGATCAACCATTCAGATGGAGCCACGTAGCTCGGATCTGAAATCCGAGCTACCGATCTACCGAACTACAAAGTGGCAAAAAATGCACTCCGTGCTCGGATTTGCCGAACAAGAAGCAGCCCAAAAAAAAGGAGGGGTCGGCGGGCCGGGTTCGGACCCGTTAGGGATCCAAACCCAAACTCCATACCCACGTCACCTTCCTCTTCTTCAGCCAATTTGGTGCCAAAACCAACAGAAAAGAAAACCCAAGCTCGATCGTCATCTTCAACCTCCGTCTCCCTCTTCCTCAACACTAGTTAAACCCACTCCACTCGTCGAGCACATCACCGAGCTCCGAACTCCACCAACTCTTCGCCATGCCGAGCTCCACCTCCGACGAGCTCCACCTTCCTCTCCCCCTCCGCGAGCTCCATCTCCATCGAACCCATCGAACCGAGCTCCACAATGCCGAGCCGAACTCCTCTCACCTCGATGACCTCCGAGCTCTCCACGAACAAGCTCTGAGGTCTCCTTCACGAGTTCCATTCGTCGCCAAGCTCCTCGCCTGCCTTTGTCGCCGAAGGTCCATTCAGTCGAAGCCTCGACGAACCAACAGCCAAGCTCCATCATCGAGCTCACCTCCAAGCTCCACGAACGAGCTCCGAGGTCTCCTTCACGAGCTCCATTCATCACCGAGCTCCTCGCTTGCCTTTTTCGCCGAAGCTCCATTCAGTCGAAGCCTCGACGAACCAACAACCAAGCTCCGTCATCAAGCTCTCCTCCAAGCTCCACGAACGAGCTCCGAGGTCTCCTTCACGAGCTCCATTCGTCGCCGAGCTCCTCGCCTGCCTTTGTCGCCGAAGCTCCATTCAGTAGAAGCCTCGACGAACCAACAGCCAAGCTCCGTCATCGAGATCTCTCTCTCCAAAGCTCCACTCACCTCCAACGACGAGCTCGTCTCCACACCGTCGAGGCTCTCCTCCCGAAGCGCCGATCTCGAAACTCCCCTTCCTCGCCGAGCACCTCCAGCGCCGAGCTCCTCGTCAGGCGAGGTCGGAGAGGGGGCGAGGCCTAGGTCGAATACGGGGTGGGGTCGGAAGCTTCAGTCGAAGACGAATAAAGAAGTGGAGGAGGAGAAGAGACAGAGCAGAGAAAGAAACAAAGAAAGAAGAGAGAACAGAGCGGGGAAGGAGAGAAAAAAAAAATGCCACGTGGCTTTACCTCCAAGGGTCGGCGGGTGCCAAGCTACCGACCTACCGAGCTCGAAATTGGAGAAAAAACGCTGTCGACCTACACACGCCATTCGATCATCTCAAAATTCGCGCCACGATGATCGACGCTCAGAAACGTGCCACATGTCCAGAAAATGATCCACTTTGCGATGCACGCCATTTGATCATGATCGACGCTAAAAAACGCGCCACTTGTCCGGAGCATGATCTGCTTTGCGATGCACGCCATCTGATCACGATCGACGTCCAGAAATGTGCCACGTGTCTAGGTCATATTTAATTAATTAATTTATTTATTTATTTTTATTAATTATTTAAAAAATCTGAAAAAATATTTAAAATTCAAAAAAATTAATTAAAAAATTCTAAAAATAATTATTAATTCTGAAAATAATTTTAAAATTCTGAAAAATATAATTATTTAATTAGAATAAATAATTAATATTTCCAATAATTAGTTATTTAATTCAAAAAATGAATAAAAAATTCAAAAAAAATGAGGAAAAATTCAGAAAAACCTGGAAAAATCACAAAAAATCCAGAAAAATTTTGAGGATATTTTTGGGCATTTTACAAGCCCAGAATAACACCGTTACACCCCAAGCAAGATCCAAACTCCTATAAGAACACCGATAAAATTTCGTACGCCATTAGAACAACAAAACTACTCCTTAAAAACTATAAAACTCAGTCTCCAGGAGTGGGGGGCTCGTGATATGGCTAAAAATAAGATTAAATCGGGACCGTTCAAATTGGACACGAATCTTAAAGCTCAGGGGTAAAACGGTAATTTTACCTACAAACGGGTCTGAAATGGAAACTGGGTCTTTCTTCAAAGCCCAATAACTCATGAACGGATCTGTCTTACTGGGTACGGGTCCCAACCCGTTACAAACCAGTTCAGAAGGATAAAGAAGAATTCATATTCATAATTATCCCTAAGAAGTGATCTTAACCGCTTCTATCCATTCACACCGGGAAGTATAGATATGTTCATATCTTGAAACGGATCCCTAAGGCGACTATAAATACCCCTCTCCCCCACTGTTACCAGGGAATCAATACTTTTCCAGTTTAAGTTCTTGCTTCATCATTCAGATTACTGACAAGAGCGTCGGAGGGTGCGTCGCCGGGATTCATCTCGGTGTCTCGCACTTTTTGCAGGTTCGCAGCAGTGGCAAGTGACCAAGTCAACATATTGCTGAAGGTCAACAGGTTTGCCTTGTTCGTTTTCTCAAGAATCCACAAATTATATATGTTTGCTCCCACACCAAAATCAGCAGCAACATTTAGTATTAGTTTGGTACTATGGCTTGATAGAAACAGTAGAATCTTCTATTCAGCACATACGCCCCTATTTAACATTCTTACACCAATTTGACCTCCAAGATGAAAAATATCCAAGGAGCACTTGTTTTAACTTTTAAGTGAACCCCATTTTATTAGTGGTGTACATATAAATAACAAATTTATTAGTGATAAATATGCAAATAGCAATTTTTAAGTGAATAATTTTCAATTTCGAAATATTTGAGTCACCTGTGTGCAAAAAACCTAGGTGGCATACTTCACTACCTTAGGTGACATACTTCTATTAGAGAGTTCCCCTACCTACTCTATCTTTCCCTACCTATTGGAGTGTGCCACCTAAGATAGTGAAGAAAAATATAGTGAAATTGGTAGTGGATGTAGCATTACTCTATCTTTTTAACTGTTTTCCCTCCAATTTCCATCCCCACATTTTTTGCACAACTAGAGGCCAAAGAAGTGTTTGTGTCAAATGAGGCCTGACGGGAGTGAATACATTTCAGCAGCCATATATATCAAGCCTTTGAGCATGCTGGCAATAGAGAAACATCTTGTTCTTGTCTTTGTTGTCTTTTCTATTGGAAAAGGAGCAATCAAAACAAGCTGTGAGCCGGGCCCCCACCCTTGAAGAAGAGCAAGGGCCAAGTGATCCTCCATAGCCTATATACTGATACTGGTTTACTATAGTTGTATTTCTTTCCTATTTGCGGAACAGATACAATAAATATGGTTCCTGCTTGGATAGTTCACTCGATAATTAAACATATTTGATCGATGACAAAAGTTCAAATTTGGAACAATACGGAAAAGAAGTGAGCGTGAAATGGTAAAGATAGTAATGATTGGATATGTTTGAGTTCGATCTTGGGTTTTAACCTAAAATAACAAGTATTTTTGTAGTCTCTTGTTACCGTGTTAGTAAAAATATACTGGTAATTAAACATACTTTAATTTCTCTAGTTGTACAACACGTTCTGAGATATATATATATATATATATATATATATATATATATATATATATATATATATATATATATATACACACACACGGTACTGTCCAAACTTATTCACAGATTCTGAATAGGTTAACAGTATCCAATTTGTATTGGCATTTTACACATACAGATATGAATACTGTTTTGGATTCGAGTTGAATCGCTTATAACCATCTACATCCGTACTTGTGGCCCACTCACAGATGCACAGGGCTGAGAGCGAAGTGGCAAAGATCCGGGGAGAAGTAGGAATTTGAATCACTCCTTCCTCTTGCATGCTTGTTACCAGCATGCCTGACAATGTCACTGTGAGAACAGCAGCCAAAAAACCCATGACCCTCTAAGAATCCCAGCAACAAATCAGTTCAATCTTTTCTACAGACATTTTCTTTTCTCCCCTTTTGGACACATGCATGGGTTCAAAAGCTAGGGGACAGACTACTGAGGACCATTTTTTACAGGTTAGTACGTTGGGAGAGTCTCTTTCTGAGTTTTTTGAATATGTATCCCTATAAAAGCATGCCTGCTTGTAATTTTTCATGTGTCTTGAGTTATTACAGTACAAAATGCAGCCTTGAAGCAGCACTGAATTTTGCTGATGTGGTATCAAGATTAAATCTGAGCGTAGGGTTTTTTTTTTAATGGAACCAGAAGGCTCTTTTATTCTATTGGATTTTACACTTCTTCTCTATCTTGTTCATAAACAGATTGGTTAGATTCATGACTGGTCTTATAAAAAAAAAAATCCAGATTTTCCATTCATCCTGTGCATGCACTCCATATAGAGGACCATATTTTGATAGAGAATGAGTAAGATTAGATGAATGAATGTAGTGGTATGTTTACTTATTTCCAATCAAATCAAATCCAAAAGCATCTGTTACCTCAACAGTAATTATATTATTTTAAGGCTAATAGTTATGATATATAATGATTATGGATATAAAACCTTTAGGTTTGGAAATGAAACATATACAGGTTGCTACTTCCCAAGGGTAAATATATATATAGTATATATTGAAAAAAGAGTACAGAAGATTAATATACGAAGGACACAGATAATGGATGACATCACAGCCGTTCATCTCAATCAGAAGTTTGTTGAAGCATGCCCTTCCATAACCAGGCCTCAGTTAAGACCCTTTGGCTTTGCTCTCTAGTCTCTCTGTTTTGTGGCAAAGGAAAAAGGCATGCTGTGTGTGTTTTTTATTAGTGCAAGTGTTTTTTTTGTAAGTGTCAGTGTTTGCGTTGGTTTTTTCCCTTTCATTCTCATTTGTCTAGCTGCTTTGTAGCAAACCCCTCAGATTTCTCTTTCTCCTACTTGCTTGCTTGCCTCTTTCCACTGGTAAAAGAGCTCATTTCTTCCTTGTGTTTCTAATGGCCACCCCTCTCAAACCATTGCCAAAGAGGCTCTCTGAGCTTCTACAGGAAGAGCAAGAGCCTTTCCTTATTGAAAATGGCCACTCCAAAAAACTCTTCAAACCCAAAGCTACATGCAAGTGTTGGAGGTTTAACAGTCATGGGTTTAGAAGAAGGAAAGCTGCTGGGGGTTTCAGACTCATCCTTACCAAACTTGTCTATTGGAAATCCATCAAGGAATCTCTGAATTGGCAAAAATTATGGCTTGTCGATTGTTTCTCTGAGCTAAGAGACAAGACGAATAGCGTGGGATTTTACGGGTTATCCTCTTCTAGTTTCAGAGGTGAAGGAGAGATGATTAATGGAGGAGAAAGTAATGTGCGGACAAGTGTTGAGCTTAGTCCAGTTTCAGTCCTTGAACTGCATTCTGATGATAGCCATTGTAAGTTCTTTTTTACTTCAACTAAGTTTTACATTTTCTCCTATCTTGGAATCCTTTTGAGAATGTATGTTCTTTTTGTCTGTGTTCTTTATTATAGCAATCGAGGAAGAGAACCCACCAACCTCTGCTTATGGTCAGTTTTCTCCTAAGTTGGAACTGCAACAATCAAGTCATCTCCTTTTGGACTATTTGGAGGAAATGAGGGATAAGGGTTGCTGGGAGTGTTATGGATTTGGAGGGCAAAGGATTGATGGGAATCTAATGGGAGTTGCAAAGCAAATAGAGTTGGATTTGAGTGAAACCAGGAGAGAATGGAGTCATTTTGATGCAGAAAGAAGAGAGGTTGGGAGAGAGATTGAAGGCATTATATTGGAAGAGATTAGGGAGGAGTGTGTGTTGGATGTGCTTGGGCTTGGGTTTCATTCTACATTCGAAACAAGATGATTGTAATTATGAGAGCATAATTGAGTTTGGCAGTTCTAGTCAGTATTTTAAACTATATATTGATTTTGTCATCTTGTCTTGGTTTTGGCTTTTAATGTTGGCACATGAAGATAAAGAGAGAGAGAGAGAGACGGGAGTGTTCAAAATGAATTTTTTCCTGAACTGACCCACTTTCGAAAATATTTACTCTCAATGACTCGTCAGTATTGTCCATTATTGAAAATAACGGCATATGTTAATACTATACCGTAGTTTTCAACAGCAGCTTCTCTAAAAAAAATTCGTGTGCCGCTATTTTGAGTAACAGTATCAGTTAACATATTCTCAATCACATCCTGATGATACCTAATCAGATCACTATTATGAATAACAATATCTGATCTATCAAATCAATTCATTGTCAAGAATTCAATTCAATAGTATAACATAGGAAGATCTTTTATCCATACTCAATCCAAAATACCGTTTTGGATTGAGTCGGAAATACCCATTATTAGGTTTTCATCTTTCTTTTCTATAACCTATCATCTTCCTTATACAACTCTCCTACTTATACATACAATTATTACATATAATTATGAGGTATCATATGACGGGTATTCTCTGGGTCATACACAGATCCAAACAGTATAAGTGAAACGGAAAAACGAAAAGATTCTTAAGTAAAAAAATTGAATATTCCAACAAATTTCATTTTCTAATACTAATAAAAGAAAAAGACACTGCTTGGTCAGTCTTTTATTTTATGAATATCCTCTTTGGACGTATACATCCAAAATTCAGTATGCGATTTGAATGAGAATGAAATAGATTGTTTTCAATTAGTATTACTAATGGAAGATACCCCAAAAAAGCCGAAATTAGAAAGGATGTGCTTTAACCTGAAAAGCATTCTGCCGAAGTAATGAAATGAAAAGTTAAGTATCTCTTCCACTTAAATTACTGAATTGAATTGATAGTATGAATATAGCAATACTACCGATTGTACCAATCTACATATGTCTCTCCCTTATCAATCAGTACTAGTGGAAGAAATGGAAATTCCCGTATTTGTCTGATGACAAATGCAGAACAAAATCAAAAGAAATCAAAATTCTCTCCCGCACCGGGATTTTGCTCCCCGTCTTCCCTTTCGCAAAAAATAGAGAAATGAATTGAAAAATTCATCGGATCCTAGTTCGGGACTGACGGGGCTCGAACCCGCAGCTTCCGCCTTGACAGGGCGGTGCTCTGACCGATTGAACTACAATCCCAACGAGGTGTATAGCATACATATTCATATGGTTTCATAAGAACATTCTACTTATTATGTTGTACGGATTATCAGTAACTAATGATTACCCATTTTTAACAATCAAATAAAAAATAAACCTTTCAATGAGAAAAAGTTGACCCTTTCTCTTTTTTTCTACGGATCGGTCATTTCTTTTCTGTAGAACAAATTGGTTCTATCATACTCATGTCATGGAGCGGTGCATTTTTGGGCCGAGCTGGATTTGAACCAGCGTAGACATGTCGCCAACGAATTTACAATCCGTCCCCATTAACCGCTCGGGCATCGACCCAGGAAGAATTCCTTCTAGGCTAATTGATAATCCACGATCAATTTCCTTTTGAAGTACCCTACCCCCAGGGAAAGTCGAATCCCCGCTGCCTCCTTGAAAGAGAGATGTCCTGAACCGCTAGACGATGGGGGCATATCTGCCCGACCGTCATAATACTATGATGATAGTATGAACAGTTTTTTGGAATTGTCAATATAATCGAATGGTATGGCTAGATATGAATAGTCTTTCTATTTTATGATTCTATAGAATTGTAACATTTTTGTGTTTGTTTGTTTGATGCTTCATGAATGAAGCATCCCATACTATTCGATATAATGAAAGGGAGTATAGGATTGCTTCAGTTCAGGCAATGATTGATCTGACAGAAAAGGGATAGTGAGGGTAAAATCTCATTTCATTTTCTTCAATTTTCACTTATTGATTCGTTTCTCGTTCAGATGAAATAAAATATAATATGTCTATCACTATCTCACACTAAGATTGAATAGGGCCCTTTTAACTCAGTGGTAGAGTAACGCCATGGTAAGGCGTAAGTCATCGGTTCAAATCCGATAAAGGGCTTTTTCATGAAACTCAAGCCTTAGTCTTTGTTTTTCAGCAGAGAATAGAGATATTGTTATAGTTGAGTTGATATAAAAAAAGGTAAGTGGACCTGACCCATTGAATCATGACTATATTGGCTATTCTGATATTTAAATTCGATATATATAGTAAGAAATTGGAGAAGCGATCTTTTTTTCCTCGAACCACACAAGAATTTGTCGATATTTCTGATTTTTTATTTCTTCTTGTTAATGGATGCTCCACAGGAATAAATCGCCATTATTTTTCAATACATATAAAAAAGTATATTATATATATATATATATATATATATATATATATATATATATATATATATATATATATATATATATATATATATATATATATATATATATATATATATTCTATTTTATATTATATAATATTAATATATTTTATATTTCGAAAATCTATCCATATCTTTCCTTGATTTCAGAATCCGATATTGTTTTGTTGTTCTGTTCCAGCAATGCGATAGCGAACGAATGCGAGAAAAGGGCTTTCATTTCCAGTCTACCATTATTTAATATTGAATTTAGGGGCAGGGAAAAAGGAATTTTTTTTACCCGTTAAAAGATATACTTTGGAATATGAGTCAGAGGACAATTCAGGGTTCAAATGGTTATATACTATAGTAAGGAGCAAGGACTAGAGTAAGGACTAATCGAATCAAATTCATAGATTTACTTAGATTTACTTAGATCAGTTTATGGACCAATAGAAAATAAAAAAGAAGAATTTGTATCTTCGAAACCCATTATTTTATTGTATTTTATTGTAAGGGGCATTGAACGAAGAATTATCCATAAATAATCGAACTGTCGCATGCCCTGCAAATGAAGTGTTCGGAAATGGTTGAAGTGGTTGAATAGGAGGATTACTATGACTATAGCTCTTGGTAAATTTGCCAAAGAAGAAAAAGATTTATTTGATATTATGGATGATTGGTTACGGAGGGACCGTTTCGTTTTTGTAGGCTGGTCCGGCCTATTGCTCTTTCCTTGTGCTTATTTCGCTTTAGGAGGCTGGTTCACAGGTACAACTTTTGTAACTTCATGGTATACCCATGGATTGGCCAGTTCCTATTTGGAAGGCTGTAATTTCTTAACCGCTGCAGTTTCTACCCCCGCAAATAGTTTAGCACATTCTTTGTTGCTACTATGGGGCCCTGAAGCACAAGGAGATTTTACTCGCTGGTGTCAATTAGGAGGGCTGTGGACTTTTGTGGCTCTCCATGGTGCTTTCGGATTAATAGGTTTCATGTTACGACAATTCGAACTTGCTCGATCTGTTCAACTGCGACCTTATAATGCAATTGCTGTTTTTGTTTCTGTATTCTTGATTTATCCACTGGGTCAATCTGGTTGGTTCTTTGCGTCCAGTTTTGGTGTAGCAGCTATATTTCGATTCATCCTCTTCTTCCAAGGGTTTCATAATTGGACATTGAACCCATTTCATATGATGGGAGTTGCCGGAGTATTAGGCGCTGCTCTGCTATGTGCTATTCATGGTGCTACTGTCGAAAATACTTTATTCGAAGATGGTGACGGTGCAAATACATTCTGTGCTTTTAACCCAACTCAAGCCGAAGAAACTTATTCAATGGTCACTGCTAACCGTTTTTTGTCCCAAATCTTTGGGGTTGCTTTTTCCAATAAATGTTGGTTACATTTCTTTATGTTATTTGTACCAGTCACTGGTTTATGGATGAGTGCTCTTGGGGTAGTCGGTTTGGCTTTGAACCTACGTGCCTACGATTTTGTTTCCCAAGAAATCCGCGCTGCAGAAGATCCTGAATTTGAGACTTTCTACACCAAAAATATTCTCTTAAATGAAGGTATTCGTGCTTGGATGGCGGCTCAGGATCAGCCTCATGAAAACCTTATATTCCCTGAGGAGGTTCTACCCCGTGGAAACGCTCTTTAATGGAACTTTAGCTTTCGCTGGTCGTGACCAAGAAACCACCGGTTTCGCTTGGTGGGCTGGGCATATGTTAATACTATACCGTAGTTTTCAACAGCAGCTTCTCTAAAAAAAATTCGTGTGCCGCTATTTTGAGTAACAGCATCAGTTAACATATTCTCAATCGTGTACTTTATGTCACTTGAAAATAAATACAAGTGTGAAAAAATCCTATAGATGATGTCGCTATTCCTAATAACGGCATTCTCATTACAGATGTCGTTGTTAGGGATAGCGGCATCAGTTATAAGATTTTTGCATATAAATATTGGCCCCCTCTTCTCCTTCTTCTTTCACTTTAGATCTATTTCTCTTATCTTTCTCACGCCCAAAACCCAAAAAGCCTAGATGCCGCTATTGAAAACCTTGTAACTCTCCTCCTTCATATCTTAAACAAATTCTCATAATACTCATCATTAAACCCTAATTGTGAACAATTCCTTAGTTGAACTCTTCTTTTAAATTAGCATGGTAACAATTTGTTCACTAATTCTCAACATGATCATTGCATATTATGCTAGCATGGATTCTACATATATCTCATTCAATTTATACTACTCATTTAAACTATTACTCACTTGGAATTCGGTGCAAATTTTTCTGCAAATCTCCTCGGTCTCGAAATTGTGGTAGGTATTCGGAAACCCTTAATTCCTTTGAATTTATCGACTTTGTTGATTGAGATTTATATTAAGAGTGTAGTATATGAGAATTAGTTGTGGAGATTGATATGATTTGTAGTATCCTATGAATAAGAATAGATTTTGGTGGTGGGAGAATTGACAATGTAGTATAATATTTGTTGGAGAAATTTGTATAAACTAGAATTGATACATTTGTAAAAGTTAATCAGTTATATATTTATGTATGAATGAATGTTGATATGAGATGTGTTTATATATAAATATGTAGTTTATAGAGATGTTGTGGTGAGTTTGTTATATGTGCAAATAGTTTGATATGAGTATTGTCAAATTTTGGGTTATCTTGTCTGAAAATTTATTAAAGTTGACACATGTTTTATTAATTTAAAATTCATTACACATCATTTATTGAACAAGTTCTTTTTGTTAATTTTGTTGAACAAGCCTCAAATTTTGTTAATTTGACTCAAAAATAATTTTGTTGACACATAGTTTATTAATTTGGAACTCATGACACATCATTTATTAATTTTGTTTATGACACATTATTTATTGTTGTTGACAGAGAAATTGATGCTGGCCAACTATCTTCTTCGCTTGCACTAGGTGCGTCGCCTTCCGCCGCACATGGAGGTCCGGGTCCACTAGACCTAACCCTACTATATTTGCAAGAATAGCATAGGTCTCAAACTGTGTGGAAGAGAGAGGATAGGAATGTAACACCCTAGATTTTTAAATAATATTTTTGAGATTAATAAATGAATTAAAATGATTTTTGATAATTTAATTTAATAATTAAAATGATTTAATAAATATTTTTCGTAAACTCGCAACGACTATGAGTTTCGATCCACTCAGTGTCGGTCAATAAGATTCTTCTTGGATAAGATAAACAGTTGGTGCCCGTGCTAGTGCAAATGAACTTCTAGAATAAAATGAATCTATGTAAGGTTGACAATCAATTGTACAGGAGGCACAAGTGGCCAATACATGAGAACATAGAATGTGATAGAGTTGGAATTTTCCACAAGTGCACGTACGACTCTCGAGGTCAACAGTGTGTCAATATCCACCCTTTCGATGACCATTACCCATTCTAATGTCAGTTTTAACTCTGAAAACACCATATTAGTTATTAAATATTATAGCCTCATACAAATTTGATTTCTCACACCGTAAATCGATAATGTTGTGCCTTCACTTATGCCTCACGCTGTAAATCAATAATTTGATTTCTCATTATCTCAATTATGGCTCTTGGTGTTACTCCTAATTGTGCCTTCACAATATTCAATATCATCGTTGATACAATCATAGAATTAATTTTACTATGATCATGATTCAATGTCGGATTCACACATGTATGTGGACCTTCAATGTTCTTCACCATGAAAAAGATCGGCATTTTGGAACAATTGCACGCAATCTCCATGGACAACCCACTACATTTACAAGTTCTGGATTTTCTACAATTTCCTCAGGTGAATGTTTGATCGGTGCGTATTTACATCTGACATATTATAAACTAGTGGTCGATTTGACGTCACGAATTCTTGATGGTTCTTCACGGAGTACATCTTCAATTGATGTTGTATACTCTATTTAGTTGGAAATCATTGACCTATGGAGAGTTCATCCGTGTTCGAAGAGCCGATGGAAGACTGTGCATGTTCATGTACGGTCGCACAGGACATCCATTCACTCGATTGAACTTCATGTACAAATGCACTAATGGATTGATTTGGAACACCACATTGTTAATCGGCACATGAACGTTGACATCATTAACCATAGCTTCATCGGCATCCCCCTCCTCCTCAACTTCAAGACTTTGATCATTATATTCATCCTCTTCTACCAAATAGTTATTTACATCAGCGTTGTCAATGTCTTGCATGACCATATTGGTGTGGACAATATTTTGTGTCGAGGTAAACGGATGTACCGGCTCATATTCAGTGGCAATAGGTTATGTTGACATTGTGTTAATATCTTCTTGTGTATTTGGTATTCTTGTATGTGACTCGGCAGATGGTTTCAAACTCCTAACGGGGCTTGGACTTGGAATAACAACTGATCTAGTGTTTGGAAGCTTTATTTGCTCAATATATAACTCCAACGAATTCCAACTACAATTTGGATCAAGTGTCCTAGCAGTCATGGACCTCAAAGAATTTTCATTTCTTCGACCGACAGACAGGGAACCCCCCTCTTCTTCTTTTCATGTACGTGGGTTGCCTACCCCGTCCCGACCTAACCCTGCAACATCATTATCTCCGGGTTTGTTGGTCTCACTATCTACGGGAACCACCAAGAAATATTGCCCTTCTCCTTTACTGACAGCATAACGGACTTTGATTTTGACACTCAATTCACCTCTATTCCAATTCGTAACTTCAAATATCTTATCTACTAGTTGTGAGTATATAAAGTTACGGGGAGCCCAAATAATGACTAGTTCAACATCGCTATAACAATATACAATCTTCAGATCTCAAATTATTTCACCCCCAAAATATAACCAAATAGGTATATCATATTTCATACCTAAACATAAAGATTCACACATATTCAATTCATTAACTACTCATAAGCAAATTCTATACATACATATAAAACATATGGTTATAATAATGCATTCAAATTAGACCGTACCTTGGATAGCGTGAAAATACATCTTGGATGAAGAATGAGGTGACCCAATACAATGTTGGAGATTTTGAGAATAGGGGAGTTGAATTTAGGTGGGAGAGGGAGAGGGAGAGTGAGGAGGTAAGAGATATGAAGTTTGAAATGAAACAATTGTGGGATTTTAGGTTTTAGGGTTTTAGGGTTTTAGGGTTTTTTGGTTTCGGGAGTGGGAGATGGGAAACAGATCTAAAGTGAAAGGGAATGAGAAGAGGGGGCCACCATTTATATGCAAAAAATTCTATAACTGATGTCGTTATCCCTAACAACGGAATCTGTAATGAGAATACCGTTGTTGGGAATAACGGCATCATCTATAGGATTTTTTTCACATTTGCATTTTTTTTCAAGTCACATAGAGTTTATGATTGAGAATAAGTTAAATGATACCGTTACTTCAAATAGCGACACGCGAAAGAAAAAAAAATAGAGATGCCGCTATTAAAATAACGACATAGAATTAACCTATGTTGTTATTTCAATAACGGTTAATGTCGACATGTCTAATATTGGGTCAGTTAGATAAATATTTTTGAAAGTGGATCAGATTAGTCAATATTTTCCAAAAAGTGGGTTAGTACGGAGGAAAAAATTTGTCTTGACTTGTCTTCCTCCAAAGTTATAAAACGTTTCATGCCTATGAAATTGATGTAAAGTTGTATGAAATTGATGTAAAGTTGTAAACAATTCTCACCCTCAAAAAAGTAAAGAAATTAATGTAAAGAATTCATGTGTCTGTCATTTTTTTCATGCTCATTTATCGGGAAAGATACCGTAACTTATTCTATCTCAAACTTTACTTCTCTGAAACTGCTTGTTCTACCACTTCGCTAACAATTACAAATTTTTTTCCCCGCTTTTTTCAGTTTTTATCAATTATCATGGTCTAGTTGTCATCTCATTAATAAAATATAAGGTAGCCATTTAATCATTTATCCGCCAATAAAAAGAGGCTTACAAGCGAGTAAAAGATTTACAATTACATTAGAGAGCGATATTATAAGTTACTGTGTGTTAAAAATCAATTAATGGGAATGTCTCTCCATTATCCCATTTTTTTCACTAATCTCATGATTTCCATGTTCTCCACTCACCATTTACTCTGTATTTGTCCTTTCAACTTCTTTTGTAAGTCTATAAATAGGTTTGTATAGACTTGAAGAAAAGATGGGAATAAAATTTATACTCTATTCTCTTGTTTCTTATATTTTCTAGCATCGTCTCTATTATTTTTACAATACGTTATCAGCACGAGGCTCTACTTCAACTATTCGAGGTATTTTTTTTGTTCATAATTATTTCAATTATATTTTATTTTTTATACTCATATTATAATATTAAAGTCACTATAACTAAGTATGCTCTACACTCGCCATTCAATTGGATCTTGTGTATTAGAAAAGTTATAGTTTGATCTAATATTATTATTTTTTTCTAATTGCACTTTTTTTATATATATATTTTGGTCACTATAACTAAGTATGCTATACACTCGCCATTCATTTGGATTTTGTGTATCAGAAAAGTTATAGTTTGATCTAATTTTTTTTTCTAGTTGCTATATATATATATATATATATATATATATATATATATATATATATATATATATATATAGTTTCGTCATGTCGAACCTTGTCAAGCTTGAATTTGAAGCTTTTGATATTGCCGGCAAGAATTACTTGTCGTGGGTGTCGGATGCGGAGATCCATTTGGATAAAACATCCAACCATGATAAGGCGAAGGCAATAATATTTCTTCGCCATCACCTTCATGAGGGGTTGAAAGTTGAATACCTCACGGTCAAAGATCCTGTAGATCTTTAGAAATCACTAAAAGAGAGGTATGATCATCAGAAAACTGTGATTCTTCCGAAAGCACGTTACGACTGGATGCATCTCCGTTTTCAAGATTTTAAATCTGTTAGTGAGCATAACTCGGCTATTTTTCGAATTAGTTCACAAATAAAATTATGTGGTGAAACTGTTACTGATTCTGATATGATGGAAAAAATATTATCCACGTTTCATGCATCTAATGTGCTCTTGCAACAACAATACTGTGAAAAGGGTTTTACAAAATACGGAGATTTGATATCATGTCTTCTTGTTGCTGAGCAAAATAATGAGTTATTGATGAAAAATCACGAGTCTCGTCCGACTGGCTCTGCTCCATTCCCTGAAGTGAATGTGATAGCATTCAATAATAATCGTGGTCGTGGTCATGGCCGAGGCCGCGGACGAGGAAGAGGAAGAGATTATTTCCCCGGTGGTCGAAGTAACCACAATGTTAGGATGAATCACGAGGAAACAATGATGGTGGCATGAATAAGAAGATGAAGGAAAGCATCTGCCACCGATGCAGGATGCAAGGCCATTGGTCGCGTACTTGTCGTACTCCCAAGCATTTTGTTGATCTTTATCAAGAGTCGTTGAAGAACAAACGAAAGAATGTTGAAGCAAATTTCATTGCTGACGACTCTAATGATTTCACCGAAGGCCTCGATGATCTAATGCACCTGGATGCAGCTAATTTCCTTATCCATCCTGAAGATGGAAGTGACCAGAAGTGATCAAGATGCTTATGATATTCGAAGTTTCTTTATGCGTGTTATTTTGTTTCTATGTTTAAGTTTGCTATGAACTATGTTTTATTCAGTTTTGTTAAAGTTTTTCTTTAGCTTAATTTTATTTCAAATTAATGTCATTCTTCATTATTATTATATGCCTTATATTACTTTCAAGTTTATTTATTCGCATTTTTTTTCTTTATCTAGATTATGAATATGTATCAATCCAAGATCCAAGTTGGGGATATATGTCTTGCAAACAGTGCTACTACACACACCATTCTTAAAGATAAGAAATATTTTTCTAATCTGAGAAATGATCAAGCACATGTCAATACCATATCAGGCTGTGCAAAGATAACTGAAGGCTCCGGAAGAGCAAATTTTATAATGCCCGAAGACACAAAATTCATAATTGAAAATGCATTATTTTCGCCTAAGTCTCAAAGAAACTTATTAAGTTTTAGAGATATTCGTCAAAATGGATATCATATTGAGACTATGTATGAAAGAGGAATTGAATATCTTTGTATTACCTCAACTATGATGGGCAAAAAGTATGTGTTAGAAAAATTACCAGCTTTCTCATCTGGATTGTATTATACAACTATAAGAATGGTTGAATCATATAATACAATAAATATGAAGTTTACTGATACTGTAAACCAGAAGTTTACAGATATATTTAAGGTTCGACATGATCGGTTAGGTCATCCCGGTGCAACGATGATGCGAAAATTATCGAGAAATCATGTGGTCATTCATTGAAAAACCAGAAGAGTTTTCAATCCCATGAATTTTCTTGTGTTGCTTGTTCCAAAGGAAAGATAATTACAAGGCCCTCACAAGCCAAAATAAAGAACGAATCACTATCATTTTTAGAACGAATTCATGGTGATATATGTGGTCTGATTCATCCCCCGTGTGGACCGTTTTGGTATTTTATGGTTCTAATTGACGCATCAACTCGATGGTCACATGTGTGTTTATTATCATCTCGTAATTTGGTTTTTGCAAGATTACTTGCACAAATAATTCGGTTGCGGGCACATTTTCCTGAATATTCGATAAAGACAATTCGTCTTGATAATGCTGGTGAATTTACATCCCAATCTTTTATGAATTATTGTATGTCAATTGGGATAAAAGTGAAACATCCAGTAGTCTATGTTCATACTCAAAATGGTTTGGCAGAATCATTTACAAAATGGATCCAATGGATTGCTAGACCAATGCTTATGAAATCAAATCTCCTTGTTTGGGCCTGGGGACATGCTGTTTTACATGCAGCACAACTTATACGCATCCAGCCAACCAGTTATAATGATAATTGTCCCTTACAATTGGTACATGGTCAGGAACCAAATATTTCCTATTTACGAATTTTTAGATGTGCGGTATATGTCCCAATTAATCTACCACAACGCACAAAAATGGGACCTCAAAGGAGGACGGGAATATATGTTGGGTATGAATCTCCATCTATAATCAAGTATATTGAACCGACGACTGGAGATTTGTTCACTGCAAGGTTTGCAGATTGTCACTTTGATGAATCACTATTCCCAACATTAGGAGGAGATAATAAACAGTTGAAAAAGAGATTTCATGGAATGAATTATCATTGAAAAGTTTAGATCCTCGAACAAAAGAAAGTGAATTAGAAGTTCAAAGGATAATTTATTTGCAAGGTATTGCAAATCAACTGTCAAACGTATTTACTGACCACAAAAGAGTAACAAAATCTCATATTCCAGCAGTAAATGCTCCTGTCAAAATTGATGTCCCTGAAGGACAACCTATAATTGCTAGTAAGTCTAAGGCACGCTTGAAGCGTGGTAGACCACTTGGTTCCAAAGATAAACATCCTTGAAAAAGAAAAGGAGCAAACAACCATGACTGTCAAATCGAGGATGTCTCTCCAGAAGAGACCATTGACATAGTTAATAATAAAGAGAATCAGGTACCTGAAATAAATGAAAATGAAGAGATCTCGATTAACTATGT
This sequence comes from Hemerocallis citrina, assembly GCA_017893485.1. Classification (NCBI taxonomy): domain Eukaryota; kingdom Viridiplantae; phylum Streptophyta; class Magnoliopsida; order Asparagales; family Asphodelaceae; genus Hemerocallis; species Hemerocallis citrina. The sequence goes on along the minus strand of CM030362.1, from coordinate 60,125,076 downwards.
CATTACAGAAAGAAGATGGGACCGGAATAATATAATTGTCAACAATATTTTTGTATATAATATAGCGCGCGATATCATAAATGAAAACGAGGATCATGAACCTACCTCTGTGGAAGTGTAGAAATAGAAATAATTGGCCAAAATGGAAAGAGGCAATTAAGTCTGAATTAGACTCGTTTGAAAAACGAGGAGTTTTTAGACCTGTAGTCCAAACACCAAAAGAGATCAAACCAGTAGGCTATAAATGGGTATTTGTACGAAAAAGAAATGAACGAGAGGAGATTACTAGATATAAAGTACGACTTGTCGCACAAGGTTTTACCCAGATACCTGGTGTTGATTATGAAGAGACATATTCTCCTGTGGTGGATGCAATAACATTTCGATATTTGATATGTCTGGCAGTGCATAAAAAACTTGAAATGCGCCTCATGGATGTGGTCACGACCTATTGTATGATTCGTTAGACCATGATATATATATAAAAATTCCTGAAGGATTTAAAGTGTCAGAAGCACATAATGATAATTCCCAAGAAATTTACTTAGTTAAATTAAACAAAGCGTTATATGGATTGAAACAATCAGGACGGATGTGGTATAACCATCTGAGTGAATTTTTAATAAAAGAGGGTTATAATAATGATCCTATATGCCCATGTGTGTTTATAAAAAGTTTAGGATCAAAATTTGTTATAATTGCTGTTTATGTTGATGATTTAAATATCATCGAAACTCCTGAAGAGTTATTACAAGTCGTGCAATGTTTAAAGAGAGAATTTGAAATGAAAGACCTTAGAAAAACAAGATATTGTTTAGGTCTTCAAATTGAACATTTGAAAGATGGGATTTTCTTGCATCAATCCACTTATCTGGAAAAAGTACTTAAAAGGTTTTACATGGATAAAGCTCATCCCTTAAATACTCCCATGGTAGTGAGTTCATTAGATATTAATAAAGATGTGTTTAGACCTCGTGAGGAATATGAAGAACTACTTGGTCCTGAAGTACCATATCTTAGTTCCATTGGAGCATTGATGTATCTTGCTAACAATACGCGTCCTGATATATCTTTTGCAGTAAATTTATTGGCAAGATATAGTTCCTCACCAACTCGAAGACATTGGAATGGTGTGAAACATATATTTAGATATCTTCGAGGGACCATGGATATGGGCTTGTATTATTCTAACATGTCCAAATCAGATTTAATTGGGTATGCAGATGCAGGATATTTATCTGATCCACATAAAGCCCGTTCTCAATCAGGATATGTGTTCACCTGCGGAGGAACAGCAATTTCATGGCGTTCAAAGCAAACACTAGTAGCAACTTCAACTAATCATGCAGAAATATTGGCAATCCACGAGGCAAGTCGTGAATGTGTTTAGTTGAGGTCGATATCTCAATATATCCGGGGAACGTGTGGCCTTTCAATCAATAAAGATATCCCCACAACCTTATTTAAAGATAATACAGCATGCATAGCTCAGCTAAAGGATGGCTACATCAATGGTGATAAAACTAAGCATATCTCACCAAAGTTCTTTTTCACTCATGATCTTCAACAAAAGGGTGAAATAAGTGTTCAGCAGATAAAGTCAAGTGAGAATCCAGCAGATTTGTTCACTAAGGCTCTACCCACAACAACATTTGAAAAGATGGTAAACATGATTGGGATGCGTCGTTTGAAAGATCTAAAAGGATAATCTTTTCAGGGAGAGAAAAGATATGCATTGCACTCTTTTTCCCTTCATCAAGTTTTGTCTCATTGGATTTTCTTGGTAAGATTTTTAATGAGGCAGTATCGAGGCATATTCTTATCCACAATTACGAGACATTCAAGGGAGAGTGTTAAAAATCAATTAATGTGAATGTCTCTCCATTATCTCATTTTCTCCACTAACCCCATGATCTACATGTTCTCCACTCACCATTTACTCCATGTTTGTCCTTTCAACTTCTTTTGTAAGCCTATAAATAGGCTTGTATAGACTTGAAGAAAAGATGGGAATAAAATTTGTACTCTATTCTCTTGTCTCTTATACTTTCTAGCATCGTCTCTATTATTTTTACAATACTGGGTGTGTTTTTCTTATTTCATTTTCCTTTTTAAAATGACCATCCATTTGAGAAGCTTCAAGTACTAAGAGCATCCATAATGGTGGTCGTTATTTTTTGGCAAAATAGCAAATGAGAAATAGAAATTTTGAAGAGTGCCACACTGGTTCATTTGTCGAATTTGGAGATTGCTATTTTTTTTATCTGACGGAACATGTTCCGTCCGAGAGGTATTTTTGTAATTTAAATAAAATTAAAAAGTGTTAGTTATTAAATAGTCATTAGTTAATTAATTAGTGATTAAAATAATATTAAATCATATCTAAATTAATAAAGTAAGTGATTAGTGGGTATGTGGGGGGTGATTAGTGGGCTTTGAAAGCGACTTTGCACACAAACGAGACATGTTGTTCCGTCTCTCCATTTTTGAGCTCAGACGGCACATGTCCCGTCTGATGCATTTCTTAATTTTTTTCTTTTTGTGACGGAACAACATGTTCCGTCTGATACTTTTAAAAAAAAAAAAAAAATCATAGACGAAACAACATATGTCGTCCAATACTATTAAAAAAATAAAAATTATTAGGTACGGAATAACATGTTTTGTCCTCTATATTTTGAGAATCGCCGAAAATTTTTTCATATTTGAGAGGTTAGTGTAGTAAAATTGTCAAAAACTGGCAATTTAAGAAACCAATGGGGTTGCATTTTTCACAAAAAATAGCAAAATGGCAAATTTCAAAGACAGACCACTGTGGATGCTCTAAGTTCATTCTTTTGCCACTATCATTTTTCATGATTTTTTTTTTCCCTGGGGGGAGGAATTTCCTCAGTAATCTTTTCATAATGACATTTTTTTACACTAGGAGAATTCTCACAAACAGACATTCCAGAACTTTTTTTTGTAGAAAAGCAAGGAATCATTGATGGCATGGAATTGGTGTAAAGCTTGCATTGATTGCTAAAGGAAAGAGGGATACAGAGCTGATAGTGGAAAGATATGGCAGGTCCCAGGTAGTGTCATATGTGTACTAGATTTGTTGTCCACGGCACGTTTTCGAAATGATACATCATGTAAAAAGTTTTGTAAACAATAAAACAATAATTATGTAGCTCAAGTTTGAATAGTATGACAATAATTAGTTATAAATAAAAGTCCATGTTTCCATTAGTATATATTGAAATATAATTATAAATGGGGGTATAAAATCCAGCTTTTTATAATTTTGAAGATGAAAAATGATGAAATTTAACTATTGAGGAGATATTTGATATTTTCAAAGTAACATGAGTAATAAAAAAAACATAAAAAATCTAAAAATTTACAAACCTGAAATCTGAGTAACTAAATTTCTGAGTAAATATATAGAGAGAGAGAGAATGAGAGAGAGAGAGAGAGAGAGAGAGAGAAATAAATAAATAAATAAATGAGTTGTTGTTTTTTTTTTTTTTTTGAGGGGGGGGGGGGGGGGGGGGGGGGATTTGCTTTTTGGGCCAAAACTTTTGGGAGGAAAAATATGTTCTGAGAGCTTGAATCTGAATCATTGATTTCCTCATTATTGAAGGAGAGACACTTGATAGCTTTCTTTGTGTTTTATTATATAGACTAGATTTTTCCGTGGCCACGTGACTATAGCACGTCTTTAGAACAATACAGCATGTGAAAAGCAACAATTATGTAACTTTTTCTTCAAAAAAACAATTATGTAACTGAAGTTTGAATAGTATGACAATAATTAGTTGTAAATAAAAGTCCATGTTTCTATTAGTATATGGTGAAAAATAATTATAAATTGGGGTATAAAGGTCCATGTTTCTATATATATATATATAAAAGAGAGAGAGAAATAAATAAATAAATAAATGAGTTGGGTTTTTTTTTGGGGGGGGGGGGGGGGGGGGGGGGGATTTGAATTTGAGTTTTGGGGGAAAATGTATTTTTAGTGAGGTTAGATCTGGGCCTTTGATTTTGGGGAAATTGAATGAAAGCTACTTGATAGCTTTCTTTGTGTTTTATTATACAGATATAAATGGGTAATACTACATCTACTACCAAATCTATTACTTTTCTCTTTGTTACTTTAGGTGGCACACTACTATTGGATGTTTCTACCACTTACTCTACAATAACCTCCACTAAGAGCATCCACAGTCGTTTGCTAAATACTCAAAAATTAGAAATAGCTTTAGGAAATAGGCATGTAGTTGTTCGCTAAAAACTCAAAATTTAGAATAGGAATCTACAGTAGGCTGCTAAAGTTAGAAGTTGGTTTTGACGATTGCTAAATATAGGGGACGGAGGATGTTAATCCGTTTGAGGGTTGGGACGGATGAAGATCATCCGTTTGGTCAGTTGTTGACTTTTTAATTTTATTTTATTTTTTTGAATTTTTTTTAATAATTTTAAACCAAAAAAAAAAGTCAAAACTAACCAAACGGATGATCTTCATCCGTTTGGTATGGTTTTGACTTTTTTTTTAATTTTTTTGATTTTTTTTTAATGTTTAAAATCACCGAATAACTATTAAAAAAAATTACAAAGACGGATGATGTTCATCCATCGTTTTTGATTTTAAGATTTAGACGACTGCAGCGTGCTACTTCTATTGCTATTTCTAAATGCTATCTTTAGTAATGAGAATAGAAAACGACTGTGGATGCTTTAATAGTGTATATATACTAGATTTGTCCATGGTACGTGCCTACGACACGTTTTTAGAACGATACAACATATGAAAAGTCTTGTAAACAGTAAATCAACAATTATGTAGTTGAAGTTTGAATAGTATGACAATAATTAGTTGTAAATAAAAGTCCATGTTTCCATTAGTATACGGTGAAAAATAATTATAAATTGGGGTACAAAAGTCCATGTTTTCATATATATATATATATATATATAGGGAAGTCTTCCGTTGTGCACCACCTATGGTGCACACGGCATGTGCACTCGGCCTTCCCGCCTGTAGGGTTTCGGGGCACAAACGCAGCGAAAAAGACAGATCCGAAACCCTAACCCTAGGATCCGTGTATAAGAATTGGCTAATAATGGAGAAATAAAATTTTACCTTTCGGAGCTTTCGAAGGCTGAAAGATGGAGGTTGCAATCACCACGCAGCCCTAGTAGCTAGATCCGCGTCTCTAAGGCAGTCCACACGAACGTCCGATCGTCCAACGATCAAGGGAGCCGGTACTAGCCGATGATCCTTGCCTCTCTCTCTCTCTCTCTTTTACCTCTCAACAGTTGAGCGGCTAGGGTTTCTGTGAAAACGGATTTGTCAAAAGATCCGAATCAACTAATACATCTCTATGTATTTATAGGGAGAGATAAGAGGTGGGCTTAACCGTAATCAGTTTGGCTTCTGATAAGACCAATCTGATTTGGTTTTATCATTTAAATTCGAATTAACCATAATCAGTTTGGCTTCTGATAAGACCAATCTGATTTGGTTTTATCACTTAAATGATTCGAATTATCCTTTAATTAATTAAGTCCAACTCAATTAATTAACTAATTTCGAATCACTTAATTTAAATTCCGAATTTAAACTAATACTCCTTTTAAACGTTCTAAGTGTGTGACCCTATAGGTTATTATTACGTTGGCAATAATTTTATTATCTTATAATAAAATTATAAACAATGAGCGGCATCTAGTAATACATCATTGCTACCCAAGTAATAACAATAATTGGTGATTCAATTAAACCTTTCGTGATTAATGTTTCCATGTAATATAATCCTTTTAACCTTGATATTATAGATTAAACTAGAGGCATGGGACGTGTCATCCTCTTAATAATTTAATCTTTATTTTCTTGATCGATGAGTAGACTATCCAAACAAATCAATATTTGAGCATGGCCATGCATTTCATAGTCTCACTCAAACAAGAGGCCGATAATATCACTCCTAAAATTAGGAGGGTTAAATTCCCTCTAGATCATTCATATTTCTCACACGATTCATAATGAACCCAATAATTATCTTTATCATTACCCGATTAAAGATAACTTTTGATAGAATCAAAGTACATTAATTCTCGTGTAGAAATATAATGATTTCAGGTCAGAGGACCATTACACCATTATCACAGTGAGATTACTTATGACACTTATTAATTCATTCCATGTAGAATCTCACAGTGGGTCTGTCCAGTACAATGTACTCTTACATTTACCTATGTATTGATTTTAGTATCTCTATACTAATGACCCATGAGAAGTGGTCATCAATCAATCAACATACTAGTCTCAATGTATTATTACTGTCCTAATAATAATAATACTCGACTAGGGACATTTAAGATTATTATACTATATATAATCTCAAGTTCATATAGTTCGTATTAATAATCTAAGGACATTTATCATGCTAGTAATTATATCGCAGTAAATACGAAGCATAATAAATTATTAATATAAAAAGAACATAATGTCAATAATACTGATTACATAATATCATTGTATTGCCTCTAGGGCACCTACACTAACACCGCCTTCGTATCGACGATCCGAACTGTTCACATTGATCTACACATCTAAATTAGTATAAATATGTAAAATCAAATCATTTGAAATTTATTTGCTCATCCATTGAAGTGTTACAAAATTGTATGGCTGAAAATCATTATTTTTATAGTCACATGATGGATGGGCAAATGAATTTCAAAATGATTTGATTTTATATATTTATATTAATTTAGATATGTAGATCAATGTGAACGGTTCGGATCGTCGATACGAAGGCGGGAAGGCCGAGTGCATACGAGTGCACACGAAGGGGTGGTGCACAATGGAAGATCTCTCTCTCTCTCTCTCTCTCTCTCTCTCTCTCTCTCTCTCTCTCTCTCTCTCTCTCTCTATATATATATATATATATATATATATATAGGGAAATACTTAATTGAAAACGCAAATATTGTGAAAACCCGTGAAAGCAACCTGGGCCGTTATTAGGTTATAATGCATTATAACTGTGGTAGGGTAAAAATGGCCTGGAGGCCCTACCAGGGCCCAATACAACTCTCACTCAAGAAAGGTAAAAATAGCAATCTAGTTCGGCCTCGAACCACCGCAGGGTCGGCGCCGAACCTCAGGTTCACCCCCGCAGAACTGGCCTCCTCGTATCCGACGGGCTTCAGCGGTCCTCGGCCTCCGATCCGTGACAGCCCCACGGGCCGTCCCCCCTCTCTGGCGAAGCAGGGGGATGACCTGGCACAGCCTAGGCCCTCCGATTCTCTCAGAAGCACAGAAGACCCACGATCAGCCATGTCAGCTCCAAATACCACCCAGGGTTTTGCCACGTTAGCCCTATACCGCTCCTGGTATGGCCACGTCTGCCCTAAACCCCCTGGGCCCTCTGCCACGTCAGGCCCATGGGCTTTCGGGTCCAGACCCGGCCCCCAAGCGGATCCAAACCCGGTTGGAATTCTCTATAAATACTAGACCCTCACCCACCTTTTCAGGTAATCAATCTTTTTCCACTTAAATTCACCTAGTTATTGCTACTCTCTCACAGAGACTGACTAGATCGTCGGAGGGTCCGCCACCGGGACAAACCCCGGTGTTTCAGGACCGTCTACAGGTACACAAGACCTCGGATCCAAATCCTCTGATCCGAGCCCAGATCTCCGAATCACCCCGAGGTCGCCACAGGTTCTGCCCGGTCAGCCGAGGGTCGTCAGACGAGCAGCTTTCTCCTTCAAATACAAATTAAGTCCGAACTCACACCTAGTGCATCTACACGTCTCCCAGAAATAAACCGCATCAGGTTGGCACCGTCTGTGGGAACACTGCTTCAGAAACCAACCCGAGCCCGACCGTCGAGCGACCTCGACAGCCGAACTTTCATGGCCTCCAAGGGCAAGGGGGCCGCCTCCTCCGTCAACCGGCGGGACACACCCCCACCAAACACCAATGCTGGGCCACGCGCATCAAGGCACGGAGATTCCCATCAGGGATCCCGGCGGAGCGCCACCCGTACAGTCCAGCCCGACCTACGGGGAGTAATCGTCAACCAACAGATTAGCCGCAGCAGGCGGGGGGCCGCTTCCAACCCGGCCCCGAACCATCCAAGACCGCCGCCCGAGGGACGGAGATCGGCACTCAGCCGCATCGGAAGGCAGCCTCCAGACCAACCACACCAGGTCGAGGGAGCCCCCGTCACTCACAAGGAGCTCCAAGACTTCCGGAGAGAAATTCTCGGGGCCCTCCGACGGACCCCCGGGGAGGAAACCCTCCACTCCCAAACAGGGTCGGATGTCGAGACCAGCGCATCGCGCCCTTCAACAAACCAGCCAGAAGACGATGGCATTCTCCTAAGACGCCTCCAAGAAATGGAGGATCGCCTCGATCATATGGGAGACGGCGACCGACGGGCGGCTCAGGGGTACAGACCTGTCCGACCTCCCTTCTCCGCCCCCATCCTCCAAGCGGAAATACCAAGGAATTTCCGACCACCTCAGTTCGAGACCTACGACGGCGAGGGAGATCCCGCTGATCACATGGAAGGTTTCAAAACCCTCATGATGATTCACAGCGCCTCGGATCCCCTGCTATGCCGAGCCTTCCCCGCCACGCTTCGGGGTCCAGCTCGTGAATGGTATTCGAAACTCACCCCCGGCTCCATTTACTCCTTCGACCAACTAGAGGGCAATTTCCTCGCCCACTTCGTCACCAGCCGGAAGGCGGAAAGGACTAGCGCTTCTTTACTTGGGCTCAAGCAGATAGAGGGAGAATCCCTCAGAGTGTTCGTCCGGAGATTTACCACGGAGGCGAGGTCGGTCTCCTCTCTTGATCCAGGCGTCGCCTCTGCGGCCTTTCGACACAACGTTCGTCATGGACAGCTGAAAGCTTCTCTGGCGAAGAGACCCCCCATCGACTTTCCCGATCTCCTCAACCGGGTCGAGAAATACATTAGGGCAGAAGAGGTCCTTAACCCTGAAGATACCAGGGAGGCCATCGGGAAGGGAAAGCGGAAGGTCGAAGCTGTCGAACCACCAAAGAAAGCTCCGAGGGACGCGGGGGCCGTGAAGAAGGTCCCGCCGGTCCCCTGCTTCGAAAGGTACACTCCCTTGACGCGTGACGTATCCGCCATCCTCTTAGAAATCGAAGACAAAGGCATTGTCCGACTACCCCCCCGATCTAATAACAATAAGAATCGAGATCAACGCTTCTACTGCCGCTTCCACAGAGATCACGGGCACGAAACTGACCAGTGCCAGGCCCTGAAAGACGAAATTGAGGAACTCATCTCCAGGGGGTACCTCCGAGAATTCACCAGAGAAGTCCCGCGGGATCGACGAGATACTAGGAACCGGAGGTCCTCGCCTCCGAACCCTACCCCAAACCGCATCCAGGGTCGGGATCCCGACTCCGAGGGAGCCACAGATACGCCCTTCATCTTGCACTGTGTCCACGGAGGGCCGATGGGAGGAAATTCAAACACTTCCCGAAAAGCCTTCATCCGGGAGGTGAATGCTGTCTACGACAGTCCCTCGCCCAAGCTACAACCGATGCCGGTCTCCTTCTCAGGAGAGGATCTTGAAGGCGTTCGCCTGCCCCACTGCGATGCCCTCGTCATTAATCTCCACATGGCTAATTGCGAAGTTCGCCGAATCCTCGTCGACAACGGCAGCTCGGTTAACATTCTTTTCCTCGAAGCCTTCGAGAATCTCAAGCTACCTAAAGGCAAACTCAAGCCGGCCGGATACACCTTGCATGGGTTCTCCGGCGTCCCTGTCATGATAGAAGGGGTTGTCACCCTCGACGTTACCGCAGGATCGGCTCCTGTCAAGAGGACCGAGTTCATGGACTTCATGATGGTCAACGTCAAGACGGCTTACAATGCCATACTCGGCCGACCCGGACTATGCTCCCTCCAAGCGGTGCCTTCGGCTTACCATCTGAAACTCAAATTTCCCACCCCGCAAGGAGTCGGCACCGTCCGAGGTAGCCAAGAAGCAGCGCGATCGTGCTACATGACCACCGTCGGGGGGGGGGGGGGTGTTCTCCCTCGACGCCGTCGAGTCCCAACCTGAGAGGGACGGCCCTGCTTCCAAACTGACACCGAGCGGGAGGAGACCCCAGTCGAAGCCAAGTACCTAATGACACTCCTCGAGGGACAGACATAAGCTCTAGCCTGGCTAAATATAGACCCGATTTTGTGTAAACACTCTTATGTACAGGACCATCTTAGCGGCCCTCCTTATCTTATGCAAAAGAGGTCTCTTTTTGTTAAAATCCTAACGCCAGATAATAAGATCGGCGCCTGAGTCCTTACTCCGGTATCGTCCCCCACACCTCGGTAGGCTCCAACCGAATCCAAGCTGAGGACTCTCCCTAAGGCCCCACTTCGATCCCTCGCGGATCGGTGGACTCTCCCTAAAAAACCACCATCGTTCACTACACTACTAGCCGAAGCAAAGAAGGAACAGTATTCTTTATTCGTACCCTTCTATTTTCGTCCCAAGAAAACAAACGAAGACCGTTACAGGACCACTCCACTCATCTCAAACTGAAGGAAGTCGCCATCTTAGAGCCCCTCGGGTCCGCTAGAGGGCGGGATTACTTCGAACGAGCGGCTAAAAATTCCCCCTGCTCGTTAGGATGGTCCTGGAACTTAGCCATGGTCGACTCCCCAGCCACGGAGCTCTGGGCGTCACCTGGTCGCGTACGCTGCAACAGCAGCAGCGCAGAGGGAACACCCTCCGCTTGCCGACCCAGCGAGGAAGACGCAGAGACATCCCGAAGAAACCTTTCAGAAGTGGGCCTCGGCGCCGAGGCACCCAACACCGCCTGCCCAAGGCTCGCACCGCCGAGTCCCCGATCCAGCGTCGCCCTCCTCAGCCGGCTCACCTCCTCGCTTAAAGCTTCAGACTTATTCCAATAAAAATTCAGAGCCGCATCAGTGTCACGGGCCCCCCTTCGGTGGCAGACCAACGCGGCCTCCAGGACCTCAACCCTGCTCCGGAGCCACGCCACATCGGAACGTCGGGGGTCCACCTTGGGAAGGGGAGCCACAACCTACAGGAAGACCAGCCAACCCAATACACACACGCGAAAAGGTTCAGAAAAATCCGAGTTCAAAACACTTGGCCGGTCAAAAAAAAAAAATTTCTTTTCCCTATAAATTTAAGTACTCCTTACAAAAAAGGCGGTGGCCAGTCCGCGGGAGGCAAATACAGTCAAGAGAAGGAGAAAAGAAAGATAGAATAATACAGCTTATCGTCCCACCTCAGCGTCGACTGACGGATCCACAGATGGATCGGCCGGCGGGTCGAGAGCAGGCCCTTCTTCGCCAGGAGTCTTCGACGTCCCCTCAATCTCCATGTCGTACTCAAAATTGGACAGGTCGATGGTCGGATAGAAGTGCCTCACATGGCTGAGGGCCTTCGCATAACATGTGTCCTGGGCCTTGATCGCCATCATCTGGCCCGTAATCGTCACTTCTTCCTTCTCCTTGGCGAACTTCTTCTTCAAGGAGGCTACCTTCTTCCCCCACTCCTCATCCTTGGCCTCGAGCTCGAGCTTCATCTGCTGCTCCCTCTTGTGCGAACCCTAGAGCTCGATCCGCAGTTCCTTCATCTCCCGCTCGCTCTTCTCCGCCCGAGCTCGCTCTTGTGCCAGGGACGCCTCGTAGAGGTTCTTCATATTAGCCCCCTGCATGCAAGTCTGCGACCAACGAGCGCAGATAAGAAAAAGACTTCCGCAGAAAAAATTGACAAGGAGAATAGGGTCGACGGAATTACCTGCACGAGGGCCTGCGCCAGACGCGTGAACGTCACTTCCACGGGCTCACCCTCCATCACCTTGCGGTCACGAGGGGTCGCCAACTTCTCCACCACCTCGACGGCCTGGGCCTCGTCGGTCAGACGGTCCCCCGTCCGAACAGACCAGTCCGGAGCCCACCGCTGTCGCAGCAACTCCGCCACCGGGTCCTCTTCCTCAACCTCGACCAAGGGACCTTTCCCCTTGTCAAGAACGGAGGCCCTCGCTAGGTTCTGGCCCTTCGAAGCAGCCGCCCGCTTGCTCGTCTCCGAGCGAATCCTCTTGGTCCCCGATTCGGGCTGGACCTCAGAAATGACTAGGGGCGACCCCCTTAGCCTCTTCGCCGCCTTCCCCTTCTTCTCGGCATTCTCCTTCCTCATGGCGAGCCTCTTTGCCTTGATCGATGCTTCGTCCATATCTGCAGAAAAAGCCATTAAGAGCAATGAGCAAGAAAGTACGAAAGGAACGAAAGAAAAGAAACAACTACATACACATAACGGCCGGGCTCAGTCCAACGCTCGCCAAGTTGGCCTCCGTCACCTTCGTCCAATCGATACTGGGTGACGAACGGAGGCGCTCGACAAACCCCCACTCCTCGGCCGACAAATCCCTCGGCCTCGGCGCTTGATAGTTCGGTTTGGAGTGATTCCATCGAGTGGGAATGTCCCAGGGCTCTTCACTCCGGATCACCAGATATTTTTTCTTCCATTCCTTAATGGAGTCCGGGTGACTGTGAACGACCTTCCCCTTACTCCGGGGAGAGATGTAGTAAACACCCTCGGCCGCCGAGCTGATCATCAACATCGTCCGGAACACATTCAGCCTCAGGGGTACCTTCTGTTCCTCGCACATCAACACAAAGCAGATAATCTGCTTCCAAGAGTTCGGTCCGTACTGCATGGGGGCCAAGGAGGCCCAGTTCAGCACATCCCGAACAAACGGGTGAACTGGCAACCTCAGCCCAGAGATGAAAGCATCCACTGGGAAGACGCAATACCAAGCAGAAAGGGGATCGGTGGGGCGCAGAGTAGAGCTCGGCAGCAACAATTCGTAGCCAGGCCCTATGTGATACGCCAGCTGCAGAACCTCCAAGTCCCCGCCCTCCAAGACAGTCGGGATCGCATCCATCATCACCCTCCTCCGACTCGGCGAAGAGGGCTGCACACCGAAGAGCTCCTTGTCAGAAAGATCGTCGGGATACTGACAGAAAGGCTTCGGCCGTACGGGCGAACCTGTCATCAAGTTGCGGAAAATAGGCGCCTGGCTCGAACCACCAGTCCTCGACCCCGCCTTCCTCGAGGCCCTCTTTCTCTTCTTGGCTCGCTCCGACGAGGGAGTAGGTAAGGGCCCCAGGCCTTTCGGCGTGAAACTCGAGCCCGCACCCTGAACGGTGGATCTCCTCATCATGTCGCCCTCGCCCTTCTCCTCCTCGGAAGACAACTCCAGTACCTGGATGTCGTCCGAACTATCACTGGTTTCCTCTGACTCACTACTCTCCACCACGAAGGGACGTCGGGAGCGTGACGGCCTCATTTTGTGTACCACCTCCCCCTCACCTACTGGTTCCTCCCACGAAACTGAATCGGAAGGCTCCACAGCGTGCACCGACTCCTCCTCAAGCACGGGCTCCTCCCACGACGTCGATGTGGAGGCGCGCTTCACTTCCCCCCTGGACGTCGACGCTGACGAGCCGGACTGAGCCCTATCCATCTGTGCCTAAACCAAAAGAACTTACCAACTAACCGGGTGACGCTTCGGGAGGACGGGCCTAGTACAGCTAACTGCAAGAACGAGCGCTGAATGGTTGGAAGATTTTTCAAGAAAGAAAGCAGCAAGAAAGAAGTGGGCGAGAAAAGGGGAGGGGGGAATACTTATAAAGGATAAGAACGGCTCCTCGACTTCCGCAATTACTATTCACCGATTGACGTACAACTGCCGCCTGAAAAACCGCGCCACATCCTCGAAGCGTGCGCTGCTGACGTCATCGGGTGCCAGGCTGGCGGCCAGACTCAGAGGTCGGCTCGGATGGAGTATGCGATGGAGAAAACGCTTTACTTAAGGCTTAAGGCGCCGTCCTTCGACAGACACCCCGGGCTCCAGCATTCGATCGGTTCCCCTCTCATCCCCGAGCAGCTCGGGGCTTACAGCCTCGGGTTGATGCCGAAACCCCGAACTGTTCGAGGGTGGGACAGAAACCACCATCGCCTGGAGCCCTATCGGAAGACGGAGTGGCCAACCCCTGGTCGGAGGCGACCCCTCTATCTGAGACTCTTCAGCCCCAAGACCGGAATACGGTTGGTGCCCCTCCCGTCTAGTTTTCTCCCGGGCCAAACAACCGTGTCAGGGTCGTCTGACCCGAAAAAGGATCCAGACGGCACAGCCACCACCAATCCGAGGCTCCTTTTCTACCAGTACGGATTTCGGCCGTTACCCCTCTCGCCCTGATCTCCCCTGGATCTGGCTACCGTATTAAGAGCCATCAGATCCAAGAGAAGATCCGGGCGGCAGAGTAACCACCTCTCCGACACCTCCGGGGTTGAAAATTTTTGCAAGAGACAGGCGCCCGCCGAAGCAGACACCTCCGATGGCCAATAGACTGTTAGTGTAGGTGCCCTAGAGACAATACATTAGAGTTTTAGAAACGCTATTATGTCATTATGTTTTAGTGATTATTAAAATATAAGTTTATTATGTCTTTATTTACTGCGTTATAAATGTTAGCATAATAAATGTCCTTAGAATATGATACAAATTATATAGATTCAAATATGAGATTTGAACATGAGATTATATATGTTAAGAGTATCATATTCTTAAATGTCCCTAGTCGAGTATTATTATTATAAGGGCAATAATAATACATCGAGACTAGTATGTTGATTGACTGATGACCATATCTCATTGGTCATTAGTATAGAGATGCTAAAGTCAATGCATAGGTACATGTAAGAGTACAGTGTACTGGACTGACCCACCGTGAGATTCTATATGGAAGATTATAAATAGTGTCATAAGAAATCTCACAGTGATAATGGTGTAATGATCCTTAGACCTGAAATCATTATAGTTCTACATGAGAATTAATATACTTTGATTTCATCAAAAGTTATCTTTAACCGGGTAATGATAAAGATGGTTGTTGGGTATATTATGAATCATGTGAGAGATATGAATGATCTAGATGGGATTTAACCCTCCTATCTATAGGAGTGATATTATTGGCCTCTTGTTTGAGTGAGACTATGAAATGCATGGCCATAGTCAAATATTGATTTGTTTGAATAGTCTACTCATCGATCAAGAAAATAAAGATTAAATTATGAAGAGGATGACACAAACCATGCCTCAAGTTTAATCTATAATATCAAGGTTAAAAGAATTATATTACATGGAACATTAGTCACGAAAGGTTTAATCGAATCACCGATTTATTATTATTACTTGGGTAGCAATGATGTATTACTAGATGCCGCTCATTGTTTATAATTTTATTGAATAATAAAATTATTGCCAACGTAATAATAACCTACAGGGTCACACACAAGAACGCTTGAAGGAGATTTAATTTAAATTATGAATTTAAATTAAATAGTAATTCGATTTTATTTATAATATTAATTAAGTGAGACTTAATTAATTAATTAAATAGAATTTCAAATTTACTAATTATTAGAATTAGAATTATATTAGAAAATTAATTAAGTTTGACTTAATTAATTATTTAATTAAGAATTCTAATTTTAATAAAAGCCCAATGGGATTGGGCTTTAGAAAATAGATTTTTCTCTCGATATAAACATCTTAAACTCTCAAAATTAGGGTTAGAGGTTCAAGAGAAAAACCCTAGCCGTTTGAGAGATGAAGATGGAGATAGAGAGAAGTTGGTTTTCGGATGCTAGTACATCGCTCCTTCAAAGATCAAGCGTTCGTGTGGATACCGGTAGAGCGTAGATTGCGAGAGCGGGATGCGTGGTGATTCAAGAAGCTTGGACCTCTTTAATTCTCCCTTATTAAATTGTTAAAGCTTCTTAAGGTATTTATTCTTAATCTCCGAATTAAATCTTGTGTTTTCGCATGGATCCTGCGGAGGGTTTCGATTTTTTATTTATTTTTCACGCTTATTCCGCTGCGTTTATGTGCGCGAAACCCTTCATAGACCACCCCTGCTGTGATCAAACCCACTGAGGGGGGAGAGGTATTTATAGCCTCCCCCATAGACCAACCATTATGATACGGGGAAAGCCAATCGGCGGAAGCCCATGCGCTATCTGCATTTATCAGGCGGCGCCATTAATGCCCCTAGGAAATTGGACCATCACACAGATTCCGGAGAGCCTTCAATGCTCCGCAGGAACGGCGGGCTACCCCCGCTCAAAACGCTCTAGGGCACGACAGTTCAACATCACCCTTGCCGACCCGTAATTCCTCGCCAGCTCGAGGTCAGGTCTAGCACCAGGGTAGTCTTCCCAGGAAAGTTCCACGGCTCGTCATCGCCCTTGCCGACCCATAATCCCTCGCCAAGCTCGAGGTTAGGTCTGGCACCAGGGTGGTCTTCTCAGGAAGGCCAACGGCTCGCCATCACCCTTGTTGGCCCGTAATCCCTCGCCAGCTCGAGGTCAGGTCTAGCACCAGGGTAGTCTTCTCAGGAAGGCTTCACGGCTCGCCATCGCCCTTGCTGACCTGTAATCCTTCGCCAAGCTCGAGGTCAGGCCTGGCACCAGGGTGGTCTTCTCAGGAAGGCCAACGGCTCGCCATCACCCTTGTTGGCTCGTAATCCCTCGCCAGCTCGAGGTCAGGTCTAGCACCAGGATAGTCTTCCCAGGAAGGCTTCACGGCTCGCCATCGCCCTTGCCGACCCGTAATCCCTCGCCAAGCTCGAGGTCAGGTCTGGCACCAGGGTGGTCTTCTCAGGAAGGCCAATGGCTCGCCATCACCCTTGTTGGCCCGTAATCCCTCGCCAGCTCGAGGTCAGGTCTAGCACCAGGGTAGTCTTCTCAGGAAGGCTTCACGGCTCGCCATCGCCCTTGCCGACCCGTAATCCCTCGCCAAGCTCGAGGTCAGGTCTGGCACCAGGGTGGTCTTCTCAGGAAGGCCAACGGCTCGCCACAACCCTTGTTGGCCCGTAATCCCTCGCCAGCTCGAGGTCAGGTCTAGCACCAGGGTAGTCTTCTCAGGAAGGCTTCACGGCTCGCCATCACCCTTGCCGACCCGTAATCCCTCGCCAAGCTCGAGGTCAGGTCTGGCACCAGGGTGGTCTTCTCAGGAAGACCAACGGCTCGCCATCACCCTTACCGACCCATAATCCCTCCTCATCTCGAGGTTCGGTCTGGCACCAGGGTACTCTTCTCAGGAAGAAACAACGGCTCACATCACCCTTGTCGACACGTAATCCCTCGTCATCTCGAGGTTGGGTCGAGCACCAGGGTACTCTACTCCGAAAGATTCAACGATTTGCCATCCCATTTCCACGACCATGAACACTCCTCCCCGGCTAGCTCCCGCACCCCCGCAGGAGTGGGGGGCTTGTGTGGTAGGGTAAAAATGGCCTGGAGGCCCTACCAGGGCCCAATACAACTCTCACTCAAGAAAGGTAAAAATAGCAATCTAGTTCGGCCTCGAACCACCGCAGGGTCGGTGCCGAACCTCAGGTTCACCCCCGCAGAACTGGCCTCCTCGTATCCGACGGGCTTCAGCGGTCCTCGGCCTCCGATCCGTGACAGCCCCACGGGCCGTCCCCCCTCTCTGGCGAAGCAGGGGGATGACCTGGCACAGCCTAGGCCCTCCGATTCTCCCAGAAGCACAGAAGACCCATGATCAGCCATGTCAGCTCCAAATACCACCCAGGGTTTTGCCACGTTAGCCCTATACCGCTCCTGGTATGGCCACGTCTGCCCTAAACCCCCTGGGCCCTCTGCCACGTCAGGCCCATGGGCTTTCGGGTCCAGACCCGGCCCCCAAGCGGATCCAAACCCGGTTGGAATTCTCTATAAATACTAGACCCTCACCCACCTTTTCAGGTAATCAATCTTTTTCCACTTAAATTCACCTAGTTATTGCTACTCTCTCACAGAGACTGACTAGATCGTCGGAGGGTCCGCCACCGGGACAAACCCCGGTGTTTCAGGACCGTCTGCAGGTACACAAGACCTCGGATCCGAATCCTCTGATCCGAGCCCAAATCTCCGAATCACCCCGAGGTCGCCACAGGTTCCGCCCGGTCAGCCGAGGGTCGTCAGACGAGCAGCTTTTTCCTTCAAATACAAATTGAGTCCGAACTCACACCTGGTGCATCCACACGTCTCCCAGAAATAAACCGCATCAATAACCTAGGCCGTTGTTTTCAACAACGGTTTAGGTGGTTTTCCACGTTTTCACAGACATTTGCATTTTCAATGGAGCATTTTCCATATATATATATATAGATATATATATATATAGAGAGAGAGAGAGAGAGAGAGAGAGAGAGAGAGAGATAAATAATTAAATAAATAAATGAGTTGTTTTCGGGAGGAAAATTTGAATTTGAGTTTTGAAAGGAGAAATGAGTTTTATGAGATTAGATCAGCTAAGCTTTTAATTTTGAAAAAATTGAATGAGAGTCACATAATAGCTTTCTTTGTGTTTTATTAAACAGAAGGAGTTTTAGTTCAACATGCAGGGTGGTGTTATTATTTAGCTAGGCATCACCATCCGAGGTCCTATCAGACCATGTGCAATATTAATTGTGCTTGTGCATGATCAATTCTACCATGAAGACTTGATGTTGATTTGAACAGCCCAACCTCCAGAAGCCTTTGCCTCAAAATTGGATGCTTTCCAGTAATGGAGAGCTATAAAGCACGGATACTCTTTAAAGGGTCGCGTATCAAGTATTCAATACGTATCGGACACGATATGCGTTCGATATGTATCCGATACGTATCGGGGATAATTAAAAAATAAAAAATAAAAAAATATCCGATACGCGGGGATACGCAGCCGATACGGCAGGATATGCCGCGGATGCGTTTTTTGTTTTTTTTCGTTCGGCCCGGCCCAAGCCCATCTTTCCCCTTTTTCTTTCTCTTTTTCTCACCCTGATCTCTCTCTCACCGCTCTTCTCTCTCTCTCTCTCTCTCTCTCTCTCTCTCTCTCTCTCTCTCTCTCTCTCTCACCCCGATGTACGTATTCGAAACCCTAGCCTTCCTCTCTCTCTCACCCCGACCGAAACCCTAGTCCGCTAGCCTTTTTCTTCCTCTCTCACCCCGATCGGCAATCGAAAGTCGAAACCCTAGCCATTGGCCCTCTCTCTCTCTCTCAAATCTCTTCTCTCTTTCTCTCTCTCTCTCTCACCTCGATCGAATCCCTAGCCCTCTTCTCTCTCTCTCACCTTGATCAGCTATCGAAACCCTAGCCAGACCGAAATCCCCTCTCTCTCTCACCCTCAGATAAAGCCTAAAGGTACTTTTGAATTTTTAATTTTCAATTATTCATTTGTTATATTGGGATTACTGGATTAAGGATTGTTATTAGAGTGCAGATTTTAGAGTGCATATTTTTAATTATTCATTTGTTATTATAGTGCAACCTCAAGTAGTCTAAGAATCTGAGATTGGAATTTTTTGCCGTAATAAGTCACTTTTTTAAAAAGGTTACGAGTGAATATTTTTCTGGAAATGATGTACGTTTGGAGATGCATTGTTGTGGTCGATACAGGATCGTTTTAATGATGTATGTTTGGAGATATATACAGGATCATTTTAATAAATGTGTAGATGCATTGATGTGGTCGAACTTGATTGTGGCACGTAAATAATGAACTGTCGTAATAACCACACCACAGAAGCTAGGAATTTAGATTATTAGACTACAGATTTAGTTTTTTTGCCATAATTTAGTTTTCTATTGATTGTATTTTAAATTTAAATAATTGAAGGAACTATATCGGAATATGTAAATGTTAGTTAATTAGACACTTAGACTAGATTAGACTACTAGATTAGGGATTAGACTACTAGATTAGGGATTGTTAGTTTGTTAGAGCATCCACAGTGGTGTTTCTCATTTGCTATAATATGACATCTACAGTAATAGCAAATAGGGAGCGATGCTGCAGTGGTCATTTTCTATATCTTTCTCATTTACACGAGAGACGGGATATGATATCCCGTCTCTTTTTTTTATTTTAAAAAAAGCGCTGAGACGGTATATGATGTACCGTTTGTTAATTTTTTTTTATAATTAAATGAGAGACGGGGTATCATTCCCCGTCTCTTTATTTAAAATTATCCAGAAGACTTGGAAGGGTATCTTTCTCATTTGTTATAGGAAGACTTGTAAGGGTATTTTAGTAAACTTAAAATTATCCAAGGAAAAAAGAAAAAAAAAATTAAAATCCTCCCAAACGGGAGATCATATCCCGTTTGAGACAAACGGGACATGATGTCCCGTTTGAGGAAGGGGGCGTGTTTAAAAAAATAAATAAAAAAAAAAAAAGGGTGAGAGACGGGGAAACATATCCCGTTTGACCCCGGTGTGTAATAAAAAAATAATAAAAATTGACAGACGGTATATGATATACCGTCTGTTCATAAAAAAAAATATTAAAATTTCTCAGACGGGGAATCATTTTCCGTCCTCTATAATATGAGAATTCTCAAATCGTTTCTCATATTTGAGAAACAGATTTGATCGGTTTGCTAAAAAATGGCAAATTTGAGAAATATAGCAAACCAGTGCAGCGCTCGTTTGCTAAAAAAATGGCAAAATGAGAATTATAGCAAACCACTGTGGATGCTCTTACTAGAGTGATTCTCATTTCTCATTTCGTAATGTTAGTTAGTTTGTTACTAGAGTGATTCTCAATTTCTCATTTGTTACAGATTATGGATTGTTACTTGTTAGTTAGTTTATATCATATTTAGTAATTAGTAATATTTTTGAGAGGAGTTAGTTTATATCATATTTAGTAATTAGTAATATTTTGAGAGGATACTAGAGTGATTCTCATTTCTCACATACATGCTGCTTTAAGAAAATATTACAAAAAAATAACATTACATAATTGTCATAAATTTAACAGATGGTATTCATGAACTCCTTGTAAGTTATCCCTGTATAGGCCTCTTTTTTTTGTCATATTTTTATTAATGCAATTTTATATTGTCTATGTATAACTTAAGGAATTCAATTTTTATTTATAATATATATTATTAAATATTTTTTATTTATTTTATTTAAACGTATCCTAGCATACCTTGTATCCTAATTTTTGAGAAATCGACATTTTCACGTATCCAATACGTATCCGATACGTACCGTATTAAATACGCATATCCATATCCGTACTTCGTAGATGGAGAGTTTACTAATGATCAAACCATACTCCAGTGTTTGAATAATATCGTTATGAATCTCAAATTGTGATGACAGATAATTTATTGTGGGAACACCTCACTATAACTACGACCACCTCACTAAAACTATCATTGAATTCACAATTTTACACTGCTTCACAAGAACAATATATAGCAAAGTTGCTTTTTATGTAAAAACTGACATATTACATGCTTGGGATTTTTATTTTTGTTTTTAAAGGACAAGCTTGAGAATATCCTTTCAATATGTGTTGGATGAAATGACGTCTCATTTGAAATACTATTCACTCATTGTGCAATAATGATCACAATCGACTTCAAATTTTTTTCTTCTCCAAGTAGATTTTAATGTTTTTTGTTTGGAATCGGTATATTTATACTCCATCTCTTTCTTAAAAAGGAAAACAAAAAAAAGGGAAATATTATATTTTGCTCAACTAAAAAACATGTGTGGAAGTACTCTTGGGATTATGTGGATTTTATAGACACAGAGAAGTGATCAAAGGCTTGAAACAAGGCATCAAAAAGAGCAGCAGCAGGAGGCAGTCGACTGCCAAAAGGCCGGCAGTTGACCGCATCCATCAGCGAGACTCTCTGACTTGCCTGAGTCTCAAAGGAGTCAACTACAAATTGGTGTAGTTGACTGCAACGATGGGATTCGGGAAATTGATCAACGACTGAGATTCAATCTTGTGTATTCTTATGTGTTGTGTGATATACAATTCTAGGTAATTCCATTATAGTTTTATCCGAAAAAGAGAGATTGAGCAATCGTTCTTGAGATATTAGAATTGAGATAAATCCTACATCTTGAGGGTGAGATATTGAGTAACTGAAAATATTTTTCTCTTTATATTCACTAGTGAAAATCGGAGAAGTATCTCTACACGAAAAATGAGTCATTACATTGAGTAAACCTCAATCTCAATAAAAATTTCGATGTATTTATATGTTGTTGGCTTTGGTTGCTTGTGTTTCATTAATTTGATTACCTGTTTGTATTTTGGGTTGAGTATTGAACTCAACAGGTACATGATAGATTAATAGCTATGCGTTAGCCTTATAGAGCTAATATAGAGTAGACTGTACTTTACTGTTTGGGTAGGAATTACTGATACTGAGGAGGATTACGAGGACAGAGTGGTGAGAAAAGGTCATCGTGTTTAGCTAGTCGTCTAAAGGGCTAGACTGGTGTTGTAGAACTTTTACAACTCTTGTTAATTTACTTCTCATTTGGAAGTGTTTTTCACTATTGTAATTAATTGACTCCTCATCCTTGCTGTCATTGCAACTAACAATTGATAAGTTGTTCCTATGCAGAAGAAGACACCAATCACATTCTTTTCAGTTGTCCTAGAGCTTGTCTTACCTGAGAGATTGTTTGTAGGAGTTTCGGGTGTGGCCAGATTCCGAACTCCACTTCCGTTATTTGGGGTTCATTTAGAGAGGCTTTTATTAAAATAGAAGATAGGAGGGCTTGGGATATTGCAATTGCAGCTTTAATATGGAATTTGTGGCTAGAGAGAAATGATTTACTTTTTCGCAATGTTTCGTACAGATTTTCTCATTCAATGCATAAGATTTTCCTGTTTATTCATGATTGGGCAGGTGCACAGGAAGCTGCGAAGAGAATCAGGATTACTGATGGAGAGTAGTTGGGAGCTGATAGGTTCCTCCTCAGTGGACCTACAGGGATGGGGGGGACCTTTTATCGTTTTGAGGCACGGTCGTTTTTGGGGGTGGCTCTTCTAGTCCGACCCGATGGGCTCACCAGGGTAGTCCTTTGTTTCGACCTGGAGACGGTGGTTGTGCATTAGGATGCTGTTGTTTTCTTTTGAACTCGAGTAGACTCGGGTCCTTTTGATGTAGCGTGATGCTTGTTACACACGTGTTTTATTATGCTGTTTTTATTTCTGTTGTACTGCTGTGTTTCGTTATATGCTTATTAATGGAACGATGACGGTCGTCATCTTTTATCCAAAAAAAAAAAAAAACAATTGATAAGTTCTCATTTTCAGGAAACTTGGAACGATTTTTTTTTTTCGATTAATACTTTATTCACTATAACTTTTACGATCATTCTCGTCTCTGCGAAAAAAACACAACAAAAAATCTACAACATTGCCAGGTTGAAGTTTGAATCTCTTCTCTTCCAACATGTGGGTGACTAGAGGATCCTTCAGGAAATGGATTAGCAATTTCTCTACCCAGCGACAACAAAACCACCATCAACAATACTCATCGGACCTAATGCCTCACTCCTCCATGTTATCGGAGCTAGAGCTTAGTGGATGCGGGCCCAACGAGGGGGTCCGGCACCCACCAATCCCCCCCCCCTCCCCTCCACCACCCACCACTACTGCTGCTACCTCCTCCCCCCCACCCCCCACACCTCCTCCACAACTGTTCTCACCCCACATCTCCATTGTCATCCAGCCCGCCCCACTCAACCAACCCCTTAGGGAGGAGGCACCCACGAGGCTCAGACGCTCGCGCACTCCGCTGAGGGCACACCGTAGTGCACATCATCGACATTCGAGGAGTGGCGACGCTCATCATAGCCGGCAGGAGATACCCTCGAGAGAAAGGGCCCATAGAGGAGGTCCCTCTACTAGCCACGATGGGCGTAAAAGTCACCCCCCCCCCCCACCCCCGTGCCAGCAATTCCCCCGGAGGCAGCAGGATGAGCGACAGCATAGAGATTACAGAAAAAACCATCACAGAGACATTCATCAAAGCCACAAGCATTACAGAGAGAGGGAAGGTAGCAAAGTTAGCAAGGAATCTCACCGCCCCCACCATAACAGAGAGCAGCAGCGTTACCCTCATACCTCTACCCCAAGAACAACTACCAACCAACACAGTCCCCCCCCCCCCCTCTCACGCTTAATACATCGACTCCCAACAACCACACCAACCAAACAATCACCCACCCCCTCCACCCTCACCCCGCACCTCTCACTTTCAAAAGACCAGAGCCCAGACCCCCCAATGCAACACCGTCCTCAACCCGCTCCGGCCGACCCCCTCATATCCAACGTCAACTAGGCCCAAAGAGTGGGTCCAGAGGGGACGCGAGAGGGTGGGGAACAGACTGAGGAGAGCTGGCAAGTGGTTTCACGTAAAGGTAAGGGCTTAGCCACGTCATCTTCTCCTCCTCTCCAACAAGGTTATCAGAAAAAGTATAGAAAAGGCAAACGAAGACCGGTACCATGTTTCAATTGTGGAGAACTAGGGCATTTCCGCAAAGACTGCACAAAGGAGGTTCGGTGTCTCAAATGCATGAAATGGGGCCATCTTTCTTACGTTTGCACCAATGTTGTTGATTCACACCTTGATGAGGAACGCCCAATCAACAGAGGGAGGTCGCCTGACAACCCCGCTCCGATCAGGATAGCAAACAGCCTGGACATCATAAGGAATGAGGAGAGGTGGTTGCGGCAGTGGTGTGCAGTGGCCAGGGTGCGGTCAGGGAGACCCTCCGAGACCCACCTCCTTCAGGCTCTGGAGGCTAAATGGCCGATGAAGGCACACAAGGATTGGGTGGCTAAGAAGGTTTTCCACCTCCAATTCTTGGTATCCTTTCCCTCGCCAGAGAAAGTTGTGGAGGTTACGGAACTAGGGACGGTGGACTTCGGTCACTTCTCAGTGGAATTTTTTCCATGGTCCCCGAGCTTCGGAGCGGAGCCCCCCCAAGGCGAGCTCTATTGGATTTGGATTCACAATGTGTCGTTGTACTTTTGGAAACGAGAGGCATTACAAGAGATCGTCGCCGACTTCGGCGTTGTGGAAGAAATCGACGAGAAAATGGTGTGCCGATCGGATATCGTCTCAGCAAGGGTGCTTATTCGAAGCATTGACATTGCTCAGATGCCGAGATTTGCTAAAGTCTACTCATTCGAAGCCTCCTACCACATCCGCTTCGTGCTCGACAGGAGAGCTGAGCCAGGAGCGGAGCGAGCGACCATCATCTCCCCCATGCCACACAAAGCCCTTAGAGACAGCCGCTCGTACTCCCAGGTGGTCTCCCCGGCTAGGGACACCACCATCGATGGGGCGCATGAGATTAAGCGAGCGCATAGAGAACTCATTAGGGAGGCTAAAGAGTTGGAGCAGTGTCGGAGGAGCCACGTGGTGGAGGGATCAGCACCGCCGAAGGGACCCCCGATCATGGGTGGGCGGGAAGGAGCCCAGTCCATCAGATCCAACGGTCTAGATGTGAGGATTTCAAACTCAAATTCATGGCCAAATTTGGGAAGTTCGGTAGAGGAGGCCCACCGAAAGGAGGGTCAACACAGCACCAAAAGTAGAAACCTTCATATCGGAGTTGGTGGAGTTGGTAGGAGGGAGGACCACAGAGAAATGGCAGACAGCGCAGGCACTGCGAAAGACAAAAGCAAGAAGCTTGGCATCTTGCAAAATGACATGCAGAGTTGTTCTGTAAAGAACCAAAGTCAGGTTCCGCGAGAGGGGCAGGGTAGGGACACAGGCTGCGAAGGGACCAAGAATGGCAAAAGCTCTGTGGGTATCGACATGCAAGACGTACAGCACAGTCAAAACCCAAAGAAGCAAGTTTTGGTAGCTTCGGAGGGTGGGTCGAGAGGGGCTCTTGCCATTGTAGGATACACGATGAGAGAAGACCAAGAGGGTGGCAGAGAATCCCCCCAAAGTAGGAGATCCACTGACCCTTTGGCCTCCGCCCTCATGGTAGCAAGAGCTCAAAGAGGTAAGAAGATTTTGGGAGAGGAGAAAGGGATGGAAGAAGTGAGCGAGATGAGGGGTTTTGAAGCAGTCAATGCCTCGAGGAACGAGGGTTCTGTCCCAACCGCAGGCCGACCCAATCGTCATGTGACAGGTGGCATTTTACTGCAAGCGACAGGCGTGCGAAACAAGGAAGATGGCGTACGGAACGAGGTGGCAGGCAGTGGGTTTGAGGGGGTGTTCTGGTGTCTCATGGAGGAGTGGAGAGTTTAAGTGGGCACAGCAGTGTGTACGGTAGCGAGATTGAGGGAGGGGGGCTTTATAATGTTGTGAATTGTATTGGGCCCAAAGAGGCGTCCATGTTAAATCAGTCTGTTATTGGGCCCAAAGAGGGGTCCAATCTATGCTCCCATGTCATGGACCGAACTCTAATTAAAGCAGTGGGCGTAAACGAGTGCGTCCCAGACTCATCTCATTACGAGGATGACAGAGAGGATAGACTTAACCTCGAGGACGATTGTGTTTTCTCAGAGGGAGATTTGTTGGACTCAGATGAGGAGATTGGGGAATTTCCGAGTCAGTCACCAGACCTGGTTCCATGCACTTTTCCTACAACTCAAGCTATGACCACATGTCCGTCTCAGAGCGATACAGTTCTCAGGGGTCACAAGAGGGCGATGGAGGAATCCTTAGATGACTATTTGGAGATTGCGACAGCCGCTAAGGCCGCTAAAAACAAGTGTTGGAGGTACAAGCTCTTTCCTAGCTTCAATTTTCAATTTTATGACCGATTATGAAATTTTCCATCTAGCCGAAGCATGTGGTCTCGTGGTTAATGATATTGATAGAAACGCTCGTCTTCTCAATCAAATTAGAGGATGGGAATCTGATAGGATTAGGCTAATCCTAGAATCGAATGTAGTTTCGAGTAACGTACCCCCCCTAATTATAGTTAATGGATTCCCTTTTCTGGAACGTTAGAGGCCTGGGTAGGCGGGGTAAACGAGAAATGGTTAAAGAACTTATCGCCAGATCCAAGGCGAATGTCGTGCGTCTCCAGGAAACCAAACTGTCTCACATGTCTAGACTCAAGAGGGTGGGGGGTTGTCGAATCTCCGAATGGAGGATGTTACCATCAGTTGGGGCGTCTGGGGGCATCGCTCTAGGCTTTAATCCCAACGTCTTCCGCTGTATTGACGAATTGCACGAGCAATTCTCCCTTTCGGTACTACTGCAGAGAAAGTCCGACCTATGGCTCCAGTCGGTCACGGTGGTGTACGGACCCCACACTTCCACTGCTAGAACGGCCTTCTGGATGGAATTGAGATCTATCAAAACACACTGGCCCCACCCGTGGGTTGTGGGGGATGATTTCAATATCACTATATTTGCCTCTGAGCACAGGGGCAGAGGTGCCAATGAACTAGATAGAGAAGCATTTAACGAGGTCATTATGGACTTGGAATTGGTCGACATCCCCATTTCGGACAGACTTTTTACCTGGTCAAATATGCAGACACAGCCCACTCTAGCCAAGTTAGACAGGGTCCTGGTTTCCATGGATTGGGAAACCAAATTCTCTTTGGCTTTTGCTAAGTCCCTCCCTAAGCCAACTTTGGATCACGTCCCAATTTTCCTTTCTGCAGGGGAGGTTCAACCCAGAAAACCTGCAAAATTCCGATTTGAGAAGGCCTAGTTAGAAATTCAGGGGTTCCACCACATGGTGAACGAGTGCTGGTCTCGCCCAACCAGGGGCACTGAGGCGACTGCGATATGGTGTGAAAAAGTCAGCAGGCTAAGAGGCAAGCTGCGGAAGTGGAACCGAACCAGATTTGCACTAATATGGAGGTCAAAGGAGTCCCTTCTTGAAGGAATTGAGCAACTTGAGAAAACGGAAGAAGCTAGGGATCTTGTACAGGAAGAATGGATGAAATTGCTCCAACTAAGACAGGATATTGATCATCTCTACAGGATATAAGAAATCAGATGGCAGCAACGGTCGAGAGTCACTTGGCTCAAGGAGGGTGACGCGAATATCGCCTTTTTTCACCGAGTTGCCAGTGCACGGCGTAGAGCTAACATCATCCACTCCGTCAGTTTGGACTCTGGCTTAATCCAAGGCGAGAACGCGATTAAGCTGGCCTTCCAGTCCCTTACAAGCGCCTCTTTGGGCGCAAAGCCGAGTTCAGAACCTCACTCCGGCACAACTTCTGGCAGGACCAAGCAGGTGAGCCAGGTACTGGACTGCAATCCATTGAAGCACCCTTCACCGAACAGGAAGTATGAAAGGCGGTCCAACAACTGGGTAATGATAAAGCCCCAGGACCAGACGGATTCCCGATCATGTTCTATCAGATATTTTGGGAGGAAATCAAAGGAGACCTGCTAAAACTGTTCGATGATTTCTACGAGCATAAACTAAAAATGGGGAGAATCAACTATGCGGAGGTGGTGCTCATCCCTAAACAAGAAGACTCATGATGCATTGGTGACTTCCGCCCCATAAGCCTACTTAACTGTTCGGTGAAGATCATTACAAAGACCCTAGCTAATAGATTGGGTAAGGTAATGGAAGGCCTCATCAGTCAGGACCAGACAGGCTTTATTAAGGGGCGATGCATTCAGGACAGTATTGCCACAACTGAAGAGACTATCCACCAATGCCACGCCTCCAATGCGAAGAGCTACCTCCTCAAGCTAGACTTTGAGAAAGCCTATGACTCCGTGGAATGGGATTGTCTTTTGGAAGCACTGGCTGGATGGGGGTTTGGGGACAAATGGATTAGATGGATCCATACGTGCCTCACCACTAGAAAAACGGCCATTTTGATCAATGGTTCGGCGGGTCACCCATTCTCCTACAAGCGAGGACTCAGACAGGGAGATCCTCTTTCCCCCTCCTTCTTCACCATTGTGGCAGACGTACTCAGAGCAATGATGAACAAATGCTGTAAAGCAGGCTGGATTGTGCCTGTGGCTAAAGGGGTACAACGGCAAGGGTGCTCCATACTTCGATACGCAGACGACACTCTATTTTTTGGCAATGGAAACCTAGGGGAAACTATTGTTTTCATAGGGATTATATATTGCTTTGAGGCGTTGTCCGGACTCAGAGTTAATTTCCACAAAAGCACTATAACGCCCATTGCCCTGCCCCCAGAAGAGACACTGGAGCACGCCTCCATTCTCAACTGCTCCGTCAAGAGGTTCCCCATTTAGTACCTTGGATTGCCACTGAGACCCGGGAGACTCAAAAAGGAGGACTGGCTCCCCATCATTGATAAGGTCGATAAACGACTTACAGGATGGAAAGGGAAAGCCCTCTCCTTGGGAGGGAGAGTAACCCTCATCAATGCAGTCCTGACTAACCTCCCTACCTATTACCTCTCTTTCTTCGAGATGCCACGATGGGTTATTCAAAGAATTGACCAGACTAGAAAACTTTTCCTGTGGATAGGGGCGGACCCAGATCGAGGAGGATACCATCTCATCAGGTGGGAGAAGGCATGCATAAAAAAGATCCACGGAGGCCTGGGCATTATCGATCTCCGGGACATGAACCTGGCACTACTGGGTAAATAGTGGTGGAAGGGCTTTCACCCTAATGGAGAAGGGTGGCAGCAGTTTGTCCAGGGTTACATGCGTGGGAATGGTACTAGAAACCTAGGCTTTAGGGTAGGCCCTAGAGTTTCTCACTTCTGGAAGGATATCTCAAAGGCATACGAACCATTCAATAGCTGTGTTAACTCAGTCATAGGCAATGGCAGACTCACTAGATTCTGGTGGGATAAGTGGTACGCAGAACACCCACTCAGGTCCATGTTCCTAGATTTATACGAACAAGCATCTCTACCACACTGTACGGTGGCAGCAACCTGGAAAAAAGGTACTTGGAATCCAGCTTTCAAACAGCCACTTGACACGGAATCCTTATGCAGGTTGACGGAACTTAAGGCTTATATCGCAAACACTGGAATTGGATGCTCCCAGGGTCCTAACAAGAAGACCTGGGATCTGGAGAAGAACGACAAGTTCTCGGTACGCTCACTGTACAACCTCGTCCACTTTAGGGGTTGCACACCCAAATGGTCGAACATTGTGTGGAAAACGAAGGCGCCCCTGAAAATTAAAGTTATCATTTGGTTAGTATTGAACGATGCGATCCTCACCAGGGAGAACCTGATTAAGCGACAACCAAATTTGGACACTCACTGTGGGTTCTGCCAGATCAACTTGGAGACTAGAGACCACCTGTTCCTTTACTGTCCTAGGAGCAAAGCGGTTATGGTCGAGGTCCTCAGTGTACTAGGGATGTCTCAATATCCTAATTCATACGACGACCTATGGGTGGGTCCCTATTTGCGACGGAACGAGGGGATATGAGAGAGGCGTGGTTTCTCGCGATCGCCGCTATGACTTGGGTGCTTTGGCTAGATAGAAATAATCTTTACTTCCGTAGAACTTGCAATTCCATCTCTGGCAATTTAAATCATATTATGCATCTAATTTCATTTTGGGCCAATGTGGCAGCAGCAGGTCCCAGGGGTAGGATTGCCACAGTGTTCCAGGTACAGGAGTTTGACGACGAGGAAATCGAGATTGGCCCGACGATTGACTGAGACATGAGACATGAGTAGTGTGAGACAGTGATACCCACCACCCCAGGGCTTGTTGGGGGGAAAGATGTATTAGTTTTTGGCTTTCTTTTGCCCTATATGTTGTTTGTTTTGTCCCACCCACCATGTTTTGGGTGGAGAATGGTTTTCTGTTTTCTTTCTAGAACTTTGATGTTTGCTCAGTACTCTGAGCTTTGTTTATTAATCTCTGGTTAATGAAACAAGGTGGCCAGATTCCACCTTTTCCTTCAAAAAAAAAAAAAAAACTTTTACTATCATTCTCTTTACTATATTGTGTGCCATATTCTTATTGACGAGTTTCCCACCTGCTCTTTCTTTTCTCACCTATTGAAATATATCACCTAAAATAATTAAGAAAAAATAAAGTGAAATTGGTAGTGAATATAACACTTGTGTGGTAGTTTTTAAAAAAAAAGAGTTTATCTCTCTAGAAATGCTAGAGCGGGAAGCTCCCAAAAAAACCCAAAAACAAAACACAAACCCTCAATCTGAAGCTTGGAGGGGCGGCTATTGGGATTGGGGTGTCAACCAACGCCCGTTGTCACAGCGGAACTAAATAGAGCAATTAAGAAGTTGAAGTAGATGAGACGAATCAATTGAGCAAGCAAGTAGATCCACCAAACTAACACAAACACACCGATAACTTATCCCAGTTAGCTTTAGCTTAACCTGGAGAAAAATATAGAAAGATCTGATATTCAACTGAAGAGATTACAAGGAGTTATTGATTCACTCAATACAAGGAATTATACTCACTCACCAAGAACTATCTCTCTCTGGGGTCTCTCTTTGCAATGGAGAAAATAATCTATGAAGTACTCTTCACTCATAAAGGAAGAGTTAATAATATATATAAAGAAGAATAGAGAGAAACCTAGGGCTAATCTTGATTCTCGGTCGTCCGATATAACCTGGAAAAGAAGTAACTGAATAGGAGTCGTACGATCTAACTTGGAATTGAAGATTGGGCTGAAACAACCTAACAAATTGAAGCTCAAAAACAAACACAGCGCCACGGGTGGTTGACCGTCCAACAAGACCGGTGGATCGTCTACCTCTCAGCCAAATCCAGTGCAACTGCGGTCGGGGGGTGCGGTCGGTCGCAACATAGCCTGCACCTTGTTGTTGCTGTTTTCTTCTACTCACTTTGACGCTTCGAAATCCTGCTTCATCTTACCTTCTTCTAATCTGAATAACGAGTATTCAAGACACAATACTAACAGCGGCGGCTAGGGTTTTGCCGTCCCCTCCCCGTTTGGCCGTGACCGGCGGGTCGTGGCCATGGGTGGCGATGGCTGTCGCGAAGGGTTTCGTCATTGAAGATTGGGCTGAAACGACCTAACAAATCGAAGCCGAAAAATGAACACAGCGCCGCAGGCGGTCGACCGTCCAACAAGACCGGTCGACCGTCTCCTTCTCGGCCAAACCCAGTGCAACTGCGGTCGGGGGGTGTCGTCGACCGCAACATAGGACAGTCGACCACAACATAGACTGCACCTTGTTGTTGCTGTTTTCTTCTACTCTCTTCGACGCTTCGACCTTCATGCTTCATCTTACCTTCTTCTAATCTGAATAACGAGTTTTCAAGACACAATGCTAACAAACTCCACCTTGGATTACATACGAGTGCTATCACATGATGTGTTATTCATCTCCAAACCTAAATAAATTCCACTTGCAAAAAAGGACTTAGAACAATTGCTTCTTCTTCTAGTTAAAATGATCTCTACCCAATCTCACCAATTCCAGTATACCCCTTCAAGGGTACACCTCCGTAGATGTACTCACGAAGTTGGCAAACTCCGCACGAATTCCACCTACCCTTAGGCTTTCTCCACCTCTTGAAGATATTCGAACGTCGTGGTCTTATCTCGATGAATCTAGTTGCGGCAAACTAGCTGAGCTTGCAGAAATAACAGGAAAAGGAACAATACTTGTGCAAGTATTTCAGATTTCCCAATGCTTGTAGAGATTGTTTTGGCTTGGCCCAACCACTCTCATACCTCTAATTATCTTACGACGACGCTGAAAAACTGATAGAACTCCACCTCGAGCTGTGTACCTACAACTCCGTGCATCAAGAGTTCCCAAGAAAATCAAATTCCGTTTTAGCAGAAAAATATGCAAAACATTCCTTAAAATGAACATATTTAAACATGACATCTTCAACTCAATTGTCCCCTCACCTACTACTTCACAAATCTCTTCAGTTTCCGTTGTCACACAACGCCCCGTAGTAGACTTATAAGTAGAAAACAACTCTCTCTTGGAGCAAATATGAGAGGAACTCACTGAGTCAAAAAACCAACTAGAATCCACTTCTAAAGAATTTGAAACAAGAAGACATGAATCACCTGAATCAAAGGCACTAACCACATTCGTGGCTGAATTCCCATTCTTTGTGCTCTCCTGATTCTGCAATTTTCAACGGTCTTTCTTGATATGTGCTGGCCTCTTGTAATATCTGCAACGGATCGAATCCTTTTGCAAAGCACTTTGTCTTTCCCCTGAAGGATCATCCACTGCTAGACAACTTGTGGGAATAGACAGTGATTTCTGAGTCTCCTTCCTAAGTTGATTTTTCTTTAATGCTTTGATTACATCATCTACCAAAATATCCTCCTTGGCAGATTTACCATGTAGCATGGTAGTGATCAAAGGCTCATACGAATCCGGCAGTAAATATATTAAGTTGAAATCTTTATTTTCCTTACTCACATCTGCGTTTATCACCTTGAGTTCTGATAGGACCTTGTTGAACTCTGTGATGTGGTCTTGGAGATCGGTACCTTCCTTCATAGATAAACGAAATAAATTTCTCTTCCAATGTATCCAATCTAATAATGATGAACCAGAGTAGTCAGCTATGAGTTTTTCCCGTAAACTCGCCGCATCAGTTTCTTTAAGAAATCTGCACTTGACCTCGTCCGCTAAGAATAGTCGGATCAGACTTATGGCTCTTTCACGAATATCTTTCCAACCGTCATCCTTCATATCAGTTGGCTTTTCGTTCTTCTTAACGGCTAACTGCAAACGTTCTTGAACAAGGACATCATACATGTTAGTCTTCCAAATATTGAAATTGATCTTTTCATCGAACTGCTTGATCTTCAAAATACTGTGGCCTGTCATCTTAACCAAGAGACTCGGTAGCCTGAAGCTCTGATACCAGTTGTTGGAATTGGGGCGTCAACCAATACTCATTGTCACAGCGGAACTAAATAGAGCAATGAGGAAGTTGAAGTAGATGAGACGAATCAATTGAGCAAGCAAGTAGATCCACCAAACTAACACAAATACACCGATGACTTATCCCGATTAGATTTTGCTTCATCCGGGGAAAAATATAGGGAGATCTGATATTCAACTAGAAGATATTACAAGGAGTTATTGATTCACTCAATACAAGGAATTAAGCTCACTCACCAAGAACTATCTCTCTCTCGAGGCTCTCTTTGCAATGGAGAAAATAATCTATGAAGTACTCTTCTCTCATAAAGGAGGAGTTTACCATATATATAGAAGAATAGAGAGAAACCTAGGTCCAATCTTGATTGTCAGTCGACCGATATAACCTGGAAAAGAAGTAACTGAATAGGAGCCGTACGATCTAACTTGGAATTGAAGATTGGGCTGAAACAACCTAACAAATTGAAGCTCAAAAACAAACACAGCGCCACGGGTGGTTGACCGTCCAACAAGACCGGTGGACCGTCTACCTCTCAGCCAAATCCAGTGCAACTGCGGTCGGGGGGTGCGG
Source organism: Hemerocallis citrina (assembly GCA_017893485.1). Classification (NCBI taxonomy): domain Eukaryota; kingdom Viridiplantae; phylum Streptophyta; class Magnoliopsida; order Asparagales; family Asphodelaceae; genus Hemerocallis; species Hemerocallis citrina. Next base: position 60,090,792 of record CM030362.1, on the reverse strand, counting down.
TCGGTCGCAACATAGCCTGCACCTTGTTGTTGCTGTTTTCTTCTACTCACTTCGACGCTTCGAAATCCTACTTCATCTTACCTTCTTCTAATCTGAATAACGAGTATTCAAGACACAATACTAACAGCGGCGGCTAGGGTTTTGCCGTCCCCTCCCTGTTTGGCCGTGACCGGCGGGTCGTGGCCATGGGTGGCGATGGCTGTCGCGAAGGGTTTCGTCATAGGAGTGCGCCTCCACTGCAGCGGGATCGTTGGTGGAAGGAATGCGGAGTAAATTGACGTTGTTGATGGCATTCGTCGAGGTGGGGATTGGTCGGCATCATCGGGGTAAATCGATGGTTCTAGCATCATCGGGGCGTAGTCGGCAGGTGCTGGCGGTGCTGATGGTGATCGTCGAGGAGGGCGACGGCTGGGGTCGGGTTAGGAGGCATCGGTTGATGCGGGGATGGTGCTTGCATGGTTCTAGCATCATCAGGGCTTCGTCGGCAGGTGCTGGCGTTGCTGGTGGCGTTCGTCGGGGAGGGCGACGACTGGGGTCGGGATATGATGTATCAGTTGATGCGGTGATGGTGCTGGCATGGCTCTAGCATCATCGGGGCTTCATCGGTAGGTGCTGACATTGCTGGTTGGGGGATTGGTCGGCTGTTGCAGTAGTTATGGTAATTTTCCATAGTGTCCAAATTTCAACTGATTAACAATTCACAGTGAAATGAATTCTAGTTGGTGTGGGCGATGATTGTCAGGCAATTTTATAGTTTGGGCTCTATTTTGTCTTGATCTGGTCAAAATGAGGGGTGCCATTGGTCTCTCTCATGTTAGGGAGCTTGAAGGGGCCAGGTGCGAAGTCTGCCTTCGTCGCGAAATGGAGGTGAGAGTCAACAAAGGTTAAGCGAGGGGATGAGAACGATGACTCAATCTGGACAGAGAGATGTCAGATTGGTAGAGTGTCTGCGATGTCTCTAATATGGTGCATAGTGTTGACTTTGGGTCACTGCTGGGGGCGACGAAGGCGATCGCGCGATAGTTAGGGAGGAGAAACTATGTACAAGCGAGAGACTGAGTGAGAAGAGTGAGCTCAAATTGGCACGAGAAAATTGCTCTGACGAGGTCGGCCAATCAGTAGAATTAGATTTTGTTGTATTTTTTGTTTGTTGGTTGGGGTGTATGAGTTCTAGAATCTAGCCTGTTGGGATATGAAATTCATAAGCCATATTTTTTGTTATATATTTTGTTAAATTCTTTTTAATGAAATGCGGGGGACATTCAACTCACAGTTAAACGATAAAAAAAAGAAAAAGAAATTGATAGTGAATATAGCATTGCTTTTTTGACTTCAGATTTTTCAATCTTGTACTAAGTTATTCAACTTCACCACAGTCTTTGAAATTAATTGAAATATTAACAAAAATTCTTTATAGGAAACTTATCAGATGAAAAGGGTATGTATAACTAATTTCAGTTACCATAATTGATTTGTCATGAATGTGCACAATGTAACAATGTATACTGTGGAGAGTGTTGAATATGCTAAAGATTCCTTTCTGGAAGGAATCGATGAACTTGAAAGGGTGGAAGAGACGAGAGTCCTAACACAGGAAGAAAGAAACAAGCTACTGGAACTCCGGGAGAACGTAGCCAAGCTGTATAAATTGGAAGAGATCAAATGGCAACAAAGATCAAGGATCTTGTGGCTCAAAGAGGGAGACGCGAACACAGCCTACTTCCACAGAGTGGCAAGTGCAAGATGCAGATCCAATCTCATCATTTTAATTCAGACGGATATAGGAACCTTGCAAGATGAAAATGCGATCTCCACAGCCTTTCAACAATACTACAAGGGCATTTTTGGGAAGAATAACGATTTCAGGATCCCACTGAGGGATGATTACTGGCAGGAATACCGGAACGACACATCGCAGTTTCTGGCCTCTTTAGAGGAACCTTTTTCAGAGCTGGAGGCGAAAAAGGCCATCCACCAAATGGGAGCGGACAAGTCGCCGGGACCAGATGGTTTCCCGATGTTGTTCTTCTAGGTGTTCTGGAAAGAAATTAAAGGGGACATTATGGCACTGATGGAGGAGTTTTTTCATAACAATCTTATATTGGGCATGTTCAACTTTGCGGAAGTGGTCCTCATTCCCAAACAGGCGAATGCTAAGCGTGTGGGGGATTTTAGACCAATTAGCCTCATTAATTGCTCGGCCAAAATCATCACAAAGGTCCTGGCCACCTGTCTGGGGAATATTACGGACAGTATAATCAGCAAAACCCAGACAGGCTTCATCAAGGGCAGATGTATTCTAGACTGCGTGGCCACTGCTGAGCAAGTTATCCACCACTGCTATAAGAGCAACTCTAAGAACTTCCTCCTGAAGCTGGACTTTGAGAAGGCATACAACTCTGTCGACTGGGAATGTTTACTAGAGGCTCTCAGAGGGAGAAGATTCGGGGACAAGTGGATTAGATGGATCAAGCAATGTTTATTCACTAGTAAAATGGCAATATCGGTGAATGGAAGGCCGGGGACGCCTTTCCCTTGCAAGAAAGGACTCCGGCAAGGGGATCCGTTGTCCCCACTCCTATTCACTATTGTAGCAGATGTGCTAAGGGGAATACTAGAAAATTGCCGGAAAAAGGGGTGGATCACGCCCGTGGCCAGCAGCAACTCCAATCAAGGGTGCACGATTCTCCAATATGCTGATGAAACCCTCCTATTTGGAAATGGGACCAATCAATAGTGCACTGACTCCCATTTCGCTTTCAGATACAGAAGCTCGGGAACATGCCATTATTCTAAACTATGTGACGAATGAGTTTCCACTCAAGTACCTTGGGCTCCTACTCAAGCCTGTGAAGCTTACTGAATCGGACTGGCTACCGATTATAGATAGGGTGGAGGACAGACTGTCTGGCTGGAAAGGAAAATTGCTGTCTCTTGGAGGAAAAGTGGTACTTATTAACTCGGTTCTGTCTAACCTGCCCATTTACTACATGTCTTTCTATGAACTCCCTAAGTAGGTTATCCAAAGGATTGACCAAGTCCGGAGAAGATTTCTTTGGAAATGGGTAGACTCCAATAGAGGAGGTTACCACTTGATCAAGTGGAGTATCGCGTGTATGAAGAAGCAGCATGGAGGGCTAGGCATCGTAGACCTTAGAGACATGAACCTTGCTCTTTTGGGAAAATGGTGGTGGAAGGTCTTTCACCATAGTGGGGAAGGATGGCAGGAATTTATCCAACCTTACCTTCGGAGAAAAGGTACGAGAAATCTAGGCTTTCAAGTGGGGGCTAAGGTCTTGAGATTCTGGAAAGGAATTTCCAATGCTAGCGGACCGTTCAACTCAGCAATTACGTCTAACATCAGTAACGGAAGGTCTACCAGATTTTGGTGGGATAAGTGGTGTGGTACTCATTCACTAAAGGAAACCTTCCCAGAGCTGTATGCCAAATCAACCCGACCCAATATCTCGGTGGCAGAGACCTGGAAGAGGGGTAGTTGGAGGCCGTCGTTCCGTGGAAATCTTACCCTAGGACTACGCCAGCAACTGCTTGAACTACAAACACACATCACGCGGTCTGGGACGATATGCACCCAAGGCCCGGACCAGATGCGATGGGGTCTCGAGACTAAGGGTGCTTTCACGGTCAGATCCATGTACCATCGTATCCACTTCAGGGGATGTAGACCCTGCTGGGCACAGGTACTTTGGAAGGCAAAAACACCGCTGAAAGTCAGAGTATTCCTCTGGCTAGTGCTCAATAATGCAATCCTTACAAGAGAAAATCTGGCCAAAAGACAACCACAGATTGCGACCGACTGTAGATTCTGCAACATGCATCCAGAGACTTTGAACCACCTATTTATTCACTGCCCAAGGAGTTAGGCGACCATGACAGAGGTTTTAAGAGCCCTAGGTACAAGTGACTACCCCGGAGAATATGAGGATTTGTGGATTGGCCCCAAATTCACATCAATTCGCAACGAAATGAAGGATGCATGGTACTTGGCCATTGCGGCTACCACCTGGGTGTTATGGCTAGACAGAAACAACTTTAATTTTCGTGCTTCATGCAGTAGTATTTCTGGTAACCTTACTCATATCATGCATCTTATTTTTTTTTGGGCTACAGCTGCAGCCACAGGAGCGAGAAGGAGGATTGCAAGAGTCTTCCAGGTGGAGGACTTTGATGATGAGGAGGTAGAGTTTGGGCCGACACTGGACTGAGAGGTCACCGCCGTTCATTCTAGTCATTGTCTGCAGCCTCTGCTACCTTGTTCTTGGTCGTTTGTAATTTTGGTTGATTGAGAAATGGAGGATTAAACCCACCCCTCAGGGTATTGTTGGGGGTTTATGTTTTATTTCCTGTACTGTACTTTTTTTCTTGCACTGTATTTAGTATTTCTCCCGGTCCACCGGGGTTGTTTTATTAATTTCTGATTAATGAAACAGGGTGGCCTTATTCCACCTTTTACCTCAAAAAAAAAAATATGTGCCCTCTCAAATCTGTCTAATATTTATCTTTCCTCTTTAGAAGAGGGACTTATTTGATTTTGATATACATATATCTTTAAGGGTTATTTTCTACTCTCATTAGGATTGCTCTTTGACTTAAGACTTGTGATTTTTCTGAGTTTCCATGGGGTTTTTTTTCGGTTTTTTAAGTTTGGGTTTTTTTTGGTTTATGTTTTTTTTGTGATTAGTTTTTTTAAATTTATTTTTGTTAATTATGATAATTGAGTTAACCAAAAAAAAAGTTTAATTTGATTTTTTTTTTAGTGAACCAAAAAACTAGTTAAGTGGGTTGATCATCTTAATTATTTCAAGATTAGATTAATTAAGATTAGATTAGATTAAAATTGGACTAAAGATTCGAATTAATTAATTAAGATTAGACTAGTGATTCCTTGTGCAAATTGCACAGACTAAAATAGTTTTGAACGACTCATAAAATTATATATAACTCCAAAAAATGTGAAAGAATTGGGAGAAACCTAGTAATATCACTTGTCCAATTTTGGATGAATATATATTGAGAAAGCCTTTGCAAGCCTAAAATAGGAAATGTGTCAATTCTAATATCCACAAAAGATCTCACAAACAAAACCACAGCAATTTAGCATTAAATTTAAATTAAGATAGATGGTACAATAAAATCCCCCATATATGCAGGAAAATAAACATTAAATTCGAACTGTAGAAAATTTAACTAATTTTTTTTATAATAATACTTCATTGAATATTACAACAGACTTTACTGTTATCTAGAAAATTGTTGATTGTAATGATATTTCGTAAAATATAACACTAACATTTCGCAGATTAAAAAAAAATGGGTAGACACAAATTATCAAAATTAAAAGTAAAGAAAGAATAGTTGTACCACATAATAACCCAAGGACATTTTAGGCAACTTGCAAACTATCTCGCTCAAACCTCGGTATTAGAACTAAGTATAGGCCTAATATTTATCGGGAGCATCAAACAAATCACTGGTTCAGCTCAAAATTGACTGAATAGCCCTCAATTGGGAGCAGGGTAGTCACCCAGTGAAGTACTATAAAAGGTCATAACGGTTTGTGCTTATTGCTTATTACAGGAAACCAAGAATGGTTGGTCAAGCTCAAACCTTACATCAAGAGATGGTTTGCACTAACCACTAACCTTCATATTTAAAAGTTATAATACATGTACCACAGCTCAAAAATGAAACCAACTCTAGATAAAGGTTAAACAAATAAAAATAAAAAATTAACAAACAACAACAACTCAAGGTTCACGGTAGAACCAACAACATAGCACACGAAGGTCTAATCTCAAGTAAATAAAAGATATAACATATACCTCATAAAGATCAAATGTTTTATCAGCTTCAATATAAACAAATCTCGTAATGTGCTCCAAACTAAACACAGAAATTATATCCATCTTCGCATCAAGACTCTACATACCTGCATACTTATGCATTAACACAACCAACCTCCAATTAGCACTCCAATTCACCCACCAAAGCCACTACCATAACACAAAGTAACTCACAAAAATCAATCAATCAACCACTCACCATGCACTTAACCTTCCAAATACTCGGATCCTCCTTCGTATGCTCAATCACATCATCATCGAATTCTTTCGGATCTTCACCATACACAACACACTCCGACTCTCTCCCATATCGGTCATTAATTAGTTCCACCAATTCATCGCCACTCAACTTCTTTTCCTTCACAAACAAAGGAAGATGATGATACATCATCCCTCCTTTATAGCTACTTTTGGCTTTCCCCTTCTTGCTTATATTTAACCACCAAAACAAACAATACTCACTTAAGCCACTTAAATTTGAATAACATGAAGTAATTAATACATTTCAGTATTATAAACCCAAGAAATTACTAAATACAAACCTAGAACGAACTATTTTCGTTCAATCACGGGAAAAAGAAAATCCCAAAACCTAAATGATGGAACTTGTATTACAGAGATCAATGTCGTCATCGAAGAGCAAATCTAAAAATAAAAGGAGGTAAGTCAACTTACAGTCCAGTAAGAGAACAGTCTAGTATTGTTATCCCCATAAAGATCTGGACTAACCTAATTTCACATAAGATGCAAAATTACAAGGCTAAATTTAAAAAAAGTACACAAAAGTTTGGGCCAGTTTAAAAAAAGTACACAAAGAATTTTTTTTTAAAAAGGACACAAAGTTTTAATTAATTCCACTGGGTTAGTTAGGGTTAGTTCGGCGGGGGCGGGGGGGGGGGGGGGGGGGGGGGGGGGGGGGGGGGTTATTTAAACACCTGAATAGTTTAGTGATGTTTTTTTAAACAAAATAAAAGATGAATGTGATTTTTTTAAACAAAATGAAAGATGAAAGTGATTTTTTTAAACCCTACCATAACCCTAGTTAACCTAGTGGACTTAATTTAAACTTTGTATCATTTTTTTATATAAAAAAAAATCATTTTGTACTTTTTTTAAACTGGCCCAAACCTTTGTATACTTTTTTTAAATTTAGCCAAATTACAAATCAAACTCATTCTCAACCCAATTTAACTCCTAACTAACCACATTACATTTAACACGTATCTTTACCTGCCAACCAGCTTCAATGCTATTGATATCCTGCCCAAAAGGCCCCCTCAAAATCCATAATTGTGACAGACTAAACTCATTTGGTTGCTGAATCTTGGGTTCCACACATTCATAGTCGCCTTTGCTCCATAGTACTTATCTCCCTCTACATAAGCAATTACATATGCTACTCAAAAAACCACACAAAAAAATACCCCAAAAAATAAAAAATTAAAAACCCAAAAACAAAAATTAGTAAAATATTGAGATGGGCAGTCTAAAAATCAAATCTTTAACCTCTTTCAACTGTAAAAAGTCAAATTTACCTGATGTCCACTCTCATTGATGAGATCAGGTGGCGTGAGGAGAGGGGCGGTGTGATGGTGCATCGTGCAGAGAGGGGCCAGCATGAGGGGCTTGCGGGTGGTCTGAGGGGGCTGCGGGCGGTGTGAGGGGGTTGCTAGTGGCGGTTGCGGATTTGGATTTTGATTTTAGACAGGGGGAGACGAAGATATCTAGGGTGAAAGGGTTTGGGGTTTCTGTTTTTTTTTTTTTTTTTTTTGGTTTTTTTTCACTTTTTTAATAAGAACGTGCGGATTGCACGTGGTTATTTATATAGAAATTCCTACTTTTACTCTCCTTTCTCTATTTCAAAATAGAGAAAGGAGAGAGGGAGTAGGCTTATTAGCTTAAGATATAGTATAATTAGATTAATTAAGTGATTTTAATTAAGATTAGATTAATCACTAATTGAGATTAATTAATGTAAAACAAAAAATTTAAAAGTATTTTAAATTACGGTTGCTACAGTACTCTTACAACTCAAACAAAGCTAGTTTTTGTTGGAAAACTATTGCTACTACGGTTAATATACATCCAACCAAATCTATTTCAAGAAATTAAATCCAAAATTTTACTTTCACTAAGTATTACTCCCTCTCTACAGTATATTTACATCCAACCAAACTACCCTTATATACTGATTAGGGCTGCAATCAAGCCGAGCCGAGCCGAATACCTTCAGGCTCGAGCTCGGCTCGTTTACTAAACGAGCTCAATTTTGAGCTCGAGCTCGGCTCGAGCCAAGCTTTGACCATGTTCGAGCCGAATAGCTCGCGAGCTTAGCCTAAAAAAAAAATTCAAGCTCGAGCTCGGTTTTGAGCTCGAACTCGGTTCGAGCCGAGCTTTGACCGAGCTCGAGCCGAATAGCTCGCAAATAGCCCGATTCGTTTGCAGCCCTAATACTGATTATTAGGTACAAAACTCAACACAATGTTTGTTTCTTAGATAATACGAGGAGTATCTGAATTTTGCATTATCCCAAATGAAATTGAAGAAACTCTGATATGATAGCCCTAAACAGCTATGACACTTCTACATTATCAGAATTAATGCAATGAATTTCACCGTAGGCCTTAATCAAAACATGATAAAATAGACAACAAATAATTAAACCTAAAAGGGGATTTTATTAGATATTTGTTATAGTTTGATTTGTTTAAAAAATCAAGTTAGATTCTTGTTGCGCAGATAATCTGTAAGTACTTGTTAGAACTGTTACATTAGAGTATGTTCATTTGAAATTGTATAAAAGAGTGTGTATTATGCAACCTTTTCTTTTTAAAGAGAGTAACTTTTGTGAATATGCTGAGAGCGTTCGTTTATTGAATATATGGAGTATATACACTCCTTAGATAATCCACAATCGTTTTTGTTATTTTGCCAAATATGACAAAATAGCAAATAGCAAATAGCAAAAAAAGCAATTTGCTGCCGTCGTGGTTTACTATAAATTGAGAAAGAAATATAAAAAAATGAGGACAGACGGTGTTGAATATATTGGTATATTCTCTCTATATAAATATTGCATGTGCATATGAGTAACATGTGTAATGAATGTACAATTGATTGGATATTAGAACGCGGATTTGTAGACTTATAACCCGATACCCAAACCAGTATTTAGGAATAAATACTGGCTTGTGATAGCAGTCTACGTATTCCAATGTTGACACCTTGGGTGAATATCTCAAGCAATTTAGATCTAAGATATTAACCTTAATTTTCCAATTGTTAATATCTCACAAAACCTAACAATCTTGAGATATTATTAATCAATTTGTGAGACTAATTAAGGGAGAAGAGAAACCCCTCTCTGGATCCCGTCGAAGTCGACATCGCCGACGATCGCTAACGTCATCATCAAAAGCACAGACCATCGCGATCGCTGCCAACGTGGTCGGCGTCGACACACCCCGGAGCCGTTCGTCGCGTGTTGTCGACCTGCAGTCGAGGCAGTCGACTCGAGATCTAGTCGGAGCTGTTGGAGCCGCCGTCAACGACCATCGTTGTTGCCGCCTCCGGGGTCGGTGTCGTCGCACGCCGCAGCAAACACCTCACGAGCGATCCGAAGTGCACCCCGTCGTTGACGGGATCCAGAGAACCCATCTCAGATCGAGCAACGCGAACGAGCCATCCTTCTCCCTCGCCTCTTTCCCTAACATCGCGAGCGAACCCATCTCGATCAGATCTGATGAAGATCTGGTCCTTTCTATACGCTAGAGTTACTGTTTTGAGTTTGGGACAGAGAGCAGATCCACTACAGCACTGCAGATCCCATTACTATTGTTCTGATCTGCTGTTCGATTTGAAGCAAATTTGGGATCAGATACAGTGCAGCTCTGGGTCTCTCATTCTTCTTGGTTGGATCTCTTTGGCGCAAAATGAGTAAGCAGTTTAGACGCACACAAGGTGTTCGATGCTGAATCTTTTTGGCGCAGAATGGTTTGTTGTTTGGATTTGTTCCCAAATAGACATGATTCTAATCAATTGAAGAGGAAGAGATAGTGAAAGATAAGTTCTTTACTTTCCTTGTATTAAATTTCTTTTAAATATTTTGCTATGTGCTGGAAGTTCAAAACATTCGTTTTATGTTTATTTTGAATTATAGAATTACTATGATGCTAAGTGGTTAAGTTCAAGACTGTATTAATCATTTGTTTAATTAAATACAAGTTGAACAGTTGTTTTGGCTATGTGCTAAAACCAAATATCTAATTTTGATAAGTTAAACTGTATGTTGACTATAAAATTCGGATCTCCAATTAAATTGTTGCTAGAATTAGATAGTGCTAATAATTTATTTAATTGGCTAATCTTTCACAATTTGATAAATGTAGGAACTTTAATGTTACCTACAAATTGTGTATGTTGGAGACGATGGATATGCATCACGGTTGAATAAGTCTGCACCACGCAGGCTTTTCCATCGAATTTGGAAAACACTTCTAACTTGAAGTGTCGGTATGATCTACTCTAATCTTGCTTAGTACTTTCATATGATGAATGTATTAATGTTTGATGCGTTTGATTACATGATTGAGAGTTTTAGATCATAGTTATTCTCGTTTTGAAAACTAGCATGTTTAGGGTTGTTAAGTGCTTTATCATACTATGTGTATAGATATTTTGACAAATCCATTGTTTGCAGTTTGTGTGAGATTATATATTTGCTTCTCAAATAAAATAAAATAAAAATTGTATAAGATATATAACAAATGTCTGTAACTTAGGCGGGAGCATCTCTTAGTGTAGGATATGACTCTATTAATTACGCATTATTCTTTCTCGTTCATTGTACTGTGCGTGCAAAGTCGAATTATAATATGTTAGTCATTATCTCATCTAGCGTTATGAAGATGATAAAGAACGAATAAAGGAAAGAACTATTCGTTCAATGTGTATGAACAAGTGGACATTGTTAGATACATTAGATAAAGCAAATAATTTTGTAAAATGTAATAGAGTAATTTTGTATTAATTCTTATAAAGTGCATATATTGTCAATCGTATATATAAGTTGAGTTTAACAAATGGGACAATTAATAATAATAGTTCTAATTGTGTTCTTGAACATAGCATAATTGGCTAAGATTTGAGAATTATATATTCAATTGTTTATGAGGAAATACGATCTAAGAGTATCTGTAGTCGTGGGCTAAATACCCAAAATTTGGAAAAAAAAATGAAAAAAATGAGCTGTAGTCGTCGTCTAAATACCCAAAATTTGGGTGTACGATGAACAGTTCGTTGCCAAATATAGCAGATGATCTGGCCATAACCAAAATATAGCTAACGAATCATTATACTTCGTCCGTCAAAATTGACGAAGGATTAAACTTCGTCTCGTAGGTTGAGACGTACGAAAATGAAAGGAGACGAAGGATTATATAGTGTTGGAAAAAAAAATTAAAAAATGACAGACGGTGTATTATACACCGTCTGTAAACATATGGGAAAATGAAGATTGAGTAGGACGGTAGTATACATACTGTCAGATCCAAAGTCAATTTTTTTTTTGATGACCACTAATTAAAACTAGGCCGTAGCCTGAGCTCTCCATCCATCTCCCACTAATTAAAAAAAAATTGTTAAAAAAATCCACCGACGGTGAATTTTTAACCGTCCATTGAAATTAACGGTGCATTACTTCCCATCTGTGGATTTTCAAAAAAAAAATAATAATTAGTAAACGGACGGACAATAATCATCCGTGCGTGTTGATTAACGGTGTAAAATAACCCGTCGTTGGAATTTTAAAAAAAAATAAAAAATTAGTCAAGGGACGGGCAATTGTGAACCGTCCAATGTAATTGACGGTGTAAAATTTCCCGTGTGTAGATTTTTTAAAAAAAAATTTAAAAAATTTGTGAATGGACGACCTATTATACACCGTCCTATGAGATTAACGGGAATTTATATCCCGTCTTTGAGTTTTTTTTTAAAAAAAAAAATTTAATACAATGTAAACGAACGGCATATTATAAAGCGTCGTAGGAGATTGACGGGACAATATATCCCGTCGTTGCTTATTTTTATTAAAAAAAAAAATTTAGAAGCAGACGAATGATAATCTTCCGTCTTTTAAAGAAAAACAAACGACGAATCGAATATAGCATTGAACGACTGCAGCAACATTTTTTTTCCTATTTCTAAATTGCTATTTACCCAAAATTTGGCAAGAACGACTACAGATGCTCTAATTATCAAAACTGTGGGGAAATGGAGTTAAAAGCTATTGAGTCAAAGCTTTAACATCCAAGTTGTTTTGAAATTTAGAATCACTATGAACTATATATTAAATTGTTTGTTCTTGTTAAAACTCATAACTCTGCTAAATGACACTCCATTAAATATGACAAATATGACAAATATGAAAGTTGTGCTCAGATTATGATCACTAGAAAATTATTTAGTATGGTCTCTAGGAGCACATAACTTCTTGAGTCAACACATTCTGATATTTGTGATCTCAGTAGCTTTGTGACTAAATGAGACGATTGTTGGTCAGAAGTATTTAATCATTTTTGTAGATGATTAATATGAGTCTGTCATATATATGAAGAATGAAGCACTTGTTATTCTTAATGAATTAAAAATTATAGTTAAATGCTGAAAATCAAGGGTTCAGATTTGATAGAGGTGGTGAATATGTTTTAACAACTTTAGAGAAGTTTGCATTGGGCATAATCTCTAGTGCACTCTACTTACAACAGTCAAACGGTATTGATAAAAGTTAGAATCAAACACTTAGTGAAATGTTGAATTCTATATTATTGACTGTTGTTTGTCTTGTGTAATTATGAATGATGTTGTATTGTTAATCATATCTCTAATGTGTTACTACACTCTAAATTGAATACACCTTGTAAATCATGGCATAAAAACACAAATAATTTTGTTAAAATGAAAAAATTTGTGTTGTGATACATTTGTTAGAGTACATGACCCTAGAAGGCCTAAAGTAGGACCTACAACAAATATTTGTGTGTTTAGAAAGTGCAGAATGTAGCTCTGTAGATAGATGTTGGATATATCTAATTTATGTTAGAAGAATCTAGACTTGCAAAATTCTTTGAGGATATGTTCATCAATGATAAATGTATGAAATAATCTAGTCCTACAGACACGTTCAATAATTCACAGTTGGAATCAAGAACCAGTCTTACTGACACTTGAAAACCTGAATGACAAATGAGCTAAGAAGAGTCTTTAGTAGACAATGAGATGATTTTGTGTCATACAATAATACTTTAGTTTAGTTGATCTGCCAAAAGGGTCTAAAACTATAGTAAGTAAGTGGGGTTTTGTAGAAGAAACTTAATTTTAATTGTTCAGTAGTAATTTTAATGCTTTTTAGTAGCTAACAGATTGACTGAGAAAAATAGGGTAGATTTATTTGATGTCTACTCATATGTTTGTCATATTGCTACAATAAGTATTCTTCTTACCCTTACATCTATTGAAAATTTTGTCATTCATAAAGGATATTTAAAAGGTTTTGTACTTGATATTTTGTACTGAACAGTTTTGTACTGGAAAGTTTTGAACTAATATGTTTAGTGAACAAAATTTACAATTTAGTAAAATCATTGTATGTTCTTAAAACATGTATAGCCAACGAATAAATAATTTGATAAATTTTTGAAAGAGCCTAGTATATGAATCAAATAATTCAGATTAGTGCCTTCAACTTTGTGGTGTATCAAATATAGTGGCTATTATTTACTTGTTCTGTTGACATGCATGTTCTTGGAAGTGACATTTCTATTACAAATGAAGTTAAAATTGTGCTATCCAAAGAATTCAACATGAAAACCTAGGTACTGTGGATACCATAGGTATAAGGGTGAGTTTCAATTGGCAAGGGATAACTCTTAGTCAATCTCATCAAATTAAAATGTATTTCAAAAGTGGGAATATAGTGATTGAAAGTGTGTTTTGAAACACCTTATGATTATGATAAAAGGTTGACACCTAATGATGATGTAACTATGAGACATGTAGATCTATCTAAAGAAATTGACAGTCTTATGTATACAAAGATCTGCACTAGAATAAACATAGCCTTTGAGGTAGGTATGATCTGCAGATTCACTAATAATCCCATACACATTTGAGTGCCCTTAAGAGGCTAATGAGATACCTGAGTGGTATTCAAGAGTTTTCTTTGTGCTACTCTAGTCATTCTTCGAATGAATGGCTGATCTGATTCATTATAATGCTCAGAATTTAGTGAAAGTCGATAATTAGTAGATATGTGTTTACACTAGGAGAAACTGAAATGTTATGGAAATAAAAAGCAAATATGCATTGTGTTATCATCCATGAAATCAGACCTCTATGTGTAATCCTCTACAGAAAAAAAGGCTGAATAGATTGAAGAAATTGTTGCTAGTTATTCATTAAGAAGTTTAAGTAACTCTATAAATCTGTTATGCGACTATGAAGCTACAATGTACAGTAGTTCAAAACTCACTCTATAATAGTAAGAGAAGTATATTAAGGCTGAAAGAAGCCTAATTGAACTTTCTCATAGATAAAGTGTAATTGTGACAATATGGCTAATGCTAAGTGATCTAATTATCAAAACTGTGAGGAAAAGTGGAGTTAAAAGCTATTGAGTAAAAAGCTTTAACATCGAACATCTTCTTTCGTCCTTTTTTCTTTAACATAAAGTTTAACTTCATTAACTAATGATTAGATATTAAAATAGTTAAATTAAATAAACTGAATATTAAAATATATACTAAATTAACCTACTTAATACACTAACCTAGATTAAATGGTTTAAAATTCTCCCATCCAAGCTATTTTTAGCTTAAGACGGGACAACATGTCTCGTTTGAGATTTTTCGTTTTTTTTATTAAAAAAATAACAATATATTCTGTCCATTATAATTTGAGAATTCTCATTTCGTTTTTCAAATTTGAGAAGTGCCTATTGTAATTTTGTCAAAATATAGCAAAATAGCAAACGATTGTAGACGTCCATTTCTCAAAATATGGCAATTTGATAAATATAGCAAACGACTGTGGATGCTCTTAATACTGAAATTTATGTTTGTCATTTTCTATTGTAGAGCTGACCTTCATGTCCTCCTTGCTACTTTGAGTTTTCATTCTGGGTGATGTTTTACTTGCATTATCTAATTATCTCTTGCACTTAAATAGACCTTGCTACTCTCTCTCTCACTGTTTGTTTGTTTGTACTTTTTAGAAGATAAAATGAAGGCCAATCACTCTGTTTCATTGAAAATTAAGTTATGGACAACGACCATTCTGTTTTATTGGAAAGTATGGGGCAACATACAGTTGAAGGGATTGGTATTTTCAGGGAATCGCTCCGATAAAGTCCCAATGTTTTCTAGTATTATGCATACTTAGAAATTTATAATTCTATTCTAGGTTTACTTTTTCTTCTTCTTAGTTGAATTCTAAATTTCTTTATCTCTACTATTATAATGGGAGAAGACCTTAGTATAATTTGTCCATCTATCAATCCGTGCAACACACGTGCATAACTATTGTAAATGAGGTTCTAGATCAAATTCAGACTACGTCTGAATTTTACTTTTAAGAAAACTATATTTATTAAGATGTGCATCTCGCAGGTGTAAACTACTGGTATCAGTTTTTTTTTTGATGGAAACGGATAGAGTCTCTCGACTCCAGCCACATCAAAGCAAATATATTAATACTGAAATAATGTACATAGCTTGGTTTTACAAGCGGTAAAACACGAATAGACCTAATAATTACAATCAACAATTGGACGCATTACAGAGAGAGGCCGTGAGCCGGCCTATGGAAGGAGCAGCGAGGAGCGGAAAGATGGGGTTGAGGCCCTGCTTACATCGCTGTCCTCCCATCGAGAAGACAAACCGTGATGTGCAATCAGGGCACCAGCAGCAGGGAAGTCCAGCAACGAAGAAGACTGGATGAGCTGATCGCGCTAAGGAAGGCCGTGAACTGGTGTACTCTATCCAGGTTGGAGCACCTGAACGACCGCCTCCCTCACCGGCAATCAACAACCAAACCAATCAGAACAGTGAGTAACAAACACACAGAAAGCAGAATAATAGTCATGGAAAATATAACCAAAGCCTCCCCATAATGTAAACTTCAGAGAAGATACCCAAATAAATACAGGAAAGCATTAAAGCTAAAAGTAGGGGAAATGCTATTAGATTAGCTAAACAAAGATATAATAATATTCGTCTAGTAGGCCGCCGAACATGGCTACGAACGAAGCATAACGTGATACACACTCAGAGGATGTGGTATCATCAAAACAGACCAGGCTACCTGGTACTAGCCTGCAGCTCAACAGGCACCTCAGAAGAGGCGAAAACAAAAACAATCATCCATCCAACAGTAAGGGCAAAGAGAGGGAGAATGAGCTGCAACCGCCCAGGCTATGCACTGATCCACAAAAAGAAGGAAGTGATGCTCTAACACCACCATAAACTAAGTAGTCCCAAAAACCACCACAACGCGCATCAAACCTGTAAGATAAGTAGAGGTGAGAAAATGGATCCACACAGAAAACTACAGATAGAAAGTAAGCAGAAAATCAGAAAAGCAAGTTAAAGAGATAAAGCTTGCAGATTAGAAAGACAGAGAAAGGAATGTTTCAATTTTTGGCTGTCCACGGAAGACCTGCCTTTATACAAAGGGCTAGCACTCCAGAGATTGAATAAAAATAAGAACCCGTCTATCATGTTCAAATGAGTGGAGCAATGGTGGTTAAACACACGCTGATTTCTTTCTTTCCAAACAATCCAAAAAATAATATGTATCGATAAATTCCAAGCATTGTTGAAACAAGCGTTCGATGGTTTAAGGGACCATACTTCGGCCAAAGAGGGGGGAGTGGAACCTGTATTCCACGCTAGAGCCCAAATCCTCCATAAAGGGAGAATGGAATGGCAGTGTATGAAAAGATGATTAGGATCCTCAGGGTGATGAGAACACAGCGCGCAAAGTTGGCCCCAAGCTAAATTCCTCCTATTGAGAACATCAATAGTGAGAAGTTTACCTTGGCTGAGAAGCCACGAATGAATCTTCACTTTGAGGGGAGAGGCTGAGTCCCAAATATGGTTCGAAACCGGGGAACGGGCACCTCTAGAATTAATGAAATTGTAGAAGGATTTCACCGAAAAAACGCCTGAAGCGCTCCATCGCCAAGCTATACCCTCTCTAACGTTCCATTCGAAATTGTTGATAAGAGAGGTGAGTTCGTTGAGAAGCTCAGTCAGGTGAGGAGATAAATTTATGATAAAAGGGATGCACCAATGATACGCGCCGTCGATCAGGGAGTAGGATTCAGCCACTGTAGCAGTAGGGTCAGAGGCCAGCTCGAATAAGGAGGGAAAACGGGAGGAGAGTTTGATGTGACCGATCCATAGGTCGGTCCAGAATAGTGCCTTAGACCCATCAGCACAGATACGAAAGGTGCTACAGTGGAACGCTGCGGAGGCTTTCCAGACTCCTTTCCAAAAAGGAGAAGCTCGACGAAACACAGTTGCTGAGAAGTCCCACCAACGGTAATTACCATGGTTGTAATCTTTGATGCACTGAATCCAAGGAAGGTTGTCAAGGGTGTGTAGTTTCCACAGCCATTTACCTAGGAGGGCAATGTTGTGATCTCTGAGATCCAGCACACCTAGACCCCCTTCGGCTTTGGAAGTGCAAACCATTTTCCATTGACAAAGGTGAGAACCGGGTTTGAAAGTAGGTGATCCGCACCAGAAAAAATTGCTTCTGATTTGATCAAGCCTTTTGATAACCCAAGAGGGAAAGAAAAAGAAAGACATATAATAAAGAGGCATAGCTGATAAAACCGAGTTAACGAGAATAAGTCGCCCGCCTCGGGAAAGAAATTTCCCAGACCACACATTGAGCCTGGACTCCACTTTATCAATGAGTGGAAACCAGTCCGCTCTATGCAAATTACCCCATCTAAGGGGGATGCCAAGATAGGTGATAGGGAAAGACGCTGCGGGGCAGTTAAAGAAATTAGAAATTTCGGTCTGACGATTGGGTGATCCTCCCAACCAAAGGACAGAGGATTTCTGGAAGTTGATAGACAGACCCGAAGCAGCTTCAAAGCAGTAAAGGAGAAGTTTGAGGTTTCTAAGAGAGTGAGAGTTCGGTTTAATGAAAATGATAGTGTCATCTGCGTATTGTAAGTTAAGAACTCCCTCAAAGCGAGTGGATCGACCGAGACCCTCGATCAAATGGGAATCTCTAGCATGCTTAAGTAATCTGCTAAAAACATCAGCAACAAGAGCGAATAGAAGGGAAGAGAGAGGGTCTCCTTGACGAAGGCCACATTTAATTTTGAACTTGTGCCCCTCAGAACCATTAATAAATAACGAGGAAGTGCCGGAGAGCAAACTAGATTTAACCCAGGAAATCCACTTGGGACCGAAGCCTCGGAAAGCAAGAATGTCAAGGAGGAAGTCCCAACTGACATTGTCGTAAGCTTTTTGAAAATCAAGTTTAAGAAGGATTCCTTCCGAGTTAGACCTATGGCAATGAGAGATGATTTCCTGAGCAGACGCGACACTGTCAAGGATGAAGCGGTCCTTGATAAAGCCTGATTGCGCTAGGTCTATTAAGGGGGGAATGGTGTCGCTAAGCCTTGAGGAAAGCACTTTCATCACTATTTTGAACGTGGTATTGATGAGACTGATAGGTCTGAAGTTAGACACTGAGTGTGCTCCCAAAAGTTTGGGGATAAGCACAATGTGCGCATAATTAATCCGATCAAAAGAGAAGTTACCTGAATGGAGGTCTTGGAACATCTTAAAGAGATCATTTTTAAGCAATACCCAAAATTTTTGAAAGAAGAAGGCGGGGAACCCGTCGGGTCCCGGGGCTGAATCGCTTTTAAGAGCAAAAACAGCAACTTTAATTTCTTCCATAGAGAAGGGGGCCTCGAGAGATGAAAGGTCAATAGCTTGATCACCGTAAAGTTGGAACCAATCCAGCTCAACTGAGCGAGATTTGGGCCGTCCAATAAGATTCTTATAAAAAGAATGAAAAAACCCGATGAATATCCTCGTCACTAGTAAGGTCTTCTTCCTGAGAAGAGATAGAGGATATACGGTTGCAACGTTGCCTATGAGAAGCATAGTTGTGAAAAAACTCCGTGTTGGCATCACCTTCCTTCATCCACCGAATCCTAGATCTTTGAGCCCATTTAATGTGATCTTGATAGAGGAGATCGGCGTATTGAGTCTTGCAAGAGGTACGCTCCGATCTAAAAGATGCCGACAAAGAGCCGGACTCTTCTAATTTGTCAATGGACTCAATGGACTGAAGGAGAAAAGATTTGAGGAAATTGGTGTTTATCTGACGCTCCGCACGCCAGATTTTACAGCCATGTTTGATAGCGTGGAGTTTAAGAAGGATATTGCCCAAACCGGTAGAGCCGGATATAGCAGCAAGGCATTCCTCCACTAGAGAGACAAATAGCTGATCTTGAAGCCAGAATTTTTCAAAACGAAATTTGTGCTGACGGTAGAAAGGGAAGTTGGAGTAGAGAACGATAGGAGTGTGATCCGACGACGGATTGGGAAGGGCCTGAGAGAAGGATTGCTGGAAACGAGAGATCCAGGATTGCGAAACCAAAAACCGATCGAGTTTAGCCAGGATCGGAGGATCACGCTGGTTGGACCAGGTGAACGATCTTCCAGAGATCGGGATATCGGATAATTGCAAAAATCGAATAACGTCGTTAAAAATGCAAGACTGGGAGTTGGATGTGGAAAGGTTAGATCTTTCTGAAGAGAAACGAGTGACATTGAAATCACCGCAGAGAATACAGAGGCCTGCGGTCCAGTTATGTAATGAAGAAAATTCGTTCCAGAAAGCCGGTCTCCGCTCAGCAGAGGAGGGGCCATAGACAGAGATGATGGAGAGGGGATAATTAAAAGAGGTCCAGAGCACCTGAACTATAAGGAAAAATTCAAGGCGCTGAACCGAGATGAGAGAAAAAATGGATTCCTTGAAACCCAATAGGATACCTCCCCTTGATCCAATAGCGTCAAGGGATATCCATTTGGAGATAGAGCTACCACCTAAGGATCTGACGATGGCGGGGGAGGGAGATTCCAGTTTGGTTTCTTGAATGGATATGAAGTCACAATGAGAGGAGGTGATAAGGTCATAGATAGCTCGTTGTTTGGCTGGGCAATGAAGGCCACGAATATTCCAAGAAACGCTAATCATGGGAATAACGATGCTCAAAAACTCTACGACGTTCCTTACTCCTGAGAGAATTAAAACAGAGAGAATTGGAAGGGTCTATATGGAAACCCAGATCATGCGTCAAAGACGCTAATTCTTTATTAGAAAGAGATACAAAGGAAGGGCTGAAGATAGACCCTAATTGCGGGGGGGGATTTTGGTCAGATGAGGTCGGAGGGGCTAACCGACTAAAATCAGAGCAAGGAGAGGACTTAATTTTAGCCGGAGAAGCATACCCTTCAAGGGAAGAGAAATACTTGGCTTTAAGCCTCGCACTAGAGCGGATCAGACGGATGGTAGCTCCCGTGGGGAGATTAACCATAGAAGAGGGGGATTGTTCGTCCTGCGATAGGGAGGGGGATAATGCACTGTAATCCGGAAGGGGAGGACTATAGGCATCAGCCGAGAGAGGATGAAGAGTCCAATGATAAGAATCGGAGGCAGAGGAGGAAATGTTAATAACAGGGGAAGATATTCCCAATGTGTCCCGGACCTTGGATACAATAGATGGAGACATCCATCCACCAAACAGAGGCCCGGATAAGCTAACACCAACTCTAGGCGAGAGTTGAAATGAGCAAGCAAAAACCAGAGATTGATTCTTAAAAAAATAAAGCTTAGCTAGCCAAACTAAAGCAACAGAATTATAAAAAGGGGAGGACAACAAATCAACAACAGGGAGTACCTTTTTGGAAGAAGCCCCTTTCTCTAAATCCGCCTCTTCCTCTAAAAGAAGAGGGTCTTGATCCACCCACGCAGCTGCTTTGGAGGAAGAGGACTTCAGACTGGCTAAAGGAGGAGATAGAGCGGGATCCGATTTCTTCGGTGTGGGGAAGTGCGCAAGTTGCTGGAACCTTTCCCAATCCGAGGTGAAATGCTTGTTAACCTCCCAATCTGGCCAACCGGTAGAAGATTTCTTACTCTTGGCACCCGGAGAGGAAGCTGACACCACCGCAGGAGAGGAATATCCAAAAGGACCCTGAGCTCCGAGAGACTGAGGCTTAGAGAGCTCAGATTTAAGGGCAGCAGGCGTGGACGTGGAACCTTTCACCGGTTGGATGTCAGGATTGATCCAGACAAGGTTTGGGGCCTTGGAGGGAGAAATTTTTGGTTTGGAGGTAAGGGCTGTCGGAGTGCGGGAGAAGTGGAATTTACTCCGAGTAGAGCCCTGAGAGACAACCTTCACCGCCGCACTCTTCACTTTAGAGGATGAGGCACCTCCAGGGTGGAATGTAGCGGGGAGATCAGAACCAAAAGGTTGCGCCACTGAAGCAGGGTGAGAGAGAGGAGGAAATTCGCTGGAGGGGTTAGGATCATGGTAGTGCACGGAAATGGGGAATGACGCAATACCATCTGATAAACAGAAATTTTCAATCCGAGACGAGCTATTGGAGCAACGAAAGATGGCTTCTACTTGAAGACAGCCTGAGGCCAGTCTCGCTTTGGATGAAATGCTGACTATATCACCTATGCATTTGGCTAACTCGCCGACTAAACGGAGTGTATCACAGAACGGGGGCATACCCACTAGAGAAACTTTGATGTCGGAAAAGTTAGATTCTTTTGGAAAAACTGGAGCCTGAACCCAGCGTCTAACAGTCAGCGAAATGCCTCCAATAGAAAGGGACTGATTCGCAATCAGGTCATCCAACACCTTAGGGGATGGACAGCGGACTACCATGTCGCCGTTAGAGCAATTATAGAGAACCCAGTCCCAATCTTTGCTGTTACAAACATTGCTGAGAAGCGAATTAAGAGTATAGAATGGTACCGTTCCACCAACAAAGGAAATGGCCCCGTAGGAGTTAAAATACTTCAGACGGTCGGAGAGCTCAGACCTGGGGATGAAAACTTGAGTAATAGCTTGCTTGGTGGGAATAGGAGGAGACTCCGGAGAAGCCTGGGGTAGGGTCACTGCACTATCACACACTAGAGGCTCCAGCTTTGGAGTGGGAAGAAGAGGAGAGGAGGAAATGGAAGGAAACTTCTGAGAAGAAGATGGCTTGGAGGGGGGAAGCTTGCTACGGAGAGCAGAGAGATCAACCGCCGCAAGAACTCGATCGGAGATTGGAGCACCCCTAGGGAGACCCAAAATTTTTTGAAGAGCGAAGCAGCGTTGCTTCGCGTGCCCCTCTTTAAGACAGAAAATGCATCTCATTTTGTTTGGGCAGTCAATCTTGACGTGTCCCACCTGAAGGCAACGGAAGCAAACAGATCGATGACGATGGTGGGAAGAAGAGAGGTGAGAAGAAGTAGATGGAGATGGAAGAGACAGAGAGCGGGAAGAGGTACAAGAGAAGTCAGAAGGAAGCTTCAGGAAGTTGGGCCTAAACGAATTAGTCATAAACTGCTTTAAGCCACCAGTAGCGTCAAGAAGAGGGGGAAAAGGTAGCTGGGCCTGATCCATAATATTATTTATTTTTTTTTTATTTTTTTTTTTAACTATCTCTACCCAAGAAAACTCCATGGGCTGAAACTCTCAGCAGGCCCACTAAGAGGATGGGGGAGGAGAAGCGAGAAAAATAGGGCAAGGGAAAGAACGAGCAAGGTTCCGACCGTTGAAGGCCAGGTCGGAGATGGGAGAGAGAATCAACAGTTCTCAGAAAATCGAAAGAGGAAGAAGCTTCCTATAGCGAAGCAGAGATGAAGAGAAAGAAGAAAGAAGAAAAAAACCCCAAAATGGCTCCCAGAACGGAGGGGGGAAATCCGACAATAGAAGCTAAAATTAACTCCCAATTCGAAAGAGGGTCCTCACTGAATCGAGGAACAAATCCAGTGCAAAAGTGCACCAAAACTACGAAAAAAAAAAAAACCAAAACAATACAAAGTAATGCAATAGAGCAAATACCAATAGCACAAAAATCCGAGAATAACTAAACGAGGCAATGAAATAAAACAGAACCGAAAGAGTACTTACAGTGATATGAAGCTCAAATCAAAAAGTAGAACACTGTTGAACAGAACCTGGGGGGACCTCAGGCGCAAGAGGGGGACCTACAAGATCAGCGTCCTGATACGGACGATGCCGAACGCCACCCGGCCGAAGCTGAGGGAGAAGCAAATGAACGCGCTCTAAAGAGGACACGGGGAAGCGTCGCCGGAGAACTAGGAAGCCAGCGAAATGAACGGAATCCCCAAAAACAACAGCAACACGGCAACTTGACCCGAAGGAGCTGGAGCTGGCAGAGAGCAGGAGACGGAGGACTGATCCGGAAGCAAACGTAGAAAAAGTCCCTTCCGGGGAGGGGGAGAAAGAAACTCGAGGCACCCAAAAGGGGGAAAACGAGAGATGGGTTTGAAGAGGGGAATGAGATCTATAACATTAAGGAAGAGTGGGGGAACGATGGTGAGGAGAGAGCGTCGGATCTGGGCTGAGAAGGGCGGAGGAGATGGGCTGAGAAGGGCCAATTAGACTGAAAGTTGAAGGATTAAATTGACTACTGGTATCAGTTAAAGGGAAGATGGTTACATTAGCATATATTGCAAAGATAGTTATGTTAACGGTGAAAGACACATAGGCCCACATCTCTCCAGTCTTTAGCGAACTTTGCTTGGGCCAAGAAATTTATTTGAGGCCCAAAAGAAGGACTTAAAGGCTTTCTAGTAGTTTGTGGGCCTTTTCCTCTTCGATCAATGTTATGTAGCGGCGTGGTTTGTGGGCCACTCTAAAAGCCCTTGCTCTGATTGGATTTCCGGAGAGTTGGAAAATAGAGGGTGAATCAATGTATCTAATTTAATGTTTAATAATTTAATTAATGTATCTAATTTAATGACTAATACCTAATTTAATCATCTTACAAATAATTTTTAATAAAAAAAATTCAATCAAACGAGAGAGTATAGTAAAATACTTATTTTGTCAAATTATAACAAACGACGAGTACAGCGAAATAGACGTTTTGTCATTCTTATTTTACTAAATTGACAAAATAGTAAAAACAACTGTAGATGCTCTTATAGGCTAGTATTATAGAAAAAATCTATAACTATTATAATGGGAGAGATGGGGTTGGTAAACAAATAAACAATTTTTTATTTTTTTTTGTATGTGTGCAAACACGTGCAGCGCACGTGTTGGTAGGTTTTTTTTTCCCTTTTCCTTCCTCCTCCACGTGTATCGCACGCGCATCATACTAGTAACATATAATTTATGTACACATGCATAAATTAAGATGTGTGTCAATCAGTCAATGTAAACAGACAGAGTTACAGTTGAGGATGGGTGATAAAGTACTACAGACAGAGTTACAGTTGAGGATGGTGCGGCAGGAAATTATTATGGCTGATGTTTTAATTGTTTTGTTCCATTCTTAGGAATGTGGGTGGCAGAAGACTCTTAAAAAATTAATAATTGTCATGTAGAGTTGGATCTTTTTAATCTGGGTCATAATTTGCCTATTTATGCAACTTGCCAGCAATTGTATTCTAAAAAAAATCTCAAACATTAACCGCAAATGGAACATATTATCTTGCGTTAGGATGAAAATGCTATAAAATTAAGAATGATGGCGTGAATAAGTTATGTATCTGACATAATCGGCGCGCACTAATCGTCTACTAGAATAAAATTATAAATTAGAGTTAGTTTAGTTATTTGAGTCAAGTACACGCTAAGAGCATCCACACTGGTGTATGCTAAAATATGACAAAATAGCAAAATAGAAATAGCAATTCTTAAGTTTGCTGCAGCGGTGAATTGGTAAAAAATAGTAAAGTAGAGCTCAAAATGAATGGACCAAACAATATGTTTCGTTAAAATTTAAAAAAAACATATATTAAAAAAAAATTCTGGTCGTTTATTGTATATTTTAATATATTTTTTTTCGTAGACGAAACATGTTGTTTCGTCAGAGATAAAAAAAAATTGCCAATTTCGACGGACGAAACATCGTCGCTTTTGAGAAATATCATGTTTTGTCCATCGCTTTTGAGATGTTTCGTTCGGGTTTTGTGACCTTTATTTTTTCCCTTTCTTCTTTAATTTCGGCTTTGTGTGTGGTTTTTAGATTACGAATTATCTATATTGACCCTGAATTGATTCTATATAATGGCAGGGAGAGTCTCTTTCAATTTATACAACCCGAGAAGCACTTTCTTTGTGTTCTTCTCTCACTCCAATTTTTTTATGCTCCCTGATTCATCTCATCAATCTCAAACTTCATACCAACCAAATAATAAGAGCTCAATTCATTTATATTATCCAATGTCTTCGATAAAAAAAAATTATTGGTCGAATGAAATCAAAGCGTCAACACGGGCCAGTTCAAGACAACACAAGCAACGAAATAGAAGTGGAGATTCTAATTGTCGGCTCCAGTGATCAATCCAATTGGAAACGGGAAGTAGATGATTGCAACCATATTTATAACATGTTACTGTTCATCGATGGATTTTGTCAATTTAGAAAAAATTGGAGGGAGCTAATCAAAATGTACAAAAAATAGGAAGGCAAAATTGTCCATCATTTAAATCTTAATTATACATTAAATTGGGAATGAGTCGAAACATATTTGCTAAAGGATTGGATGAAACATCATGTTTCGTCCAACAATTTCTCTCATTTTCAGGTTTTTTAAAAAAAATCATCTAATTTTTTCGTCCGATTCTTAAAAAATATAAAAAAATATTACAGATAAGAAGTCATGTTTCATCTCCTATAATATGCACTTTGCCAAATCGTTTGCCAAAAATAACAATGTATTGTGGCTATTTTGCAAAAAAAATTGCAAAATAGCAAACCACTGCATAACTTCATTTGCTAAAAATGGTAAAAATGCCTATATATATATATATATATATATATATATATATATAACTTAAATATTTTATAAGGGGTCCTAAATATATATCTTAAATATTTTA
The DNA here is from genome assembly GCA_017893485.1 of Hemerocallis citrina. NCBI lineage: Eukaryota > Viridiplantae > Streptophyta > Magnoliopsida > Asparagales > Asphodelaceae > Hemerocallis > Hemerocallis citrina. Next base: position 60,064,759 of record CM030362.1, on the reverse strand, counting down.
TAAGGGGTCCTAAAAAATAAAAAAAAATAAAAAAAAAATCCCTAACATCTAACATAAAACTTACCCTAATCTCCAAACTCCTCCCCTTTAATGTACATACCATCCCCTCAACCAATCTCAACCGTCCATCACATCCCCACCTCACTATCTATCTAAATACCAAATCGAAACCCTTCTTTCTCATTATTCTCAAAACCCTAGCCGGCTTCTCAATCCATCATCAACCCTTCTCTCAAACCCTAGTTCCCTAGATCCCAATTTTCCCTGTAAAGTTCTAATCTTTCTTGTAAATTTCCTCAAGTTCCGACGATGGAGACGTCATCCTGTACTTCTCCGGCGAACTCCTCGCCGGATTTGGCGAAGCTGTTCATTGGTGGGATCAACGACACCCTCAAACAAGAAGAGATTGAGGGGTATTTTACAAAGTTTGGGGAGGTAAAGGAGGTGGTGGTGGTCAAGGACAGGAATTCGGGGAGCATTAGAGGGTTCGGGTTTGTGGAGTTTGCAAATTTGGGTGCGGCTGAGAGGGCTCTCAGTGAGAAGGAACATCTCATTGGTGAGCGCAAGGTATAGGACCTCTTTGCTCTCTTTGTTTTGTTTGTGGGTTTGTTTGATTTGTTTTGTAGAATTGTTGGGTTGTTATGTAATTTGGTAAAGAAAATAAGGAATATGGTAGGAATTGATAGAAATTGAAAGAGGAGTTGAAATTGATGCGTATTTGGTGTTGGTTGGGTTGAGTTGTGTAGGAATGTTTCGGGCTTTGTTTTGGTGGTTAAGTTGGATTGGTGCTTATCACTTCTTATCCTTGTTAGCATTGAATAGGAGCAAGAGGGTTAAAAATTGTTTTCCTAATATGTTGAAGGATTCATATGTTGTGAATCTCGTGATTATTGCTTGGTTGATACTTATTATTATTTTTTATTTGATTTTTGGCGATGTGTTGGGTGTCTAATGTTTAGTTCATGTTGTAAGGCTCTTAGCTTGTTGTGAAGTATATTTTAGTTCTTTAGTTTATATAAAATCATATTAGTTGACATGTGTAATGCATATTAAATTTATAAGTTATGATGATATAAGTTTACTTTTCAGGATATATGGAAAAGAATATTTTATTAAGTAATAATATAATGATACGTGATTTTGTGTTATATTTTTTTCCCAATTATTATGAGAAAATTGAATTTGGTTGGTGTCTAGATGAACAGTTTTTCAAGCAATACAAAAAATGGTTACCATTGGTTGAGTTTATTTTTAAAAAAATAATGATGTTCACAATTTTATAATATATGCTCAAGAAGGAGAAAAACACTTGAATTGCACATGCATGCTGGGAGCACACAGTGAGATGAGGTCCCCTACATAAGTCTCTTCTATAGTTATAATAGTATACTTAATAAAAGTAATAGTTATTGTGACATTTTTTTAAACCACGGTTTTTAATTTTGTATTGTTTTTTTAAAAAATATCCTTCAGTGGTGTTGCTTTCCGTTATTAGTCTGAATTATTATTCTTTATGATGATATTATTGTTATTTCAGTTTTCATTTTGTTAATCATTCTTCTCAAATATAAGTAGAAAAGTAGAATTGGTAAGTTTCAATATTTTTTAACCCAAGTTTCTATCCTTATTTGCATTCTCACTACTACTTAATATGTTCATGTTGTGGGCCCCATAGCCTTGGGAATAACAATAATTATTATAACATAATTTGTGTTAGCTCCTTTTGATGGATTGTGAGTGATAGTTATGTCTTTCATAATTTATTATATTGACTTGCTTTGAAGTTACGGTGGCGGGTTAATCACTGTCCTGCTATTAAAAATGATTAATTTCATATTTGATTAATACCTAAAACTGATACTGGGAAACTTTTACTTCCAATTTATCAAAATTACACTGAATTTAAGACTTGGAAAGATTGGAGAAAGATATTAATGTATTATGAAATACGAATTATCGTTGTAGTTATCCTTTTCTAGAAATATATCTCAGTTTGATCACCATTATGAATTTTGTGTCATGCACTTTGACTGAGTATGAAATTCTTGAGGTTCTGTTATTATCAATTTTTGCAGATAATCTACAATCTTATGTGTTATTAGAAAACAAGTATCTTGGTTGATATGATTGTTGAAGTAATTTGGACTTTTAATTATTTTGTCATTGACACTAATAACTCTTTTGGACAGTGTATATTTCTGCCTTTTGTGCCTCTGAAATATTTTGTCATATGCTTCTTAGTTTTGGAAAATATTGTCTTCTCTTCATATCTATTATCTTGTTTGGCAGTGATTTATTTGATTGCTTTTTTTGTTCCCATGTTTTATTTGTATCTATGTTTTCATAGGTAGAAGTAAAAAGAGCCAGACCAAGAGGTGAACAACGCATGAATTACTATACATCTCCTTTCCCATATGAAAATAGGGAGCTAAACAACAATACTGCTAACAACCACTATACCAGTGGAAACCCTATGAAGTTGAAGAAAATATTTGTAGGTGGCCTTTCCTCCAGCATCACGGAAGATGAGTTCAGGGACTACTTTGAGAAATTTGGTAGGATTACTGATGTTGTCATTATATATGATAGTACCACTCAACGCCCGAGAGGCTTTGGCTTCATTACTTTTGATTCGGTGGAGGCTGTAGATAATGTACTGCAGAAGAAGTTCCATGAGTTGAATAACAAGCATGTAGAAGTAAAGGTAGCAGTTCCCAAGGACAGCAATAACCAAAGCAATTACAGTGATTGGAATGGTGGCAGTTATAACTTTAGCAGGGGTGGAGGAAGAGGACCTTTTATCAGTAACTACCAAGGTGGGTTTTACCCACAATTTGGCCCTAGGTATCCTGGGTACATGCCACCTGTTCCTGGTTTTTATTATGGAACAGGTGCGTATGGAGGTGGGTATGCTGAACCTTACAATTACGGGCTTCCTTTTCCAAGTGCGAGAGTCCCTTGGAGTGGGCCTGGAATGGTCCCAGCAAGAAGAAGTCCAGTTCCCTATGGCAATGTTTCTATGTATGGGTACCACATTAATACAGGGTATGGAAATTATGCGGGCATGGCTGGTGTATATGGGAGCTATATGTGGTCTGGGGATAACAAATCGAATCAAACGGGTTCGGATGTGAGGATAACAGAAGAAGCTGCAAAAACTGTGGAGGTTGGCAATGAGAAGTTGGATGCTCAGCAAGATTCCTGATTGGTAAAGACGAACATAATTATCTATCTTGCCCCTTTATGCATTGTGCTTCTTTCTTAAAAGCTAATCTTTACTCTGTTAATCTATCCATCTATTCTGATATATTTTATTTGTAGGAATATACTTTTAATGTTTTGAAATGCGTGCTTATTTAGTTATTTATTCAAAAGTGTCCTTAATGCTTGATCATAATTCATGCCATATAAAAGTCAGCCTGATAACCTTTTCTTTTCTATATGCTATTTACACTTCTGTTATGTATTCTTATATTTTTACTTCTGTGTATGCCTTCTGCTTTTCATTTACATTCACATTCTTATTATAGAGGAAAATGTCAATAAGGCTAAGTTTTTCAGGATCTTTACCGTTTTCAAAAAAGCTGTATACTTCAGTTATTTTTATTTGGAGTTATATTTCCTAAATAATCTTGCTGTGAATCAGTACTGTAGCATGTATTGCTTCTAAGTGATAAACTTCCATATAAAAACAGTCATTAAGACAACATACAAAAATCACCCTAGGTTTTTAATCATGGGCTGATCAAGTTTCTTTTGCTAAGCATTCCGTTCTGGGTTGTCACCGCTTACCAGTCACCTTGGTTAAAACCTGTGTACAGCTAGTTCTTGTATTCTTGTTTGAACTATATTCCATCGTTATTATTCTGTTGTAATTTTCTTAGGTAATGTGCAATGTGCTTGTATTCTATTTGTCCAAATGCAATTGTGTTTGCCTCCTAACAGAGGTATCCTATCGCTACTGCGTGTATAATATTATATAGTTTACGGATTCTGGAATATTCCAATGCATTTTGCTCTACAAATTCTATAAGAGAATGACAAAAGTGGTGGATCCCCCCCCCCCCCCCCCCCCCCCCCCTTCTCTTTGGGAACTAATATACCATATTATTGTCGCTTATGAAAATGAGTGAAAATTAGTGGTAGGTACTGCAAGTAGTACAATTATCATGACTTTACGCTGAGTGAAATCTGTTAAATTTACTCTTTTATGAGATGTGTGAATCTAGTTTCAGACCTTTTCTCTCTGAGGGAGTCAGGATTTGCTCTTTAATTTTCGGACTTTCCATGATTATGAGAGTATTTTGTTTTCCTTTATTCTAATCTTACATAGGCAAACAGATGAGTTTATTTTTTAAGCATGTTTCTGCATGTGTTAGTTAACTAGTAGCCGTAGAATTGGAGTTTTTCATGCTTTCATCTGAAATACAAAGCTTGAAGAGAGATCTGTTTCATCTAGCTTGTGCATGCATTTTAGCGAAGATGTGTATTGGGGTACAAATGGCCTTGATTATGTGAATTTGACCTATTGAGTTTACATGATCTGTCAGTTTATAAAGTAGGATAGTACTACAAAAATATTGTAATAAATGCATTTCTATTATATAAGAAACTTAGCCACGTGAATACAGATTTATGTATATTTAAAGTTACGTTATGTAATATCGTGATCTATAACTGATGTAGTCTTATAATCTTTCTTAATTTAATATAAAAATGAGCTAAAAGTGAAGGTTCAATTTTCTCTTCAGTTATCTTCACAAATATGAACACTACTGTTCAGTATCTGAAGGGTAATTTCGTTTAGTTTCTTAAGCACAAGAAATATGTACATGTTAATATTTTTATCCTCCTTGTTTACCTTTCTAATATAATTTTTTTTTAAATATTATCTCAGTCAAAATACTCATTGTTTATTTCTCTTATCATGATCATATGCTGACACTACTTGATTTGCACTTGAGCCTAAATTTGAAACTGTTCAATTCATAAAGGTACCAACTTCTGTGATTAAATGACACCTTATAAGAGTTATCAATAAATATTACTAATCTATGTCTGCATTTGGTTACAGGATTCTATTGTTAATCGTAGACTGGAAGCAAAGATTCTTTGGATGCTTACAATTTGGAGCTGATAAAAGCTGGGGACCATTCATAAATTCTCACAGGGGCTGATGATTTTCTTTTCTTTTCTAATTTTACCGCAATTCTTAGCAAACTTTCTAGTTGTCTGGTGGATGTTAAACCATTGTTCTTTTCCAAAAAAATATTTAATTTGCCGTCTCAGCAAGTGGATGCGTCTGGGTGGATTAAAGGTTGAACAAAGTTTTGCAGGAGTGAAAGTGAGTGAACCTTGGTTTTCAATATTTTGTGGTGTTTTGTTAATTTTTTTTGTTTAATATTCTTCTGATTATCCTATGCTGTCCTAAATTTGTGAAATGGAGATTGCCCTGGTGCTCTCGTTCATTCTGTAATTTTCGGCCTTGAAGAGTGGCAGATTTGCCTAAGTGAGGTGCGGTTGAGTAAGATCTTATTTTTTTTGTGGCTAATTTGGGTCTCTGCTTTTATAGCCCTACTGTGATTTGAGTAAATCTTGTTGTTTTCGGTGGCAGATCTTGGATCTGTGTGCAGGTGATTTAATTTTTGACATACGAATTTCGTTATGTGATTTTTATGTTGAGTAAATTAAATTTCAATTGGATTGGATGCACAAGGTACTAGGAAAAGGGGCAATTTGCTCATCTTTGATAGGTAATATTGTTGTGATCTGTATTTCTTTCAAACAATCTGTCACAAAATGGGCATGTCGAGTTATTCCTCGTCGATATGGTAGTTCAGGAAGGATGATGGGCATTTTGAGTGGGTGACTTGTGTGGAATGAGAGTTGAAATGTGGAGATTGTATATTTGCTTGCAAAAATGTTCGAATCAAACTTTGTAGCACCGGTAACAACTGTGATTGCTGCCTTGATCACAATCAGTTATAGTCATTGTCGTGGCAAGCACAGCCCCTCATATTTTCTGTTGTGGGGTTGTTCACACTTTGGTTAAAATCGATTACCGAACCCAACTGAAATTTACTAACTTGGTTCGGTTTTTCTGTTTTTCGGTTTGGTTTTGGTCCGAACCGGAGTTTTTATAGAGAGTTCGGGTCGGTTTTTTGTTGGCTTCTGAATAAACTGAACCGAAGAAAAAACCGAACTTTTTTTTGGACCCAAAGAAATCCTGGCCATAGGATCGATCTAGGGTAAATGCCTATGCCGCCGTATCTTTACTAAATGAATGGGATGTAAGATGACTCTGGATCTAAACCTAAAACTGCTGTCTCTCTCTCTCTCTTAATTCACTCACTTTCCTTTTTGAGTTTTTCTTTTCCTCTCAAAACCCTAACCCTAAGATGGCGGTAGCTCCTCTTCTCCTCTTCCTCAGTTCCTCTCAAAATCTCCATTGGAATCTCCTCTCTCCTCTTCGTCTCAAAATCCCACGCAGACACAGCCTCTTCGCACTCTCGACTCTCGATCTGAATCCCTCCTCCTCGCACTCTCAATTGAGTCGACTCCCGGCTCCCAATCCCTCCTCTGGTGCCGTTCCCCCGACCGCCCTCCTCTGGTCCTCGCATCGCAGTGCCTCTCTCCTGAGTCCTCGTAGTACCTCTCCATCTCAAACTAAGCTGCTAAGGTATAAATTAATCTTGACATTTCTAAGTGTTAAAATTTTAAATTTATAACTAGAAAATAATAATTTTGGTTTATACTTTTGTTTGGTTTAAATTGGTAGATTTGATTTCAAGACTTGCCTGTCTTGGAATTTTGGTGGTTGCATGGTTCATTGTTGTAGAATTGTAGTGCTATTGTACTCATTGTACTATGAACTTTTCTACTATTAGTTTGGATTTTGATATGGATAGTAGGGGATGTGAGGATTCAAAATCCAGTAGCGTTGATAATTCAAGCCGAATAGAAGCAAGTATGCATTTGTATATTATATTTTCTTATATTCATTCATATATTATATTTTCTTTGTGTTGGGGTTCGGGGTTTGGAGGATTTGATGGTTTGGAGGATTTGATATTATATATTACCATGACTTTATTATGCTAAGTATCATTCGATTTTATGTTTGGTTTACTGTCAACCATAACTTTATTATGCTATAGTAGTCTACTAATCTGTTATATTCATGTGATTGTGAGTTTGTTTCTTCGTTAGATAATTTGGATTCTAGTTTTACAAGTGATGACGAGATGGATTATGCTTCTGAAGTTGCACACTATGAATCATTTATGATTTGTAGGAGTGACTAGTGATGAATTAATCATATCTGAGCTTTATTTTTTCTCATTGGTTATAAGTGATGATGAGATGGAGTTTGTTTCTGAAGTTGCACACTATGATTTAATGATTAATATGAGTGACTAGTGATGAAATAATCTTATCTGAACTTTACGATTGTTACTTCGCTAAATTTTTATGTCATACAGTGAATCTTTGAGTGTTTCTTTGAGTGTTGGCTGTACCATCAGTTGGCGATTGTTGTTTCTTTGAGTGTTGGGTGTAACTATGGTACAAATCTTTGAGTGTTTCATTGTGTGTTGCTGTTTCTTTAAGTGTTGGCTGTACCATCAATTATCTTCGGAATGGAACTATGGTAGCAGTTAAAAGGCTGAAAGATCCCTAGTTTACTGGTGAAGTCCATATATGTCATATGGGAGTGTTGCTGATCGTCCAAGAGGTTTACTCTTCTTCTTCTTTTCTAGCATCATTTACCAGACAGTCAGAAACATAAATCTTTCTTCCTTCTTTTGTCTAGACTTAGGTGTTTATAAATTTTTATACCAGATAGACAGATATATGATATAGGGGGATACAAAATGCTTTCATTTATCTGTATGCTAATGCTTAATATAATTAATGAAGGCCTATTAAGACTAGAAGTCTAGTATATGATCTATAGTATGCTTCTTTTTCTTTCCCCTTCCTAAAGGGTGTCACTTTTGCAGACCATCATCTTGAGAAGCCATCAGTGCATCACTGGATTGGAACAAATGTATGAGAATTGCACTTGGAGCTGCACGTGGGCTGCTATACTTGCACGAGCAGAAGGTAATGATCCTTGACTGAGTGTTGCTGATCGTCCAAGAGGTTTGCTCTTCTTCTTTTCTAGCATCATTTACCAAACAGTCAGAAACAAAAATCTATCTTCCTTCTTTTGTCTAGACTTAGGTGTTTATAAATTTTTATACCAGATAGGCAGATATATGATCTAGGGGGATACAAAATGCTTTCATTCATCTGTATGCTAATGTTACATATTGATTTTGTTATGGTTACCACACTTTTAAAGTCAATAGTGAATTATATAACTATTTATGATTATTTTATTTAAAATTGAAATAAAAAGTCATGTTGTTTGGACTAATTTTCTTCTGTTGAGCATAATTCAGTTTTATACAGATCTCACTTTCTAAATTAATTTTATTCTATAAATTATATTTTGTGTAAACAGATTGAAATAGACAAGAAAGGAATTATCCATGGTTGAAAAAAGTGTTTTCTTTTCTCTATTTGGCATGCAATGTGTTCTTGTATGAATTTTGTGTGTAATGCGCTTGGATGTGAAGTCCAATATTCAGATGCATGAGATCTCCATACTATGTACTGTTTTCTTTATTCTATATATTTCAATCAATAATCTTTCTACTTATTTGAGGAAAAAAATTAAAATCAACCCTTCATCATAACTTTTTTTACTTATTTTCAACCAAATCAACCTTTTACTATCTCTTTTTGCACCATGTAGGTGACATCCAAATTCTTTTGTTCCTATTATACCACCAAATTATCCACGTCCCCATTTCTAAGGTTGTCCTCTGTCAAATTGGTGTCATTGTTTCAGAAAGCTCTAATGTCTTACCAGGACAACTTGTTATTGTTTTAGAAATTTATCTTTTCAAGATCATTTGATGATTTTTCTTTTATGAAAACACAAATCTAGATAACCGAAACCAATCTTTAGAACCTATCCACATGCCTGCACCTCCAACCCTTCTTCTTCTGATCATACACCTTCAATACCTCATTACCCTTATACTTCTAAAAATGGAGAAGAAATTTAAGTCATATTGATAACCAGATTGTCTCCACACATTTAGGAGGTCTGGAGATGTCTAAATAATAAAAAGAGGAAGAACAAACCTGAGACAGATACTACATGGATAATCTAGGTTGAATTTAACTACTTAATCAGACCTTTAAGAGATACCCTAGTCACTTACTGCCAATTTTTTGAAGCTGGGAGAATTGATGGAGATTGAGAGCATATATTTCAACTGTATATGCATCATGGGAATAATAGACTATAAGTAGTGCAAAAATCTTAATGATAACTTCGAGTGGAACATCACAAATGTCTGATTATGCCTGTCTTGACTCTAAGGTAATAATTATGCAAGAATCTTGATTTTCTTCAATGTATGACTGTGAGATAGAATAATCTTGTAATTTAGTTATGCTATAGGTATATAGAATTATGATTCTGATGACAGGTTGATTATATAAAACAATTTACCATCAGAACTACTTTCATGAAGAATGATCCTTGAATTTGTTAGAACAGCTTCGGTTATAACAGCTTGGTGAAGAATAGTTCTTCAATTTAAGAACTCTTCAAGTTTCACTGTTTCAGGTCATGTTACATTTTGTTCAGATATACACTTTGCTTAACCTTGCTACATTTTGTTCAAATTCTACATTTTGAATGTTGCTTCACTTTGCTATATTTTGCTCAGTTTCAAGTAAAGAGTTGCTTCACTTTCCTACATTTGCTTAGTTTCAAGTAAAGAGAGGTACATTTTGATTGTTGCTTCACTTTGCTATATTTTTGCTACATTTTGAATCTTTGATTGTTGCTTCACTTTGCAGTGTTTGCTAATTGCTAATTGCTTAACTGCTTGAGATGAGACCTGCAAACTACAAAAGTGTTACAGAAAGTTAGAATCTTGTAATTTCAAATTGTAAATTATAAGCTTCTATAGTTGTAATCATTTGTAACTTGTAAATTGTAAGCTTTTTGCTAGTTATTACTATAATTTTGTAAGTGTAAGAATATCTACTAGACTACTACTACTAGTAATGTGGTGTAGACTATGGCTAAATTTGAACTATGGCTGATCTGTAGAGGACCAGAGGTGGAAAAAAATTGACTCATCTGCTCATTGTTGATTTGAGTAGTGTAAAAATTTATGAGTGCATTGCCAATTGGTGGCTGTTTGTTTAATGAATATTGAATAGTCATTCACTTAAAATCTAATATAAACATTTAAAATTGAATTATTTTTTAAAGTTTGGTAAGTACGGTTATTAACCGAACCGAACCAATATATTTCGGTTCGGTTAAAACCGAAATGTAAATATTCGGTTCGGAGTTCGGTTTCAATTTTACCATACCGAAAAGTTCGGTTCGGTTTTGAACCGATGAACACCCCTAGCTGTGGTGACAGTCAGATACCTTTTTCTTGACGTGGGGTGGGATGGGGGTGCAAACAGTCCCGCCATGGGGAGGGAGAGCCGCTGGTGGTTACCGATACTAGTTACTATCATCCTCTTCCTGCCATATTGGCTTAAGCATATCAATCTATATTAACCCTCGAAACCCTGAATCAGAGAATAACAGTAGGACAAATGCTTAAATTACATCTCATGTTGGGCATGAGACTAAGTTCGCTCTTTTTAGATGAATGATATTCATGATCAAATAGTTGAGCCCAATGGTACGTTCTGAATCAACCGGTGAATTCAGAGATGGGATACGGTCGGGGTTGATTTCATCTAATTCCTAACACTAGCTGGATCACATCACCTCAAGGAACCACCTGTGAACTCCATCAAATCTCACTGTGCAATAATATTTTCTGCTTCAAAAATCTCAATTGAAATCAAGGATGTTAGAGGTACATCGTCTTTATTGAAGGCAGCTGACATTTTGTGATCAATCATTTCTCACACTGCAAAATTGGTTGTGTGCTATGTTGCATGCACACTAACATTTGGTAGTTGTATTTGTGTCATGCATATATTAGACTAAACATCTAATCCGACATACCTATATAATAAAACACAAGGCAATTCAGAAGAAAGCTATCAAGTGACTCTCCTTCAATTGGAAGGAAATCACCCGTCCAAATTTATGCTCATCAAAGATATTTTTCCGCCCGTTACTGTAGTATAGTAGCCACATTCATATTTACTAGTATTATACACGTGCTGTGCACGTGGGAAAAAATTAGGAGGAATGAAAAGGGCAAAAAAAAAAATCATCTACACGTGCGTTGCACGGGTTGGGTTAAGGACAAAGGCCTTCTCCCATTATAGTAGTAGGGATACTTTATGTTGTGTGAAGTAGTTGATATTTGTTTGAGTTTTGAAATTAATTAACCTTTAATCCATACTTTTAATTAATTTAAAAAAGACTTAATTAAGAAAATCTTTAATTGTTGTGGTTTAATTAGTCTTTTCTTAATTAATTAAAATTTAGGGATTAAAAGTTAATTAGTTTCAATCTAATTAAGCTTAATTAACTCATCCAAAATATTAGGGATTAAGCTTAAATAAAAATTAATTAATCACTAATTTTGGATTAATTCCATATATAAAAAATAATAATTAAAAATGTTTTAGATTACTTTCGCTACAGTATTATTACAACCAAAACAAAGCTAGCATTTAATTATTGTTACAGTAAACATATATTCAACCAAAGCAACTTTTAAGAAATCAAATCCAAAGAATTACTTTCGCTACAGTGTTTTTCCCTCTCTTCATTTTTTTTATAGCCAATCAAACCACCCCTAATTGTTTTAGTATGTAATTATTTTACGATATTCTAATTATTTTCTATAACTTATCGTGTAGTGACTAACCATATGGTATTGCATATAAATGTTGACCTAGGTAATTTGTTAGTCAAATAGGACTGCATATATTTTACTGTTTACAGTGTTTTTCATATATTGCATCGTTCAGAATACGTGTCGTAGGCACGTGTCCACGGGTAAATCTAGTGTATCATATATTACAAAATTATTTGCAATAAAATCAAGTTTGATCTAAAGGTTCAAGATCAAAGAAGGAGGAGAAAAAGAAAAATGAACAGATTAAAAGGAAAATGAAAATAACAAAATCAAACTAATTTGTGTCAAGGTTTGTGTATCACACAGTCTCCTTAAAACAAATTTGCCTCGTCCGGGTGCTGGAGTTTGCAGAGGTGTTCGTCTACCAGGATGCAACGACAGTAGAGTGTTGACTTAGGTACCACACCATGCTCTCAAACTGAACAATGTTCGAATTTGAGCACCGAACGACCGAACTATAAGAACATAACAGAAAAAAGGGGGAGAGAAAAGCTTTTGGTGTGTCTTAAGATTGGAGAATGAGCCTCTATTTTTAAGGGCAGGGCAAAACTAGGTGAATGAATGCACTGAGGCTGTAACGGCAGACAGATGAGTGAATGGTTCTATTGTAACGACACAGATGGGTTCACGTCGGTCCGGCATTCGTGTTCGCACAGAAAAATGAACAAATTAATAGGAAAATGAAAATAACAAAATCAAACGATTTGTGTTGAGGCTTATGTATCACACAATTTCCTTAAAACAGATTTGCCTCATGCAGGTGCTAGAGTTTGTAGAGGCGTTCGTCTACCAGGATGCAATGACAGTAGAGCGTTGATGCAGACACCGCCTCACGCTCTCGAACCGAACAGTGTTCAAATTCTACCACCGAACGACCGAACCAAGAGAATATAATATAAAAGATAGGGAGAGAAGAATTTCTGGTGTTTCTTAGTAGGGGAGAATGAGCCTTTATTTATAGGGGCAGGGGAAAACCAAGTGCATGAATGCACTCAAGCTGTAATGGCAGATAGGTGAGTGAAGTCACAATCTGGCTTTTGCAAAGACCTCGTGACGTCAGCAAGCCTATTATATTAGGGTTGGTATTGCAAGTCAGTAGTCGTCAGCCGCAGCCCTACTCGCTTCTATTCTTGATTTCCATTTCAAATTATTTCCCAAGTTTCAATCTATGTTTCCGATCTAGGATCTAGATACCATATACCGGTGCAAAGCCCTACTCGCTTCTATCTTTTAGAGCGGATTTCTCTAGATGAACAGTCGGAAGGGCTAACAACAAGTAAAGCAAGCGACTTAGAACGCTTATTTACGTTCCCCAAACTGGACTGAACGGTTGAATAACTCGAGAATTAAGGTTAGAAAGCAAAGGTAAACTATTAAGGTAAGGAGCGGGATCTGCCAACTAAGGCCTAGCTCCTAACTCTTTCTTCTCCCGCATCTGGCTGACCCCCTTTCCTCCGCGAATCTGGATCTTAGGGTTCAACTGCTGGGGCTGGTATCTCAGGGTCAGAGTACTCTTACTACTCCTAAGTTGTTTGATTTGAGTCAATAGAAAAGTATTCCCAAGCTTCTGTCTTTGGCTGTTGCTAGCCAGGAGGAAAGCCAATCAGTAACACAGCAGTAGTGAAAGCCAGGATGCCTTACGGGCAGAGCATGAGGTGCTACTTTAGGTTTAGGAGCGAGCTAAGGCGACTGCTTTTCCCAGTCAAGTAAGAAGGCATGGAACCCGTCTGCAGCACTTGGATGTCTGGCTTTAGAAGCAGAAAATGGACCTGACTTCTCCCACATTGAAAATGAGTATTTGGAAAGATTGACCTGCATTCTGTCTAGGGAAAACCTTGCTCTCTCAAGCAAGAGCAATTGGTCCTAATCAGACTTGACTTCCTTATTAATAGGGCTCCACGCTTGCTTTCTTCTTGGGAACCTTATCTTCCTCTCATGTTGACTCGCTTCGTTCTCGGTTCCCCACACAAGGAAGGGAGGGCTTGGTGTTCAGTCAGTCCCTAGCTGTTAGGAAGGAAAGACTTATTCTAAGGCTAAAATGCCCGTCTCTGATTCATTCAATATCCATCTCATATAGGACTAGGACCGGATAAAATAAGTCAAATATCGCAGATACCGCCCCTAGTAGAATACTGTGGAATGGAAAAAAGACCGGGTTTATAAGCATTCAATTGAATAAAATCTGTTTTCTAGGGGATGTAGCTGATTGACTTCGATATGGTTCCATCTCATATACTGGGACTTTGAATCAACTATGTTTTCCCTAAGAGCGATGATCTAAATCTGGAAATGTGTCAACTCATATACGGGTACTTTGAATAAACCGCATTTTCAACCATTGAGGGATCAATTTCATTCATTCAAGTTCACGCTCATATAGTGGCAAAAGTAAGGAAAATGCATCGATTTTGATGCAAAAACATTAGTAAATCAGCGATTCAAGCGAAAATCCCGGCTTTCATGACACTTTCTTGATTATGGGCTCAAAACATTAGTGAAATGGGCTTGCAAGCTCAAATCCCGGCTTTCTTGACACAAATCCTCTTGATCATGGGACCTTCGCTAGTAAATTAGCGATTCAAGCAAAAAACACGGGTTTTGTAACATCAAACCAATCTAGATCAAACTTTACTAGGGGAACTCCAGTTCATGCCCAAAACACGGGTTTCGTGACATCATATCGATTAAGAACGGCACTTCCCTAGCAAAAGAAGATTCAAGCCTATTTTCCCGGGTTAGCTAAATAAAAAGCTAGAAATAGAACTTGCTCAGTCAGTCTCATAGTTCTAGAAAGAAATATTAGTTAGTTTAGTAGCAAGGAGAATGTTATCCGAGATAGATATACCAGGGACGAAGGCGCCTTGCTCTAATGAAACCAATCCCGGGCTTCAATCTATCAATGTGAACTTGGCAATGAAGCAATTCTTCCCCTTAAAAACCCTGCCTGCTTTCTTTTCGTTGGTAGATTCTAAAGCCACTCTTCAAGACCTGTCATTGCCATAAATGAGCGTCAGGATTAGGATGTGGATCGGTTACCAACCAACTCTCGTCACTGAGATTCCCCTCGTGAGCCTTTTTCGCAGCCTTTGATGTTGTTTGATTGTCTGTTTGCTTTCCGCCCTTGCTCATTAGCTCTATCCTGGCTGCTTTTACTGAAAACAGATCAGCCTTCTACCTCTCTACATAAGTTCATCTTGAAGATTAGAATGAGGAATAGGGATCCCCACAATTGTCTTCACCAAGTCATCCGATAGGAACACATTGCAGCAGTAGATCGATGATAGCAAGTTCGTTTCCAAATCCTCTTCCTTCTGAGCTGGATAAAGAAAGTACCTAGTTGGCGTTGGCAAACCATCCTTTCCCGAACAAGCAGATTGAAATCATCTAATCATAAATCTTGTATAATTCAGATCGTAATCCTTCAGTGATTGCTAATCAGCAAGTTCTACGAGACAACAGGGTAAGGAATAATATATATAATATAAATGAATAGTTATATAATAATATCTTTATTTCATAGCTTTGTTGTCTTGCTCCTTCTTCCTTTTGTTCTTATAATATAATAAAATATAAAAGAAAGAACTCACTGAATAACTCGCGCTATACCATTGCTTGTTGGAAGAATAAAATGAAATACGAACAACCGCACTGGTTGTAATAGATCAACACTTGAAATGCTGGGGCAAGAAGATGCATTCAAGTTCGATTTCAGGGAAGGACAACGTACCATGATACTTTCCGTTTCGTCGAGCCCTGCTTTGGTCTCTGGTTTGATGGTTGTACGTGCTCAAAATCCGGTACATTCCGTTTCGTTTCCCATCTCAGTCTTTCGCGACACTTCTGATTTACTTCTTTTGTTAGGTCTCGACTTCTCCGCTATGATCTCCCCAGTAGTCCATATAGGAGCTATTGCCGTTTCGTAGGCGCCTTCGTTCTTTTTCTTTTGTTGTCCCTAAGTTCTAGGCCCCTTTTGCTGCTGTGCTCCCGTCTTTCTTTTTTCTATCCCGTCGTTAAACCTACCTTTCCTTCTCAAGGATAAGCGGTTGAGCAACCGAGAAGATCGACTAAAAGACGAGAGGAAGCGAGTGGAAGGAAGTGACTCGACCGATAGGTTGAGGGAGTCGGGCAGGTCTGGAATAAAAACCTGAGAGATATGATAACTGCACCATTCAAGATCAATGCTTACATCTGGCGAAGGATTTTTGAAAGATAAGAGGCCAAGTCAAACGAATAAGGAAAGAAATTTATTCAATAAGCAAAAGGAGAGAGAGGGATTCGAACCCTCGATAGTTATTGAAACTATACCGGTTTTCAAGATCGAAGCTATCAACCATTCAGCCACCTCTCCCAGGAGCAATCTCTATTTTATTCCTACGAATAGAACATGGCCATATGAGATGATACACTAACTACCTGTAGAAACATCCCAGATTCAATCTATGTTTTGATATATCTACCGTATACTATATATACATATGTACATGATGGAGTATATCCATTTGTGAAGTAATTACTAAACTTCACTTACTTCGACTCCATGCCCGAATAAAATAAAGTGGTAATTTAGTTCTAAAGAAATCAGTTGATTCATGGTCAAATCCCTCTACGATGCATTTTATTCCAATTTTGACTAAGCAAGGGATCAAATGGTATAGTTCATTTGTTGGTAGCTTGGAGGATTCCAAACATGATTATTGCTTTCCAATTAGCTGTTTTTGCATTAATTGTGACTTCATCAATCTTACTGATTAGTGTACCCGATGTATTTGCTTCTTCTGATGGTTGGTCAAGTAACAAAAATGTTGTATTTTCTGGTACATCGTTATGGATTGGATTAGTCTTTCTGGTAGCTATCCTTAATTCTCTTATTTCTTGAATTTGGCATTTTGAAGAGCCAAAAAGCCATTCTTTCGCAAAAATGTCGGATTGTGAGACACATTAAGATTCAATCTCAGTTCGACAAAAAAATTTCTATTGCATTTTTTTTTTCATTAATTGGATGTTCTAAATGGAATATGGATATAATAAGAATCGATCTTATCTTAATTTGAATTTGACTTTACTATACTAGAAATTCAATTCATTTTAACTATAGCTCTATAGCTATAGTATTTCTATCTTCTATCTGAGTATTTATATCTGTCCCCGGCCCTGCGCAAATATGATTCAGATGCATATATGATATATCATATATGTCATATATGTGTGGACATATGCGTACTTATCAGCAACTGAAGAAAATGTGGATGTGGTCGAATGGTAAAATTTCTCTTTGCCAAGGAGAAGATGCGGGTTCGATTCCCGCTATCCGCCCACGATGAAGTAATGTACTATGATAAAAAAATTCGAATCATAGTGAATTTGGTTCGGTATAGTTGATTATGATACTATAGTAACTAATTACTTTAGTAGTTCTGCCCTCCCGTTTATTTACCTCCCATACAAAAACAAAAAGAGTCATTAATTATATTATTAAGTAAATATATTTTCATTTTTGTTTTGACAAAAAAATGTTGCTATTGCGGAGACAGGATTTGAACCTGTGACCTCAAGGTTATGAGCCTTGCAAGCTACCAAACTGCTCTACTCCGCGCTAAAGAACTAGTAACTTATGGTATGGGCCTTCATCATGAGTCTTATATACTGTGTTACGATCACCTCATATTGATAAAAAGTCCAGAGAACAATTTGAAATGGAAATCAAGAAACAATTTCTGGTCATAAAAACGGAAACACATGAATTGCGCAAGAAGTTCTTTCGATTAAAACGTCGTGCGACTCGGAGGACATAAGACTTTTTGGTCAGGCCAAAAATCTTGCCCTGGATGCTCCTACCCCACCATGCCTAGCCCTTTACCTTAAGAAGAGGAGGGGAGGTATGAAGCGTGAGAAACTATGCAAGAAGTGTATGATACAACATGTAAACTTAAGGAGTGGGGCAAAACTCTTAATTGATCAACGCGAGTGAACTGTGCTTAGACGCTTCGTAAAACCGCACCACATCTACGAGAGGAGCTGATGGATGAGTGGGTTTCCCCTTTCGATTCACGGAATGTGATCTAGGACACGATGGGAGTTAGCGTGCCTCGGTAGGCAAGAGATCACCGGAGTATAGCACAAGATCGCCTTTTCTTGCTGCCATGGGGTCAACCTGTGAACAAGGTAAACCCAATGGGATGGGAACCAAAAAACGGGAGGGTACCGCATTGGGCAGAAGACGATCCAAAAAGCGAAGGCTCACCCTTAAAAGTGCCGGGTGAGATAGGCGACGTGTAGCTTGCTTCCAAGCCGGCCCAGCCGCGAGGAATCAAGAGATCTTTGCTGGTGCTAACTTGGATCTCGAGTGACGGAATAAGGCGGCCAGAAGCGACGAGCAGTCGCGGTCGAAGCTTGGCTCTAGCTAATATGCTAGCTGTAGGCTTCGCTACAGCGAAGCGCTTACCAAGCGCGAAGGAAAGGGCCTTCGCCACTTGAGCTGTATGCAGGGGAACTCGCACGTGCAGTTCTTAGAGGGGGGAGGGAGAACGTCGGTTGAGCCATTCCATCCCAATAGCGTATATTTGGAGCTCAATATGAAATTTGTCTTTCTTACAAGACCCGTTCGGTTAAGGGCAAACTCCAGAGATTGCTTTGAAGTAAGATCCTTGCGTTGACCCTTTCCTAAACTAGAACAACATTCTAAATTGACTACAGGCTCTTAGCCTTTAGGAATCCATGCCAGGGCGCCTCTTTTAAAGCAGAAAAACAAGATCTCCAGTGCCTCAGCTAGTGAATAGCAGACTAGGTATAAGTTCCGTTCCTATGGAGTGAATCAGGCATTCGTTGGAAAATGAATCTCAGATGTCCATCTATCCCATTCTATGGCTTCTTATCTTATTCTATTTCATTTGCTTCTGTCTTGAACATTCCACCCAGAGTTTCTTCTTCTTCAATTGCAAAGGGAAGAGGAGATTATAGTACAATTGATTCTAGGCATGTCCCACTATTGGCTTTTAGGTAAGTGATGGGCTATTATCCCACGGATCGGTAATCATTATCTAATAATCCCGGGAAAATGAGAAAGATTAGTCAGATCAGGGGGAAGCTGGTGTTATAGTCGTTGTTCAAGAATGGCTTTTGTTCAATCAGACGCTCTTGCTTAAAAAGCTCTCGTAACTGGTGATTCCTATTGATGCGACGGTAACTCGATATAGAATATCTTAAGAGAAGACAGTTCCAGCAGAATCCTAATCAGACTTTCGCTTTCGCTTGGTACTCACTCCTAAAGCAAGCATTTCCATTATGAGATGGACTTCAAGAAGTTAACCCGGATCCCCACATCTTCATCTCTTGAACTCTCAGATGATTCTGCAGGAGCCATTCTTTCAACTCAAGCCCTTCTTGGTCTACTTCGGTTACAACTTTATCTACGGTGCGATTAGACCAATTCCTCGATGCTAATCTCGCACTTGACACGCAAAGCAATAAACAGCCGTCTTTCTCATAACGGCACGGGTTACAATAAATGGTGTTAAGAAACCCAGTTTCTAACATCATACACCTCAATCCGATACGACACTTGATATTTTATGGTAGTTTTTCAAAATTATCTTCGTCTCGATGCATCATGCCACACCCATCCAAGATGAGGGTTCATTTCATATTGAAGGCAACTCACATTTTGTGATGAGTCATATCTCGCACTGTGGTTGAGTATTATATTGCACAAACACTTATATTTAGTAGCTGTATTGTGTCGCATAAGTATCAGATGCCTCAATCCGACACACGCACCAGACACTCTAATTTGACTGGACGCATGATATTTTATGGTAGTTTTTCAAAATCGGTTGTGTCGGTGTATCTGTGTTCGTATCTGTCCTTCTTAGATTGACGATAGACATATTGATATTGAGTTCCACTGGATATTTAAATTTACAATGCTCGTTCCATATTTCAAGAAAGTACAAGTGTCAACTTAAAGACAAAAGTGGGGAGAGGAAGTAAAAACATGTTCGGTCTTTTCAAATGCCATGCCCCCCCTGCAGTTTAAATAAAAAAAAGTTGACTAATTAAAATAAAACACAAATTATACAAAATAACACAAAAAAAATAGACCAATCATGTTTCTTCGAGCATCCACAATGGTTTTTGCTATTTTGCCAAATTGGCAAAATAGCAAATGGCAAAATCAGTGTTTTGTTGCAATCATGGATTGCTATAATTTGATAAAACAATAAAAATTTAGTTATCGAACGTGAGATGTTGTGTCGTCAGGGATCAATTTTTTTCATTTTTATTTTTTGGTGAGACGGAACATGTGTGCTGTTTGAGAGGTTTTTTCGTGATTTTTCAATAATCAAAATGCCATTTTAGTGTTTAAATGTTATTTAGTTATTAAAAAAATATTTAATTAGTAATAAAGAGTGATTAAGTGGGAATACAGAGTGCTTAAAATTGGGTTTGGCTGGGCTTTGGTGGGACGGGACATGCTGTCCTGTCCAAGAACATTTTGTGTTCGGGACAACATTTCCTGTCTGATACCTCTTTCGATTTTTTTTTATTTAAATAAATTGTTCCGTCTGATAGTTAAAAGTGGGAGAAAAAAATATTAAAAATTTATTGGACGAAACATTTTGTATCGGAACATAGTGTTATGTCTGCTATATTTGGCAATTGCCAAATCAAATTTTCAAATTTGACAACGCACTGTTCCTCGTTTGCTGAAATTTGGCAAAATAGCAAACGACTGCAGCTACATTTTGCTATTTTACCAAAATAGCAAGCGATTGGAGATTGGAGATGCTTTTAGAGTCTCTGGAATAGTCATAACTAAGAGCTTCAATTTGCAACTCGATCTCAGCTAATTTCCAATGTTCCAGCTAAATAGAATTTCCTTCTACCCTAGTAACCTACGTTCGTATTCCAATTACAATTAGGAATAAGAATACAAACACCCTCATAACCTATTTCCGCCTCTTGTGTTTCTCCTTGCAATCTTATATTTCCATATATGTAATACTAGCTTTACTAGCCATTTATTATCATTGTCGATCAGATTTATGTTTGATTACCATACGCCTCTTCCAACTTGTTAAAGCGACTAAACCTAATAATCAGTGAAGTTTGAGCTTGCAAAATTGCCAAACATATATACAAATTAGATCTCACAAAACAAATATGTGAGTCTCAACATCATAACAACTTATGCAAGAATCTTTTATGTATTTTCTATGGGGTACAGGTCATGAAATTCCCAGTGTTTGCTCCGAAAATTAAGAAACCCCCTAATCGATCAATTGACCCCAAATATGACATCATCCTCTCTTTTTGTAATTTTATGATATCAGTAATAACCAAAATATCCCTAGACTATATTAAAAAATGGAAAATATAATAAAATATTCACATAAGTTTTTGAAATGTGAAATGACCAAAATACCCTTACATATTGTGGTGATGAGGCTTTTGGTAGGCGGAGAGAGAAAGGTAGAAGGGAATGAGTGGGGTCTTTTTAATTTTTTTTTAAACACTGTATTAATAATACAATAAATATATATGAAATCTTCATCACTACAGTATTTTTGATATATGAAATGACCAAATACCTCTACATTATATTAAAAAGAAAAAAAAATTAAAAGAGAGACAAGGCGATGAAGTTGTTTTTTTTTATATAAAAGAATATTGTAGGGTCATTTTGGTCATTTTATATGACAGAGTGAGAAGATAATGTCAAAAGTAGCATTGGTATCCGGTCGGGTCCTTCACTACCCGGACCCGGTCCCCTACGGATCCAAAAAATGGACCCGAACTCGGACCCGTGAGAACCGGGTCCGGGTCCAATTAAAATATTCCTACCCGTTCGGGTAGGAGCGGGAGTGTGAGCAGCGAGCAGAGGCGGCGAGTTGAGGATTTAGAATAGAGGAGAGAGAAGAAAAAAAACATGAATTTTGAGTTTGAAGAGGAAAATTTAGAATTGAGGAGGAAGGAGGGGAGCGATGAGGACAAAATATTTATTTTTCTGTTGATTTTTTGGGTTTTTTTCAACGGCTCCGGGTCCGGGTCCGGGTCCGGATCGGGTCTCTTTTGAATGGATCCGGGCCCATACCCGAAAGTACAATGGGTCCCATTTTAGGATCCGGACTCGGACTCGGATAGGCCGGCCGGTTCCGGTCTAATGCGGGGTTCGGGTCCGGATCCGAATTTCGGATATTTATACCAATGCTAGTCAAAAGGGGGGGTCATTTGATCAAAATGTAATAATTCTCAGATTTCTTAATTTTCAAAACAAATGTTGGGGTTTCATGACTTTTACATTTTTTTTTATTCTTTCTTTTTTACCCGTAACAAAAAGAACGAAAAAACAAGTCAAAAAAGTGTTACCAAAGGAGGAGTTAAAGTGCGAAGTCGCACAAACATCGCGACTGCTCTTCCTCTCTCACTCTGTTTAGATCCCAAAGCCAACCGCCGCGTTACATTCTTCCGCTCCTCTCCATCCCCAAAACAAAGAAAACCCTAGTTTTCCAGTCGAACTCCGAACCTTAATTTCCCCCCAAATTCGAACCCCCCAAAACCCTAGAAAACCCCAAATTCCTCCCTTTTGACTTCCAAATCCGAATCCCACTTCGAATTCGCATACGAGCTCTCGCCTTCTTACCTCTGAGGTAACGCCCTTTCCTCTCTTTTGCTTTCAATTCCAAGTAATGCGAATTTCTACTGCGAATTAGCTTGAATTCAATGAGAGAGATCTGATAGTTTGTTGTGTGGTCTTGTAGTTTGATCTTGAGATGAGCTTTGCTGCGTGGTTGGGTTTGATGTGATGGATTCTGACGGCAAGAGTTTCGGAAGAGGTAGGAATGGCAATTGATAGAGCTGAATTTAGAGCTCAATTGCTGTTTTTGGTTCAACTTCAACTGACTTTTTTGCAAAATAGTAGTATATGAAGATTATCCATTAGGTTAAGGAATTAGTATTGTGACCGAACAAATCAAACAATAAATTTTTTTGAAAGGAGATGATATTTAGTAGTGGAGGAAAGGAAGCCTCAAACTTATAGGACAAAATTTCTTTGTATAGAGTAGTTATAAATAGTTGGTGGGACTCTGTATGGATGATCCACACCGTTTATCATGTTTTTTATGTCATAAAATGATCAATTCATTCGGAGGCTTCTTTCTCATGCATCACAATGTACCAATTTGTTATCTTATACAAAAACCGTTCATATGGCAACCACTTTAAACATGACAAGAAGCATCCAAACAACTTGATTTTTCACACATAGTAATTATGACATACAAATCAGTGTGAACGGTATTGATCGTCCATATTCGGTTCCACCATGTCATTATAACCACTCTATAGTCTATATGACAAAATCACCTCATAGAATTATGAGGTTCCATTTACTCTGAATTATATGCTGACTGAAAATCTTAGCTTAGTCCAAACCTAGGTACATAAGTTCGTGTTAGCATATTACAATCCTAGGATCATCAATTGCATACATTTTTTTATTGGGGTCAGAATGGTGGTTAAAACTTAACTGCGGAGAGAGTAGATCTTAAAATTATTGTTTGTATAAAAGTTGTGTAAGCCATGTTAAAGAATTTAGTAGTTTCCTATGTGCCTAGAGACAAGGTTTTAAATGTTGGTGTCCTGTTGGCCTAGAAATTTTTGTGCATATTGAGATATTTCGGGGGATATATCAGGATATCTAAATATGTCGGTTGGTATGTAGGATAGAAAAAAATCTTAGATATGATCTATATGACATGTACATACATTGCATTCTAATATTTTTCACATAAATAACATAAATAATACGAAACTAAATGAATTAATGAACACACATGGATTATGCACGCAATGCACATTAATTGTATACAATAAATCTTATTTTGCCAAACATACATATGCATGAACTAAAATATAGCATAATGAAATTGAAAATTCAACCAAATCAAAAGAAATATATAGATTTTAGAAATATAAACCATCGCGAAGTTTGACGTATCTAATTCGAAACAAATGAAAAGATCAATTTATAGGAATCTAAGCAAATTGATAAAGTTTTGAAATGTCATAATCATTTTAAACATACCAAAAGTGATTGGGCTCAATTGGGTTGGTATGGATAATGGTTTCGGGTTTGATTTGATTCAAACTCGTAAATACAAATACCTTTTTGAACATATGTTACCGACAAATTTTGGGTAAATATCGGGTGATATATCAGATATATTGGTGATATATTCCCCAAAAAGACATATACTAATTATATAAGTATATCGTGTCGGTTTACTCTCAAATCAGATATATATCAGATATATCGAGGATATTTAAAACATTGGCCATAGACAAAGTTTGTTACAACATTAAACTAGTGTGCTAGAGTTAAATTGTTATCACTGAGAGAATCTAGCACATCTGGCCTCAAAATAAAGAACATGATGATGTTTCAAGTACTGTATAGGTTATAGTGTTAAAGCCTTATCTTCCAAAAGTTAGAAATAGGGAAGAGGGGAAAAAGGGAGAATCATTAAACACATAGGGATCCAATCCTTTTCATTTGGTAGTAAGTCGTACAGTCCTACACCTCAAAAGGAAAGAGGGCTGGGCCGTAAGATCATTTTCTGTTTGACTTCCTCATATCTAAGTTCTCTTATCTCCAAAATATTGTGGGATCGAGCACACCACCATGTTGCAACAATTTGGCTTTATCCTATCCTTTGTTTTCAAGTATTAGGTCTGATGTGTAACTTTGTTACGATTCTGCGAGCCTCGATGAACATGAGTGTTACTTGGCATGTCATGTCAGTTGAGTTGAGATCACAAATAATCTATGTGATTACATGAGATAACTTTTTAATATTGAGATTCAATCTCAAGAAATCTGACATATATTGATGCTTTGAATTATATGGTTGCTAATGTTTCTCTCCGGAGTACTAAGCAATGATATTACCCAATTCTCCGGACTACTAAGCAGTGATTTTTCTTTTTAAACTTTCAGGACCTAGGGAGCTTACTGGTGCTGTTGATCTTATAAGTCACTACAAATTGTTGGCTCACCATGACTTCTTTTGCAAACGAG
Organism: Hemerocallis citrina; assembly: GCA_017893485.1. NCBI lineage: Eukaryota > Viridiplantae > Streptophyta > Magnoliopsida > Asparagales > Asphodelaceae > Hemerocallis > Hemerocallis citrina. The sequence goes on along the minus strand of CM030362.1, from coordinate 60,039,772 downwards.
GGCTGCCCTTATCAATTTCAGATACGCATTATCTTCACAATGTTGTGGGAGATACAGAAATCCGAAAGGGAGAAGGGATGGAGCTAGATCAACTCTTTCAGACTGCCCCGTATTTGAGAGAGGCAACTGCTCATATACAGCCTTTCAACATGGACACTCTGGGGCAAGCTTTTCATCTGCGAGAAACAGCTCCCATTGATTTACCCTCTGTATAAAATATAGCATTGCAATAAGTTTTTATCAATTTCCTTGACAGTAGTTATAGCAGATATATAACCATTTTAATTGTAATTGCAGGCAGAGAAAGGGATACCTACAATAAGTGGGAAATCAAAAAGTGAATCTAAAGACAAGGAGAGGAAACATAAAAAGCACAAGGAAAAGGACAAAGAGCATGAGAAGCACAAACATCGTCACAAGGATCGGAGTAAGGATAAAGATAAAGAAAAGAAGAAGGATGGTGAACACTCGAAGAAACATCATGATAAGGTATTCAAGTTTAATCCCTTTCTATCAAAACGAGAAGAAGAAAAAACAACTTTTCTCCCTCTGTCTCTTATTTATCTTGTTCTCGTGCACTAGCGAGCTCTTGCTCGTTCTAGCCTTACCATTTCAAAAAAAAAGTATATTTTTTTTGTTTCAGAAGAGGAAGCATGATGGTAGTGAAGATCTCACTGACCTTCACAAGGACAAGAAAAGCAAGGTATAAGATACACCTTTCTAAACATGTAGACTGTTGTTGCCAAGTTACCCAGTGGTTTGTTGCTTAGATACCCAGGATTCTCCTTGCGTATTGTGTTTTTTTTCCTCCTGAGTATTGAGGGGAATATTTCCACCTATTCCATTAATGAGTGCACTTCGAGTTAGTTCGTTTGTTTTTCTTGTTATATTTTAGGGTACCGTTTTCTGTTTTCTAGTTAGTTCTTATCTCAATCATGTAACCTTTTCTTATATCTATTTCAGCACAAAAGTTTGAAGGTTGGGGAGGTGGGTGTATAAAGTTTGCAAGATGTCAAATTCATTCATGTCTTTTATTGTCTTCATCTTCGAAAATGCTGGTTGTTTAAGTTTGACCAGAAGATTTTCACGACGAGGAAATTTTTGAGGTATATGATCTTTTGACCTTGACCTTTATATCAATTGCATACTTCATTTATCTATATGCTTTGGAAATACATACTTCATGTTCATCGTAAACAGAGTTTTGTAGTTCTGCAAAACCATTTCCTGCCTATAAAAATTATTGATGAGTTCCCATCTAAACATGAAAAAACGATCTTGCAATCAATTCAAGGATCAATGCAAGAAAGTTTCAACAATAGCCAATCACAGATCACCATTGTCTATGATATGGCATATGATACGAGCTTTGTTTCTAAACTAATTATTGGTTACTATGTTTAATGCATTTAGGCTTTGTTTTAATGAAATAAATTGAAGATTGTAGGTATGGTTCATATGAACATGATGCCTTGCCACTATGATATGAATGCATTGTGTCAAACACGCCAATTCTCCAATGTCAAAACATGATGACAAGATATATTTTTACTTGTTATTTAAATGTATATTTTTAATAATGGTTGATGAATGATATATGCAATGGGTTATTATTCATAAGGAAAAATATGAAATATTGACAAAAGAACATGATGTATAAAGCTAGTTCTTTTTGGAAGGTGTATTATATACCTTTATCTTGTGCATGTTTTTGAGGAAAGTTAAATTGTACTTGTAGAAGTGCATGAATGGGCACGCGGCGTGCCTGGATGTATGAATGGACATGTGTCGTGCCTGGATGTATGCAATGGACATGTTTAATGGGGGTTGATGTATGCAATCGGTTCTTATTTGTTAGGAAAAATCTAAAATTGACAATAGAATTTTATGCATAAAACTGCCTTTTTTTGAAAGGTGTATTATATACTTTATCTTGTACATGTTTTTGTGGAGATTTAAAATATTTTATAGAAGTGCATGCATTCGACATGTGCTGTGCTTAGATGTGTGATATTTTATTTCTGCATCAGGAAAAGTATCCTAAATTGTTGGAAAAATACAAAATTTATTGGTGCAATACCTGGTTTTTGCAACACTAAATAAATTGGTTCATATATAAAGATATTCTTAAGGTAAATAGAGATGAGTGGGGATGATAAAGGGGGATTTCGAGGGTTAAAAGAAAAATTAACGAGAGGAAGAAGCAGCGGAAGAAGAAGACAGTGACAAACAACTTTCATAGTAACTTAATTATCAAATCAACAAACTTTTACAATTGGAGGAGCTCATATTACCTCTTATAAGAAAACTAATTTAAGACCCAAGAGAGCTATTATTTCTTAGCTTATTAACTTACTATAAAGATTGAAATAAAATAACTACTAATATTTACTACCTTTAATTACGGTATTACAGAGATGGAAACTGCATAATTACAGTATTTGAAAATATTGTAATGTGTTTGAAACTGTAAATCATACAACTGCAAAATATCTTCAAGATTTTTATCATTCTTCTCGGGAAACCGAATCATGATTTACCTCTCTGTCGAACTTGATACTTCAATCAAAACACTCGGAATAAAGCACACAAGGTTCAAAATACTCCAGCTTGGACATGAATCAACTATTCTTTGCTGAGGCTTAATTGGTTAAAATGGATCATCGAATATGTGTGGTTTACAAAGAGGAATCTCCTTATGCGACCTCCTTAGTAGGAGAAGGTGGTAGAGGCTTAGGAGGAGGCAACGTTGGTTCTTCCAGAGGAGGTGCCATAGAAGCTGAATGGAGCCCTAAAACTTCATCACCTTCATCATCTTCTTTCTCTTGCAACAAAATCCTTCACATATCTTTAATTTTTTTAGATATCTACAAAATTGTTTGGCATATCTTTCACATTTCTGATATCCGTTAAATCTTTTCATATATCTCGAAAAGCTTTTTGCATGTCTCCAAGAAGTTCACATATCTTGCAAAATTTTACAATTTTTTAGAACTTTAGTTCTTTCTGTTAACAAATATTCCCATCGTTTTTTTTTGGTGGTGGCGGGGGGAGGGTGCTCATTATTTTCCATCACATGAAGGATATCATTTTGTTTCTTTTTTTTGTGTGGAGAAGTTGAGGGCTTAAAACAAGAAGAGGATTTTATGGTTTGGTAATGGATTCTTTTTTCCCTTTTGGGGATAAGCAGTATCACATTTGCTCTGATGGCAATTTGGTGCAAAACAATGGGGAAATGGTGAAACCAGAATGAAATTGGAAGGTCAGAACAGGTGGGAAGATTAGAGAGGAAGAAGATAATGACACAATCTAATGCACATGACTTTCACAATAATTTCATTATCAAATTAATCATTATAATACAAGACATTATCTTCTCTAAACAAAGCTATTTGAGACCTAAAAATTCCTCATATTTCTTACCATATATAACTTACTATAAAGACCGCGATCTAATGACTGTTAGTATTTTCTATAATAACTAGGCTAATACAAATATCACTGACATCCATTATCTGTTATATAACCAAAAAAACAGTGTTGCGGCTCACTATCGACTAAATGAGCAAAATAACCCCAAAAATAAACCATGCAAAAAAAAAATCAAATAAAACCCTAACTTGACATTTTAAAAATATCTTACCGAATTTGAATTTAGGAAATGAATTTATTGCCAAATTTTAAAAAAAGTGGGAATCTATGGACAAATTTAAAAAAAAGGCACATTTACCTTTCAAAGAAAAAGATAATAGGCAAGAAAAATGGTGGAAAAATAAAAATGGCAGGGTCACATGCATTACTACCCGTGGTTTACACTTGTAATATATTGCTTAATTAAAATTCTCTCTAAATGGTAATATGGTTGTAGAGTACCTTCAGTTAAAATCTGCATCAATTAGGCTTTATGTATAGGGTCGAACAAAGGTTTTTTGTGGGGGATATAGGTGTAGTAGTGGTGATCCAAGAATTTTCAAGTCGGATATGATATATTGGGAAATGAACTTTCATATAGTAGTGCACAACATACCAAAGTTCTGAAATGTTGGATGCGAGAGTTGGGGCAATTTAAATATTGTCACGATGGGTATATATATCTCCTGAGTCCAAAATGTGTCTAGATAACCTTAGGATGAGTTTATTCTCTCTCCCTTGCCTTGTAAGATGTATAGAAAGGCAGAAACAAAACAACAAAACAACTAAAGACAAAAGACATATCGAACATTCTGATTCATAGAGATTTGCTAAATTAAGGATCGACTTGAACATTATTTTCTCCACCTTGAGAATTTCTATTGTAATCGGTGAACCAAAATATTATGTCAATACCGGACCTTTCTTTAGAAAAACATAAATTAAAATTAAGTTGGGTGACTTGTAGAACATGTAACCTAACACCTATAGATGACATTTTGGGTGATATTTCACGGGAAATATCGGATTCAACTTGACATGTTGGGGACTTATTTCCAAAAAGAATATAGGAGTTTTAAATGGCATATACATATTAGGAAATATATAGGATTTGTCGGTGGACATTAAAAAAACTGATTTGAACAAGACATAAGAAAACTTCAGAAAATCTGGTTACTCACATGACTATAATTATGACAGAACTCGTTAGTTCCTTTTGTTGCGCTTTGCATCAAGATTTAAATTAATATCTTACAATCTAACTTGCAATGTCGTCTAAAATGATTTACCATGTAAAATTTAATTGGAATTAAGATCTTGAACTTAATGAGTGCTTTTAGTTATCTCTTTAGCTACGGATTACATTGCTTGAGGTTGGAGATATTTTCCATATGAAGGGAAGTCCTTGATCTCCTATATATTTTGAAAATAAAAAGTACATATTTGGAGATCACTGTGTTCCTTGGTACAACCTTACTCAACATTTCAATATCTTGATAAGGAAATACAACTTGGGAAATACGACTAATCCTAGGGAAAGGATGTTTGTAAAAGTGGCAATGATGATGGTAATGGTATTGACAATGGAATGTAACTATATACCGCATGAACGCAGACATGAGTATCTTGAATAAGAAGAAATTAATTTATCTTTTGTTTAGGATAGCAGTCTAAAGTTTAGGTTGCAAGTGTGTTGTCATCTATTGTTGATATTGGAGAGCACTTGCCCAAGGTTTTAAATGTTGGATATCGATGTCGTGCCGACCTAGAAATTTTTGTGTATATCACGATATATCAGAATATTTGAATATGTCGGGTTGTTATGTAGGATATAAAAAAATCCTAGATATGATCTACGTGACATGTACATACATTGCATTCTGATGTTTATCACAATTAACACAAATATTACCGACTAAAGGAATTAATGAAAACACATGCATTATGCACACACTGCACATTAATTATGTACAATAAATCATATGATTCCGAATATACATATTCATGAACTAAAATATAGTACAACGAAATTGAAAAATTAACCAAAATAAACAAAATATATTGATTTTTGAAATAGTAACCATCACAAAGTTTGGCATATCTAATTCGACACAAAAGAAAAAGAACAACTTTTAGGAATTCAAACAAATTGATAAAGTTTTGAAATGCCATAATTATTTCAAACATAATCACAAGTTATTGGGCTCAACTGGGTTGGTATGATAATGGTTTCGGGTCTGATTTGATTCAAACCCGTAAAACCAAAAATCTTTTTGAAAAGATATCACCGACCCATTTTGGAAAAATATCGGGTGATATATCGGCCGATATCCCATATAGTGGTGATATATTCCCCCAAAAGACATATACTAATTATATAAGTATATCGTGTCAGTTTACTCTCCAACTTGATATATCGGCTGATATATAGGATTTATCGAGGATATTTAAAACATTGCACTTGCCACAACTTTGTCTATATTGTTGACAACGTGGCCAACTCTTTTAATGACGTCAGCTTTGGATGGTTGAGAATAAAGAGATTGGAAATAGAATTGTGGGCAGATTAAGGGCATATATGGTATAGTTCGGATGCTCCCTTTTTTTACTCTGGTTATTGTGGGTATAAATGTCTACATATTGTAATTAATAATTAAACAAGAGTAGTTAAAGCCCAATAATGCAACCTGAAACACATATTAAAAAACATTATATCATAGACAAGCCTAAACCATATTCAGTCTATATAAATTGCTTCGGACCCAGTTTCTCGAGGTTTTTATCGGTGGTATCCAACCTTAATTGAGAATATATTCTCCGACCGATAAAGAATTGGATTCTTATGCTGTCTTGGAGTGTTGTTGCATGAGAACTTTGACAGACTTATGTAGGAATGATATGGGTAGGGTAAGGGTAGGACAAAGGTCTTACAAAAAGGAATATGTTAGCTTCATCAACCTGCAAAAGGAAGCAGATGGACCACACCACCCAGGAAACAAGATAATCTGTGAGTTTTACTTAAGTGGAAGGTTATTTTCGAGTTTTAGTTGCAAGTGCAGTTGTTGCAGTAGATAAAGAAGATGCAATCAAAGATTATTGACAAACGTGGGGCCGATCTTGGGAAGTGGGATCCACATTGAGGAAATGCTCTGTTTATTGACAACAGAAACCAAGCAGTCTCTTTCTTTAAAATTGAGAGTTTTGCTTTTCCACTCTGGAAGTTTTAAAACCTCTAAAATTGAGTGTTTTTTTGGTAATATAAGTTATATAACTGATCTTTGTGGGGAGCGAAAATTGTCGATGGATTGCTTCAAGATGATTGCTTTGTTGGGTTAGCCATTGGATTTTGCAGAGGTATTATGTAGAGAGCCACCCTTTTGGTATATTTGACAACATATACAAGATCATCTTTTAAGGTAACTGGAGTCAAATGACCTTGCATAACTATAGTTGGGATATACAACAATAGCTTTAGTTGGGATATACAAACTTTATCAATAGGTTTTAACCAAGTATTTAATGGTGGTCCAAGAATTTTCATGTCAGATAGCAGATACTAGATAATATACTTATTAAGTTATTAAGTGAAGTCCTAAGTCTCATGTAAATTGTGAAAATTCTTCCAAACGGACTCCGCATTCATTAGATAGAGAAGATCGCCAAGATTTCGTGATCTGCTGCCGAACCTATTCCAATTCCAACAAGCATAAGCATTAGCTCTCCCTGAAAAGGAGGTGATCCAGCCGCACCTTCCAGTACGGCTACCTTGTTACGACTTCACTCCAGTCACTAGCCCCGCCTTCGGCATCCCCCTCCTTGCGGTTAAGGTAACGACATTTTTCTCTTAGTAGGAGTTTTCGGTATGGGTTTATATGGTTCCAATGAACCAACGTTGGATTTTGCCGCGAAGCTTGCAAATGGAGCCCTGAACTAGCCGCTGCTTGTGAAGTATGGAAAGAGATCAAATTCGAATTCGAACCGGTGGATAAAATAGATAAACAGAAAGCCTAAGAAATAAGCACACATAATTCAATAATTTCTGTTTGTTCTCCTAATTGATGAGCAGAAGAAAGGCTGGAGATGTATTGATCCCACCACCAATAAAGCATACGTCTCGCCGCATGTTGTCTTTGATGAGGCATCATGGTGGTCTACCGAGAATGTAGTGTTGCCAGACTCGGAGAGTTTAGACACGAGTATGCAAGCGCAGTTACCAGAGCGGCAGGAGGTTTCTTTCCTTATTAGCGAAAGCCTAGGGAACAACTCCTTAGCAAAGAACTCATAACTCTATCTATCTATTACCAACTCTTCTTTGTTCATATATTACAAGTTGTCTGTCTTTCACCTACAGTAGAGTGAGACAGACACATCCTGACCCCTAAAGTAAGAAAAGAGAATAACAGAAAAACCTATTCAAAGATAGAACTACTTCCCTAAGGTATGACTTCTAGGACACTAATAGGGGAATCTCTCCTGATTCACACTCTCACAAGATCTTTACTTTCTATTACGAAGTCAATACTGGAAACCTTATAAACCTTATAAAATAAGGATAAAGAATTTGAGAATCCGATATTGTTTTTTTGTTCTGTTCCAGCAATGCGATAGCGAACGAATGCGAGAAAAGGGCTTTCATTTCCAGTCTACCATTATTTAATATTGAATTTAGGAGATATTGGGGGATATATTAGTATATCTAATATATATTAAGACTTATGTAGGTTAGAAAAGTATATCTTAAATGTGATCTACATAAGTTTTAGACATTACATTATCCTATTATAACTAAAACAAGTAATACAATACTCAATGTATTAATTGGCAACATGCATTATGCCCACATTGACCTTGCATACCAAAGTTCTTAAATGTTGGATGTGAGAGTTGGGACAGTTTAATATATTTTCATGATGGGTAAATATATCTCATGGGTACAAAATATGTCTAGACAACCTTAGGGTGAGTTTCTCTCTCATTGTAAAACATAGAAAGGCAAAAACAATAACAACAAAACTATAGACAAAAAGGGTCTACCATTCTGATTCATTCATATAGATCAGGTAAATTAGGGGTCGATTTTAACCTTTAGTCTCCAGCATGAGAATTTCTTTGTAATAGGTGTACCAAAATATTGCGGTAATATCAGGCCTATTTCTCCAAAAAATTAAATTATAATTAAGTTCGGCGACTTTTAGAACATGTAACCAAACACCTCACACCTCTAGACTACATATTTCCAAAAAGAGTAGGAATTTTTAATGGCATTTCGGTGTCAGGAACCCTTCTAAAATGACATATCATGGATATATAGGCTATGTTGATGGACATTTAAAAAACTGATTTCAACAAGACAAAAAAGAGAACCTCAGGAAATTGGGTTAGACACATGAATATAATTATGAATGACAGAATTCGGTAGTTTCTTTTGTTTTGCTTTGCAATAAGATTTAAACTAATATTTACATTTTACAATTCTAACTTGGAAGTGGCATCTAAAATGATTTGCCATGTAAAATTTAAGCAGTATAAATGATCCTCAAATCAGTGCTTTTAGGCAGCTTTTTAGCTATAGTTGGCCTTTATTGAGCTTGGAGCTTTTTTTTTATATGGAGGGAAATCCTTGACCTATTGTATATCTTTTGATTATAGGAAGCACTTGAGAGTGCGCAAATAAATATATTTGGAGATTGTCGGGTTCCTTAGCGTAATCTTGCTCAGCATTTCAGTATCTTTAAAGGAAATGTAGGCTGAGACACGATTACATCCCAAGAAAAGGATGTTTGTAATAGTGGCAATGGTGAGGGAAGTGGGATTGATGTGGAATGTAACTATATATCCCACAAACGCAGACATGGGTATCTGGACTAAGAAGAAAATTAATTTATGTATTGTTTAAAATAGCAGTCGAAATGGTTGGTTTAGGATTGCAACTATGTTGTCGTCTGTTGTTGATTTTGGAGAGGAGCACTGGCTACAACTTTGTATTTATTGTTGACAACATGGCCAATTCTTTGAATGACGTCTGCTTTGGATGATCGAGAGTAGAGAGATAAGAAATAGAATTGTGCGTAGGATGCCGATCAAGGGCATAGATTGTAGTTCAGATGGTTGTGTTGTTTTACTTCGTTGTGGGTATAAAAGTCCACACATAGTAACTAATAATTAGACGAGCATTTAAAGCCCAATAACGCAGCCTGAAATCACATATTTAAAAACATTCTCGTAGACAAAGCATAATTCACATTTGGACCTTTGAAACTACGTTGGACCCAATTTCTCTAGGTTATTATTGGAGGTACCCAACTTTACATGAGAATATATTATCTGTTGGCTAAAGAATTGGATTCTTATGCTGTCTTGGAGTATTGTTGTCTTCGGGTTTTAGTAGCAAGTGTAGCTGCTGTGGTACAGCAGATACTGGCGCAGAAACATAAAGTTAAAATTTTGATTTTTTTTTGTAATAGGCCACTTTTTGAAAATATTTGCGATTATGGGCCAGTTTGAAACAATTAGCGCTTGTGGGTTACTTTGTGCCACGTCAGCAGCGGCCGCTATTCTCATTAGCGACTTCTTCATTTTGAAAGTTGCTAATGGGAATAGTGGCCTATGTTTTAAAATATTTTGGAATTTTTTGTTTGTTGTCGTTATTCCCACTAGCGACCTTAGTTTATATGAGGTCGCTATTGAGACACTAAGCAATTTCTGGAGAGCTTTTGCTCTCTTGTGATTTTTTTAAAAACTGAGGTTGCTATTGGGAATAGCGACCTTAGTATACTTCGGTTGTTATTCGCAATAGCGACCTCAGTAGGAAACTCAAACTCCTTTGTTAAATTTGCAAAATAGTCACACAACTAAGACCTCTATCGGAATAGCGACCTTAGTACAATAAAAGCCTCCATTCCGAATAGTGACCTTTGTACAACTATGATCGCTATTCCGAATATCGACCTCAATTTCAAAAATAAATTGATTGTTATTTTTTCAGAGAGCTAAAGCTCTTTAAATTTTACTAAGCGTTAGAATACAGTTTAAAGGTCGTTAATCCCATTAGCGACTTCATATATGCTTTGATCGCTAATAGGTATAGCGACAACAAACAAAAAATTTCAAATATTTTAAAATATAGACCGCTATTTCTATTAGCAAAATATTTTTCCTAATAGAAAATATTTGAAATACAAAATATTTTTCTAAGGAATACAAAATATTTTTTCACTCAAGATAACAAATATTAATAACTAAAATATTTGTTATTGTTCAGAGGCATTAAACAATTACATTTGATACTTTAAGAAATCAGGCTAGTTATTAACCATATTAGACCAGCAAAAATTTAATAGTGACTCTTCTTGCAAAGTAACGAATATTTTCAAAAAGTGACCTATTAGGGCAAAAAATTCTAAAATTTCCTTCCAGTATTTCAAGGTCTTATTGTTAAACCTAACTACTATATGTTTAACAAGCTGGATATTCCTTCACATATGTAGTATGGGATAAACATTGGAAACAATTAGCAGAATTCTTGAGTGTAAAAATATTTTTTATTTTTATTTTCCTGGTTTGCTATTGCCCACATCCAAACTTGTATGGAGCTAGAATTATCATATGTAGCATATAATACCTGTATGGAGCTAGCATAAAAAAAAAAGTTAATCTATTTTTGTTAAGGAAAGGTCCATTAATTTTCCTACATTCATCTTTCTTCGAGTAATAGTACTATTTTCCATGTCAAGGGTATGAAAGAACTATATATTGTAGGACAGAAGGTGCTCTTATGTTGAGATGTAAGTGGGGGTGGTTATGCCTCAATATTTAGGTAAAAAACTCCCCATTTGTAGTAGGTATGCAGATCCAGACCCAGACCCACGACCTTCCACTAGGTGTGGCAGAGTTTATGTTGCATGAGTTATGGTCAGAATTCATGTTGCATGAGTTAGAGGATCTGTAGTCGTTGAGATCCAAATTTTGGGTATTTGGCATATAGGAGAAGGAAATTTGAGTTTGCACTGTAGTTGTTGTAACCCAATTTTTTTTTAAATTTAAAATCACGGGACGGGAAATGATTTCTCGTCCGACGTTTTTTTATATTAGATTACTGGGATTTCCCATCCCATATATATATTTTAAATAAAATCGATCGGACGGGAAATCATTTCCCGTCCGATAGGGAAAAAAATAAAATCAAGCGACGAAAAATGGTCTTTCGTCCGATCGAACGGACGAAAAATCATCTTTCATCGGCTATTTTTTCCAAATTTTTCGTCTGCCAAATTTGTTGGCAGACGACTGTACCTCTAAAACCCAAATTTTGGGTTTATAGCCAACGACTGCAGCACCAAAAGTCCTATTTTTTGGAAATTTGGCAAAATATCGAACGACTACAGATGCATAAGACGAAGTTGGTTCCCAAGTTACACTCAACATGGAATGTCGTAGGGGAGCATACATTACATGTCCTGACCTTCAAAATCATGGTTTAGAGTAGTCTGCTCGTGATGCATTATAGACTCTTGGCCAATTATTTGTCAGATACCTATTGTTATAGGTTATAGCTATGTTCGTTTTTGTACTCTACTAATACCTTTGGTGGTATGTATATTGAATGGGATTGTTTTTTTTTTTATCGCATTTACACTGCACGTGAGAGCAATGCTAAACATTTGCGATGGCTGCCGTGGACGATAACATACACATTTTCTTTGTTCTTTCTTCCACTCTCCCACTCTTATTATTGGAATTACAGTTATCAAGGGTTGAGATGTTCTAAGCTGAATGTTTTTATAATGAATTTTGTGCTATAACTTTGATAGGATATTGGTTTTTTTATTCATTGGATGGATGACACATGATTGAACCATGGTATGACACTGTAAGACTTGTGAATCTACCAGCAGGATGAATTAACCATTGTTGAGTTCCATACTTCTGCGATTTCTTCATCCTCAGGTTCTTAGGAGTTGGGTATGGGCAAATTCCAAGCCCGACCCTAAGCACTTGATGGCTGACCTGCCCAAATGTTTGTCAAGATGCGAGGACCAAACATAGGCGGATAGGCCTTAGGACTTTGATACTCAGCTGAGCTGTAGGCCCGATTCACCCAAATCAACCTTCTCATAAACCTTATTTGTTATGGTACCATCCACTAGTACCAGATTCTTCATTATATGTATCAAATATGGTAGATACTTGGTAATATACAACTTCAGGTTATAAATATACAGTTATATATAACTGTATAATATATTTACAGATTAGTATATACTAAATGGTGGGTCTAGGTCCTACCTTGTCCCTTGACAGTGGCCTGTTGCGGTACCTGGTCCTGATTCCTAGTCTTGCAACTCATGCTGTGACTAGGGGTGGCATTCGGGCCTAGCGGGCCGGGCCGGGTCATCGAAACCCGGTGGGTTTGACCCGGGTCGGGCTTTCACGGGTCGGGCTGGGAGGATTTGTAGGTCGGGCTACGGCGGGGAAATGGCTGCCCAGACTCCCTGGCTCGGGGGCAGAGGTGGCATTCAAGCCTACCGGGCTGGGCCGAAGCCCAGCAGGTTTGACCCGGTCCCGGGATTTGGCGGGCCGGGCCACCAAAGTTCCCGGGCTGGGCCTGGGGAGAAAAATAGTAGCCCGGCCCCTAGCTCGGGGGCCGGGCCGTTTTAAATTTTTTTTTTTTGAACAAAGAAAAATTAAAAAGGAAAATTAAAAGAAAATTTGTTCACAATTGTTAAAAACATATAGATAAAAGAGTTTCATAAATTAAATTATTTTTATGAATTACAAAATTTAATATATAATCAAATAAATTAGTAAAATTTCATTCAAATATATTCAAATTACAATATGAGGGAAATATTTGTATTTAGAGATCGAGATGACCTCTATTTAGATTGAAGAGAAAATAGTGGACTATTGTCGTGCACTTCTACTTAAATCTAAATATAGAATCTCATCCCCCTAAAATTTTCTAATTATTTACAATACATTATCCAAAGTACATTCTACTAGATGTTCATTCGTCGCTACTTGTTGATCCGTTGTGTGCTTCATGTAAATCTTGGGTCTTCTATTCCGCTTTCATCCAATCTTCGGCGCATACTAACATCTCCAATTTTTTTGATGTCAAGCGATTCATGTTCGGACTCATAATCTTTGCAATCTAGAGAAAAAACACTTTCCGATGCAACGGTTGACACCGGTACAGTTAGCAAATCTTTAGCCACGCAAGAAAGAATACTAAAAATATTTTCATTGGTTTTCCAAAAAGAAAACACATTAACTACATCGTCAATGGGAGGTTGTGTATTATACCAATTCAACTCATTTGGTGAATTGGTTCTTGGTTTTTTTGATTTTATGAGATTTAAAACACTACTAGTAGCAAGACCTTTTCCCTTTGATAATATAGAAGCAGAACTAACATTTTGTGTTTGTGTAGTGTTAGATGAATAAAGTCTATCGTAACTATCATATAAACTCGTCAAAACATGCTCAAATTGTGTAGTGAAAACATGATCAAAATCTTTAATTTCATTGTGTGGAGCATAAGTATAAAAAATCTCAATTAAATTTTTGGTGCCTTCTAACTTAATCATGAGATTCATTACACTAGCAACACAATGTAACAAAAGAAGTGGGTCAAAATATTTTAAAATTTTAATATAAGCGGTATAAACCATTTATCCAATAAAAGTGTCATTTATCAAATCTTTAATTGTTGTCATCATAGTGACAATTGCAAGTAAAATATCACTAGATGTAGATCTATATGTTTTTGAAAATTGTAAAGTAGCTTCATCAAAAAATTCTAAAAATTTGTACAAACTATCGGCAAAAAACCAAAAATCATCATCTAACATACAATCTTGCATATCCATTGCAACACAAAATTTTCTACGATTAAAACGATAGTGAGGAACAACACCTAATAAATCAAAAATAGAATTTCAACGATGTCTAACATCTTTAGAAAAACGTTTAAATACAATTTTCCTGAGTTGACACCAATCATGAAAATCTTGATATATTGGACCACTCAACGTAATAAAATGAACACAATTTCTCATTGCCTCAATTTTATCGTGTCCAATTTTAATGCATCTTGTACACAAAGATTTAAAATATGACAAGCACACCTGACAAGAAATATTACCAGTTCTATTGGATTTAGTCTAATTTTCAAACTAGCGATTACCTTAGTATTATTAGAGGCGTTATCAAAACTAATAGCAAAAACTTTATCAAAAATACTAAAATTATTACATGCTTCCATGATGTATGTGGCAATTATTTCACCCTTATGTGGGTACCTAACAAATCCGAATGAAATTATCCTCTTTTGAAGTAGCCAATCGGTATCTATCCAGTGACATGTTACACACATCATTGGTACGCCGTTCACTCCTACCCACCCATCCGATGTCAAAGAAACTCTAGTGTTTAGTGATGTTAGTGTTGCTACTAAAAAATCCTTAGCCTCATTCTAAACTAATTTACAATCACCCTTAACTACAATCCTAGGAATTTTTTTATAATGGGGATTTAATGCGGTTTGTGCAAAAGGCTCTACATTCCTACTTTTACCAAACAAATAAGGTAATTCATCTTTAATTACTAACTTAGCATTTCTTTACGAACGATATCGTGATCATAGCTATGACTATCTACTTGACCGGTCTTAGGGTGTATTTTTTGTTGTGTGAGATTGTCTTTAGAAATTTCGGGTTGACATTTATTTAAGTGTCGTTGAAGTGTACCCGTTCCCGATCCTGTTTTAAACTTATAGGGTGTTTGACATTTCTTACAAATTTTTAATCCTACACATCATTTTGTGAAGGGACTTAGTCAAAATATTTGTGTACTTCGGATGTGGTCCCTCTTATTTTACGGGATTGAGAAGGGCCTTGTTCCGATGGTTGTGGTTCTATGTTATCTACTTTTATTTTATCCGTATGTTTCATGAAAATCGGGAATACTATCATAATTCATAAGTGTTTCTTCACTCTCTACATATTGAGTTGGAATGGAAGGAATGCGACGACTACTAGTGGACTCTTGGCTACTATGTCTACCGCATGATCGGTTAGATGCCATCTAAACTACTGTATGTTCTAAAAATTCTAGTGTATGTTCTAAAAATTAATACTAGTGTATGTTTTAAAACTAATTGTAGTGTATGTTTTAAAATTTAATTCTACAAAACAAGTAAAGATAGATAAACTAGTGTATGTTATAGAAAACAATTCTACAAAACAAATAAAGTTAAATAAAATTCTACTATAAACCGGTGTATGTTAATAAAAAAAATTATAAACAAAAGAACAAATATTTCAATAAAACAACTACAATTAAATGAATAAACTAGTGTATGTTTACCAAATTATTAAAAAAAAAAATCTAAAAACAAGAAGAAGTACAAGAAAACTCAAATCTAATTAAGAGAAATAAATGAGAATAAACAACAAAGCTAATTCTAAAAATTATACAAATAGAAAAATACCTTTTGAGTGTTAAATGTAGATTGAAGAATGAAGGTGGAGAGAGTTGAGAGCTTGTAGTGTTGTTGTTGATGTTGTTGATTGTTGTTGGATGTTGTTGATGTTGATGTTGATCCTTGTAAGAGAGTAGTTGAATGTTGTTGATTTGTTGAGAAAGATGAGAGATAGTAGAGAGAGAAGTGAATTTGTGAAGAGAATTGAATGAAATGAGGTTGTTTATCTAGAATATGTATATTTTGAATTTTCCAAAATACCCCTAAAAACTAGCAAGGATAGACCCGTTGGGGGATATTTTAGTAATTATGCAAACACAAAAATTAAAAAAAGAATCTGAAAAAAATTCAAAAATCACAATGGTCGGCCCGCGGGCCGGTTTAACTCGGTCCCAGGTATGAGCGGGCCGGGCCGGGCCTATTGCGGGTTTTTTGGGATTTTCGAGGACTGAACCGGCCCTTGGTTTTTGGGCGGGCTGAACCGAGGTTCAGCCTGGGGTTGGGCGGGCTAGTCCGGTCCTAACGCCACCCCTACTCGGGGGCCGGGCTGTTCGCGGGTTAGGTGGGTTTTTCAAAAAAAAAATCTTTTGGTTTTTTTTCCAGTGTACAATGTTAAAGGGAAAGGAATAACTCATTTGCGGAACAACTCATCAAACAAATTCAAGGAGCAAAATACTATAGCAAGTTTTAAAACTTGAAAACAAAACATCTATTGAATTAACTGCATTTACTTGTCCACAAAGACACTTTGAATGGTTAGTCATGCCATTTGGAATAAAAAATGCTCCTCAAATATTCCAGAAATGGATGAATTCAATATTTGGCCATTTACCATTTGTAGTTTATATAGATGATATTCTGGTCTTTTCTTCTTGTGCTGAAAATCATAAACAACATCTATTAACAGTATGTCAACTACTATTACAACGTGGAATAATCCTAAGCCCTAAAAAGATAGAACTGTTTAAGATGGAGATTGATTTTTTTAGGAAAATACATTAAAGAAGGAACTATTGAATTAGAGCAATATATATACTCAAAAATATAGGAATTCCCAGTAACGTTTTCTACAGTAAAAGAACTTCAAAACTTCCTAAGATAATTAAACTATGGAAGAAAGTTTATTCCTAACTTATCTTTTAAACTTCAACATCTTTAAAAAAAACTTAACAAAGAACAAGCTAAATATAAAGCAACAATTGGTGAACAAACCCAGAAGATGGAATACAAATAAAATCTCTATTCTATTGTCAGAAAAGGAAATGAGAGAAATTTCAGAAATAAAACATCTAATACACAATCAAACAAAATTTCTATTTTCCTTCTGATCAAGAAGTCATCACCTTACAAACTGACGCTTCAGATCAATTTTGGACAGGAGTATTAGTTGCCAAACATAAATAGATTATAGCATATACTTCAGGAATGATTGATAGAACACAAGTTAATATTCAATATATGATAAAGAATTACTTGCTATAAAATTAGCATTAAAAAATATAAAAATTTATTTGTTATATTCTGTATAGAAACAGACAATAAATCGGTAGCACAATTTCTTAAAAGAAAAAATTTAACAATCCTGAGGAAAATCTCAGAAAAATTAGATTAGCAATATATTTAGAAATTTTTTCTTAAGATGTTAAATATATACCTGGTTATACTAATCATGTTGCTGACCTTCTTACCAGACCACAAATGACGATTTTAATCAAAAGCTAAACGAATTACTGGAGCAGATGAAGCGTCAGAAGGCATGACAGCAAGCTGAGTCAAAAAAGACCCAGAAGGTCTCCACTGAGACCAGAACATCCTCTACTCCACAGGAATAGATTCAGTTATCCGAAAGGGTAAACGGGTCCAACAGACCGAAAATGCTTCACAGAGCAACAAAGTCTCTACAGAGACAACCAAAGCTGTAGCTTCCACAGAAGCGCGAAAAACCTTTTTCCTTTTAACAAAGGGAAAATGGTTCCTACAGAACCAAAGAAAACGTTTGATGCATCCATGGTCAAAGATTGGTATAATATGGAGATGAAGGCCCATGACCCAAATCTCTACAATAAATTCTATGGCTGTTTCAGGTGTATACAGTCTGTTGATTTCTGATCAGTAAACTTTTGGCGTACCCAGTTAGAAAAGAAATTTCTTGACAAAATAAGAGAATTACGACAACATTAGATACGCCAAAATGTGACGCAAGATTTAATTTTGAAGATAATTCAGTTTTCTTCAACCTCATGGTTAGAAGCATTGAATAAAAAAGGAAGCAACACTATTCACTGGAAATACTCCAGAACAGAGAAATCTACAATTAATCTTTTCACAAATGTAAAGCACGGATTTGGTAAATCTACGAACCCAAGATTTTCTAGATCTACTTAAATCTCTAAACATACAAAATGACAAAACAAAAGAACTAGAAGCATAAATCACAGTGCGGTGCATGATTTCTATGTATCAGCAAAACCTCTTAGATAATACAAAACTTCTAAAGTTCTTTAAGCAGCTCGAAGATACAGAAATAACATCTTTTTTCACAGACGAAGATATAATTAAAAATACCAACGATAGACCACGTCTTATTGCCTTTTTCCCTGACATTCCAAAATATCAATACACATTCAAAAGGGGATAGTGTATGAGATCTACGTCAACACAAATAATCCAGAAGAGTATACTCACTGCATACCTGAAATTTGCAAAATCAAATTTTTAGAGTATGCAAATCGGTTTCAAACCATCTTTATGTTCCGTGTCTGGTCTGTTTGGAAAGAATGACAATATGTCAAGTCATTCCCATAAGTTCAATTATGGGAATTTGAACGAATCACCGAAGAACCTCGACATCAATTCTTTAAATTTAATAAAAAATATTTTGTCTAAGAAACGGAACGCTTACTGGCAACTCAAGAATTTTTGAGCATACGAAATATGTGCCGCAATCGGATCTCATTCAATACATGAAGGCAAGCCTATTCTATTAGTTGATAATTTATCCGCATTCGAAGACTCTTCTCTCAGGATTCAAAAGGCTCAGAGTTTCCTCACATCCCTCGAACTCGGTAGACTTGGAAGTATTGCTCAAGAGGAATATTTAGAACAATAGGAGAATCTGACGCAAGCCTTAAATGATGGAAACGCATCTGTGGACTCAAATATGGTTACAGGAGAAGCCAATGATGATTGAAGCATGGTGAATCCTACCAGTATACCTACCGAACACTACACAAAAGTACCAACGAAACGCTTACTGGCAGCTCAAGAATTTTTTGAGCATACGAAATATGTTTCCGCAATCGGATCTCATTCAATACATGAAGGCAAGACTATTCTATTAGTTGATAATTTATCCGCATTCGAAGACTCTTCTCTCAAAGGCTCAGAGTTTCCTCACATTCCTTGAACTCGGTAGACTTGGAAGTATTACTCTAAAGGAATACTAGAACAACAAGAGAATCTGACGCAAGCCTTAAATGATGGAAACGCATCTATGGACTCAAATATGGTTACAGGAGAAGCCAATGATGATTGAAGCATGGTGGACCCTACCAGTATACTTACCGAACACTACACAAAAGAACCACTTACCTTAAAAAGATTCCTCCTTATCTGCCAACGCAACATGATAGTGACGTCTCACCAACTACTCCATGATTCCTTCTTATCCCGCTAGCTCCGCCCCACTACGGAGACGATTCAAGAAGTCCTCCTCTCTTGCTATAAATCCAAACCCAAAGGCATTGTATAGATATCGAGGTTTTATCAAAGTTTGTAATCTTTTCTCTTTCTTGTGAGCTTTTGAGTTTTCTCTTTGTTTTGTTTGTGCGCTACAACTTGGTATCAGGTTTGGGGCTCCAAACTTGAATATGAACATAAATATAAAAAGGATGAAAGAATTTTTTGCCAAGACCCCTTATCCATGGAGCAACCTAATAAAAGAAAGATATGACCAATTACTAGCAACAACACCAAATGAACGTAATGCTCAATCCACAGGAAACCTGAAAAAAGCCTTTATGGATACTATGGAAAAATTCTGTGAGCGAGCAAAAACTCATAAACAAATTGATAATAAAATTTGACCCGGCAGTATAGTATCCCTAACCGTGGCTTTATAGCAGGGTTAAGCCTCAAATATGAGCTTAAGCTGAATCACAATCCCATCTAGGGATGTTATATACCACAAGTTTATACTATATGCTACACAGAGGTAGAGCACAACCAAACAAAGTTCTAGCTCACGAAACAAAGAACAAGATGATTATTTTGAATATAGAATTTATATGAATTCTCTTACAACAAGTAATGAAATCCCTTAAGAAGAAATTGCAAATTCTAGCATCCAAGATAGCATGGGTGAACAATTTGTTGTTAGTGATGAAGATTTAGAAAAACTAAAGGAAGCAATTCCTCATTCTGATAGACGAGAAATTTACAAAAGTCCATCATTCAAATCTCGTTTTCTCAATCAACATACTTACATATTTGAACGAATGCAAGGAAATATAAAATTAAAAGGTGATGAAGACTTTTCTTTCGTCAAACTATTAGATTTCAATAAAATAGAAAAACTAAAAAAGAAGTATCCTAAAAATGAAGTATCTTCATATAGGATTAATACATATCAAAATAACATGACTATTCCGAGCAGGAATAGATACTCCAATACTGATTGTATGTATGGATGAACGAATCATCAATAATCCTTTAAATAGTTATTGGTGGTGCCAAACTCAATCTCGCAAATCGTATACATCCAGACTTTTGTACAAGTCTCGATGATAAAAATATCAACAAAGCTTGCACTTTATCAATAAACCTTCAGGGAATAGAACTATTACCTGGATCAAAAGTATTAGGCATACAATGGGAACATTGTATGACCTTAAATGACACTTCAACAATCAAATCTATTACGCCAACACATTTTGTCAAACTATTCGAAGTTGGAATAGAAAAAACAATCCAACCCCGAGCACCAAGATCACTAGTTAATCATAAACTAGTGATCTTGGTGCCTGGTGCTTTCCCTAGCAGAGTCGCCAGGTCATAAAGGACAGAAGAGTAAGAAAGATTAAGAAGATCACTAGTTAATCATAAACAGGATAAGGATAACTATAGAATATGTTCAAACTTTTTTCTTAACATGAAGGAAGCTATGACTAATCCGATTATCATTGATGATAAACATCAATGTTCTCACAGTCTGAACAAAGACCATTATGAACATTTTGTTCACTTACCTACACATTGTTCTCTAAACACGGGAACCTTTAACTACATGGTAGACTTACTACAAGATATAAAAGCAGAAGTAAAACTCCTCAAAACTAATTTATCACCTCAACCTAAATTACAAAATAAGGATTTATCGGTATCTTGTTTATCCAAAACAAAGATAAACATGGTTAAATTTTCTTCACAAGAAAAAAATAAAATCAGTATAGAAGATGTAGACAAAATATATTATGAAGCTTTTCTCCATTTACAGGAAAAGGAACTAACTGGAGAAATAGATAGTATAGATGTTTACTTATATTATGAAAAACATGCATCTTCTATCAACCACTGGATGTATAAACATCAAGCCAGCAAGCACCAATTCGGGTGCGGGGATGCGGGTGCGGGGGATGCGGGTGTGGGGATGCGGCAATTTCAAAAAATAGTAGGATGCAGGTGCGGCTGGGATTCAGCCAATATTTAAATAATGATTTTATATATTATATATTTATATTAAAATTTATATTTTTTTTATAAAAACCAAAATCATTGTTAATAATCATACATTAACCAAGAGATTTTAGTTCATACAATCACAAAAAGCAAGCATATTATGTATATTTGAGTTCATATAATCACAACAAACCAACATACTATATTATTATAGATATTTGAGGTCATACAATCACAGCAAACAAGCAAACAAGAAAGCAAAAAAAAAGAAGCAAAAAGGATTAATTAAGGTTGTACGGACTTTTGTGGGGCCATATAATCACAACAGGAAGCAATAAAGGATTAATTATGGTCATACAATCACAACACAAAGCAAAAACTATATTTATAACTTCATCACAAGTGAAGTATGTGTACCAATCTCAAAGCAAGTTTAATGGTAGATATTGGCATAGGAAGCAACAAAGTTTAATGGTGGATTACTGGAGAGAGAAGGCGGCGACATCGAAGAGTGGAGGAGTTGACGGTGGAGAAATCGGCAGAGTCAACGGCGGAGAAAAGGA
Organism: Hemerocallis citrina; assembly: GCA_017893485.1. NCBI lineage: Eukaryota > Viridiplantae > Streptophyta > Magnoliopsida > Asparagales > Asphodelaceae > Hemerocallis > Hemerocallis citrina. The sequence goes on along the minus strand of CM030362.1, from coordinate 60,017,638 downwards.
GGAATTAACGGCGAAGAGTGGAGAAGCCAACGGAGAGATGAGGAGTCGACGACGAAAGAGAGGATTAGGGTTTTGATCGGGATTTGGGGATTTAGGGTTCTTCAGAGGGGGAAAGAAAACATCAGATAGAGAGAGAAAAAGAGTAGGATTTAGGGATTTTTTATTATTATAGCAAAGACCCAAACACGCACCCTTGCCGCACTATAGCCGCACTCGAACCACACCCATTAAATTTTTTAAAATAAAATAATGGGACATGCACCTCGCCGCACCTGAGTCCGATACGAGTTCGACTCGGGTGCGAGATCCTCCGTAAAGAGTCCGTGCTTCCTAGATATCAAGAAGAAGAGTCGGAAACTGACTCAGATAACACCTGTTAACAAGAGGAAAATATGTTTGACTTATCAGACAAACAAAAGTACGCAATACGTACAAATACAACACCCAACATTCCTCAATTAACCGGATCATCCGATTATATTCCTACTGTTCCTCAATTAATCGGACCACCCAGTACTGAGCAGCCGATTCCTTCGCAAGCAGAGTCAGCTGTTCCGCATGATGAAGTAATTAGCTGAAAATAATCCAGACATTCCCGAATTCAGAAGATTCGGCACAAGGTCGGAGTGGCTTCAGCATTGTTCTTCACAAAACCTATCTTCAAATACTCATGGTTTAACCTTAAATATAGACCATGTTCCCCATAAACAAAAAAATATATTTAGCAAACTGGCTATAAAAAATGGTTGGCACCGTTCATATTTTACCAATTATGACGATATCTGACCTTTTGCATTTTGCTACCAGCTATTGGGAAGGAAATGCCCTACACTGGCTAACCAGTTTAGAGAATACAAATCAACCTGTATGGTACAAATAAGACATGTCTGATGCAAAAGAAGCTCGAACAGAGCTAATTGATATATTAACTGCCGATCTCACCGGCGAAACACTAAAAACAGAACATGAATATGAAACCAACTCATGAAGATGCAATTGTGTGACATTTGCATGTTAGAAGAGTTTGTTTCAATATATATAGGTCTTATATTCCATCTTGGAACGACAGAACAAAAATTATTCTGGATGAAAGGATTTTTTGCCAAGATCCCTTATCCATGGAGCAACCTGGGGGGGGGATTCCAAGAAAGGATTGAAGCGCACAAACAAAACAAAGAAAACTTAAAAGCTCACAAGAAAGAGAAAAGATTACAAACTTTGATAAAACCTCGATGTCTATACAATGCCTTTGGGTCTGACTTCTCGAATCGTCTCCGTAGTGGAGGCTGAACTGGCGGGATAAGAAGGAATCGTGGAGTAGTTGGTGAGACGTCACTATCGTGTTGCGTTGGCAGATGAGGAGGAATCTTTTTAAGGTAAGTGGTTCTTTTGTGTAGTGCGGTAGGTATAATGGTAGGGTCCACCATGCTTCAATCATCATTGGCTTCTCCTGTAACCATATCTGAGTACACAAATGCGTTTCCATCATTTAAGGCTTGCGTCAGATTCTCCTGTTGTTCTAAGTATTACTCTTGAGTAATACTTCCAAGTCTGCCGAGTTTGAGGGATGTGAGGAATCTCTGAGCCTTTTGAATCCTAAGAGAAGTCTTCGAATGCAGATAAATTATCAACTAATAGAATAGTCTTGCTTTCATGTATTGAATGAGATCCGATTGTGGAAACATAGTTCGTATACTCAAAAATTTCTTGAGCTGCCAGTAAGTGCCGTTTCTTTGACAAAATCCTTTTTATTAAATTTAAAAAATTGATGTCGAGGTTCTTCGGTGACTTATTCAACTTCCCATAATTGAACTAATGGGAATAACTTGACATATTGTCGTTCTTCCCAAACAGACCAGATACGGAATATAAAGATGGTTTGAAACCGATTTGCATCTCTAAAAGTTTGATTTTGCAAATTTCAGGTATGCAGTTAGCATACTCTTATCGATTTATTGTGTTGACGTCGATCTCATGCACTATCCCCTTTCGAATGTGTTTTGATATTTTGAGATGTCATGGAAAAAGGCAATAAGACGATGTCTATTGTTGGTATTGTTAATTATATCTTCATCTATGAAAAAAGATGTTATTTCTTTATCTTCGAGCTGCTTAAAGAACTTTAGAAGCCTTGTATCATCTAAGAGGTTTTGCTGATACATAGAAATCATGCTCTGTATTGTGATTTCTGCTTCTAGTTCTTTTGTTTTGTCATTTTGTATGTTTATGGATTTAAGTAGATCTGGAAAATCCTGGGTTCGTAGATTTACCAAATCCGTGGTATCCATTTGTGAAAAGATTAATTGTAGATTTCTCAGTTCTGGAGTATTTCCAGTGAATAGTGCTGCTTTTTTATTCAATGTTTCTGATCGTGAGGTTGAAAAAAACCGAGTTATCTTCAAAATTAAATCTTGCATCTCATTTTGGTGTTTATGATGTTGTCGTAATTCTCTTGTTTTGTCAAGAAATTCCTTTTCTAGCTGGGTAAGCCAAAAGGGGTAAGACAAAAGTTTACTGATCGGAAATCAGCAGACTGTATAGTCCTGAAACAACCATTGAATTTATTGTAGAGATTTGGGTCATGGGCCTTTATCTCCATATTATACCAATCTTTGACCATGGATGTATCAAATGTTTTCTTTGGTTCCGTAGGAACCATTTTTCCTTTGTTGAAAGGAACAAAGGTTTTTCGCACTTCTGTGGAAGCTACAACGTTGGTTGTCTCTGTAGAGACTTTGTTGCTCTGTGGAGCATTTTCGGTATGTTGGATCTGTTTATCCTTTAGGGTAGCTGAATCTACTCCTGTGGGAGTAGAGGATGTTCCGATCTCTGTGGAGTTTCGAATCTTTTTTGACCCAGCTTGCTGCCATGCCTTCTGATGCTTCAGCTGCTCCAGTAATTCGTTTAGTTTTTAATTAAAATCGTCATTCATGGCTTGGTATGAAGGTCAGCTACATGATTAGTATAGCCAGGTATATATTTAACGTCATTTTTTTTCTTCTAAATATATTGCTAATCTAATTCTTCTGAGATTTTTCTCACGATTGTTAAATGTTTTTCTTTTAAGAAATTGTGCTACTGATTTATTGTCTGTTTCTATATAACAAATAAATTTTTAGACTTTTAATGCTAATTTTATAGTAAGTAATTCTTTATCATATGTTGAATATTTAACTTGTGGTTTATCAAACTTTCCTGAAGTATATGCTATAATCTATTTATGTTTGGCAACTAATACTCCTGCCCAAAATTGATCTGAAGCATCAGTTTGTAAGGTGATGACTTCTTGATCAGAAGAAAAATAGAGAATTTTTTGATCTTGTATTAGATGTTTTATTTCTGAATTTTCTTTCGTTTCCTTTTCTGATAGTAGAATTGAGATTTTATTTGTATTCCATCTTCTGGTTGTTCACCAATTGTTGCTTTATATTTAGCTTGTTCTTCGTTGAGATTTTGTTGAAGATGTTGAACTTTAGTAGATAAGTTAGGTATAAACTTTCTTCCATAGTTTAATAATCCTAGGAAGCTTTGAAGTTCTTTTAAAGTAGAAAACGTTTATGAGAATTCCTATATTTTTGAGTATATATGTTGCTGTAATTCAATAGTTCCTTGTTTAATGTAATTTCCTAAAAAATCAATCTCTGTCTTAAAAACAGTTCTATCTTTTTAGGGTTTAGGATTATGCCATGTTGTTATAGTAGTTGAGCTACTGTTAATAGATGTTGTTTATGATCTTTAGCAGAAGAAGAAAAGACCAGAATATCATCTATATAGACAACTACAAATGGTAAATGGCCAAATATTGAATTCATCTATTTCTGTAATATTTGGGGAGCATTTTTTAATCCAAATGGCATGAATAACCATTCAAAGTGTCCTTGTGGACAACTAAATGCAGTAAATTCATTAGATGTTTTGTTTCAAATTTTAACTGCCAAGAAACGGATTTTGCATCAAACTTGCTATAGTATTTTGCTCCTTGAATTTGTTTGATGAGTTGTTCCGCAGAGGGAATGAAGTAACCATCAAATTTTGTACAACTATTCAGTTTTCTATAATTAATTACCATTAGCATTTTCTCGTTTTATCTCTGCATGATTTCGCACTAAAATGACAGGGGATGAATGAGGACTTGAGCTTTTTTGTATTATTTGTAAATCGAGTAATTCTTGGATTTGTTTAGCAAATTCTATTTTATCTATTGGAGAAACCATAATACTATTTATACGAATCTTAGTATCTTGGTGTTCTTCTAATTGTTCTATTTTACAATATCGTGGACTTTATCGAACAATTTTAATGGATTGTTAGAATAAAATGGTTCTAACATATTATGTATCAGGGTTTCAAATTTGTTGGATGGATGTAATGGATAGGTATTAACCGAATGTCCTAGTTTGTTGTTTTGGTGGTTCTGATGTATTAATGTAATGGGATTTTCACCATGCTGTGCTGCGGGTGTATAATGGGAAGCCAAAGGGGCTGTTAAAGGCACTCGAGGAATGAGGCGATTTTCTAGTTGTAGGTAGTGTTTATTGAATGGTTCTAAAAAGCGGAGATTGTCCATACTGATTAGACAATCTGCTTCTAAGATGTTTGGAAGTAGACCAAAGTCAAATGAGTATGTCATTAAGTTGTTATGAATGTGAGGGACTCAGGGATTTGGACTTGTAGTCCAACAACCTTATGGGTTATAGGGCATTGTCTACCCATAAAGTCATTAAGCATTCATTTTTTGTCTAACAGAGTGCGGAATTGTTGTGGAATGAATACTTCTTGTAAAAGGCTAGCCCCTGCTCCTGTATCTAGTAGGGCGTGTATCGTAAATTCTTGTATATTTCGAATACATATTGTAAGGGGAATATAAATATGTAATTGTGCTTATTTTTTTCAAATCAATAGTTCGAATCATTATTACGAATTAGTGCTAGGGGTATCTTCAGAATTCTTTGTTCGGATTCATTCTCCTTTTTTTGTTGAAGTAATTTTTTGGTTCTTCCTTGAGAGGTTCTAGTCTTTCTTGTTGAAAGTTTTGTCGTGGTTGTTGAATGTCAATTTCAAATGGAGAATTTATGGGTTGAGATGAGAGTGACATTTGTAAAGTAGAGGAAGAGGATCCTTCTCCATGGTTGGTTCTTATTGTTGATATTGTATTGCCAGATGTAGTAAAATATTCGATAGGAACTGGTACTTTGGGTTTTAAAGATTTAATAAATACTTGCATCTCTTGATTAAATTTGAGATGTCACATCGACCAGTCGAGGTTGGATTGTTTTTCCTATTCCAACTTCGAATAGTTTGACAAAATGTGTTGGCATTATAGATTTGAATGTTGAAGTGTCATTTAGGGCCATACAATGTTTCCATCGTATGCCTAATACTTTTAATCCAGGTAATAGTTCTATTCCCTGAAGGTTTATTGATAAAGTGCAAGCTTTGTTGATATTTTTATCATCGAGACTTATTAACACCAAATAATCGATTTGCGAGATTGGATTTGGCACCACCAATAACTATTTAAAGGATTATTGATGATTCGTTCATCCATACATACAATCATTATTGGAGTATCTATTCCTGATCGGAATAGTCCTGTTATTTTGATCTGTATTAATCCTATATGGAGATACTTCATTTTAGGATACTTCTTTTTTAGTTTTTCTGTTTTATTGAAATCTAATAGTTTGACGGATGAAAAGTCTTCGTCACCTTTTAATTCTATTTTTCCTTGCATTCGTTCAAATATTTAAGTATGTTGATTGAGAAAACGAGATTTGAATAATAGATTTTTGTAAATTTCTTGTCTATCAGAATGAGAATTTGCTTCCTTTAGTTTTTCTAAATCTTCATTAGTCTCAACAAATTGTTCACCCATGTTATCTTGGATGCTAAAATTTGTTATTTCTTCTGAAGGGATTTCAATACTTATTGTAAGAGAATTCATATAAATTCTATATTCAAAATAAGCATCTTGTTCTTTTGCTTCGTGAGCTAGAACTTTGAGTTGGATATTTATTAGGACTTTGCTGAGTTTCTTCCTTGATTATAGGAAGATCCTCATATTTTTGAATAATAAGTAATCCTAAAGGATCACCTTGTTCTATAATATAGTCTCTATCTTCAAGACTTGTACTTTTAAATAATAAGGCTTTATTTCCCGTAAATAGGGGTTCCATTATACCCTATTGTGATAAAAATAGTCTTTAGCATGCTGTGGTATAGTATGGACGAATCCATAATATCCTAGAGGTATTTGTATCATTATATCTAAATATATTGGTGTGGTTCGATATCTTTTCAGATTATAATTTCTGCTGGCATAGAGCATATAACCAGGTGTTTCACGCTTTTCCTTTTTAGGTAAAATAGTGAAATCTGTTGGTGGAGTTACTGTGATTGCATTTAGAGTTTTATTGATTGTTAACATATTAATGTTAATTGAGTTAAAAGTATCGATGAGTTCTTGTTCTTTATCAGAGCAAGAGCAAGAATCCTCTGAAGTTGAATATACACTTTCTACTTCATTTACAGAGGAGTTAGCATCACTAGGTATGTCATCAGTAGTACCGAGATTGATACCGTATTGATCTATATCTTCTATTATTATGGATTTTATCTCTACTATTTTAATGTGAGAGTTTGTCACCAAATATACTTCATTTGTAGCCAAACAAACATGTTCATTGTAATCCAACAAACACGTGCAATGCACATGCATGACTAATATAAAAGAGTCTTAGGTTCGATGCCATGCAACATCTGAGTTTTTAAAAAAAAAATATATTTATAAAGACGTGCATCACACGTGTAAATTTCTAGTATAGATAAAAGAGATTCATAAATTAAATTGTTTTTATTAATTACAATATCTCAAATTAATTAAATAGATGAGTAACATTTCATACAAAAATGAAAAAGAAAAAGAAAAAGAAAATGAAAATGAACAGATCAAGAAAAGTGATTATTCATTCAATAAAGTTACTTTGCGCACACTAGCCAATAAATCCAACCTGAAACTATTTTTCATAAAAAGTTTGATAGTACAAATATATATAATTAAAGACCCCATTTGAAGTGGAAACTTTGAGTCCCACATTGGTGAGATTAGAGAAGTGGGGAGGTGGAGTTAGCTATAAATAGCTAGAGTGGGGGTTGGCAAATTGAGTAATGAGTAGTGATCAGTTAATTTTGATGTCCACACTCATTTTGATAAAATTTTGAAAATTTTGATGTCCACACTCATTTTTATAAAATTTTGAAATAATTTAGAGTATATGTATATCCATATATACATGTATATATATATATTTTGCACCATATATATACTTCTATACATATATTTAGCGCGCACAAATTTTTTTCAAAAAAAAATGCAGCCACAACGGCAGGCCCGCGGGCTGGCCTGGACCGGACTGGGCCGGTTCAAACCGGTCCCGGTTCAAGTCGGGCTGATCCTAAACCGGGCTTTTCTTCATTTTTTGTGAACCGGACTGGTCCTCTATGCGGGCTGGGGGCCGGTTCAGCCCGTCTATGGCCGGGCCAGGTTGCGGACTGAGTGGGCCGGGCCGGGAGACCGCCCCGGCCCGGCCCTGATGCCACCCCTATGCTGTGTGATATGTCACATTACATTATGTTCTAATAAGATAGGATTTACCAATCTATGGTCCATAACTGATTACTCTTTTTTTTCTCTTCCTGTGTTAGAACGAAGCAGGCTGCACAAGAACCCCATTTCAAAGGCTGCTATGTGAAATATTCTTCGCTGCTAATCAAAGATTGTGCTTCAGTTCCAGTACAACAATCTGCGGTCATCATCGAAATCTACCTGGCAGTACTGTAGAACTCTTTTTTTTCCCCTTTGTGTTGGGGAATTGAAGTTATTGATACAAAAGAAAGGACATTGTTAATTTGTCTATGTTCTTTGTACCGAATGCTGCAGCGTTCAACAAGCATATTAGGATGAATAATAGGACACTAACTGTATCCCTGTTTTTAAAAACTGGTCAGTCTTTGGATAATGTGCATGTTAGTGGTGAACTATTTTTACGAAGTTGCCAAGGGTGGCTATATCAAGCAAAAAGGCATTACTTATTGACTTAAAATGTAGAATTTCTTCTGTGTTTTAACATGATCTTGTGGTGAGGATGATGTAGATAATGGCGTATAGAATGATTTAGATTGTTGTTATCTCCTACACGTGCTGATGTTATTCATATCAATCGGTAACATCTATTTTGTTAAACATAAATATGACAAAGCAGATTTATAGTGACACTGCAGCGGAGGAGTCGGTATTAATGAAGTATTATCTTTGTATGTTATCACAGATTTTGGGTACGTTTGTCTAGTGTATTGCCATTGGCTATTGTAGATGTCTAGTGTATTACCATTTGGTGTCAGCGTAGCGGTGGTGGCATTCGGGCCCATTGGGTAGACCTTGGGACCGGTACTGGGCTTTGGCAGGCTGGGCCACAGCGTTAGGCGGGTTGGGCTGGGAGAGGGGAGGGGGGCCGGACCTGACGCTAGGCTCCTAGCTTGGGGCCAGGTTTTTGCGGGTTTGCTGTCTTTTGTGTTGTTTTCTATTTTTTATTGAATAGAGCAGAATAAATGCAAATATTTTTTACGATTGAATTTAGACAAAATTTGTAAGAACATATAAATTAAAGGGAAATATTCATATATTAAATTGTTTCAATGAATTACGAAATTTAAATATAATCAAATAGATAAGTAACATTTCATACAGAGTGATGGAAATTGAAATTACAAGTTGAGGGGAAGTATAGAATTTAGAATTTGAGATAGCCTATATTTAGATTGAAGAGAATGCTTGGACTACTGTCGTGGACTTCTACTTAACCTTAAATATATAATGTCATCGCCTTAAATTTTTCAAAAGTTTTTATTTAGTGAATCAAGTCAATCTTCAATCTTCATTCTTCATTCGTTGCTACTTGATCCGTTTTGTGTCGCTCGAAGTAAATCTTGGGTTCTCTCTTATGCTTTCATTCAATCTTCCGTGCATACTAGTATCTCTAAATTCTTTAAAAGCAAGCGACTCCTGTTCGAGCTCATTATCATGCCACCAAGAGAAAAAAGCATTCGATGCAATAGTTGACACCGGAAGAGTTAGCAAATCTTTAGGCATATGAGAAAGAATAGGAAAAGTAGTTTCTTTGTTTTTCAAAAGAATTAACACATCAAATATATCATCGACGGGAGGTTGTGCATTATACAAATTCAACTCATTTGGTGCAGTTTTTTTTACATTTTGTGATTGTGTAGTATTAGATGCATAAAGCATATCATAACTATCATACAAATTATTCAAAACATGCTCAAATTGTGTAGTAAAAAAAACATGATAGTCTTATAGTTCTTCGTGTGGAGCATATGATTAAAAAATTTCAGTTAAATTCTTTGTGTCCTCTAATTCAATTACGAGATTCATTACACTAGCAACGCAATATAGCATAGGAATATGATGAAAATATTTCATAAATTGTAGATAAGTGGCATAAATCACCATTCCAATAAAAAGGTTGCTTATCAAATCTCTAATATTATAATGGGAAAAGGCCTTAGTGTCATTTGTCAATCTATCAACATGTGTGATGCACGTACATAACTAATATGAAGGAGGTTTCAGGTTCAAGTCGTCACTACGTTAGAGTGATTATTATTATTATTATTATTATTATTATTATTATTATTATTATTATTATTATTATTATTTTTTAAAGACGTGCATTGTCCGTGTGAAGAAAATAATTTTGGGGAAAATTCTTATTCTTATTGTTCTTCCTTATTCTTCACTGTATACATCTATATATAAGGATTACATTCTTGGAGAAGAAGAAAAGAGATTGAGAGAAGATTGGGAAGAGGAGAGATTTGGGGAATCTGTTTCCTATATTAGGAAACAGAATATACAATTACTATATTTCAACACTCCCCTTCAAGTTGGTGCATAGATATCGAGCATGCCCAACTTGTCAACAAATTTCAAGAAGAGCCGACTCGAAACAGCCTTGGTTAGGACATCTGCGAGTTGATCTTCTGACTTCACCTTGGATATCTCAATAACTTTCTCATCTAATTTTTCTTTGATGAAGAATCTGTCCACCTCTACATGTTTCGTCCTATCATGCTGAACTGGATTAGCTGCAATATCACACGCCGCTTGACTGTCACAATACACCTTCATAGGTTCCTTTGGACCATAGCCTAAGTCCTGCAACAAGAGTTTCAGCCATAAAGCTTCTGTTATACTTAAAGCTACTCCGCGATACTCAGCCTCTGCACTAGAGCGTGCAACAACATTTTGCTTCTTGCTCCTCCATGTAACTAAATTTCCTCCAACAAATGTGAAATATCCTGAAGTGGAGCGCCTATCGATTGTAGATCCTGCCCAATCAGCATCAGTATATGCCTCAACCTTCAAGTGACCATATTTTGCAAATAAGACTCCTTTTCCTGGGGCTGACTTAATGTATCTCATAATTCTCATCACCGTGTCCATATGTTGTTCCCGAGGTGCATGCATAAACTGGCTTACCACACTTAAAGCATATGACAAATCTGGCCGTGTATGTGCAAGATACATTAGTCGTCCAACCAATCTCTGATATCTTTCCTTATCACAAGGCACTTGATCAGCTTCGTTGCATAGTTTCAGTCCTTTTTCCAATGGTGTACTAATCGGTTGACAGGCGGACATTCCAGTTTCCTTCAATAAATCCAGAGCATATTTTCTTTGAGAAAGAAATATCCCCTTTCTTGAGCGAGAAACTTCAATACCAAGGAAGTATCTCAAAGAACCAAGATCTTTCATTTCGAACTCTTGTGACAAGTAGTACTTTAATGCCTTCATCTCCTCGGGATCATCTCCAGTTACTATCATATCATCAACATAAATAATGAGAGCAGTAATTTTACCTTCTTTCCTTTTTAGGAATAGAGTATGATCAGAATTACTCTGATCGTATCCGAATGTCCTCATTGATTTGGTAAATCTCCCAAACCAGGCTCTTGGCGACTGCTTCAGTCCATACAATGCTTTCTTCAGACGACATACTTTGTTGCTGTGTTGAACTGGTCTGTTCGACCCTGGTGGAAGATCCATATAGACTTCTTCTGTCAATTCCCCATGCAAAAATGCATTCTTCACATCAAATTGCTCCAACGGCCAGTCAAGATTTGCAGCAAGTGACAGTAGAACTCGAATAGTGTGGAACTTTGCCACAGATGCAAATGTTTCGTCATAATCAATTCCATAAGTTTGAGTGTACCCTTTGGCAACAAGCCTTGCCTTGTACCGCTCTATCGAACCATCCGATTTATATTTCACTGTATAAATCCATCTGCATCCTACTGGCTTCTTCCCTGCTGGCAGCTCGACTATCTCCCAAGTCTCATTCTTCTTCAAGGACTTCATCTCCTCATCCATAGCTGCTTTCCACCTTGGATCGGCTAAGGCTTCCTGCACACTATTAGGAATAGATACAGCAGATAATTGATTTACAAATGACTTATTTGATTCAGACAATCGGTGAGTGGACACATAATGACTCATGGGATACTTGACATTACTAGTGGGATTAGGCTCGTAAGTGGGTTTGGGGATACCTCTAGTAGTACGGTTTGGGAGTTCTCTTCTTGGAGCTTCGGACAGCGATGACGATTGGTTTTGGGGTTCTGCTGGGAGTAGATATAGATCTGATGGTATTGGTGGTGTTGGAGATGGTTCAGATGGTGCTGGTGGTGGAGATGGCTCATCTTCATGGAGGTTTGGCACTGACTGCAGATCTTCGTGAAAATTTTCTTCCTCCTCAACCAAGTCTTCATTCGAGTAATCGTCATTACTTACATCCTGATTTTCTCCCCTTAAATCTGATTGTTCAGTTTGAATAGTAACTACTTCATCATAGGCAAGAGTTTGAACTTCATTTCGCACAAGAAAAGAACAGATCTGATCTTCAGCAAAACAGCAACAATCCAGCAAGGGATATCAGCAACACTAGTGGAGAGACAGCAGCAACACCGGTGACCAAAGCCGGCGGCGGCGGCGACCAGGTGGCGGCGCTGGCGTCGACGGTGAACGACGCGTCGACGAGCGGCGTTGCGATTGGTCGACGGAATCGGGAGCAAGGGGATCGGCAGGGTGTTTGTCGACTAATGTCAAGGAGAGAGAAGAAGGGGACAGGGGGGTCTGATGGCCTGGGCGAGGGCGGCGCTCGCCAAGGGGTGGCGCGACGGAAGCGGCGTCTGGTCGGGAGGAGCACGACGATTCTGGCGCTGCGCTGGTTGAGGAAGAAGCAAAAAAGAGGGTTTCAATCTGCTGTCAATGTCGAAGATGGAGGAGGGGGTTTCGGATCTGGTTGTGGCGTCGAATAGAGGGCAGCGCCGGGAGGGGGGTCGCCGGAGGGTCAGAGATCTCGCCGGAGAAGAAGTACAGGGGATGGGTTCTAGGGATTTGGGCTGTTTGGGCGGGGAGAGAGAATAGGAGGACGGGGTGTCTTCTTTGGGGTTTTCGGCGACGGGATCTGACGGGATCGGAGTCGATGATCGGTGACGGGATCAACAACGGGATCAGATCAAAATGGAGGTGATCAGTCTCCTCTTCTTCGTCTTCAATTGGTTTAGATCTAATTAGGCTCTGATACCATGAAGAAAATAATTTTGGGGAAAATTCTTATTCTTATTGTTCTTCCTTATTCTTCACTGTATACATCTATATATAAGGATTACATTCTTGGAGAAGAAGAAAAGAGATTGAGAGAAGATTGGGAAGAGGAGAGATTTGGGGAATCTGTTTCCTATATTAGGAAACAGAATATACAATTACTATATTTCAACACCGTGCATAACTAATATAAAAGAGGTCTGAGGTTCGAGGCCAAACTACGTCAAAATTTTTACTTTAAAAATATACATTTATTAAGACGTGCATCGTACGTGTAAATTACTAGTCTTTGATAGTGGTCATTATGGTAACAATTGTTAATAAAATACCACTAGAAGTAGATGAATATATTTTCGAAAATTACAAAGTTGCTTCATAAATGGTTCTAAATTTTTTAACAAACTATCACAAAAAAACCCAAAACTCATCATCTATCTATTCTATAATCTTGCATACCCATTGCAACACAAAATTCTTTTAAACCTTGTCAATAATGAAGAACTATACCTAAGAGATCATATGTCGAATTCCAACAATGTCTAACATAATTAGGAAAACGTTTAACTGGAATTTCCTTAAGTGGACATCAATCATGAAAAACTTGATATGTTAGACCACTCAAAGTAATAAAATTAACACAATCTCTCATTGCACTAATATTATCGTGTCCATATTTTAGTGCGTCCTGTACACAAAGATTTAAAATATGACAAACACATATAACATGCAAAATATCGGGTTCTATAGGATTTAAAGTAATTTTCAAACAAGTAATTTGTGGGATTTCTATCGAAAATCCCCCTGAGGATCTTGTTGAGTTATTCGATGCAATCAACACAAACCACCAAGCACATATGAGATCATACCAAACACACCAAAGTACACACAAATTTGTCCCGGTTGGGGCTTTCGCCTTAATTCAGAGGAGAAGAAACCTAAGATGTTATTCAACTAGAGAAGATACAAGAATATTACAATTCTCACCACGACCCTCTCTCAAGCCTCACCAGCAAGTACTAGTTGTTTACAATTAGAGAATCACTCAATCTCTCATTCAATGAAGTACTCTCTTGTGGCTCTTAATGGAGGCCAATAACAACAATATATAAAGATCTAAAGAAAACCTAGTTTGATATCTTGATATAATAATTATTGGATAATACATAAAAGATAACCCTACGATAGGAGCCACACGATCTAACTTGAAGAGCAAGTTGGACTTTTCATGAATCAGCCCTCAAACCCGAAACCCACCAGCGCCGCTAACGGTCGACCGCACCAACAAGTCGTTCGACTGTCCCCCTCTCTGGAAGACTTCGCACAGGGGTCGGTCGACCGCACATGAGTTGCGGTCGACCGAAACTTCTGCTGTTGCTACCGCTGACTGTTTCTCGCCTCCACTTCATTTCCAATCGTCTCGATCCCTCCATCGTCTTCTTATCCAACATAGTATGCAAGACATAAACCCAACATAATTGCCTTAGTATTATTAGATGTGTTATCAAAATCAATATCAAAAACTTTATTATGAATACCAAATTTATTACATGCATCCATGATGTGTGTCGCAATTATCTCACCCTCATGTGGATAACTAACAAATCCGAAAAAAAATATCCTCTTTTGGAGTAACCAATCAGAATCTATCCAATGACATGTTACACACATCATTAGTACGTCATTAACTCCTACCCAACCGTCCGATGTCAAAGAAACTCTACAATTTAGTTATGTTAGTGTTGCTACTAACATATCCTTAGCCTCTACGTAAACTAATTTACAATATTCCTTAACCACATTCCTAACAATTCTTTTATAATGGAGGTTTAATGTGGTTTGGTTAAAACTTTCTAAATTCATACTTTCGGCATAAGAAAAAGGTAATTCATCCTTAATTACTAATCTAGTCATTTTCCTACGAACGGTATCGTGATCATGACTATGACTATCTACATGACCGGTTCTAGGGTTTATCTTTTATTGTGTAAGCGTGTCGTGTGATAATCAATGTCAGTATTTATCTAAGTAACGCTTAAGTGTACCCGTTCCCGCACCTAATTTAAACTTGTATGGCATTTTACACGTATTACAAATTTTAAGTCCTACACTTGCATCATTTTGAGAAGGGACAAAAGAGAAATATTTGTGTATTTCGGAAATGGGTCCTTTTATTTTACGCGATTGAAAAGGGGCTTTTTCCATGTCTTGTGAATCTATGTCTTCTACTATTACAACTTCCATGTGTGTATGAGGAATATTATGAAAATCGAGAATACCATCAAAATTTCTAAATGTTTCTTCGCTATCTATTAGTGGAATGGAAGGAATGCGACGAGATAAAGTGGACTCTTAGCTACTATGTGTATTGTGTGATCGGTTAGATGTTATCTAATTAAGAACTAGTGTATGTATGTTCAGAAAAAAAAAATAGAAATAAGAAGAGAGTTAAAAAAAAACGTTTACAATAAATTATGAACTAGTGTATGTTGTTAACAAAATTCTACAAAACAAGTAAATAATGTTTAAACTTTAAAATAATACAAAGAATAAATTATGAACTAGTATATGTTAATAAACAAAATCTAAAAAAGAAGAAGAGAGAGTTCAATAAAACAACAACAATTTAGTAATAAACTAGTGTATGTAAAAAAAAGGTCTAAAAAGAAGAAGAGGAGTTTAACAAAATAAAAACAATAAATTATGAACTAGTAATATATTAATTACTAAAATCTAATAAAGAGAAAGAGATAAGAACAATGTTATTTCTAAAAATTAAACAAATACAAAAATACCGTATGAGAGTAGACTGAAGAATGAGATTAGAGAGAGTTGAGAGCTTGTTCTTGCAAGATGGAGAGCACTTGAGTCTTGAGAGAGTTGTTGATTGTTGTTGATGTTGATTCCACAATTTGTGGAGAGAATTGAGTGTATTTGTGAAGAGAAATGAATAAAATGAGGTTGTATATATAGATTATATATATTTTCGGATTTTCCAAAATATCCCCAAAAAATAGCTAGTAAATATCCTTTGGGATGGGGGGGTATAGTAATTATATAAATCAATTTTTTTAAAACAAAAATTCAAAAAAAATACCACCAACGGTCAGCCCGCCGGTTCAAACCGGTCCCAGTTCGATGCGGGCTGCAATCGGACTGCCGCGGTTTTTCAAAGGCGAAGGTGGGGCTCAGCCAAGACAGGGTTTGGGGGGGAGGAGGTGGGGTGGCTTACGGGCCGGGTTGGGGGTGGTCTGGGCCGAACCAGTCCCCGGCTGAATTAGCCTGGATGCCACCCCTATCATAGCGCATTGCATAACTTGTTTATTGAGCATTAGGACAGAACTGAGCTTAACCAAACAGAAAACTCCCTTGGTTGGCTTTGTGTCATAGGAGTATAAGACAGCAGGTTTTACATAAGACTGCTCAAAGTTAATAAAGTTTTACAAAACCAGGCGAAAAGAGGAGGGTGTGATCTAGATTGTTTTTGTTCATAAACTGTCTGAAATTTGTTCCATTCTTCTAGATTATTTTTGTACTGGCTTTATTAACATGCATGATGTACATGTCATATAGGAGACTGCTCTTAAGTATTTAAGTACTTAAGAAAATATATATATGTGTTGGTTAGATTCAGTTGCATACTTTTCAAATATGTGTACTAGTTAGCTTCACAGACTCGGTTGCATGGTTTTTGGGTGGTTCTGGTTCAATGTTAATATCAAATTGCAACTTTAACCATGTCCCTTTATCCCCTAACAAGCCATTTGTTCTCTTCAGGTTTACTACATCTCAATTGGATGTCTAACATAAATGAATTAGAGAAGAATATGAAATACTCTCCTTTTTCAAACCCTTGAAAGTTGAAACCCTCACAGCCATAAATCTCTCAACAGAGCCCCACTGTGCTAAACTACTCAGATCCCCTAAAGTAGTAAATAACCTGCAATTCACAATGCTACAAGCAAACATCTCTATGGGAAACAAAAGGGAGTTTAAAAAAAAAAAAATGAAAAGCAAAAGTAGAAAGCAAAAATAGTTTCTTTATTCAGACCTGGCAGCAATAAGCCTAAAGAGAAACAAAGAAAGAGAGAGAAGAGAACCCTTCAATTCAATTCAATTCAATTCAATTCAATACAATTCCCCTTGTGCATTCAAGGTTGTCTCTTTCTTCTCAGGCCTTCTTTAATCACACATGACAGAAGAGAGCTAAGCAAAAAAGAGGAGCTCAGGACTGGGAATGTGGAAGCAAGGGCTTCCCTACACAAATTGGACTTTAGCAAATTCCACACTTTTGACTATAGTGGGTCCCTACATTTTGTTGCTAGGCCCCCAATTGTCTTTTAATTTGGCTATTTTGGTGTCTTCCAGTTGCTCTACACCCAGCTTGTACTGCTGCCCTTTGGCCCTTCTCTTATAGTACTTTAACTGTTTGAATTTTGAATTTTAATACAATTTTTATGTATTAAGTAATTAGTAGCTGTCATTTGTCATTCTAGCTGTTTATTAATATAAGAAAGTCGATCTTAGTTTAGAGCTTCCTATTCCCACCACTTAGCTCTCTCTGCTTAGACTACACATGCACAACTCCTTTCTTTACCTAAATTGTGAAGTGAATGCATGGAAGAATGAAAAATCCAAAAGAAGGCACTGAGTTAGCTTGGACTTTTAAGTGCATCAATGGTTAAAATTCGGACATACGACAGATTGGCCATTAGGATGTTGACCCTTCATCCTCCTCCTCCTCCATTAAACAAAATAAAATTAAGAGAGTTATGGAAGCTTTTATTTAAGAGGGGCTACAATATATAGGGGTTTTTCTTACTTCTACAGTTTTACTTTAGTATGAGTTTTTCTCTATCGATCTCTCTATCTCGTTCTTAGAGCATCTACAATAGTGCTTGCTATTTTTTGGCAAAATGATAAAATGGTAAATAGCAATTTTAAAAAGCGTCACACTAGTTCATTTGCCAAATTTTGACACAGTTATTTTTTCTTTGTCGGACGGAACATGTTGTTCCTTCCGAAAAGTATTTTTGTAAGTTTTAGAAAAATTAAAATAGTATTAATTATTAAATAGTCATTAGATATTAAAATAATACTAAATCATATTGAAATTAATAAAATAAGGGATTAGTGGGTGATTTCTATAACATGAAAGTGACCTTTCTTCACAAACGGGACATATTGTCCCATTTCTCAATTTTTTGAGCTTGGACGGGACAACAACATGTCCCGTCCGATTCGATTTTTTTTTATTTTAGATATGTTCCGTCCGAAACTTTAAAAAATTAAAAATTTTAAAAAAATTCATGGACAAAACAACCTGTTTCGTTCAATCCTATTAAAATTTTAAAAAATATATAGTGACATAATAACATGTTCCGTTCTGTATAATTTGAAAATGAGCAAAAAAAATTTCTCAAATATAAAAGATTACTGTCGCAACTTTTTTTAAAAAAATATGACAAAATAAGAAACCATTTTGGTTTATTTTTTAAAAAAATGTCAAAATGAAAAATATAGCTCACCAATTGGATGATCTTATCTTATTGACT
This sequence comes from Hemerocallis citrina, assembly GCA_017893485.1. NCBI lineage: Eukaryota > Viridiplantae > Streptophyta > Magnoliopsida > Asparagales > Asphodelaceae > Hemerocallis > Hemerocallis citrina. The sequence continues at coordinate 59,999,401 of CM030362.1, read as the reverse complement.
TTTGACGTAGGGTTTTTAGACAGAATATGTAGATAGATACTCTCTTATTTGTTGGGTAGCTATCTCTTGGTCTGTTTAAGGGATCTTGGTTGGATTTTGGTGGGATATCGTGCTTTGTTTCCCACGTGAAAGACAAACTCCTATAGTCCTATATAAATAAAACTCAACCAGTCATGTTAACATGTCGTATTTATTATCTGTGTTCAGAGATTACTGCGTTTATTTGCATGAACTGTTTATTTATTTTATTTAAAGAGTACATTTTACTAAACTCCTCTGAATTTTCATGCTTTGCAGATAAATTATCAGTCACCTTTTTTTGCGCAAAAATCATTAAATCTCAAGTGAAATAACTTTTTTGTCATTCAAACTCTGAAGAGTTTAGTGTTATAAAATCTGGCTAAACCGTTTTTCAAATAGACGAGACAGTCATTTTAGCTTAAGAATAAGATTATTTTCTAAGAAAATTGACGGAGAGAATCTGGTTGCTAAAAGAATAATAATCTCAGTTACACAATACTTTTAGAAATCAGTCAAAGCATGAAAAATTCAGGGGGTTAAACGAAAATAACACTTATTAGAGCATGTCTTTTGCTATTTTATCCTATTTTATCCTTATTATAGCTTTTTCAACTCTGCACTCGTTTGCTATTTATTCATATTTTGGCAAAACTCTCTACAGAACAATGCTATATATAATAGTAGATATGAGAATATACATACTATAGCGGACAAATCTTAAAAATCCGTCAGAAATAAAAAATATTTTTTTATTTTATCAGACAATTTTTAAGTTCCGTCTCAAATAAAAAAATATTTTTTTAATATATACTAAGTTCAGTCCCAAATATATATATATATATATATATATATATATATATATATATATTATTTTAACTATTGGCCTTGGACGGATCACTGAGATCCGTCCCAACCTTTTTTTATTTTTAAAATTTTAAAATTTTTAAATTTTTAAATTTTTAAATTTTTTAATTATTCGTCAAACGACCCGTTGAACCCCCACTTCGGTTACTTTTTTGTAATAGTTGTTAACTTCTCTTTTATATATATATATATATATATATATATATATATATATATATATATATATATATATATATATATCTTCTGTGAGGTAGGATAATCCTACATTTTACCAGTCAAAATTTTTTTATTAAGATTATTAAAATATTTAAATTAATTATTAGAAAATGCCTAGTTTTTTTTTCCGCAGAACGGAACTTAGAGTTCCGTCCTATAATTTTTTTGTTTTTGCTATATTATAGCATTTCACCACTATAGCAAACATTCAATTGCTATAGGTATAATATATATTTTGCTATATTTTAGCAATCAGGATTGGATGCTCTTCTTAGGTAGTAGTATTAATGTTTGAAAATTTTGAAAATTAAGAGGAAGAAAAAAAACATAAGAAAAAAGGGTGTAAACTGATGACTGTGGGGACTGGCCTAAAAAAGGCTATGGTAAAAAAAGGCTATATATTTACTACCAATAAATTGAAAAAATCTACTGAGAATCTAAAGCTGTGTTGACAGTGTTGTAGCTGTACTATGTAATTGTAGAGGAGTAATTCTTAGACGTAAATTTTAGGGGATTTTAATGTCTCTAGTCCTTTTCATTGATCCATCAAATAGAGTTGCACTTAGAGTTGAATTCTTAACTACATATATATATATGGCTCTCAGACTAATAGAGTTGCACTTAATAATTTACACAACGTATGCTAGATTTTGTTTTTATTGTTGTTCTTGTTTATTAGATTTTGAAACTAATTATGCTCATATATATATATATACTAGATTTGTCCGTAGGCATGTGCCTACAACACGTCTTCAGAATGATACAACTATGAAAAGTCTTGTAAACAGTAAATCAATAATTATGTAGCTCAAGTTTGAATAGTATGACAATAATTAGTTGTAAATAAAAATCCATGTTATATATATATATATAGAGAGAGAGAGAGAGAGAAAGAGAGAGAGAGAGAGAGAGAGAGAGAGAATTAAATAAATAAAGAAGTTGTTTTGGGGAGGGGGGATGCGTTTCGTGAGATTAAATCTGGGCCTTTAATTTTGAGGTGATTGAAGGAGAGCCACATGATAGCTTTCTTTGTGTTTTATTATATATACTAGATTTGCCCTTGGGCACGTGCCTACGGCACTTCTTCAGAACGACACAACATATGAAAAGTCTTGTAAACAGTAAATCAACAATTATATAGCTCAAGTTTGAATAGTATGACAATAATTAGTTGTAAATAAAAGTCCATGTTTTGTATATGTTGAAAAATAATTATAAATTGGGATATAAAGGTCCATGTTTCCATAAGTATATATATATATATATATATATATATATATATATATATATATATATATATATATATATATGGGAAAATATATATAGAGAGAGAGATAGAGAGAGAGAGAAATAATTAAATAAATAAAAGAGTTGTTTTGGAGGATTTGAATTTGAATTTGGGGGGGGAGTGTTTTGTGAGATTAAATCTGGGCCTTTGATTTTTGGGGGATCGAAGGAGAGCCACTTGATAGCTTTCTTTGTGTTACTTGATAGCTTTCTTTGTGTTTTATTTTATATATATATATATATATATATATATATGTCTTCAGTTGTGCACCCTTCTCTTGCGCACTTTCGTGCGCACCTGTCCCAAGCCGTCTAATCTTCATCATGATCACGATGAAGATCTGATGGCTCTCCTTCTCCCGCTCTCTCCCTTATTGAAGATGGGGGGTAAACTTGGAAAATCACTCCCCATCAGATTGAAATCCTTCTCCCGTTCTCTCTTTTCTCGTTGTCTCTCTCCATATCTCCTTCCCCAAATTGATCAAGTGAAAAAAACCCTTGCTACTTCGACGACCTGATCTCTTCCCCAAATCGAAGAGCCAAAAACCTTTTCCCCAAATCGAAGATCCGTTGCTCCTCACCCTAATCTCTCCTTTCTGCTGCTTTTGGAGTTCCCCCTAAATCGAAACCCTAGCTCCCCAAATCGCATCCCGAAAGCGAAATCGCCGAAACCCTCTTTTCGTACCCAAATCGAAGCCCATTGCTCCTCCCCCTGAACCCTCCTTTCTGCTGCTTTTGGAATCCCCCCCAAATCGAAATCCTAGCTCCACAAATCACAACCCTCTTCCCGAAAGCTAAATCGAAGAAACCCTATTCTCTTCCCCAAATAGAAGAAACCTCATTCCATCCCCTTGCTTACCCCACGCTGCTGCATGCTTGCTTCCATTTTCCTTCGAAAATCTACCTCCAGACGGCCCACCATCTCCCGACAGTCTCAGGTATTTTTTTTTCCCTTCATCTACCTCTTTGATTAGAACAAGATGTGTTTGTGAGGTGAGAGTGTTTTTCATTTAAAATTTTGGTGGGAAAAAATTTTCAATTGAGATTTCTACTCCGGGAAAAAAAGCAATCTTTTGTGAGCTGAGAGTGTTTTTCACTTGTATTTCAGATGGACTTTTCATCACTGCCTACAAACACAACAACAAGAAAAAAATATATTGAGACTAAATTAAAAACATAACAGTGAATCTAACACTTCCCTTAGTTCATTGAATCCGCAGTGTCATCGGAATTTTGTTCACTAGAGGAATCCACTTCTTGAGCATTGAACGCACTGAACAAAAGAAAAATAAAGAAAAAAGTTGTCACGAACAATATCCAAATTTAAACAACTAATATGAAAGTTGACATACTTAGACATACTATACCTATCAAGCTTCTTTGGGCAAGTTCTCGCATCGTGGCCTTGCCCCCGTAAACCGCAACAATTGCATTTTCTTGGTTTACCTCTAGTTTTCTCTCGCATTGGCTTCAACCTCTTTCCATTTGGTCTTCCCTTAGTTTTGCATTGGCTTGGCTCTTCAACAAAAACTGGAGACGATAGCAAGTCCTTCCCATAAAGTCATGTTCCACTACCTTTGGCTACTCCACTACCTGGAGGTTGCGTAGGAACAAAGCCTTCAATACACTTGAACATGTTTTCACACATGAACGCATAACCTTCATCGGAAGCTAATCTAATCTCAACAAACTGTTTTGCTAAGTTACTCAACTCACAATAGTGGGATGCAAAATTCTTACCATTGCCTTCATCAATGCCTCTAATATTTGTAAAGGTGTAGTTTCTTCTAATCACCTCGCGTGATCATCTTTGTAAAATATATTATTGCGGGAGTTCATTACAATTTGAGTACTTAAGAAAAGCCAGAAGATGCTTGCAAGGGATGCCAGTAAATTCAAACATGAAGCATGAATAACTACCAAACTCAGTTCCCTTGGCATAAGTAATCATGGTCTCATTTTCAACTTTACCACACAACCTCACCGCGTAATAAGTATTTGCAGCATTTTCGTGATCTTCCACCAAACTCACATTATATAAGAGGCTTGATTTGAGTTGCTTTTGGAAGTCATAGAACATTACCAAAGTGTATACTTGGGCCATTTGTTCCTCAATGTACCATTCAGTCTTCAATTTAGATTTTTTCTCAAGTGTACGATGATTTTCTTTAAGTTCTTGTCCTCTTTGTTTTCCACTTACTCTCTCAAAGATTACGGCAAATTCTAGAAGTGAGTACTTCTTTTGAGTATGATTCTTTAAGAAAGAATTCATTGTCTCGCTTCTTTGGCTACTTGAAATGCCGACCCAAAAGTGAGGCCTATGATAAATGGAGGCTCATTTCTCATGAATTTTAAAATTATCATTCAACCATTTATTATTTTCCGCTCCATATTCTATCATCAATGACTTACATTTTTCTTCAAAAGAAATTTTGTTATAAGAATTCCAAATAATATCTTTAAAAGCTTCCATAAATTTAACATTTTGAACCAATTGAGACACCTCTCCGGGTATCTTATCTAAAATATGCCATACGCAATACCTATGGTGAATGTGAGGAAAAATTTGTTTTATTGCAGCATCTATCCCGCGGTCTTGATCCGTTATAATGCCAAGTGGAGCATGTTTCATGACTCCTAACCATTTTTTAAATAACCAAACAAAAGAGGCAGCTGTTTCATTTTGAATCAAGCCACAACCCAGAAAAACTAACTGCCAATGATGATTTATTCCAACAAATGGGACAAATAGCATTCCGTAGCGATTTGTACTATGTGTTGCATCAAAGGAAACTACATCACCAATCTCTTCATAATTCATCCGAGCAATTCCATCCACCCAAATACAATGAGACAATCTAGCACACTCATCTTGCTCGAATGCATAAAAAAATGAAGGATCTTTATCCTTTTGCCATTGAAAAAAGTCAATCAACATTTGGCCATCGTGACCTTTCACCGACTCCCTCAAGTCTCTTTCATGATTTCTAGCATCAGTTTTAGTAAATCCAACCTTATCATATCCCCCACTAGTATTTTAAAAAAAAATTATTTGTTTTCATGTAGGGATATTAACACCCAAAAGTTATTCCATTTATAGTTTATCTGAACTAGACACAACACGATTTCGCGGCAACAAATGTCGTTTACCGGGTGAGGTGAAAGAATGATTGTGTACTTCATAAAATGAATAAAATGACCATGAATTTTCTACTTTGTTTAATTTCACACGAACCAAAGCATTGCAAGAAGTTCTAGATGTAGTTCCCATCCTAACTTCATTATTCTTACTTTTCGACACCCCCGCTTTATTACAAAGAAACGTCTTGTCCATTACCTCACCATCCTTGAGTTTTTGACCTCCCTTACGCATTTGAAACCTACCACATTTTGCATAACTATCATAAAAATGTTCTACTTCTATAAGGGTATCAAATGTCATACCTAGTTTTGGTATTAGATGCTTGTCAACTATGGGTGTAAAATCTCCTTCTTGTACCGACAAAAAATTATCACCGAGTTGTGAGCAACCTTCCCCACTCTCAGTAGATGAAGAAAAAAATTTACCTGAGACCGTTGCGAGGGGATGGAATGAGGCTTCTTCTATTTGGGGAAGAGAATAGGGTTTCTTCGATTTAGCTTTCGGGAAGAGGGTTGCGATTTGTTGAGCTAGGATTTCGATTTAGGGGGAATTCCAAGAGCAGCAGAAAGGAGGGTTTAGGGGGAGGAGCAACGGGCTTCGATTTGGGTAAGAGAAGAGGGTTTCGGCGATTTCGCTTTTGAAAAGGGGATGCGATTTGGGGAGCTAGGGTTTCGATTCGGGGGGAACTCCAAGAGCAGCAGAAAGGAGAGTTTAGGGTGAGGAGCAATGGATCTTCAATTTAGGGAAGAGGTTTTTGGCTATTCGATTTGGGGAAGAGATCAGGTCGTCGAAGTAGCTAGGTTTTTTTTCTCTCACTTGATCGATTTGGGGAAGGAGATAAGGAGAGAGACAACAGGGAAAGAGAGAACAGGAGAAGGATTTCATTCTGATGGGGGGTGATTTTCCAAGTTAACTCCCCATCTTCAATAAGGGAGAGAGCGGGAGAAGGAGTGCCATCAGATCTTCATCGTGATCACGATGAAGATCAGACGGCTTGGGACAGGCGCCTATGAGAGTGCGCAACCGAAGACTTATATATATATATATATATATATATATATATATATATATATATATATATATATATATATATATATATATATATATATATATATATATTCGATGTTGCCTGACATCGAATATAAGACATCATTTATTTAGTTATGCATGTACATTGCACGTGTTTTTTGGTTACAAATTGAGTTTGTTTGGTGACAAACTCTCTCCTTAAAATGGTAGAGATATACACATTATTATATATATAAATTTGGAGGGAAAAAATTGGTGATTTGACATATGATATTGCTATTTGGTTTGCTAAATTTAACCCAAAAATTGTCATTTTCAAATTTGGTCACTCAAATGAGAGGTTACTGTGGAAGATTTTTGCTATTTGCATTGCCAAATATAAAAATAACAACCTGAATGAGATATTGTTGTAGATGCTCTAAGTTATCACTGAATACAAACTTGATTTCTTGGTGGAACTGGTTCGGTTTCTTTTTAGAATACTTGTCCAAAAAGTTACTCGAGGATGTCACATTTCATAAGGATGAAGTTCAAGCAATCCATGGAAATTAACGGACTTAGATAATCTATAGGGTTTTTAACATGTATGTCCCTAACAAATATGTGAATATCACATATACTCCTCATAAATGTGTATTTTTATATTTACCCCTAATGATATGTGTCCAACCTCTTAGTTACCCCTTAAGTGTAAACTACATTAAAAATATAAAAATCTATAAAATATACAATTTTATTTAATAGATTTTATGTAAAATGACTGAAATACCATTTCTCCACTAGTCAAGCTTCTTCTTCTTACCTTTTTATAAACTCAATCGACTATAAAACAAACTGAATGCATCAACAATTCTCAATTTTTTATTTAGTTTTCTTAATTAATGGACAAATTTACAGTACATATTTGTAATTTCATTTTATTTATCATGTTTAGCCAAATTTACCACTAATCTTATAAATTTTAAATCGCATAGTTTGAAGCAACTTTTAGGGTTAAATAAGAAATGAGATCATATTGTTAGGAGCATATATGTAAATACATATTTTTGAAAGGTACATATGATATTAGCATATTTGTTGGGGGTATCCATGTTAAAAAACCTAATCTATAAGATGCTCACATAACTTCTCCCAAGACAGCTTTTCTCGAAAAGGCAATTTTTCAAACAGTTTCTTCTCTGACCCTCTTCCTCCAGATCCAGCCGATTCTCACCTTTTCGGCCCAACTCCCCTTCATTAAACTTGACCAGCTCTCTCTTCTCTCTCGACCCATCTCCTTGTTTTCTCCTCTCTCCGCAGTTTCGGTGGTCGTCCTTTTCCATCCACGCCCCTCATCCGTCTCTCTCCTCTCCGTCTCGCTCGTCCTCGACACGCTCGGAGTGGCTCCCCCCATTCCCCGGAGGAGACTAGGCTCGTTCATCACAAGGTTTTGCTTCAAGGGGGTAGGTTCCTAGCAAGTTGTCGATTGTCGATTGCTTCAAGGAGAAGGTTCTAGGTGGTCTAGCTTGGTCGTTTGTTTCAATTTCTTCCTCCCTGATCTCCATGTGCACCACTTCCTGTTGAATTCCTTTCCTGGTGCCTGCCTCCGGTGGCGACCCTACTCCGGCCGCGTTCCAGTTCATCCTTTCACTGTGAGTGTTACTGCTAGTGCCGCCGTGTTCCCTACAGCTAGCTAGGAACTAACTTTTCAGCCCATCACTGTGAGTATTACTGCTTTAATTAGGTGCTGAGTATTCTAGTTGTGGTCCTTCGGGTGTGTTGTTGGTCTTTGCTAGTGCATTACTGTTTCTAGTGCGTGCGATTTCAGTTTTCCAGTGCCGTAGAAATTCTAGTGGATCTATTGTTATTTCTGGTAACTGTTCTTCCCTTCCCCCTGCGACTCCGTTCTGTCAGTGGTGGTTTTCAGCTCTTCGCTGTGCCCTGAGCAACTGTTAGCTCAAGTTCTGTTAGTGCTGTTATTCTTCTCTTATTCTACTTTATCTCCTTTCCTTTTCTCCCTATATTGAGGGGTTTGTTTCCCCCCTTGGGCTGCTCTGGTTTGTTTCTTTGGGAGTGGTGCTTTGGTGGGTTCGGAGCTGTACTGGCTCTAGTTTAATAGTACAACACCTTTTCCTTGTTGGTGGATTTTTTTAGCATTCTTGGTCTGGTTTCAGCCATGAATCGCTCCGAGTTTGAAGCTAGGTCTAACTATGTTGTGGCGGTTCAAGAATTGAAGAGTGACTTGTCTTCTCCGCTTATGGATAATTCCTTTCTTTCTCGGTGCTCTCCAATCTTCTCTAATTCTCCCTCTTCTTGTAGGACCGACCCTCATCTGGTTTGCTTCAGGTGCCTCCTTCCTGGGCATTTTAAACGTGAATGCGCGAATATAATAAAGTGCTTTTTCTGTGATAAGTTTGGTCACTCGCGTAGTCAATGCTTTTCCCTCCAAAATCTACTTGGATTCCCCAAAGGACACCTCTTACCGGCCAAACTTTTCTCCTTTCTTAACTACCTCCTTTTAAAGCGCAAGCTCAATGCTAGCTTGGCAAGGAAGAGAAGTCTTGAATCTGGAAAGGATCTCGACTCCTTGGCATTAGCGCCTTTACCAACTCTGTCCTCCACTACTTCTTCCATTGCCTATTGTGATTCGATTGCTAAGCTTCAGCCTCCTAATATTGTTAACCTTTTTAAGGATCGTAAGATGTATACGAAACTAGTTTCCTTCCCTCGGTTGGGTTATTACAAGGATCGTCCCCAATTTTCTTCGGTGGGGCCTTCGTTGAGTTTGAGTCTGAAAAAAATGAAGGCTTGTTTAAATCCTATGTCTCTTGTCTTGCTTGGCCTCGAAGTGTGACAGGACCCGCTCTGCATCACCGCATTTCAGGCCCTTAGATGCATACTGCCAAGGCTAATATATTATCTATGGCACCTTCTTTACTTTATAATTTTCCTTTTGCTATGGTGATCTCATCTCCCAATCTTTTGACATTCTCTATTTATTTCCCGGGATGCATCTTCTCGTTGTATCAAGATTTAGGGGTTCAATCTTGGATCCATCACCTCCTAATGGAGGATTTGCACAACCTGCACTCTTTTCCCCTCAAGCTTTCCCTGATTCTTGATATCTCTTCGTTCTCCCGTTTTTCCTGTCTTACTAACTCCATCCCAATACCCTCATCAGTTGATTCCAGTCTGCTTCTTCCCTCTTCTTGCTTCATTAAAGACGAAGCTAGCATGTCTGACCCTGCTGCAGATTCACGCCCATTGGTGAAGTTCAACCCTCCCACGTTTAAGCGGAAATACAATAAGAAAGTCTTTACTAATTTGCAGAATCATGTGAGTGCTCGTATTCTGGCTAGGAAAGCAGCTTCTGTGTCGACTTCTCAGCTTGTGCACAGTTGAGTTTCGGCTTCTCTATGCCATCCTCGGTATAGGCTATCAGGCTTTTCTTTTTTTTATGCGGCTAGAGTTCCCTTGAGCTGCAGTCTCGATTTCCACTTAGTCCAACCTTCCCCTATTTAGTGGAGTGACAGGTGGAGTTTGGTGTTTCCGTGTGGGGATGTTTTGCCTTCTTCTTTGTTGGACCTGTCTTCTGGTCCTCACTTCACCTTTGCGCGCATATCGTCGAAGTGTCGGTGCTCCAGGACTGCTCTTCTTGCTCGTGACAGTACCTTGTGCCTTGCGGAAGCGAGCCTTAGTGGGAGTTTTCACTCCCCTTGGGTGCGGCAGGGTGCTCCCTTTCATGCTCACTAATCCTGGCTTCTGGCGCAATCACCTTTTTCGGAGTGTTTTCTTCTTCTGTATCGCAGATCTCGTAGCTACGTGCTAATCAGTCGATTGTTTTTTAATTTCCTCGTTGTTTGCTTCTCTCTGTTTTACAGCTTGTAAAATCATTGTATTTTTATTTGTAACTTTACTGTTTTTATTGATTAATATATTTTTTGATTGCTGAAGCCTTTTGGCTCTATCTGATATATCAAAAAAAAAACCCTAATCTATAATACTAAAGTTTTCAGTGTATGATCCAGCCGTCAATCCGTGTTTGATGCAGTGGACAAAAATATGTTACGGTACATACAAATAACTGAATCATATGAAGAGAGGGTTTGTAATGATCCGTGGCTAATTAGCAAACATTTTTTTAAAATTTAAGGGCTAATATGAAGAGAGGGTTTGTAATGATCCACAGCATCTGGTACAGTTGATGGTAGACCTGCTAGACTCAGGTGCATGTTTCACTGTCAAGTCACACAGCCCACTTATCTTGTCTACGGCTTTATGTGTAATCAATCCATGCTAATCATCTTGTATTCGAGTACCAAAAATATTTCATACAAGTTTGAATGCAAAAGGACAGATCGGATTAGATTAGATTAGATTAGATGGTTATTATTATTATTATTTTTCCCCACTCATCTTTTGCCCTTTTCCCGGTTCTTTAAAGACGCTTAAGACCGGAGGTCAAAAATCTTCCATTATCTTTTAAACGTAGACATGGCGAGTATTAAGATGAAACTTGGTCGGGTGTTGAAGCAACCCAACCGCCTGATAAGGCTGACCCAGAACACACACACACAAAAACAAATAAATAAATATCATGTTTCTATGTCACCTTCATTTCAACTATTAGTCGGCACAATGAATCTTTCTTATCTATTCAAGTTTGTTAATTTATAATATCGATTTAAGTTTCTTTTGGAAGTCGTCTCTGTCTAACAAACCTTTCAAGTATGAAATATAAGAAATTATGTTGGAGCGAGTCAATGTCAACTAGCATTGGTATTAAAACCCGAAATCCGGACCCGACCCGGACCCGGACCCGGCATTGGACCGGAACCGACCCGATCTAATTTGGGTAGAGTATGGGTCCTAAATTACTACCCGTTGAAATTTCGGGTCGGGTCTGGGTCCCCTAAAATTGGACCCGACCCGGACCCGGATCCGGACCCGCAATAGAAAAATAAACAAAAAACGACCCGGACCCGACCCGGACCCGAATACCGAAGCTTATTGCATACAGTAAAACCTAATGAAAGTGGTGACTTTTGAAGTATAGGCGTTGCTTGGAAAATTGTTACTTGCATTGAATCAGGTATATTACATCTGATATGCTATACGTTTTGACATCCAAACTTTGAATCCTTGCATCGAATCAGGTATACCAAAATCTGATATGTCATGGCCTAATGTATCATTGACATCCAAACTTTGAATTCTTGATATCAACTTCACTTATATTTTTGTTAAATCTGAACTATGGAAATGATGGGTAGTTGTTTATCAGTTTGTTAACTAGTGTTTTTCTCTTGTTGTCGGAGACTCTGAATATCTTGTTTTATGCGTCGTTGTCTCACTAGCAGGTTTTTTACTTTCGAAATTCTTGCATGCTAACAAAAAGAAAAGACGCTGCCGTAGTGTCTCTGGGGGACTACATGAGAGTGCATAAATCATGATGTTGTGATTTCCATGAGACCAGGATGGTTGCATAATTAGATTGTGGCAAAGCCCTCTGGAAAATACATTCCATTTAGTGTGCTGCTGATAGTGTAAGTTGAATTGACGGTGTTATGAGCTACTATTGAGACTCATGAAAAACAGGTCTGTTTATTGCAAAAGAATATTAATGAATCTGTACAGAAAGAGCTAGAGCAGAGAAAGTTGTTGCCCAAAAATTTAATAACAATTACTAGTTTCTGTGGTGGTGTATTCATGGCTTGATACTCTTTCTCATCAGATGCATATACTGTATACTATGAGCCATGAGACTATCAAATGCTCGATGCTGTTGTCTATCAAGATGTTGGCTGTTTCTTGTGCTTGTATTATTAAGGTCTTCTTTTCTTAATGAAATTAATAACTCAACGAAATGTTTTGTATTATGTAATATTGTGTTATGCTTTAAAGACCCGGAACCGAACCGGACCCGTGATTAGAAATAGGATCCGGACCCGGACCCGGACCCGAAAGCGAACGGGTAACATTTTTTGTGGGGAACCGGACCCGGACCCGGACCCGAATTTCATGGGTCTGAGTCCGGGTCCAGTATTTGGACCCGTCAATGACCAGGTCCGGATCCGGGTATTGAGCTACCCGACCCGACCCGACCCGTTACCAGTGCTAATGTCAACCCATATTATTTTCGATGAATATTACATGACTTCCTTCCACAATCAAGAACAAGCAACTAAGTATCATATAAAAAACAAACAGTACTATTTTGTGTGACTCATCATTACCTACTCAGAATCCAAAATAATTTGCAAGAAATTAAACAATATTGTATGACAAAATTGTAATTGAGAATCAAACACTTCCCTATAGTGTCATATTGTCAAATGACATCCACTATTTCGAAAACCCAACTTCGACCCTCATACATTAGGTGGGCATTCGACAGTGGATGTAGGTGGGCATTCGACAGCGGTCCTCACAAAAAGAGGCAGAGATTGAGGATGACGGCGGGTGCTTATAGTTCCAATTTTCAAAATTTTGGGTGTCATTGGGGTATTACTGTAATTTTAGGTGTGTAGGATATTATTACTAACTTTGCTTACCAATAGGTCATTCAACCTTGTATGAAATGTTACTAATCTATTTGATTATATATTAAACTTTGTAATTCATAAAAAAAAAATAATTTATGAATATCTCTTTTATCTATATGTTCTTGACAGTTCTGAACAATTTTTCTTCTCCTTTGTCTTTGTAAAAAATAAAATAAAATAAAAAAAATCTACCCCGGCCCAGCCCGACCCCCGAGCCAGGGGCCAGGTCCGGGTCGGCATTTCCCCGCTGAGGCCAAGCCCGACCTAGCCCGCCACTCTTCCTAGTCCTGCCCGGGTCAAAACCCGCGAGCTTTCAACCCGGCCCGGCCCGCTAGGCCTGAATGTCACCCCTACCATGAAGAGTTGTATCATGGGAAAGAAGATGAAGTGCAGGCAGAAGGAGGAATACAGAAAGAATGTATTTCGATAGGTCGAATGGAAGTTCTCTCCACATCGAACCGAAACACAAAAGCTGAAGGAAGAATACAGACATAAGGTATTTCGACTGGTCAGATGGAAGTTCTCGCCACATTGAACCGAAACACAGAAGCTGCATGCGTCTAGACACCAAATTCAGTTACAGTCGAGAATGAAGAAAATTTGACCATTCAAAGTGCTAGCCTCGAGCAGTTGACTGTTGCTGCTGAAGATACTACTGACCCCTCATGCATCACTCACACTTCTACGATGACCACCAGCACTCCGGTACTAAAGATCATCCCTATGAGGTATGTACACACAATGATGATAACGAGTCTAGGGTTGAAAAATATGTATTGTCTAGCAGGTCTACTCGTGGTCAACCAACGAAAAAGTATGAACCCACTGTTCATGCTTTTTCGTTGGTTGACCAACTATGAGTTTACTCAGAGATTGTCAAAGTCATATGAACAATCTGTGAATCAAATATTTGCTATATCAGTACCTAACAAAGTGCAGGATGCATTCAGAGATCCGAAGTGGTCAAAGGCGATGGAGGAAGAGATGGAGGCATTGCAGAAGAGTAATATTTGGGAACTTGTACCTCTTCCCCGGGAAAAGAAAGCAGTTGTTTATCGTTGTGTGTTTACAATAAAATATAATGCATACTTTGTGGTAAAATGATTCTCTCAAACGTATGGCATAAACTATGATGAGACATTTGCACCAGTGGCTAAGATGAAGACTATCTGTGTCTTGCTTTTCGTTGCTACTAATCTGAATTTGCATCTCCGACAGTTTGATGTGAAGAATGCCTTCCTTCATGGCGAGTTGAATGAAGAGGTGTATATGAGTTCCTCCTGGGTATGTAATTGCTTCCTCTGGTGACTTTGTGTGTAGATTGCGCAAATCATTGTATGGTCTCGTGCAGTAACCTCATGCCTGGTTTAGGAGGTTTACACAGTCCATGCGCAGGTTCAGGTATAAGCAAAGTAGCTCAAATCATACTCTGTTTCTCAAGCATCAACAAGGGAATGTAAATATCCTGATTATTTATGTTGATGATATGGTGATTACTGACAATGATACTGTTGAGATTAGCAAGCTATAATTACAGTTAGCTTCTGAGTTTGAGATGAAGAACTTGTGTGACCTCAAATACTTCTTATGATTTGAGGTAGCCAGTGGGAAAGAAGGAATCTTTCTGTGGCAACGGAAATACATACTCGATTTGCTGACTGAAACATGCATGTCGGACTGTAAGCTATTGATACTCATATGCGCAAAATCATCACTTAGCAGAGTACCCAGATCAGGTTCCTACTGATTGAGCTCGTTATCAGAGATTAGTTGGGCATTGATTTATTTAGCTCATACTAGACTAGATATTGCATATGTAGTAAGTGTAGTAAGCCAGTTTATGCATAATCCTAGTAAGGGCCATTTGGATGTTGTTGTGAAAATTTTGAGACATTTGAAGTCATTTCCAGGAAAAGGAGTAATATTTTCTAGGCACAACAATATATTAGAGGTGTGTGGTTTTACAAATGCAGATTGAGCTGATTGTATCACAGATAGAAGATCGACATTTGGTTATTTCACCTTTGTGGGAGGTAGTCTTGTGACATGGAAAAGTAAAAAGCAGAGGGTTATAGCAAGCCAAGTGTAGAGGGTGAGTACAGAGATATGACTCATGGAGTTTGTGAACTTTTGTGCTTGAGAAATCTCTTGCAAGTTTTGGGATTTGATCTTAAAAGTGCAATACAGTTATACTATGACAATCAGACAACTGTTGAGATATCACGTAATCCGTGGCAACATGATCACACTAAGCATATGGAGGTTGATCGTCATTTCATAAAGGAAAAGCTAAATGCACAGCTTATTAACATTCCTTTTGTTCCTACTGAAGAGCAGATGGCAGATGCTCTTACAAAAAGTGTTTCAAAGAATGCATTTTATGACTCACTGGGCAAGTTTGTTTTGATCGATGTTTATGCTTTAACTTGAGGGGGAGTGTTGGAGTGAGTTAATGGTAGTTAGAATTGTAATATATTTCCTCTACCAATTGCTCCCCACTAATTGCTCCACCATTCACTCCATTCCCTCCACCTTATCCTCCAATAAATTTGTATAAATAGATGTGATGCATCATATGTTGTATCCAATAGTGTAGAACAAAAAAAAAGAATTTATTGTATTCATTATTTTCTCAAATTAAATTTCTATAGTTGACTATTTACGTACTTCTTTTCTGGGTAAGGAAAGTTATCCCTTTCTGTGGTAACAAAACAACTACTTATTGAAGATATTGACACATAAAAGTTATATTCAGTTTAGTGAATATAATTTATTTTTTTTTTAGGGAAAAGGTGGAATACCACTACCATATTTCATTAATAAGGATTTAATAAAACAAACCAAGAGTTCTGGGAGATAACACGAGACAACAGAGCAGAAAATAAAACATAAACCTCCAACAACGCCTTGGAGGGTGGGACAAATCCAAAAGAAGTACACCCTAACATGCACGAAAAATAAAACAAGTACACACATAGAGGTCCTTCCAACAAAACTCTGGAAGGTGAGTATCTAGAAGCCGTCTCGCCGCTTAGTCTAGGGTGGGCCCGAACTCAACTTCCTCGTCGTCGTACTCATCAACTTGGAAGGCTATGGAGATCCTCACTCTTCGACATGTAGTAGTAGCTGTAACCCAAAAGAAGATGATATGAGTTAGATTACCAGAAGTACTATTACTAGTCCCAAGAAAGTAAAAGTTATTTCTATCAAGTCATAAAACCCAAGTCATAGCAGTGATGGTGATGTACCATGCCTCTTTCATCTCGTGCCGAATAGAGGCAAATTTATATCCCACCCATAAGTCTTCATAAGTGTTGGGGTATTCAGACATGCCCAAGCCCCTCAGATCCTCAACCAGTGTTGCCTTACTCCTTTAACAGCCAATGAATAGATGGTTCAGTAATTCAGTATGAGAGTTGCAATGTTCGGTTGTCTTTTGGACAGGTTCTCTCTAATAAGGATGACATTGTTGATCACCATAGGAATACCCTGACCTTGAAGGGCGCCTTTACCTTCCAGAGGATCGTAGCCCACTTAGGTCTACATCCTCGAAAGTGGATATAGTTGTATAAAGACCGGACTGAAAAAGATCCATTATTCTCCAGACCCCACAATTTTCTATCTAGGCCGTGTAAGAACTTCACCCCGGCCTGCACGATATATTCTTGGAGGGCTCCTAGTCTTTTGGTAAGTACCAGACTAAGTTGCATACGAAAGGATGGTTTCCAAATTCTCCTCCATGAACGCATGTTGTTGGGATCCTAGCTCGTATAGGTCCGTAATTGATTCTCTAAGCGTGTGGGCACCACACCATTTGTCTCACCAGAATTTGGTCGACTGGCCATTGCCTATAAATGATGCAGTCGCCGTGCAGAATGACTCATTGACTTCAACAATCCCTTATCCGTGTCAACACCTTTCAAGAGGAATCTCTTCCGAATGAAATCAATTCTCTGGATCACTCATTTTTGGTAATTCAAAGAAGGACATGTAGTAAGTAGGTAGGATAGAGAGGACCAAGTTGATAAGGACCACTCTTCCACCAAGGGAGTAGGACTTGCCTTCCATCCTGCCAATCGCCTCTCTACTCTGTCAATGATCAAAAATCAGTCTGACTTCTTTAGTTTACCCGGTATAAGAGGTAGGCCCAGGTATTTGATAAGGAATCCCTCTCTCTGACAGTTAAGGATGGTAGCAGCATCTGTATCAGAAAGAACGACAGAGACCAGAGCACTCTTATGGAAGTTAACTTTTAAGTCAGACCACACCTCAAAGCAGTAGAAGGTTCCCTTAAAGCAGATCATTTCTTCCATGTCCCTGTTACCGAACAAAATTGTGTCATTCGCATATTGCAGAATCGTACAGACCTGCTGATTCCTACCACTAGCTACTGGGGAGATTCATCCCACTTGCATACAGTTGTATAACATGGATTTAAGCACATCCGCAATAAGGGTGAACAGAAGGGGAGAGAGGATCCCCTTGACGCAGCCCTTTCCTACAGGGGAAGGGATGACCTATTCTTCCGTTTGACCGAGATGGATGTTTTACTTGTAACCAAGTAGTGTTTGATCCATCTGATCCATCTATCACAAAAACCCTCTCCCCTTGATTGTTTCCAATAGGCATTCCCATTCCACTGAATCATACGCTTTTTCGAAGTCTAACTTCAGAAGGTAGCTCTTATCATTTGTAAAATGACATTGGTGAATCACCTCTTCGGCAGTGGCCACACAGTCGAGAATACACCTCCCGTTATATAACCAGATTGTTCACTATTAAATAAACCATCCATTATCTTCCCTAGACGATTAGCTAGGATCTTGGAGATAATCTTAACCGAGCATTTAAGGAAGCTAATGGGTCTGAAATCCCCCACCCCATGGGGTTCCTCTCATTTGGGGATGAGGATAATTAAGCAAAGCTGAACATGCCCAATTTTAGAATGTGGTCAAAGAATTCATCTAAAAGTGCCATAATATCCTCCTTGAATTCGTTTCAAAAGATTTGGTAGAACATCATAGGCGTAACACCACGAATTTCATACACAGGCAATTCTTACCCCATCCAGAAATCTTTTGCTTCAATTGAGTACATAAACATAATATAATACATGCAAAATGCGGGAATCTTACTATAAATCTAAAACTCTTGGATTGATAAGATGACAGGCTAAGAATATCACACTCTAAACCAAGGCCTCAGACACTCTTACCTGCCCAACACAATCTGTGCGTTAGTCAGCTTGTGAGGCCGACGGTAAGAATCACAACAGTTTTAACTAACTCCAAGAATAACATAACAACATACATAGCAAAAAAAGAAATAAAACTGGAATCGATGTAATTAAATGTAAATGGAAATTAGTTAATTATACAATGTCATATGAGTGAATGTAGATCTAATTTACTAAAACATGAAACATATGCTTATTATGAAAATATGCACAAATCCAAAAGTACTCTTTTAATGCACGTTTATTTGGAACGATATGCCGCCCATACAACATATTTTCTGAATGCAAGCTAATAGCGTTTCTTCTCATTACAGGGTTTATTCCCTCGTTATGCAATACATACTCATGTATTCTATACTGTTTCTGATATTTATCTAGTGATTAGTAAGGTTGCAGTTGTTCGGTCCAATTCTGTCCCTGCAGTCGGTAGTGGTCATGTCGAGATCCTGTGGTCTTTCTCCACTCCTGAGCATCTATAATGGTGCCTAGCCCCGATGGTCTCTCTCCACTCCCCGGTTCTACATATTCCACCCTGCCCGAACCCCAACGGCCTCTCTCCACTCCCCGGTATTACCGGGACCCTGCAGTCTTTTTCCGCTTCCGGACCTCACTAAAAGTTATCACGAATATAAGACGATCCTGCAGGCATTTCCTGCTCCGCCTAGAGATGCAGAGTTATACTCTCTCTTCTCATTCGTATTTGACATAGAACATCAACGGACACTTATGGGTCCATCTCCTAAGTTCCGACAGGAGTCTACGGCCTATACATTTGCACCTCCGTTCTTACACTAGATTCCAAAAATTAATAGTCGAGACAATGCCGCACGTGTCCCCTTGACAGGTGAATACAACTCTCAATAATTATATAAATTCCAATACTTGACAGAAAATTGATTTCTTAGTCTCATATGAAACCTCAATGAATCTACTACAACATTGTAGTTAAAAACCTCTAGATTTAACCCCAATTAATCTGTTTAAAACTATTTGTAAGACAATAGGTTTAGAATCCAGAAATTGCAGCTCTTGCTACTTTTAAAAATTAAAGAAAATCCCACACTTCTTGGAAATTGGATTTTTTAGACTCAAAAGAAATATTAACGAGTCTACTTCAAATTCTCAATTTGTAGTTCTCTAAAAAATACTTCATTTAAGTGGTTAAAATGATCAAATACTAGAAGGTGTATTCCACAATCCAGGAAAACTGTCAATCAGTTATAAGTTTGAATTTTTTAAAAATAATAAACGATATCCAAAATTCATGAAATTTTGTGAACATACTAGGTTTACCCGTTGACACGTGCCTACGGCACGTCTTCGGAACGGTGCACCTTGTTTGATTATATAAAATAGTTTTGGAAGTCCAGCAAATTAATTGAAGTAGCAAACATAGAGCAAAAAACATATTATATGATTTTTTTGATTTTTTTTGAATTATTTTAAAGTTTTTAAATTTTAATTTTTTTTTTTAGCTTTTTAATTTTAAAAAAATTTTAAAAAATTTATTTTCTTAATTTTTTGAATAGAAGAGGGAGGGAGAGAGAGAGAAAAAAAAAATAATATAGGAGTTGTTTTGGGTAGGAGATTTGAATTTGAGTTTTGGGGGGAATTTTTGGGGGAAAAATATGTTTTGTAAGATTAGATCTAGGCCTTTGATTTTTGGGGGGATTGAAGGAAAGCCACTTGATAGCTTTCTTTGTGTTTTATTATATAGATAATAGACATACACTAGATTCACATATAAAAAGTTCAGCTTACAATTCCATATATTTGGAGAGATATGATTTTTGAAAATAAGTATGATATTCAGCCAGAATTATGAAATAAATTCTATTTCATTTCTAAACCAGTAATGTATTCAGATTTTATTAAAATACCAAACGACCTCCCAAAATAATGAAATTTTGAGGGGATGTTGTAAACACATACATGATACACATATAGAAATTTTAGCCCTACAATCTATCTAGCTAGAGAGAAACGAATTTCTGAAATGAGATCAAATTTCAGGACAAAAAATATAATAGCGTTTCAAGTTTAATCATATCGTAATCTCAAAAATTAATTAACAGCAATTAACACCCATAATCGAACAACATCCATACACAATCTAAGCATGAATACTTAATTTATATAAATTATCTATCATGCATACATCCTATAATATAAATAGAATTGGTTTAAATTGTTACCCACTTATTCCTTTCTGAATTCGATTGTTTCTACGCTCAATTTGATGAAGATAGCAACCACATGAACGACGACAAGCAAACATCCACAAGGATAGCCAGCACGATGATGATGGTGGCACTACGGGTAGCAAGCGGAGTTATATATATATATATATATATATATAAAGAGAGAGAGAGATAGTGAGTAGGGGTGTGGAGTTCGGTGGCGGTTTGGTGGTGGCTTGCGGTGGTGGAGAGGAGGCAACAAGTGGAGCGGAGGGAAGCTACAAGTGAGGAGTTTGGAAGGTGGAGGCAGAGTGATGGTTGCGGGGTGGTGGTGCTGGTCGACTGCGATGGCAGGCTACGGGTGGTGCTTAGATGGTCGGGTGGTGAGACAGTGGAGAGGAGACAGCAGGTGTTCGAAGTGGAGCTCGGAGTAGCAAATGGTGGAGCTCGGTGAGGGTCGTAGCTGGAGCTTGTCGTCGGAATATAGGAGGAGGTGGGTTTCGGTGATGGTGGCGGCGGGGAGAAGGAGAGGAGTGGGTTTTAGTGGTGTTCAGAGGAGCGTCGAGGAGGTGTGGGCAGCGGCGATGGTGGAGGTGGAGGTTCTTCGGTGGCCGGGTGGGAGGCAGTGAGGAGAGGAAGGAAGAAGGTGTGACTGTGTGAGGGTGAGGGTGAGGGTTAGGCGATGGAGATGGCGGGTTCAGGAGGTGGTGGTGGTGCTCGGTAAGTAGGTAGCTTGGGTTTCGGAGGTGAGTGGAGAATGGTGGCGGAGGTGATGGAGAGGGATTCAGATGATGGAGGTGGTGGTGGTAGCTATGGCGTGCACAGGAGATAGAGCTTTGGGTTTAGCCGGGTGTGGAAGAAAAGAGAAGAAGAAGAAGATAAGGTGATGGTGTGAATGTGTGTATGCATGTATGTGAATATATATATGAGTGAAAGAGATGTGGTGCATATATAAATATATATATAAATATAAGGATATAGGTAGGGTGAGGTGGTGAGATAATGTATGTATGCATATATAAACGGAGGTGGTAGTAAGGGCTACCTCACCCTACCCCTTTATCCTTCTATATATATATATATATATATATATAGGAGTAGTATTAGTAGGGGGAGGTGGACACACTAGTAGGGGAGAAGGGTTGATGCATGTCGTAAAATTTAGTTGGGAAAATTAGGGTTGGCTGTTGGATTAAATTAGGATTAGGGGTGTGATTATGATTAATCAGGGTTAAAGTTTGAATTAAACTCAAATTGACTTATCAAAATATTTTGAATGTATCAGAAAATATTTGGGTTGGGTTCAAAATAGGAGATAAAAAATGACTTAAAAGAAAGAAAAGAATTTATAAGAGATCGAAATACAAAAATGTAAAATATTTATATTGATAATGTACAAAACATATGTGCATAACACGTGTGGAAAAAATTTCTCATAACCCAATTTTGCGGGGTGTTACAATAGGGAACCCATCTGGCCTTGGTGCCTTAATCAACCCCATCTGAGTGATCGCCTCTTCCACCTCCTCTTCTGTGAACCAGGCGTCCAAATTATGCAGGGATTGGGCTGCATCATGGTGCATGTTCAGCCAAAAATTCTCCCTCAGGGGTATACGAAACTCATTCTTTTGCTCGAAAAGGTTCATATAAGTATGTGTAATTACGCACTCACTCTGAGAAATTACATCGTCTATTTGAACAACAAGGATAAGGTTAGATCTTCGCCGCGCACTTGCGGCCCGATGGAAAAATGCAGTGTTCACGTCTCCTTCTTTGAGCCACGAAATCCTGCACCTCTGCTGCCATTTGATCTCATCGAGTTTGTAAAGGTTAGAAATGTTAACCCTAAGTTCAAGAAGTCTGTTTCGCTCATCCTAGGATAGATCTCGAGATTCACCTTGCCTCTGCAATTTGTCGATGCTTTCCAGGAGCGAGTCTTTTGACGCAAGATATTCGAGAACCAAGTGTGATTCCATCTCTGCAATCAATTACGTAGACATCAGATTTTTTCACACCAGCGGGTTGCTGCGTCCGTGCCTCGCGTCGGTAGAGCCTAGATTTCCATCACCATATGATGAAAGCCCTGAATATTCATCCAGGCCTTCTCAAATCTAAATTTTTGCGGTATACGGGGACTAAGCTCTCCCATGGAGAGCAAGACTGGAACATGGTCCGGGGTTGGCCTATGAAGTGATTTAGCAGATGCCAGTGAGAACTTCATTTTCCAGTCCATAGAGACAAGGACTCTATCAAGCTTAGCCATAATGGGGACCACTTGCATGTTAGACAAGTAAAGAGCCTATCATTAATTGGTATTTCAATCAGATCAAGATCATTAATCACTCTATTGAATTGTTCCCTATCTATGCCACTGGACCCTCTGCCCCGATGCTCAAATGCAAATCTAGTGATGTCATAATCGTCCCCAACGATCCAGGCGTTCTGCCAACATGTTTGGATTGACAATAATTCATTCCAAAACACGTTTCTAGCATTAGCCTAGTTCGGCCCATAGACGACTATAACCGTCTTGTGCCAGCTGTCCGTACGACGCAGGAGTCGAATCGACAACGAGTACTTGCCTTGGAATTCGTCGAGACATGTGAACAGATCCGAGTTAAAACCGATGGCAATACCCCCTGAAGCTCTCACCGATAGGCGTATTTTCCATTCCTTGATTCCAATTCCTCAGTCTTTTGAGCATGAATCCTTGACCGAGTTTGGTCTCCTGTAGACTTACAATCTCTGCATTGGACGTATAAATAACATCCGTGACTATTTCTCTTTTATCCTCCCCCCAGCCCCCTAACATTCCAAAAGAGGGCACTCATTGGGACTTACTCCATTGGCAATCAATAAATAGATGGTTCAGCGATTCCATATGAAAGTTGCAGAACCCACAATTGGTCACAATATTCGGTTGCCTTTTGGCTAGATTTTCTCTAGTCAGGATGGCGTTATCAAGTACCAAACAAAGGAAAACTCGAACTTTAAGAGATGTTTTTGCCTTACAGAGGATCTGAGCCCATCTAGGTTTACATCCCCGGAAGTGGATACGATTGTACAGGGAAAACTGTGAATGAGCCATTGTTCTCCAGCCCCCAAGATTTTCGGTCCGAGCCATGTGAGCATTTCACCCGGTTCTATTCGATGTATTCTTAAAGTTCTCCCAACCTCTGGTGGGATTCAGAACTGAGTCAATTTCTGAAGGATAGTTTCCATGCTCCCCTCCTCCTTGTCTTCGCAACGGAGGTGTGAGGTTGGGACGCTTGCTCGTATAGGTCTGAAAATCTCTTTCTAAGAGTGTGAGCTTCGTACCATTTGTCCCATCAGAATCTGGTCAATTGCCCATTGCTGATAAATGACGATACTGCCGTGCTGAATGGCTCATTCGCTTGAGCTATCCCCTTCCAAAACTATGACACCTTAGAACCCACCCGGTAATCTAAACTTCTCATTCGTTTCCCTTGCAAGTAAGATTGAATAAATTCCTCCCAACCTTCGCCATTATGGTGGAACACTATCCATCTCCATTTTCCTAGTATAGCAAGGCTCGCGTCTCTCAAATCAATGATACCTCGCCCGCCACGAATTTTCTTCATGCATCTTTATTCCATTTGATCAAGTGGTAGCCTCCCTTATTCGTGTAAGCTCCTTTCTATAGAAATTGCTTCCGAATGCGGTCAATTTTTTGGATCACCCACTTTGGTAGTTCGAAGAAAGACATGTAGTATATAGGATGGTTAGACATAACCGAGTTGATAAGGATCACTCTTCCACCAAGGGAGAGAGATTTGTCTTTCCAACCTGCCAGTTGATCCTCCACTCTGTCAATGATTGGTAGCCAGTCTGACTTTTTTAGTTTTCCTGGTCTAAGTGGTAGTCCCAGGTACTTGATGGGAAAACTTTTCAACTTACAATTGAGGATGGTAGCATGTGTCTCTGCCTCTGCATCCGATAGTACAATAAGAACCAACGCGCTTTTGTGGAAGTTAATTCTTAAACTGGACCATGCTTTGAAACAGCAGAGGGATCCTTTAAAACAGATCGTTTCCTTCCTGACCCAATTACCGAACAGAATCGTATCATTCGCATACTGTAAAATCTTACATCCCTATCGCGTCCTACTACTAATCACTGGGGCGATCCAGCCTTCTTATTTGCAGTTGTCTAACATGATCTTAAGCACATTTGCTACAAGGGTAAAAAGAAGGGGTGAGAGTTGATTCCCTTGTCTTAGTCCTTTCCTACAGGAAAAGAGGTGACATGTACATCTGTCAATTGAGATGGACGTTTAACTCGTGCATAAACAATGTCGAATCCATCTGATCCATCTGTCACCAAATCCTCTCCCTTTGAGAGTGTAACACCCCGTATTAAGAATATATATATATATATATATATATATATATATATATATATATATATAAAGTTAATTAAAAATTAGAGCTGTGTCCTATAAATATTCTTATAGGAGTGGTTGTGTGGATTTAATGCCGCATGGGGGGCCCACCATATATAGAGAGAAACAGCGGGAGTAGTTTGGAATTGTCCCATATCGAGAGTGAATATGAGACAATTCCAAACTACTCCCGCTGTTTCTCTCTATATATGGTGGGCCCTATAGGAGTGGTTGTGTGGATTTAATGCCGCATAGGAGGCCCACCATATATAGAGAGAAACAACGGGAGCAGTTTGGAATTGTCCCCTATCGGGAGTGAATATGGGACAATTCCAAACTACTCCTGCTGTTTCTCTCTATATATGGTGGGCCCCCCATGCGGCATTAAATCCACACAACCACTCCTATAAGAATATTTATAGGACACAGCTCTAATTTTTAATTATATATATATATATATATATATATATATATATATATATATATATATATATATATATATATATATATATATATATATATATATATATATATATATATGGGTAAAAGGGATATGAGCAACTTGCTCATTTAGTAATTGAGCAATTGATTATGTGGCATGCATGTGATACATTGGACAACTAACCCTTTTAATGATTTTCCAATCACATGTATGCCACATCATCAATTGCTCATTTACTAAATGACCAAGTTGCTCATATCCCTTTTTCCCTATATATATATATATATATATATATATATATATATATATATTAGAGGTCACCAATCAGCTATAGCACCTTTTATGAGGCAAGCCTGTGGTGGGCAGTTGTTAGAAAAATCACTGATTTAGGGCGGGGCGTTACAGAGAGTTTCCAGCAAGCAATCCCAGTCCACTAAATCATACGCTTTCTCGAAGTCTAACTTCAGTAGGAAGCACTTTTCATTTGCAATATGACACTGATGAATAGACTTTTCAGCAGTGGCCACACAGTCCAAGATGCATCTCCCCCTGATGAAGCCAGATAGCTCGCGACTAATTAAGCCATCCATAATTTTCCCCAACCGACTGGCCAGGATCTTGGTGATAATCTTGACCGAGCAGTTAAGGAGGCTAATGGGCCTGAAATCCCCCACCCTGAGGGATTCCTTCCATTTGGGTATGAGGATGACTTCAGCAAAGTTGAACATGCCTAATTTTAAGCAATGGTCGAATAATTCATCCATAAGGTCCATAATTTCCCCTTTTATATCATCCCCCAAAAATTGGTAAAGCATCATAGGGAAACAGTCCGGCCCTGACACCTTGTCAGATCCCATTTGAGTAATCACCTCTTTAACTTCTGCCTCCATGAGCCATGCTTCCATCTCTCGCAGGGCCTAAGCAGCTTCATGATGATTGTTATGTCAAAAGTCCTCCCTTAGAGGCACCTAAAAAATGTTCTTTTCCTAAATAAGTCCTTATAGTTATCTTGGAAGATTTTCGAGTTCCGAGATATCCTCAAATATGTTTGGATAGATAGGATAAGGTTAGATCTACGCCTTGCACTAGCTGCCCGATGAAAGAAGGTCGTGTTCGCGTCTCCTTCTTTGAGCCACAAAATCCTAGATTTCTGTTGCCACTTGATTTTCTCAAGTTTGTATAAGTTTGCAATGTTAGTCCTAAGTTCGAGCAGTCTGTTTTGCTCCTCTTGGGACAGGTCACGAGACTCCTCCAATTTCTTTAAATCGTCAATGCCTTCCAGGAATGATTCTTTTGCATGCCAAATAGTCGAGAATCTAGTGCCGTTCCATCTTTACAATTTATTGCGAAGCCTCTGGAATTTTTCACACCAGTAGGATGCAGCATACGAACCTCGGGTTGGTAACGCCCAACTTTCCATAATCATGTGGTGATAACCCTGGATTTCCAACCCCACCTTTTCGAATATGAATTTCCTTGGTTTTCGACAGCACTGCTCTCCCGTGGAGAGAAAGATGGGGACATGGTCTGAGGTTGGTCTTGGAAGTGATTTTGCTAGAAATAAGGGCCGCTTGCTTGTCCGACCAAGTGAAGAGCCTGTCGTTAATTAGGATATCAATCAGCTCCAGATCAGTACTCACCCTATTGAACTCTTTTCTATTCATGTCACTCGAGCCTCTACCATGGTGCTCAGTGGCAAACCTTGTGAGATTGAAATCACCCCCAATCACCAAGGCATTCGGCCTTCGTGCTTGGATTGAAAAGAGTCCACTCCAAAATGAGCCTCTAGTAATGGACTGATTCGACTCATAGACAACCGTAACTGTTTGTGACCAGTTGTTCGTCCAACGATGCAGTCGGACCGACAAAAAAAGTCACCTCGGAATTCATCTAGATATGTGAAGATATCCGAATTAAAGTCTATGCAATACCTCTGAGGCTCTAATTGATGGACGTACTTTCCACTCCTTGATTCTGCTTCCCCCTAGCCTTTTTGAGTTTGAACACCTGCGTGAGTTTGGTCTCTTATAGGCCCACAACATCTGCTTCGGAAGTAATAGTAATGTCCCTAGCCATTTCATTTTTAGCCCTCCCCCCAACCCCTAAACGTTCTAGAAGAGGATACTCATTGGGAATCGTTTTGGGGGTTGCATGTGTTGCTGGGCGAGTGTCCCTCCTCCAAACCCCCCTCTGAGGGAGGGGTTGAAATGAGAATTATGGTCTTATCTATGTGAATTCTATCCCTTTTCCATCCTCTAATTTTATTAAGCAAGAAAACATTATGATCTAAATCACAAACCGCTAGGCCACATGTCTCAGCTAAGTTAAAGTTTGTCACGCCCCGCTTCCCATAAAGGAATACGGAATACAGATACGTGACTAAGTCCAGCGAATGTTTTCATCATCCATAAGCTGTCAGGATCTTTACAATATTTCACAGGAATATCAGAGTAATACACAAGAGAAGTAAACCACGCATGCATAAATGAATCAATATACCAACAGAATTTACTTGAAACAAAGCTTAATAATCTCAAATAAACCAGATCTGAAACAAGTCAACAATTCTGGGACACATTGCCCAATACAAATAATCAAAGTAACATATACATTTATTTTTACATCAAAATATATACATTTATTCAAAATAAGCAACAGGAATTAATAATAGCAAAAACTCCCGCATCTAAAATCTTAGATCACCTACTCCATCAGGCAGCTGATCTCCATGATATGCAATTTAGCAAATTGCAGGAAGAGAAAAGAAAAAAAAATGCTCGTCAATGCAAGTTACGGATCGCTTGTAGTGCAGACACAAGTACATGAAAAATAAACAGATATAAAATAATAGCAGAAACAAACATAGCATGGAATAGATATGACAGAGCAAAACAGAATGTTTAACATGAATAAGAAAACAGAATCAAGTAACATGGTATGTTAACAGGTACATATAATATGCAACAGATGTCAATATCATGCAACAGGTAAACAGATAACAGATGTCAAGTAGCATGTAATAGATAAATAGATAACAGATATCAGATTATATCAAGTCTTGTATTTAATTCTAACTAGGTAGCACTTCATGTGTCCCAAACTTTTACCACATGGTTGCTACATTCAAACAGTTTCGTTTACATTTCGTAGTGGACTGTATAGGGCCGTGTGCTCAGGTATCAGATAACAGATAACAAATAACAGACAGATAGAACCTACGGGTTCTCTTTCGAGTACACATTCCTATAAAGAAGTGTGCAGTCAGGTAATCAGATAACAGAATCATGTATCATGTATTCATGAACATGTAACAGATAACAGATAATCATGTGGAAAACATAAGCCCCTTCAAAGTACACATTTCTATATTATCCACTACTAGATCTTTTCCTTAACCCCAACTTGGTTATTTGTTATTATTATCAAACCGGCATGTATATGTCACAAAACAGAGCAAGAATAACATGACATAAACAGGTAACAGGTTCAGATTGATAGATAAATACGTACAGGTGAAAGACAACTCATAAAAGGGTAGGACAACAAAAATTCTAGTTCAGGACAGTAAGACAGTACTGCACCAAATCTGAGATTTCCATTGCCACAAATATGCAAATCTGGATCCGTCAGAAAATCTGGAAAATAGACTCTCGACCGAATCCAGTAAATATATATAAGTCATATGGTATTTCACAAAAACAAGATTCAAAACAGAATTATATCCAGAAAATATGTTCAGCCAGAAATCACAAGTTTGTATTCATAAACAGGAAAACGACAAAAAAAATTACTGATTAAATCCAAAAAAAATCTGGGGTATTTCCTAGTATGTTTAGTATCAGCAAATATAATTTCATAATTTTCCAACATATATAGTATAGTCAAATAAAATCAGAAAACAGCAAGTTACAGTAAATTTGTAAATTTGAAACTCTTGACACAGCAGTACTAAAACAGCAATAGATTACAAAATATAAATCGAAATCCAGATCCGTCGAAAGAGTGATAAAATAGATATAGTAGGCTACAGCTCATATTTACAAAGTTTTTATCAACATGTAACTCCTATTTCCCGTATTTATATTTTTATACTGTATTTTGCCCCATTGTACTCTTTTATCTATTTGAGATCCTGTATTTTGGTTCTGATTGAATAAAATCACTAATTTGTTTCGACTCAATTTTTTTTGTCCTTTTGTCTAATTCAATTGTATGTCCGTCCTGCTCTTTTGTGTCGTTTTTCATGAAGAGATGAGCTGTTTCATATCATTTATCTCTTTATCCCTATTCTTATTGATTTTTGACTAAGTCCCTAGTTGGATCCCTTTCAAACCCGGTATCCTAATATCCAATAACCCGAAACCCTAACTATATATAAACCCTAACCTACTCTAACCCTAACCCCTAACCCCGTTTACTGTTGAGCCCCCATCCCTACCGCCACTATTTTCTTTCCCCATCCCGTCTCCTTCTCCCTCACATCATCGCAACCCAATCCTCGTCGCTCTCGCCTCGCAACCACCCTCGCATCGCCACCCCAGCCTCCATCGCCCATCGCCAATCCATCACCGTCTTCCTCACCTCCGACCCATCGAACCCACTTCGCCATCTCCATCATCTTCGCCTTCGACCTCCATTAATCATCGCCAGTCACCACCCCCTTCGCTTCATCATCCCCTCTCCTCATCGCCCTACCACCACCATCGCCTTCGTCATCCTCGTCAACCCCACCATCGTCGTCTTCCTCCACCGAACCCAACTCCCGAAACCTCTGCCTATCGCCATTACCATCGCCAGTCTCCTCCTTTCGCCTCGCCAGTCATTGCCCCATCGCCCCCGATCTCCTTGACCTCAGCCAGCCGCCACACCTCCAAACCATTTCCCCCGCCATCGCTCCCCTGTATCGAACCCAAAAACAGAGCACACACCATTTTTTCCCTCGCTAGCTTCGCCCCGTCGTTCCTCGACGTCGCGCCGCCGTCCTTCTTGTCATTGCGAGCCCTGCGTCGCGCCACCTTGCCGCTCGCCGGTGCCGTCGCTGCACCTTCTCTCTCTCGCTCTCTGTTTTGACGAAGAAGGAAGAAGAATAGCGGGATTGAATCCCGACCGTTGGATCTCTCAGATCAGATCTTGATCTGATCAGGCATTGGGTGTTTGCTGTTTATGAGCCAGAGCAGATCCAGGGGATCCGATCCCGTGTGCTGTTTTGCACGTGTACCGCACGTGTTTGCGTGTGTTTGTGTCCGCGTTCGTGCCTCGTCTCTCGGGATTCTCATCCCGTATTGGTTCATGTTCGGATTCTTCGTCAATCAAGGTAAGTATTCCTCTTGTACACATTTTTGTTCAGTACAAGCATTTCTTGAAAATACTACAAATAGTTAGAAATTGTGACTACCCCTTGACTGTCGTTGTTGATCAAATATTAAACCTCCTCAATTTTATAATCTTAAGAGTCACAATAATTTTATTGTATTATATTATAACTACTTGGACTCATTTTACCCCTTGAACACATAGACACATGAATTAAGGAGCCCTAGATGTGTAGACATATGTTATATCTTGTACTTAATGATCTTGCAACCATTTTGGCTTGACAAACAATTATTACTTGCTATTTTGATAACCATTTCCCTGTATTTATATCACACATTAATCTAGACACCTAATAACGAATTTTCATGCAACCTATACAAGTAAGACATTCCCACATGTTGTTGTCCTGGACCTTGCTATGCTATTTTGATCCCTTTAACATCAGAATCTGAACCCGAGCCCTGAATAGAAAATATAGCTCTAGATGTCTAAATGTTGATAGCCCCCGAAATTTTGAATTCGGAGTTACGGTCTAGGAGTTATTGC
This sequence comes from Hemerocallis citrina, assembly GCA_017893485.1. Taxonomy (NCBI): domain Eukaryota; kingdom Viridiplantae; phylum Streptophyta; class Magnoliopsida; order Asparagales; family Asphodelaceae; genus Hemerocallis; species Hemerocallis citrina. The sequence goes on along the minus strand of CM030362.1, from coordinate 59,968,196 downwards.
AGTTTTACTACAGCTGTGTCGGTAGACGCAGATTCGCAAAACCGCTGCACATCTTCAGTTTGCGAATTAATTTAACTACGTTAACAATAAGCGGTTGACTTGAAATTTTATATGCTATTGTTGGACACCCTATAAGACATCCCCAATTTTTCCAAAATTTATTTGTGATATTTCCATCCTGTTTCACATATTTAAACTTAGGAACACAAATTCTGCCTGAATACTTTAGCTGTGTAATTCGCTATTTTGACACGTGTTCCCACCACTTTCATGTACCTTAATTATATACATTGGAACCGGGCAGGAGTCTAGTTTCTAGATCTCCTGACGGATCCACTTTTGCTATTTCGTAGCAACGGAAATCACAGTTTTGGTACAGCAATGTCGTGCGGTCCAGATTTGGGATTTTTGTTGTTCGTGTTACTTTTATTCATGTCGACCCTCGATTATGCCATATAATTATCCTAAACTTGTCCCATATCCATGACTATGATTTCTTGACTTTTTCACACACATGCATGCTTGCTTGATAAGAATTAATAAAAGTAATAAGCCGGGGTTAAGGGAAAGACCATAGTAGTGGACAATATCGGTAAGTGTACTCGGAAGGGGGTCCGTGTTTTCCATAATTTTATGTTAAATAGAACTAAGTGCCACGTAGATCTAAGTGCCACGTCATGGTGATGGGGGCCACCTCTAGAGCCCATTATATGATTACATGATATATATTTGAGATCGCATGGAACTAAGTGCCACGTAGAACTAAGTGCCACGTCATGGTGACGGGGGCCACCTCTAGAGCCTACAGGGGCCATCTCTAGAGCTCATGGTTTGATCACTTGCTTGATACTTGATACCTGAGTATGCCGCCCTATAAAATCCATTACTAGGTCTAAACGAAATTGTGTTGACTGTAGCAACCATGTAGTAAAAGTATGGATGCATGAAGTGATACCTAGATAGTAATAACTACAAGACTTGAACATGATACATGCTTACACGATACTTGACTACTTGATACTTGGAACTTGATACATGAAACTCGATACATGAAACTTGACCTTGATACATGTTACTTGATACTTCACAACTTGTTACTTGAGACTTGGCACTTGAATATAATATGACACTAGACTTGACACTTGTTACTTGACATTAGACTTGATGCCTGTCACTTGAGGTTAGATACCCTACATGTTCACTCGTCACCTGTTTCACCATTAGTATTTGTTATCCGGCCTGTTTACTAAGATGTCCCTCTTGTTAGCTAGTTCTTGATTTTTCTACTACTTGTTGTATCCCTGTTACATTCTTGATTCCAATTCTTGTTCCCCATTACTTGTACTCGTTTTTACTATTTGTGGCCCTAACTTGCACTAAGGGCATTTTCTCTTATTTTCTCTACTTTTTTCTTTTTATATTTATTAAGCAGACTTTGGAGACGAGCTACCAGCTGGAATTGGTAAGCAGACGTTCTAGGCCTTGCTTGGGAAAAGCTTTCTTTAATCATTTCGTTTTGTAATTGAGTTATTTCATTTGTTGTTGCTTAAGACTTGTAACGGGCTTATATTCCCGAGTTTTATCTTTGGTCCAGACATTGAAAACTATTTGGATATTATTATTGTTTCAATTGTTTTCTGTTGTTTAATAAATTATCATGCATGCTTGGTTATATATAAATCTTGTTATATTCTTGTTATGATGCTGAGTCGATCCTACAGCTTATGGATGATGTTTAAATAATTCGCTGGGCTTCGTCACGCGCTCGTATTCCATGTTTTTGGGAAGCGGGACGTGACACAACAGCAAGTAGAATCTGGTTGAAATTAAGGTTCTTTACAGAATAACATGAAAATTCTGCAAGTATAATAGTTGTTTGCAAGCATAGAATAATTTATAAAAGTTATCAATTAAATCCACAAAAATTAGGGGTTAATCCCAATCAAGTCTAGTTGTACTCAGCAAAATATTGGATCAAAATATTATCTTTAACATTAATATAAAAATAAATTATCATACTTAATTCATACAAAACAAAATCTAGAAATTTAAACACCTCTGTAGTAAAACAGCAATAACTTGCAACTCACAAATCAAAATTGAGATCTGTCAGAAATTCTGGAAAGTAGACAAAATTCTCTATAATTCATATTCACAAATAATTTATATATACTGGCCTTAATAGGATCTAAAATACTGAACAAAAACGGTCAACAATGACAGAATTACTCTTCATGCATAAAATCAATTAGATCATATGAAACTTATCCAAATCATAACAAAACGTGAAATAGGGTATGCTAGATGTCCAAACAACATGGTATAGGGTGTTTAGAGATCTACAACAAGATATACTACCAGTAACACGTCAAGCATGCAAGATTCACACAACAACTAATGGATCACAACCAACATACATATATACAATAGGAATTAACTAGATCTAAGTCTAAATTCATGTCGGGTGTGTAATGAGACAACTACAGGCAATCAACACATAGAGACAAGATATAGCAGGGATTTTGCACAAGAATTATCTCTAGAACACAACTATACTACATGTGGTATTTAGTACTTGTATATGCAATAGAAATTAATACAAGTTACTTACCTTATTAAAGACGACGAAAACGAAGAAGCAAGAGCAACAATAACGGGAACGGATTTTTGGGCAACGAAATCAACAAACGACTACGAATCACATGAACACACGAACGCACAACGAATAATCACGAACACACTAACATGTGCAAATCTCATGCACGGGCAGCAAACAGAGAGCGAGAGGGAGACAACAGACAGTGGCCTAGGCTGCAGGCTGCTGTTAGTCAGAGAAAACACAGGGACAGAAAGGAGATGCTACGATGCTGGGCTACTGCTGGCGTCGCGGGAGAGCACACAGGGGGTGCATTACAGGAGCTGGACGTCGGGAGGTTGCTGGTGTTGGCACTGCAGAAGGATGGATGGGAGACAGGGGGTAGGGGAGAGCGGTTAGGGATGGCTTGGAGGTCGGGAGTGGGTTTTGAAGGCATGCGGCTAGGGTTTGAGATGGGGATGAACAGGGCTAGATGGAGATATATATACACAGGGTGGATAGTTATTAGGGTTTTAGGGGGTAACGGGTATTTGGTTAAAACGGTAGGGTGTTATTGGGTTAAGAAAGATCCAATAAGAGGAATAAGGTATAGGGTGATCCAATAATGAGATAGGAACAAAAATATAAAACTGGACATGAACAATTATAAAATAAGGCTCAAAATAATTGCTCGAACAATCAAAGACAAAATAATAGGAGATAAAAGAATCAAGAAATCAAATAAGAAGACGACAAATCAAATAAATGAATATATTGAAAAAGAAGATCTAATACACGGTGCAAAAAGAGATACAATATGAATAAACGAAAAATACATCCAAAAATACAGAAAGTGGAAAACATGGGTTACAAATCCTACCCACCTAACAAAAAAAATTTCGTCCCCGAAATTCAAACAAGAAGCACATAGGGTAACCCCGAAAAGAAAAGAAGGAACAAAACAAAAAGCTACACAAACAGATGAGGACACTTCTGCTGAATCTCCTTCTCCAACTCCCAAGTCGACTCATCCAGTGAGTAAGGACTCCAAGAAACCCGAACCAGCTTGATGACTTTGTTCTTAAGCACTTTCTCCCGCCGATCCAAAATAGCAACTGGCAGAATCTCACAAGTCAAATTCGACTGCACGGTCAACTCAGAGTAGTCGATCACGTGACTCTCATCGCGGATATATCTCCTGAGTTGAGAGACGTGAAAAACATCGTGCACTCCTGATAAAGCTGGCGGCAATGCAAGACGATAGGCCACCTTGACTACTCGGTCCACAATATCAAACAGTCCAATAAACCTAGGACTGAGCGTGCCCCCACCAAACCGAATGACACATAGCCAAGGCGAATAAAAGAAAAATACATCCAAAAAGAGAGCAGAAAATAGGGATTACAAAAATATCAAAATTTGGCATAAAGTTGAAAATAGAAGATAAAAAACAATGCATACCTCCACCGTCGTTTTTGGCAGTCTTGGCTGCTGCGGCAATCTCAAGGTAGTCATCAAAGGACACCTCATGAGCCCTCTTAGCCACTCGTTGAACCCTGAAATCCACCGACAATCTCGATGCCCTGGAACAACACTATGAAGCAGACTCTGGGAGTGTAGAAGGAACCATCTCAAGGGAGATTGCTATATGAGTATCAGCTACAAACTCTGAGTCGTCTGAGTCGTCATCTGTGTATATAAATCCCTCTTCTAGATTTAAGCACGCTTCCTATTCATCATCACTAATAGGTGAGTCCACATTAAGCGTTGCTCTGCACCTACTTTGGGTCCCAATATGGACCCACTGTGAGCTATCTCCGAATCGGGCCCCGTCATAGGCCCCTTTACCTGAAGCACTCGCGAATCCACACGTGCATTTGTATTAGTGATAGTGGACCCCTCTGTGGGCCTATTTATTGCAGCTAGGCCAATCTCATAATCCATATTATTATTAATAGCACAAAGTTATAAGTTAGACTCAGGTCCTGTCGTAGGCCCAATAGCATTATCTGAAAAAAGAGGCAAAGAAATTGAGCCTACGGCTTTGTTGGGCCCAACTTGGCCCACAAGTCCAACTCCCACTTTATTTAAACACTCCGTGTCTCTGATCCCGATGGCGAGTTCGCGGCGTCACGTTTCGAACCGGCCACCCACTCTCCACGTGGCGCTATGGCACTTGCGGGCACCTCTACCGCCAAGTGATTCACAAGGTCCTCTTTCTTATCCGCTCCCTCTTCGCCTTTTCGAATAGCCATCTGATTTTTTATTTTTTCAAACCTCAAACCTTCTCGATTGGAGCCATTGTCATTCTTGACTTCCATCTTCTTAGGCCTTCCCCCTCCAATCTGTGCCTTTGCCATTTTAGAGAGGTCCATTTTGAATCCTTCTTCTCCATGTGGCTCTCTAGCCAAGGCACTGATCATAGGGGTAGGTCAAAAGAGATAGAAGCTAATAATGGCAATGGCTCAGATTGAGTGGTTTCGTAGCTCGAAAAGGGCGAAAAAGATACAAATAAAACATGTGCATAGTTAACTTTTATAAAGCACTATTCTCAATTTATTACATATGTATTGCATGTATTATCAATTTAAAATGATGCTCCATATGCACTCAGCTATATTATTTTGATAAATGTTTATTACATTTACTTAGTACAATAAAAATAAAACATTTTACTTCGAATCAAGTTCAAGCAGTTGTACCCAATATGGTTGCTCGCCGATCTGGTCAAACTGTTAACATCGGAAGCATTGTAGGTACAGTCCCGATCCCATTTGCAGGCTCATATTGTGCATCTAAGGCCATGGTTAACGCATTGTCAGACCCACTAAGGGTGGAAATGAAGCCAATTGGGGTTCAAGTGATCAAAGTGTTGCCTGGTGCAGTTAGGTCCAATCTAGGAACGGCTAATACTCAGAAGCTTGGAGTCCGTTTGTTTCAATATTTTTCACCCTTTTTCTAAATACTGTATTGGAAGTTGACATTTGTTTTGAGTGTTTTCTCAAAACACTATTGAGAATACTGATACCCCTCATTTTCGATATTCCCAACCCATCTCTCCTCTCTTCTCACTCACGAGCTCTCTCTCTCCTCACTCACGAGATCTGGTCGCCTTCGTTGTCTTCTACCTTCCCCCCTCTTTTCGAAACGTCTCTTCCAAATCTGGTCTCCCCAACCCATCTCTCCTCTCTTCTCACTCACGAGCTCTCTCTCTCTTCTCAATTACTAGATCTAGTCGCCTTCGTTGTCTTCTACCTCCCCCCTCTTTTCGAAACGTCTCTTCCAAATCTGGTCTCTGATCACTACCGGCGACAACCCCTTTCCCTCTCTTCTCGACCGTCTCTCCCTTGAGGCAGCTAACCCTACCCACTTCAAACCCGTACGGTCCCTTCTTCCTCCCTTCTTTTTTGAACCCAGATCTGATCTCCCCCCCCCAAATCAACGTTTTTCCGAACGATTCTACTGTGAAATCGAGCGAAAACGTGTGATTCTCTCGCTGGCGACTTCGATACCAGTCTATTTCTCTGTCGAATTGGTGAGGGGTTGAGGAGTTTTGGTTGGGGGTTAATGGTTTTCACTACCCGTGCTGCATATCGGAGAAGAGCTAGGGAACGAAGGGCAAATCGAATCAAAGAGCTACGCAAGGTCGAATCCTGTGCTGACAATTTCTTCCTTGTTCAAATCCAATCAAAGGTATGAACCGCGATTGTATTCTTTATTTGGTTGTTTTTCTTTACGAATTTGCGCCAATTTTTAATACTATTTTGGACCGAAAATTTTTTCTGGAAAACGGTCCAGACTTCATCTTTGGCCGAATTCAGAGTTACCATTTTTGGGTGTAATCGGTGGCTACTTGCAACCTAGGGTTATCCAATTTGCTTTTAAACTAATTGAAGGAATTTGGCATTTTTTTTTATTGGTATTTCTTCAATATAGATGAGTAGTATGGGTAGGGGGAAGGAGAAGGCAGTGGAGGAGGATTATGGGTTGTGGCCTTCCCATATTGCAGAGTATTTTATCAACCTTATGGAGACTGCAGTTGACAGTGGTTACCTAAAAAGTAACACATTCGACGCAAAAACTTGGAGTAGTTTTGCTGTACAGCTGCAACAGGTCTATGGCCATTCATTCACGGTACCACAACTGAAGTCAAAATATAACCGACTTAAATCAGAATGGAAGCTGTTTTCTGATTTGAAGAAATAGAGCGGTTTTGGTTGGGATGAAGTCAACGAAACCGTTACTTGCGAGTTACCAGTTTGGGAGCAGTATATTAAGGTTAATATATATAATCTCAAAGTTTGATTTTTGTTTGTGAATCCTTTTTTATTATACTTCATCTTCACTCTAATACTTGCATAGTAACAACAAATTCTATGAATAGATACATCCTGCTGCAAAAAAATACCAACATAAGGGGTTGGCACATTTTGAGAAATTGACAAAAATAATGGAGGAATCTGTAGCCCAGGGCAATGTGGCAAGGGCTTCCACACAAAGGGGGTTCGAGGATGAGGAGGCGCGGAGGATGAACTATGAGTTTGGCCACTCCCATCAATCACACATAAATGTGATTGATGAGGATGATGATGTGCCAATGGGTTCGGGGTCGGGATCACGTAAGAGAAAATCTAGTGCATCAAGTGGCCGCGGATCAGCGATGTCAATGGTGAAAGAATATCTTGATGCCTGTATGCAAACTCAAGTAGTCAAAAGAAGCAGGTTGAAGAATAAAAATGAGGTGGACAGTGATGTCTCGATTAACCCTGCTTTGGCTGAACAGGATCAATGCCAAGATATAATAAATGCGATGACAGGGCTTGATCCAATTGTAGCTTTAAAAGCAGTACACTACCTATTTCAAAATCCTCGCATTTGTCATGGTTTCCTCCGTATGCCTCGAGAACAGCAGGAGTTGGCGGTTCGTTTTTATGCCACCCTGTAGTCATTCCATTCGGCCTAATGGGATAAACAAATCATGTTGTAGATAATTTTTTATGATTATTTCCGTATTTGCTTGAGGATGATTGTAGTATGACAGCTTGACGGTGAACAAATTGCTTATTTAATTTAATTTAAATTTATAATGTTATTTTTTCCTAAAATAGATTTGCTAGTAGTAGTATACCTTGTTATCTTTTTTCAATGCTAGAGCTTGTGGAATTCTACCATCTCTCAATATGTTATTTTGTGATTCCGTAAATCTCGTTACATATAGTCATATTATTAAATGTGTGTGCACTTGATATGGGATTTTCTCAAAATGATTTCTATCTTCTTGTTTATAGTGAGTTACTACTGCAAGTGCATCCTCTGTTATGGATACTTCTTCATCCAGTAGTGACGATCTCGAAGAGGTGATGAATATAATCTTGCTAACTGAATTATGTGAAGAACTTGACCGTACAAGGTCCACTAATAAAAAGCAAACAGGACGTGAATATTTGAATAATATGTTAGAGGGTTCCCAGGCCGAGTTTCATGGAATATTCCGTATGAACCAAGATTGTTTTATGGCCTTGTGTGCTTTCCTGTAAAATGGGAACTACTGCGAGGAAACAACGGAGTCTTCAAGTCATAGACGATTATCTTTCGAGGAAAGCGTTGCAATTTTCCTGTATATTGTCGGTCATAGTTCAAGAATGCGACTAGCCGGTAATACGTTTAACCACTCAACTCAAACAATCCAAAAGCACTTTACAATTGTATTGAAAGGTCTAGCAAGAGCAGCAACATTACTTATCAGACCCCCTGATTATACACTTGTACATCACAGAATCGCTAATTCCACAGACTTTTACCCGTGGTTTCAGGTATTACGTCACCCTGATTGCATCATGTATTATTAAAGTTTTTTCCTAGTTTGGATTTGTGATATCTATTATTCGAATTCATTAATGTAGGGAGCTATTGGTGCTGCTGATGGCACGTTAATCAAAGCTACAGTTCCCGCTATTCGAAGCAACGCTTGTCGCTCTCGAAAGGGTATTGTAAGTCAAAATGTATTGGCATCATGCAATTTTAACATACTGTTTACATTTGTTTACGCGGGATGGAAAGGCAGTGCGAACGATTCTCGTGTAATGCATACTGCATTAGCACAAAAACTGTTGCCAATCCCACCGAACGATAAATACTACTTAGTAGATTGTGGTTATACCAATATGCCTAGTTTTTTGGCGCTATACCGTGGTGAGCCATACCACTTACAGGACTTTCAAGGGGCCAACCATGCACCAACCCAACCTAGACAACTTTTTAATAAACAGCATGCTAGGTTACGGAATGTGATTGAGAGAACGTTCGGTGTATTCAAGAAGAGGTTTGCCATCTTCGAGAACATGCCAAACTACCTGTTTACAAATCAAGTTATGATGGTCACAGCCTGTTGTGCACTCCACAATTTTATATGTATGCACTCACAAAACGATGCATTTTTAGAGGAACTCGATGATGAACAATTAGTACATCACCAACACACTGAAGATATCGCATCCACATCGCAGGGGTTGGATTTATCATCTTCCCAATTGAGACATATGAATAGGAAAAGAGATGATATTGCCATGGCAATGTTGAATGCTACACACTAATGTAATTTGAATGTAATATTGTTTTATTGTATTATTTTTTCGAACTGTTTAACGAATGTAATTTTTCTGCAAGGTGTGTGCTTTCATCTTGAAAATTTTTGGATGAACAGGTATTGGGCACGGATTCAATGTCGTGCACATGATTGGTCCGAAAAATGGATGGAATTGTCGGTAGCAGTAAATAATCCAAATTCAATTTTTGAAAACCTTACAAAGATGATGTCGTAATAGGCAATGATGATAGGTTTTCATTCAATGTGGAATGTGTCCCTCCCCCACCCCATTCCCGCTTTCTGCTAGACATAAATTGTCAAGCAACGGATATTGAGATTGGAAAATATGATTGAATAACCACTGAAATGATGTATAATACCCTTTAAACTGATCTGTGGTTGATGTTTGGAATGAACGGTTAAGTAAGAATGAATCCATTTGTGGTAAACAATGATGATGAATTCAGTTATTGTTGATGGCAAAGTGGGAATGGGACAGGGGGGGGGGGTGAACATTGTACTCAGTGGCAGTATGCGTGGCATTGTAAAGATGCAGCCCTGTCCTGAATTTTTTATCATTGAATTGAACGAACTGAGCCTACGACAAATATGATTTTTTTCATTTCCAGGAGTAATAACCTGAGTTGGCATTTGTTATAAGTATTTTTTGGGAAACAATATTACCAACACTGATACCCCCCACTGTATTGAGCCAAAAAAGCTCCATTCCTCCCTTATTTTTTCACATATAAGGATTCACAAATCTACATGCATCACAATGCAGATTGTTGTATCAGAGAACAAATTAGAATCATTTGAATACAAGTGCAATTTAGCTGCACAAATCAGATGCATTACCAATACATGAAAACACTATTATGGTCTGCTTGTTCCAAGTTCATTTTTTTTTTATTTCCTGAAGAAATATCCTGAGTTGGCCTTTGTTTTAAGTGTTTTTTTATGAAAAACTATTCAGAAGACTTCAAGAGCAGCAAGTGAACACATTTGTTTTTTAAACCTAACGAAGATGATGTCGCTATAGTAAATGATGAACGGATTTTCAAGAACAGTGCTTTGTACTAGTGGGCGTGGCATTCTAAAAAATGCAGCTCTAGTATGGAGTTTTTATCATTGATGCATCTGGAATCTGAGACTGCGACTAGGTTGTATTTTTTCTGGCATTATGTTGTTTTTATGGTTTTGGGGGTGCTGCTGATATGTTGTTATCCAAAAACTGCTTTTTTGCTGCAAAACAGGTTGGGTGGTATCAGTATTGGTAATATTGTTTCCCAAAAACACTTTTAAAAAAGGCCAACTCAGATTATTACTTCAAAATGTTTAAAAAAAAAGAACTTGGAACAAACAGACCAGAATAGTGTTTTTATGTATTATGATGCATCTGATTTTAAACTCTGAATTGCACATGTATTCAGATGATTCTACTTTGTTCTCTGATACAACAATCTGCATTGTGATGCATGTAGATTTGTGAATCCTTATATGTGAAAAAAGAAGGGAGGAATGGAGCTTTTTTGGCTCAATACAATGGGGGGTATCAGTGTTGGTAATATTGTTCTCAAAAAACAGTTATAATAGATGCCAACTCAGGTTATTATTCCTGGAAATAAAAAAAATGAACTTGGAACAAGCAGACCACAATAGTGTTTTCATGTATTGGTAATGCATCTGATTTGTGCAGCTGAATTTCACTTGTATTCAAATGATTCTAATTTGTTCTCTGATACAACAATCTGCATTGTGATGCATGTAGATTTGTGAATCCTTATATGTGAAAAAAAGAAGGGAGGAATGGAGCTTTTTTGGCTCAATACAGTGGGGGGTATCAGTGTTGGTAATATTGTTCTCAAAAAACAGTTATAACAGATGCCAACTCAGGTTATTACTCCTGGAAATGAAAAAAATGAACTTGGAACAAGCAGACCACAATAGTGTTTTCATGTATTGGTAATGCATCTGATTTGTGCAGCTGAATTGCACTTGTATTCAGATGATTCTACTTTGTTCTCTGATACAACAATCTGCATTGTGATGCATGTAGATTTGTGAATCCTTATATGTGAAAAAAAGAAGGGAGGAATGGAGCTTTTTTGGCTCAATACAGTGGGGGGTATCAGTGTTGGTAATATTGTTCTCAAAAAACACTTATAACAGATGCCAACTCAAGTTATTACTCCTGGAAATAAAAAAAAATGAACTTGGAACAAGCAGACCAGAATAGTGTTTTCATGTATTGGTAATGCATCTGATTTGTGCAGCTGAATTTCACTTGTATTCAAATGATTCTAATTTGTTCTCTGATACAACAATCTGCATTGTGATGTATGTAGATTTGTGAATCCTTATATGTGAAAAAAAGAAGGGAGGAATGGAGCTTTTTTGGCTCAATACAGTGGGGGGTATCAGTGTTGGTAATATTGTTTTGAAAAAGGGCCTGGTACAAACAAACAGGCCAACTTGTGTTATTCCTGAAGTGTAATAACCTGAGTTGGCCTTTGTTTTAAGTGTTTTTTGATGAAAAACTATCCAGAATACTTTAGGAGCAGCAAGTGAACACATTTGTTTTTTAAACCTAACGAAGATGATGTCGCTATAGTCAATGATGAACGGATTTTCAAGAATAGTGCTTTGTACTAGTGGGCGTGGCATTCTAAAAAATGCAGCTCTAGTATGGAGTTTTTATCATTGATGCATCTGGAATCTGAGACTGCGACTAGGTTGTATTTTTTCTGGCATTATGTTGTTTTTATGGTGTTGGGGGTGCTGCTGATATGTTGTTATCCAAAAACTGCTTTTAAACTGCAAAACAGAGTGGGAGGTTTCAGTATTCTGAACAGTGTTTCCAAAAAAACACTTATAACAAAGGCCAACTCAGGTTATTATTTCATGAATTAAAAAAAAAATGAACCTGTGTTCAAACAGATTCATGTATTATGATGCATCTCATTTGTTCAGATGAATTGCACTTGTATTCAGATGAATTGCACTTGTATTATGATTCTCATCGGTATTTCTTTTTTTAAAATATATTTGTGGAGGGAGATACAAAGTGGGGGATGATGGTTTCTGATCCCTTATGATTATTTTGTAGTCCATGCTTCCCGTATTTTATCTACATTATCTGCAATCAGGATGCTTTCAAGTCTTCTCATATTTAAGTATCAATTTGCAAAACAAAGAGGGCAACTGGGGGCTTTCTAAGCTGAGAGCGATCAAAGGAGGGTTGCTGCAAATGTTTGGTTAATCTTCTTTTCGATGCTTGTTTTTTTGTTTCCTTTTTTTCCTACGATTAATATAGCTTTTATATTGACTACAGGTACAAATTTGCACAAGGAGATGAGAATCAATAGCAGCAGCTCCTGGCAGCATCGTTACACTAATTGGGCAAAGGTTTACTATTAATTTGTGACAATTTTGTATTGATTCAGCAAAAAAAATTGTAGAACCTGTTATCAAAATATGTGTATTGATTCCGTGCCATTGTACCTCACTTTGATTGGGATTGTTGAACAATGTAAACAGTAGTAATGAAGTCAGCTAGTTTTCTTGCACAAATTGGTTGAGCATGTTGATTTTTGAATACTTTTTATTTTGATTATCTTCTCATACATCCTATTTGATCTCACATGCAATCTTTTATCCGATTACTGCTACTACTTGCTATCACATGCAACCTCAACAAAACAAACTAAAAAATACTCCTCATTTAAGACTGAAGAACTGCAATTACCAAAAGAGGTAATGATAACAGCAAAACATTGATCCAAATAGAATAACTGATACATGAACTGCGAGTTGTGACTTCACAAAACCTCACTGAATCTATATGATGTACATACAAGATTTTGAAACAAATTTTGTACTCTAACTTGAAGAATCAGCCGTGGAGATGATGGCGGATAACAGTTTTGCTCGATTCACATGCTGCTCAGGTTTCTTGTTCTCATACTTGTACAATATTGCAATCTAACTGGAACAATTAAAAAAAATATCAGCAAATGATAAATGCAAATTGATATTCAAAATTGTCAGAAATATAACCGAACAGCTTTTTAACACTCTTTTTCAGAAAAACAGCTTTCAGATAACAGTTTTCAGCTAGAAATTTAACCGAACAGCTTTTAAACTCTCTTTTTCAGAAAAACAGCTTTCAGATAACAGTTTTCAGATATAAATATAACCGAACAGCTTTTAAACTTCCTTTTTAAAAAAAAACAGCTTTCAGATAACAGTTTTCAGCTAGAAATATAACCGAACAGCTTTTAAACTCTTTTTTTCAAAAAAACAGCTTTCAGATAACAGTTTTCAGCTAGAAATATAACCAAACAGCTTTTAAACTCTATTTTTCAGAAAAACAGCTTTCAGATAACAGTTTTCAGATATAAATATAACCGAACAGCTTTTAAACTTTCTTTTTCAAAAAAAACAGCTTTCAGATAACAGTTTTCAGCTAGAAATATAACCGAACAGCTTTTAAACTCTTTTTTTCAGAAAAAACAGCTTTCATATAACAGTTTTCAGCTAGAAATATAACCAAACAGCTTTTAAACTCTTTTTTTCATAAAAACAGCTTTCAGATAACAGTTTTCAGCTAGAAATATAACCGAACAGCTTTTAAACAATTTTTTTCAGAAAAACAGCTTTCAGATAACAGTTTTCAGCTAGAAATATAACCGAACAGCTTTTAAACTCTTTTTTCAGAAAAACAGCTTTCATATAACAGTTTTGAGCTAGAAATATAACCGAACAGCTTTTAAACACTCTTTTTCAGAAAAACAGCTTTCAGATAACAGTTTTCAGCTAGAAATTTAACCGAACAGCTTTTAAACTCGTTTTTTCAGAAAAACAGCTTTCAGATAACAGTTTTCAGCTAGAAATATAACCGAACAGCTTTTAAACTCTATTTTTCAGAAAACAGCTTTCAGATAACAGTTTTCAGATATAAATATAACCGAACAGCTTTTAAACTTTCTTTTTCAAAAAAAACAGCTTTCAGATAACAGTTTTCAGCTAGAAATATAACCGAACAGCTTTTAAACTCTTTTTTTCAGAAAAACAGCTTTCATATAACAGTTTTCAGCTAGAAATATAACCGAACAGCTTTTAAACTCTTTTTTTCATAAAAACAGCTTTCAGATAACAGTTTTCAGCTAGAAATGTAACCGAACAGCTTTTAAACAATTTTTTTCAGAAAAACAGCTTTCAGATAACAGTTTTCAGTTAGAAATATAACCGAACAGCTTTTAAACTCTTTTTTTCAGAAAAACAGCTTTCATATAACAGTTTTCAGCTAGAAATATAACCGAACAGCTTTTAAACAATTATTTTCAAAAAAACAGCTTTCAGATAACAGTTTTCAGCTAGAAATATAACCGAACAGCTTTTAAACTCTTTTTTTCAGAAAAACAGCTTTCATATAACAGTTTTCAGTTAGAAATATAACCGAACAGCTTTTAAACACTCTTTTTCAGAAAAACAGCTTTCAGATAACAGTTTTCAGCCAAAAATTTAACCGAACAACTTTTAAACTCGTTTTTTCAGAAAAACAGCTTTCAGATAACAGTTTTCAGCTAGAAATATAACCGAACAGCTTTTAAATTTGTTTTTTCAGAAAAACAGCTTTCAGATAACAGTTTCCAGCTAGAAATATAACCGAACAGCTTTTGAACTCGTTTTTTAAGAAAAACAGCTTTCAGATAACAGTTTTCAGCAAGAAATATAACCGAACAGCTTTTAAACTCGCTTTTTCAGAAAAACAGCTTTCAGATAACATTTTTCAGCTAGAAATATAACCGAACAGCTTTTGAACTCTTTTTTTCAGCAAAACAGCTTTCAGATAACATTTTTCAGCTAGAAATATAACCGAACAGCTTTTGAACTCGTTTTTTAAGAAAAACAGCTTTCAGATAACAGTTTTCAGCTAGAAATATAACCGAACAGCTTTTGAACTCGTTTTTTCAGAAAAATAGCTTTCAGATAACAGTTTTCAGCTAGAAATATAACAGAACAGCTTCTAAACTCTCTTTTTCAGATAAACAGCTTTCAGAATACAATTTTCAGAAAAAAATATAACCAAACAGCTTTTAAACTCATTTTCAGAATAACTCTATTCAGAATACAGTTTTCAGAAAACTCTGTTCAGAAAACTCTTTTCAAAATAACAAAACAAACGCACTTGGTTTCCAGGAGTGGCAAATGTACCCGCAGTTCAAGGAGAATTTGTTTACCAAAATGACCCACTTTTTGAAAGTATTTACCAAACTAACCCACTTTTGAAAGTATTTACTAAAAGGAACTACTTGCGATCTCAAATAGCAAGTTTGGTGAAAATGCAGAAGTTATCTCAAATAGTTGTTTTTCCCGTACTTGAAAAAATTTGTAGAAAAAAAATCAAAAGTATAGTGCCCGCAGGATGTGCAAGCGCACACAAGTCGCATGCAATCGGTCCGAGATTTGTACCATCCTCTATGGGTGCTAGAGAGAACCTTCTAACTTGATTTCTTACAATACCAAGAAAATGTTTATTATATGTACCCTTCTAATTCTTATGATTTTTCCGATATGAGAGTAAAGTCCCTCAACCCATTTTTAGACATCAAGTGTCTCACTTTGCGAGACAATTTCTCATTCATCCCATAATCGTTTTGAGCAAGTAAATATATCATTTTGATGTACTCACGAAGGAGAACACAAATCCATAAAGATCTCTTACTAAGTCATAATGGATCTTACTAAAAAAATTGCCTCAAAACTGCTTCGTAAAATGGTGTTAAAACACTCATTTTCTAACATTATGTCTGTTTGATTGTTTAATTGAGTTTCTAATTTGGTTAATGACAGTGAGATGACCACAAAGAGAGTTGAAATTGTGTTAAAAATTTGGAAATGAACCATATATGTATATAAGAAAATTTGTAGCTGCAGGTTGCACTTGAAAATGTCATAGCTACACTCGCTATCTGAGATAATGGGTTTAGTTCAAAGAGGCCCGCTATCTCAGATAGCGAGTTCAGTATTGATAAAATTTTCACGAGACATCAAAGTCTCTGTAAAAATCTCTACACACACAGTCGCTATATGAGATAGCGAGTATAGTATAATGAGCTCGCTATATGAAATAGCAAGTGTATGTTTTTTAATTTTCAGAGACTTCGAGGAAGAGGAAGTGGGAGTTGAGAGTGCGATTTAAAAAACAAAAAAAGAACCCAAACGCCACTCGTTGTCTCCAATATCGAGTGTCGTTATGATATTTTCATGTGCAACTTGCAGCTACAAATTCCTTGTATACATATATGGTTCATTTCCAGATTTTCAACACAATTCCAACATTCTTTGCAGTTATCTCATTATCATTAACCAAATTAAAAACTCAACCAAACTATCAAACAAACATAATGTTAGAAAATGAGTGTTTTAACACCATTTTACGAACTAGTTTTGAGAAAAAATTTTGAGTAATATGAATGAGTGAGAGATCTTTATGGATTTGTGTTCTCCTTCGTGAGTACATCAAAATCATATATTTACTTGCTCAAAACGGTTATGAGATGAATAAGAAATTGTATTCCAAAGTGACATTTGATGTCTGTGGGTTGAAGGACTTTAGTCCCATATCGGAAAAATCATAAGAATTAAAATGGTATATATAATAAACCATTCGTGGAATTGTAAGAAAGCAAGTCAGAAGACTCTCTCGTGCGCGCATGGGAAGGGGGGCAAATCTCGGACCAACAACATGCGGCTTGTGTACGCCCGCATGTCTTGCGAACATGAATGCCAGACTATCTAAACCCCATCCCCTGCAGATATTATTTTTGGCATTTTCGCCAAACTCCTAACGCGCTATTTAAGATAGCAAGTAGGTCATTTTGGTAAATACTTTTAAAAAGTGGGTCATTTTGGTAAAAAATCTTTAAGGAGGCAATTGCAGAGAGAGAGAGCTAGGGCGTCACAAGGTGCACGTGTGACAGATTGAGGAGAGCTGGCGAGGTATGTTGCAAGGCGAGTATTGAGTCCCAAGCCACCAAGGCAGATCGTGTATGGGCACATGACCAGCCTGTTTGTGGTCCTTGGGTGGTCACCTATGTGGGTAAGTGACTGGTTTTTCGCCAAAAGGTTTGGGCTATTTGGCTAAACAAGAAGCTCTAGAGAATAATTTGATCAATTTTTATGCAATAACAATGAAGTTTTTGTTCTAAATATTTGGCATTGTGAATCTGGGTAGCAATCAATGTAATGTAGCTATTGTGTTGTAGTAGTAGTCATCATTTACAAAGTTGGTGCAATCAAGAAATCATCTTGGAAATAATTGGTTTGGTGTAGTTGTTATTAAAGTACTTGATTACCTGTCTTCTACTAGGCCAACTGCTCACATACTAAATTCCGGAACATAAGTATGCTAGTACAAAACTGTATACTCATGATACATTCAGCAATTATCCTTTAATCAAACTCCTATAATGACTCATAATTAAACTTGATGAGAGCTTAAAATCAGAACCAATACACTTTTAACATCGTAACGAAAACAGGGTTTATCACTGTGTCGGTCCAACACCTTAGTAATGAACTAATATGTTAAAAGTACTAGTAATTTGCGAGGAACCAATATACATAGGGAACCATTACCTTTAAAGTAAAAGAAAAGTAAAGAAAAAGGAAGAATGAAGGATTTTAAATATGCCCCCAAAGTACAGATTATGGTATTAGACATGAGTTTAGGATACAAAGATCTGTGTCATGTGGAAAGCAGTATGTTTACATGCAGCGAAACACAATATAGTACTCACTTAGGATACAGATATTGATTTGATGTCCTTAAATTAGGGCAACCTTTTCTCAATGTTTTTGGGGGTGGCCTCTCTCTTTTATCATCATACTTATTCCTGGAATAAATCAGGCCCATCATAGAGTCCCACATTTCAATTTTTGTCTGGAACTACATTCCCATTCCTGTATATTTTTAGCTAGACACTCTCCTCTGTTTCTTTTCTTTTCAGTTCATCTTTTTGCTCTTTATTAGTTAAACTATATTATCTTCATTAATTTAATTAAGTTGGTAACTTAGTAAATTCTTAATTGAATTTTGTATAATAATCTTATAGATACCTGGAAAAAGAAATGGGCAGGCTTTGAACAGAGAAAGGACTGTCGTGAAGTGAAGTGACTGGCTGGGGCAGTAGTCCTCCTCCTTTGTCAATCTATCTTATTGTCTGATCTGATGGGAATTAGATGAGCCTGTAATAAAAGCTGCCCAGTTTTGGCAATTTGAATACTCCTACAACCTTACACCATTTTGATTACAAGATCTGTTCAAAGTCTGTATTGCCGTCGAAGCACTTCATTTCATTGAAAATTTTCCACTTTGCTTAAGGTATTTGGATTAGCTTCTGCAAATGCTTCAACACGAGATGTTTTGACCACATTTCAATTTTTTTTTCTTTTAATTATGTTTTTTTTTTAATGGAAAAGTCTTGGCTCGAACCAGGAATTCTGAATTCGAACCGGCACTCAATTACCCACCCCACCCAATACCAATCAGAACGTTGCTCGTTGGTTATGGTTCTTTTTCATTGAAGACCGAGAATTGTTTTGTTCTTCTTCATCAAGTTGTTATTTAAATTTCTTGGAACATACTGACTTTTTCGGTCATCCTTCAACCAAAAAAATTACAGGAGATGCATGAAGTGTATAAAATGTCAAAGGGGGCAATTGAAATAGAAAGTCAAATGAGGAGCAATCTATCATTACATCATCTTCAAATTTCTGTACTTGTACCAAAATCTTAAATCTATAATCTGTTACAAGGATTAAGTAAAAGAACAAGATCAACACTAATTTCTTTGACTCTGATGTTGGCATAGTGGTATATTATTTATTCCTCTTTTGAATATCATCTTAATGGCCCCTGCCATCTCAACAGAACTCCCAATCTATGAAAAGAGCCATATAAAATAACTATATTTAACCAAAACTATTATATACCTTAAGATAACTATATTTAACCAAAAACAAACTTTATTTACTAAACTATCTCATTTCATATCACACCTTTCCATCTACTTAGCAGAGGTTTTAAGAGGGTTTAAGAGTGATGACCAAAAAGTAACAAGGAATGAAGAAAAAGAAAAAGATAAAGACCTGGTCTTTCTCAACACACAGATCCCTATAGAATGCAAGAGGAGGAGGTGAGTAAATAAGAATAGTGACCCTCGTCTGTTCATTGTGTATAAACCCCCTCTCCTTTTAAGTTCAGTCTAAAACTTACTTTGAACTTATCTTCTCTTGTGCATGTTCTCTTCTCAGTCTCAATATGAGATAAGAGTGTGCATTGAGAAGATAAACAGTAGTAGTACATTACATTTGCTAGCCTACACACAAAAACCCAAGTAAAAAAAAAATAATGGAGAAGATTTGTATGATGAATGTGTGTACTCTCCAATGATTGAGTTGTCTCACATTGGGT
Organism: Hemerocallis citrina; assembly: GCA_017893485.1. NCBI lineage: Eukaryota > Viridiplantae > Streptophyta > Magnoliopsida > Asparagales > Asphodelaceae > Hemerocallis > Hemerocallis citrina. Next base: position 59,948,552 of record CM030362.1, on the reverse strand, counting down.
TTTGCAAGAAGTTATTTGGGTGAAGATTGAGAAGAAGAAGATGAAGCCCATGAGTGAGAACAACAACAACAACAACAACAACATTCATAGCAGCACAAACTGGCTTGGCTTCTCTCTCTCCAATCAAATGAACATGGAGCCAAACCACTCTCAACCCACATCCTCTTCTTCTTCACATCTCCCTTCTTCAGTTGAGAGCAGCTTATTCCTCTCTCCTCACTTCAACAATCCTGCAGCCATTTGCTATGGAGGAGAGAATGCAGGGTTTTACACCAACCAGCTCCCTGTTATGCCCCTCAACTCTGATGGCTCTCTCTGCCTTATGGAAGCTCTTACTAGATCACACCAAAAAGGTTAGTTTGTTTTTAGCTTCTATTCTTTTCTATTTAAGCTAAGAAACCTTCTTTACTATTTATATCACCATTTTTTTGAAGGAATGGTGGCATCTCAATCTCCAAAACTGGAAGATTTCTTAGGGTGTGGTCCAAATATGGGGACACATGATCAATTTGGCAACAGTGACAGAGAGGCAATGGCTCTGAGTTTAGACAGCATGTTCTTCACCCAAAACCCAGAAACTGAACACCAAAGAAACCATCTTGAGTTTCTTCAACAACCCTTTAACAACCAGCAGTTGGCATACTACCAGCCATTGGAGGAGGAGGAGATGATGAAGAACTGGGCTAGTGGGTTTGGGGATCTTCACCCATTGAGCTTATCGATGAGCCCGGGAACACAGTCTAGCTGCGTGACTGTTCAAAATCAGGTTTCAGGTGCTGAGTGTTTGCCTCTGGATTCAGGTAAGAAGAGAGGAGGAGCAGGGAAAGGAGAGAAGAAGCAGCCAGTTCATAGGAAGTCTATTGAGACATTTGGGCAGAGGACTTCCCAGTATAGAGGTGTTACTAGGTCAGTATTAACATTTTAATGTGTGAAATAATGTGATTATTTGGATGATTTGTTTGGTAACTTTTTTATTTTGGTTTTGATTAGGCACAGGTGGACTGGTAGATATGAAGCACATTTATGGGACAATAGTTGTAAGAAGGAGGGACAAACAAGAAAAGGGAGGCAAGGTATGAGATTACTTTCATAATACTAATGCTACATTTCTCTGATTTTAAGTTTTTATGAAGTTTGACATGGTTTATTCTTGTTTTGTTGTATGTTCAATGCAACTTCATTGATCTGCAGTTTATTTGGGTATGCATTTCCGCTCTCTCTTATATTTGATAACTGATTTTTTTTCTTCTTCTTCTTCTGAATCTAATGAAAAAGTTGGATGCCTTGAACTGAATTTAGGAGGATATGACATGGAAGACAAAGCAGCAAGAGCTTATGATTTGGCTGCACTTAAATACTGGGGTACTTCAAGCCATATCAACTTCCCAGTATGTTTGATCACATAAAGATTTTATTTTTAGACACTGAACTCTTTGAAGTCTTTATAGCGCTAAATGGAAGAAGAAAAAAAAATGTTTTTGCAGTTAGATAATTACCACAATGAGATTGAAGAAATGAAGAACATGAGCAGGCAAGAGTTTGTGGCTCATCTGAGGAGGTAAATGTAAATCACTTGAAATTTCAATATTACCATCTCTACATCTTATTGCTCTTATATATCATTTCTCATTATATATCTCTCATGCAGGAAAAGTAGTGGTTTTTCCCGAGGAGCTTCTATGTATCGAGGAGTGACAAGGTTAGCATTGCAACCAAAAAAATTCCCTAAACGATATAGCCTTAGTTTCTTGTGCTCCCAAATGTCAGCAAACTCGAGATTATGATCGAAGTAATTAGCTATAGAGTACAAGGCTGCATGAAATATACAACAAATAATTGAGAGAATATTGTACTAAGCATTTCTGGCATAATAATCATTAGGAGAAAGCAACTGATTTTCATATAACATGAACTATATACCGTGTTTGCAATAATCTGATGAGTTTCTTACTCTTGCAGGCATCACCAACATGGCAGATGGCAAGCTCGAATAGGGAGGGTTTCCGGAAACAAGGATCTTTACCTTGGAACCTTCAGTAAGTTCCCGATTGCTTTGCTTTTTGGTAACTACTAATAGATTCTTGACTTGTTCAAGAAATAAACAAGTTTTACATTTTACACATTTGAAATCTTCAGAGACTCAGGAAGAAGCAGCAGAAGCTTACGATATTGCAGCAATCAAATTCCGCGGGCTAAATGCTGTCACTAACTTCGACATAACAAAATATGATGTGGAGAAGATAATGGCCAGTAACACTCTACTTCCGATCGAATATGCAAGAAGAAACAAAGCCACTGTAGTTCACAACAGCAACATGGAGCTTCAACTGACATCTGATCAAATTGAGAACAATCCATTCTCAACTGACCACCATCATGTGAATGGATTTGTAGGAATTGAATCAGCAACGTCTGTCACTGTAGCTCAAGGGTTTAATGATTCAGACAAAGTTGTTAGTGCCCATGTATCAAACTCGTCTTCTTTGGTGACTAGCTTGAACAGTTCAGCAGAGGCTAGTCCAGATCGAGGAGGAGGGGTACCGATTCAATTTGGGAAGCCCCCATTAGTGAGTTCTTGGATTCCCATTACTCATCCAGTGTTTGCAGCCTGGACTAATCATGACTAGAGGATTCTGATTCGCCAAAGCGCGAACCGAGAAAAGAAATATCAACTTGTTCTTTTTTTTTTGCTATGTAGAATGGTAGTATGATTGAATTAGTGATGAAGGTGGGTCAGGACTCTTTTCCTTTTCCATTGCTGTCAAAGTCGGGAGAAGGGTTTTTGCATAGTGGAGGCCTGAGGGGTTTAAGGGGCATGATTCCCATTGAGGTGTTTGTAATGTGGGTGACATGGTTCTAATGATTAGCGAGCTTACTCTTTATTTGCAAAATGCAAAGTTCTATCTATGACTACAATCTCACTTTTACTTCTTCCTCACTATGGAATTACAATCATTAACAAACACAATAATTCATGCCGCGATTGTTTAGTTATATTTTCTTTAATGATTTGAGGGACGACATTCTATATTTGATTTTATCAGAGATACTTTGTTCATCTCAACTCAACTCAACTCCTAATCTCCTTCACGTTCTGCTTCTGAATGATATGCCATTATGTGGCAAGGTTGATTGATCCAAAACAATAATGAGAAGAACACCAAGTCCTTAAAGAGCTTGGAGGACAATAAAGAGAAGACTGCTGAATTCTGCAGGCACTCTAACTCAAAAGTATCCAAAATAAAAAAAAAGGGAAGAATTTATGCCTTTTAGTAGAAAAATATAGACAAACAAAAAATAAAGCACGAAATGTTACTTATGGATGATAATCCCTTATAACTAACAACAAACTCTAAACACAACGAACGAATGGCTTAAGGGCACTTGTTAGCAAAAACCCGTGTTTGTCGTACAAAGATCCTAAGACTCCAACCGTTACAAAGATGTGAATGAGAGCATATATCTCAATTTAACTCAATTCTCTGTATGAACACATGTGTTGGGGTTTATGGATCCAATTCATCATAATGGGTTTGGAGAAGTCAGATGAGAAGAAGAGTCGAAGAAGCAGCAAGCTACTGCAGGTGAGTTGCGGTCGACCGTAGGTGGACAGTCGACCGCATTCGTACAGGCAAAAGAACGGTCGACCGTCATTCTCTCTGGATGGATCCTGTATACTTGAAGAGGCGACCGGTCGACCGCGCAGTCAACCGACCTGCTCTCTGTTGGACTCTGCGCAGTCGAAGGAAAGAACCGGTCGACCAACTTGGTGTTGCGGTCGACCGTCCCGACGTTGTTTGATGAGCGGTTGAGATTGAAAGTTGAGAAATCATATATATATTGTATTGTGTACAATTTTAGGGTTAAGTAAAAAGAAAATAGAGATCTATCAATCGTCATTGAGAGAGAGGGAGATAGAGAGAAACCATACACCTTGGGGGTGAGTTCTTGAGAGATTTGTAAACATATTCTTCATTTTTCTAGCGAAAATTGCAGGAGTGCCTTTGCACGAGGAAGTAGCCACTGTTTGGGTGAACCTCGAAAAAATCTTGTGTGCTCTTGTGTGTTGCTTTTTTGGTTGTTCTTTGTTCTCTTGTTTTGATTCTATAGTTCTTGCATCTCGTTGTCGTTGTTGAGATATTCCGCAGTTAGAATTAAACAAAGTGGTATCAGAACTACAGGTTGGTAGTATTGACTGAGATGGGGGACAAGAGTAGAGTCAAGGAGTTCGATGGAACGGATTTCACAATGTGAAAGATCCAAATAATTGCGTATCTCCGACAGAAGGATCTAGATGATCAGTTGTTTGGTTTGAAGCCAGAAGGGGTGAAGGTCGATCCAGTTGCATTGGCACCTTGGAATAGATTGGATCAGAAAGCGCTTGGACAGATCCAGTTGTCGCTAAGCAGGAAGGCGTCATTTCACATTGAGATGGCAAGGACCGTCAAGGAGGCAATGAAGATATTGACAGACATGTTTGAGAAGCCGAATGCAGCGAACCAGATCTTACACCTAAAGAAGTTGGTTAATTTAAAGTTGTCGGAAAGGGATTCGGTTGCTGAGCACATCAATAATTTTTGTATGGTTTACAACCAGATGGAATCGTCGGGTTTAAAGTTTGAGGAAAGGGCACAATCGTTGTTGTTGCTATCCAGTCTTCTCGATAGTTACAACACAGTAGAGCAGACAATTACAAGTATCATGATTGATATGACAACCCTAAAGGATGTTATAAGTAGCATTATGAATGAGGATGCAAGAAGGAAAAGACATGGAGAGACTTCGGTGTCATATCCTAGCAATGCTGTGTTGTTAGTTGATAACCGTAGTAGAAGTAACAACAAAGGGAAGTCACAGAGCAGGAATCACAAGTCCAAGTCAAGAACAGGATATCACAAAGGTGAGTGTTGGTACTGCAAGAAGCCAGAACACAGGTGAGACCAATGCGAGGAGTATAAGAAAGTACAAGTAGGGTCACAGGTAGCCAATGTGGTAAGTATTGAATCTCGTCTAGATGAATTGTGTTTATCTGCTGGATTTAATATTTTGCAAGATGATTGGTGTATAGACTCAGGTGCTGTAACCCCTGTTTCCCTAAATACGTATTTTCTGAATATTTTTCGTATTTTGATTCGTTATAAATTTAGTATTATTTTAAACTCGATTTGGGCCTTCTATTAAAATCTTTTCAAACCGAAAATTGTATTTTTTTCTAATAATAGTATATTCTAACTTTAATGTTTATTTTCTAAGTGATCAGCTATTTGTATCTTATTTTATTACTATGTGGGTTTTCATGAACTTGTTTATCTCAAATCTCATTTTGATATGTAGCGACCTCGTCGACAGCAGAGTCGACACCATAGCCGGCAACCTCCCTGCCGATAACCCGTCTCGCCGTCAGCCTCAGCGACCCACTGCACCCTGCTCCCCATGCCTGTTCCTCCGCCGTCGTGCAACACGGCAGCCAGGCGACGCCCTGCACCTCCCTGCCTCCCGTCGTCTGCAGCAACTCAGCCCTGTCGGCAATCCCCCCCTCCTGTCGCGATCGCCCCCTGGCCATCGTCGCTGTGTCGTGCCACCCTTGTTGGCGCTTTCCCGCCGTCCCGCCGCTTGTCCACCGTCGTCCTCCCGCCGCCTTGTGCCGCCTGCCTCGCGCCAGCACAGTGCCATTACTGGTTGGTTTGGGTTTTGTCCGTTGATTGTGAGCCATCCAATCGATTGATCATGATGATCTCCATCAGATCAGATCTGGACCATCGATTTTTGATCGTGTTGAAGCTCAGCCGTCCGATCTTCGTTCATCACAATCACGATCATCGTCTTGTTGATCCGTTGATCTCGGCCGTTGATCGCATCACCATCACCATCATCAAGATCTTAATCTCGACCGTCGGATCTCTTTTGATCATCACGATCGTGATCATCATCTTGATCTTGATCTTGATCTTTGATCTCAACCGTCCGATCGACCGATCACACTTGATCTTGGCCCTTGATCGTCTCGTTCATCTTCTACTTGGTGAATTAAACATTTGATCAACTTTTTGTTCTTATTCATCAATTGTCAATTATGGTATAGTTACTCTTTTGGTACTCTTCTAATTCTTATATGTTTTATTTTTGATCCCGACCGTTGGATTCGCTTGATCTTCATCTTGACCTTGATCATTATCGATATCCGTGCCGGGATCCATCTCCGTTATTCCTCCGTCGGATTCGTCGTCTACACCCCTAAAGCAAGTATTCTTCTTGTACAAATTATTGTTCAAGTACAAGCGTTTAATTGAAAATACTGCAAATAAATCGTAGTTGTGACTCCTCATTGTCTCATCGTTTGTTGATCTTAATTTATTCCTCATCGATTCCTTAATCTTAGGAGTCACAACCCTTCGTTGATATTTACAAAACCAGTTGGACCCTTTTTATCTTTTAATTACCTGAACATGAACCCCTTGACTTGTAGACGTGTGTTGTTTGGTGTATTGTGTTGATCTTACATTCCTTTGAGTTGAGAAATACATGTGACTTGCTGATTTGGTCCCCAATGTATCCGTATTTGTATCATACACTAATCTAGACTCATAATAGTCATTTATCATACAACTTGTATATAAAAGAAATTCACACTTGCTGCTGTTCTTGTCTTTACTTGCTGTTTCGACCCCAATAAAACCAAAATCTGAACTTTTGTCCTGAATATGAAATGTATCTCTAAGTGTGTAGTTGCCGATAACATCTAGAATTTTCGAATTCCGAGTTACGGTCTAGGAGATATCGCAGTTTTACTGCTGCTGTGTTGGTAGTCGCAGATTTACAAAAATTGCTACACCTCTTTAGTTTACAATTATTTTAACTATGCTACCAGTAAGTAAATGACTTGAAATTTTGCATGCTATTACTGGACACCCTAGAGAACATTTTCAAATTTTCTCAGAATTAATTAATAACGTTTCAACACTGTTTCATATGTACAAACTCGATTTTATAAATTCTGGCTGAACACAAATGCTTTATAGTTTGCTGTTTTGACACATGTTACCACAACTTTTATGTACCTTAATTATATGCGTTGGAACCGGACAGGAGTCTAGTTTCAAGATCTTCTGACGGATCCATATTTTCTATCTTGTAGCAACGGGAATCGCAGTTTTAGTGCAGCAACGTCATGTTGTCCAGATTTGGAATTCTCGTTGTTCTTGATACTTTGATTTGTTTTGACCTCGAACATGTACCCTATCTAGCCTAGAATTGTTTCATGTTCTTGATTATGTTTACTTGACTTATTTTGCATACTTTCATGCTTGCTTGATGATAATAATAAATAACAAGCCGGGATTTAAGGAAAAGACCATAGTAGTGGACAATATAGGTAAGTGTACTTGGAAAGGGACCCGTGTTTCCCATGATTTTATGTTAAATGGAACTAAGTGCCATGCAAAACTAAGTGTCACGCAGAACTAAGTGCCACGTCAGGGGTTGACGAGGGCCACCTCTAGAGCCTGCGGGGGCTACCTCTAAAGCCCATGGTTTGATCACACGCTCGTATTTCCTACATGACCTGAGTACACCGCCCTATAAAATCCACCATTAGGCCTAAACGAAATTACATTGACTGTAGCAACCATGTGATAAAAGGATGGCACCTGAAGTGCTACCTAGATAGTAATAACAACAAGACTTGAACATGATACATGCTTACTTGATACATGATTACATGATACATGAGACTTGATACTTGTACGTGACAACTTGACACATGAGACTTGTTGCTCGACACTTGTACGTGATACTTGTTACTTGATGCTTGACACCATTACATGTTCACTTACCACTTGTTCCACTACTAGTACTTGGTACCCAGTCTTTTCACTTGAGTTGTCTTTCTTGCTAGCTAGATTCTTGAATTTCACTACTTGTTGCATCCCCATTATATTATGTTATACATTCTTGATTCCAAATCTTGTTCCATACTTCTTGCACTTGTTTTCATACCTTGCTTGTACTATTTGCGGCCCTAACTTGCACTAAAGGCGTTTATCTTGTTTTCTCTATTTTCCTCTTTTTATATTTTTGCAAGCAGACTTTGGAGACGAATTGCCTGCTGGAATTGGTGAGAAGACATTCTAGGCTTCGCTTGGAGCAAGGACTTGTTTAAAATATTTTACTTTGAGTTATTTATTTCTTTTTCTACTTGAACCTTGTAACGGGCTTATAGTCCTGAGTTTTATCTTTTAATCTAGATTTGAAAACTATTTGGGATATTATTTTGTTTCAATTGTTTTCTGTTGATTAATAAATTATTCATGCATGCGTGGTTGAGTACATTTTTTTATATTCTTGTTATGATGCTGAGTCGATCCTACAGCTTATGAATGATGTTAAAATCATTCGCTGTGCTTCGTCACGCGCTCGTATTCCGTATTTTTGGGAAGCGGGGTGTGACAGGTGCTTCTTATCATTGTACCCCCATGATGGATGTTTTTGAGAATTATAGGACAGGTGATTTTGGTACAGTTTCAGTTGGTAATGGGCAGATATGTCCAGTTGTAGATAGAGGCAATGTGAGAGTGAAGACTCGCAATGGTGGGCAATTGGTCTTGAATGAAATAAGACACCTGAATTAAGTCTAAATTTTCAAAGACATATTATACCTAAATTAAGTCTGAATTAACTCGCAATGGTGGGCAAAAGGAAAGCCTGGTGACACACTGTACTTACTCAGAGGAGGTGATTCAAGTGATATCATTGCTACTGTAACGCCCCGAATTCCAAATAAAACCGAATTCGAGATTTCACAGGATCTTCACTTCACTTCGTACAATTTTACAAAAAAATTAAAACTTTTTTCAATAATACATTAGAGTTCAATTACATTTTATTTACACAGCGGAAGAATAAAAGATTTCAATGAAATAAATACAACATATTTAAACAAAACAGTATCAGCATATCCACTTTATAACTCCATGAACATCCATACCTGCATGTAAGACTGTGGGTACGTCAGTTGCTTACAACTGACGAAATGTTATACATGGCTATCCTCTCTATGTCGGAAATAGTATAACGATCTCCATACTTTAACAAAAATTACAACAAAAGATTGAATGAAATAAAGTGTAGAAATGTGACTACTCTAAAACATATAAGTGTATATCATGCCTTAATGCCTAATGACACAATTTTATACTAGGATGACACTAATGCACACTTGTTCGGATTCTATGCATCCCATACTACATAGGTCCGAGGATAAGCGCCTACGTACTCCACAATAAAGGGTTCGATCCCTCGCCATGAAACTATCCGGTAATAAAACAAGGTTTAGATCATTCCACGAATTTGAATCCCAGCCCCGGAGCTGCTAACTGTTATAACATATCCCACATCGTGCGAATCATCCCGCAAGTTCCCCTAGCCCCGGTATACGTATATACTTTGGAGACGGTAAACTATCCGCCCGATTTTGCCAAGTCCTGGATTTAAATATAAACAAAAACCGTCTCCCACAGAGCAACCTCAGTCCGACGACTGGGTCTATAGCCACGGAGATCCACCGCCGACTATATAGAGGCAACTTACTTACGTTTGCCCAGGTTTACTACATCTTCACCTAAGTGCCTAATTGATTTTAGTTCAAGACATGAATGTGTTATCAATCCCAGAATCAGTTTTACCTCCTTCCGGACTTGTTCATAAAAATTATACGAGATCGCCCGACGGCAATATCTCAAAATCAAATCTCAAAATCTTTCTTTCAATATTACCGGTAACCGAGGTTTTACTAATTCTTAATCATAAACTTTCATGTACAAGAAACATGGGTACACATACCCTTTGAGAATCATGTCTTAAACCTAGATGATTTCATCTTTCAATTCATTTCACAACTTAAGCAATGTCTCATTTTAGCACTATTCATGATTCTTTAATAATAACAAGTCTTTTTCATGAACAAACTTCATTCAACAACAATCTCTTTAATAACTTAAGTGCAAATAACCAATTCACATTTCAACATATACCAAGTACTCTAACTTCGCATAAATAAATCACACATCAAGAGAAATTTATTTACAAGGATAATTTATTCTCATTCTACCAATAAATTTCATTAATAATTGTCAAAGCTCATTTTTCATTTCTCATTTTGCTCATTTTTAGCACAAATCAATGTCTCATTTTAGTACAAAATAATGTCTCTCAAATGTCTATTTTTGCTTTTCAATAAACAAGAAAAATCTTTAAAACTATTTTCTATAAATTCTCCATCATGTTTTATGAGTACTAGGATTTTTTCCAAAATTTTCAAATACATTAGGACTTACAAACCCTAAAAAAAAGTGCTAACCCTGGGTTAAATATGCATCTAGCAATAAGAAGATTCACTAAAATTCCTTCAACTGATTTAATAACAAACGAAAGTTAATATGGAGATTGTATGAAAAGTAATAGTTTAACATGACTTATCACTGTTCACAAATTTGAAAGTTAATATGGAGAGCTTATGTCACGCCCCGCTTCCCAAAAATACGTAATACGAGTACATGACAAAAGCCAAGCGAATGACTAACGACACCCATAAGCTGTTTATCCGATTAACTCAACAATATAATCAATACAGAACAAATGCGCAGACAATAGTAATAATCTCATGAACAATAATACTTGGAATTAAGCAATAAAAATATCCAAATACAATAATAATCCAACGTTTGGAAACAAATAATAATATTCGGGACATAAGTCCAGTACAAAGAAATAACAATAATCCAATAATTAAGTCTCCATAACAAAGCAATAATTATTAAGCAGCAATGCAATCAATTTCTTCACCAATGTTGTTCTTCCAATCCATCAGGTAATTCTCCATCAACACCTGTAAGCACTTTATCTAAAAAGAGGAGAAAAGTTGTCCTTAGAGCAAGTCATGGACAGCAAGTAGAGAAAACAGGAAATAATGGAATAACGGTATAACAATGAATCAACGGATCAATAAGAATCAATAAAATGGGATAATATCATGACAATCGATACAATTGGCTATAAACAATGGTTCAATAATTCGTAACAATAATCAAGGATCAATATTAATAACACTTAGCTAATATTCGATATCAATAAGAACAATGATGAACAATATGCAACATTGGTGATGTGTCAATCTTTATGTCTATTAATCATTTTAACTCTTAGCTAATGTACGTACTACTGTGTCCCATGTTTGTCGTACCACAGGTTCGATGCATACAATTAATTTCGTTTTAGACTTAAGTGAAAGATTCTATAGATCATGTATACGGCACGATAACGGTATTTACAGCATTGCTGCACACTAGTTGGCTCAATAGAAACAATACACGGTCAATTGGGGATACTGTGTCAGTAGTCCAACAATAAACCGATAACAATAACTTTTGCCAACACACAATATTTTGGAAAACAAGGCCCACACTTCAGTGTACAGTCACTATGTCATTAACTACTCCAGTCAATTCCTTAAACCCCGGCTTGTTAATTATTTATCAATACAATAATACAATATGCAACTAAGACATGAGATGAACAATAATATCAATCGGGAAATAATAGGGTGATAACATGGATAGGACGGTTAGAATGGTGATAAATAACTCATTAGGAACATGCAATGCAACATACATTCATTAAATCACGCAATAATACAACATAGGAATAATTAATCTATTAAAAGTGGAATCTAAAATCCTGGACAGCATGCACAGTCTGTACAAAAATACAGTTTCCCACTAGCTCAAGAATCAAAAGTTGAATCCGTTAGAAAATCTGGAAACTAGACTTCCGTACGGTTCCAACGCATACTTAAAGTTCAAATTCCGATAACAGTAGTTAGGTCAATCACATGATTCTTTACAAGTTTTGTGTTCAGACAGAAATTCGACATCTTATTGTTTTAATTTTTGAATCAGTAGAAACTCAATATTAGATTCAGTAAAAATATAATCTAGACTTCTAAACATGTTAAGCAACAATCTGAAAATTTTCATAGCAAAATTCTATCATTTGATCAGCCTTTTTACTGTTTGAACATGAAAGGTACGAGGATCTGAAAATCTGAGATATAAAAACACAACTATAGTAAAATAGGCATAACTTTTGCCACAAAACTCGGAATTGAAAAATTCTGGATGTTATTGGTAACTAGACACTCGGGGCTACATTTCATATTCAGAAAGTATTTCATTTTAAGGTCATTTACTGGTTCGAAAACAGCAATCAAGTTCAGGTCAGCATGCATGTACAGTTCTTAGGGTATTTTTCTTGAAAATAAATTAATTAAACATGATGGTATCGATTCTTTAGTCAATAAATTGTGTAACTAGCATGATAGGTGTCCAAACATGATAAATAGAATTTAGAACACACACATATATAGGTCTAACATCAATCAATCATCAAACGATCAAACGACATGCAACCTAACGATTGTCTCTACAAAAATTTATTTGGGTTGTGACTATGTGTGTAACCCTAATATCCATACTATACGATGTATGCAAGATTCAATACTTTTGGAGTCAAATTGGCACGATGTCAAGAGTATTGGGGTTAGCTCGTGTAAACCCTTAATAAACCTAACGAAAGAGATAAACAATGGATAATACGATAACAAAGAGATCTACTTGCAAGAATTTCAATAACACTTGAATTTGATACAATTTGCAATTCAAAAGGACGGTGACTTTCCTGTTAGACGGTAAAAACAAATATCAAGAATAACGGGATAAGGATCCCGAAGCAACGAACCCACGAACTAGCAAAAGAACACATGCAATAAAAGAACCCAATAGTAAAAGAGAGAGAAGCAACCACAACAAAAGAGATAGCAGCCACAACAGCAGCAAAGGCTCGCGGCCTAGTGGTCGCCGGCGTCGCAGGCGGCGGTGCGTCGGGGAGAGGGCGGCGCTGATGGCGTCGCCCAGATCAGAGGAAAGGAGGGGGGTTTCGATTGGGTTCTGCTGTTTGTCGATGCTGAGAAGAGGACAGGGGGGTTTCGGGGGTTACTGTGGCAGTGGGGCGCGCTAGGAGTGCGGCGCCGGAGGGGGTGGCGACGGAGTCGCTGGAGTAGGGCCAGAGAAGACGCCAGAGGAGAAAGACGGAGATGGGTTCAGGATAATTTGGGCGGTAAACAGTCGGGGAGAGAGAAACAGCGAGGAGAGAGAGTGGGAAGAGAGAGATTGAGCGGCTTGGTTTGCGATGGTGTGCAATTTTTAGGGTTTGCAGTAGAGCTGTATTTATAGGGTACAATTAGGGTACTGGGTTGATGAATTAGGGTCCAATAATAGCGGATTTGGGTCAAGAACACATCAAATTGGGTTTTAGAGTTCAATTAGGAGATAGATCAAGATCAACACGGTTCAAATAAAAATACCCACAATTCTAATAAATAAAATTCACAAGATAGATAACCCAATAAAAGAGAAAAATAGTTCATGAACGAAAATTTCAACCCAATTAAATAAATAAATAACACAATTGAAATAATAAGAATTGGGCTTAAAATAAATTGGAACTCGCCAAGAAAATCAGATCGGGTATAAAAATAAAATAATTCAATAGATGAATTTTTAATTAAAGATATCAAGAAATAATAATTAGTAATTATAATCATAATAATAATAAAACTGGGCAATAAAATAATATTCGGGTTTAACAACTTTATTAAAATACTCCAATAATAATAATATACATGATTTGGGCTCAAATACAATTAACTGACAAATTAAGATTATAAAACAAGTTTAAAATACACCATTACTCGAAATAATAAAATTTTCGATTGGAAAATATTTAAATAGAAAATCTCAAAACAAATTTAACACAAAATAAATTTATAAATGATTAAAATACTGAAAAAGTAAGTATTTACGGGAACGAGGGTTACAGCTTAATAATTTAAATTTTATGCATATTGATTAGTTTTGTTCTGATAATCAATATTCTCCAATATTCTATACATATTAACGTAAATGTAATCAGGAAAAGAAGATAAATTTTTTTGCCCTGGTTAAGTGATAATTCAGGAAAAGTAATAGTTTAACAAAACTAATCAATCCTTCAACTTTTTCTTATTGCTAGTTAGCATGATATGAATCAACTTACTTAACATAGCGTATCTCACTACTATTCATGTTACACACAAATCAAAAATTCCTCATTTGTTATCCCTAGCATGCATAGTTCTAAAAATTAGAAAGCATGAGAGCAACCACCTTAGTTGAATATTGAACAATTGGAAGAAAGTGAACACCACTCCTAGCTCCAAGACTCCTAGTTACTCTTCTCCTACTAGCAATAGTCTCCAAGAACAAGAACTCTCTTTCTCTCTTTCTTTTTCTCTCTTAATTTTCTTTTACTTTTGGTGTGTGGAATGAGAAGAAGAGGGTGTTATTTACAGGTCTAGGTTAGGGTCTCATTTGCAAAATTTTACAACCTAATAAATTATTCAAATTTAATCTCCATCTCTTCATTTTCTCAACTCATCCTTCAACCTCTCCAATTTATCTAACTCCCAAAACTCCCAACCTCTCATCTCCCCACTCCTACAAGCCTTAACTCTCTCATCTTACCCAAAAAATGGTCCAAATATATTTGTGTGTGCATGCACATATGCACAAACAAATATGAACACATTTCTATAACTCTAAATGTGTACTAACATTTGTAACTTGTTATGTATTAGTGCATGTTTAACTTAATTTGTATTTTTATTAGTGGGCTTGCTACATTGGCTCATTTCTAATTAATTAATTTAATTATCTAGTGGGCTCTCCTCTTAATGGGCTGGTCCATGGATCAAAGGAAGGCTAATTAAAAACTTATGCATGCTAAAAATTTGTAAAATGAGAGTAACAAATGAGAATAAAAGTTTTCACGTACACCATACGTGCAAAAATCAAAAAATGCATTTTTAATCAAAATAGGGGGAAACAGATTTCCGTTTATAAAAATAGATTTGAATACCTAAATGAATAATTTAAATACATAGAAGATATTACATGTAATGGTAGAAACACAAAATCGATACGTGTATCGAAAATACATAGAAAGCACATAAAAATACAAAGATTGAAATATTATGTTTTAGTCGACTGAAATCAATACGGGAAATGCATAAATAGTCAGAAATCTCAATACGTAATAAAAACACGTTACAAAATATACGTGCAAAACACACAAGGGCAAAATTATAATTTTCAATTTTGCGGGGTGTCATAGCTACAACATCAGCATGTAGTTCCCCTTTAATTTTATGGCATGTTAGGTTGGGGCACCTTGGTG
Source organism: Hemerocallis citrina (assembly GCA_017893485.1). Classification (NCBI taxonomy): domain Eukaryota; kingdom Viridiplantae; phylum Streptophyta; class Magnoliopsida; order Asparagales; family Asphodelaceae; genus Hemerocallis; species Hemerocallis citrina. The sequence continues at coordinate 59,933,228 of CM030362.1, read as the reverse complement.
AAAAGGGTGTCAAGCAGCTTTGTTATAGGGATCTTTTGCCGGGACTGAAGAAGGTTGAGATGGATTTTTGTGAGAATTGTGTGATGGGCAAACAGAAGTGTCATGCCCCGCTTTCCAAAATACGGGAATACGAGTCCATGACTAAGGCCCAGCGAATGATGCGAATACACCATTCATAAGCTGTACAGGTAACTCAATAATAAGATAACAATAAAACCACGCAGGTATGTAAAATCACAATAGGATAACAAAAGTACATGACATAGTCATAACATAACCAACAGTTGAAAAATACAAAGTAGTTACGGGTCAATCACGCCCGAAATACAATGAAGAGTAGCATGGATAAAATATGAACTATAGATAACATGATAATTAACAAGACTAAAATACTTGATCAGTAACATCTTCGGATAATTCTCCATTCGGATCTGCAAGTACATTATTACAAAAAAAAGGAAACAAGAAGGCGCCCGTTAATGTAAGTCACGGGCCGCAAGTGGTAAAAGCTAAGGGGACAAGTACAAAACGAAACAAAAGCAGGGAAAGAGCAAGGAACCAAGAATTATGTAATAGGACAAATACAATATATAAATATGATCATGAACAAGACATCATGAAACAAGTGGCATGTAAACAAGTAAGCAAATAAACAAGTCAACGGAACATATACTTGTAATTGAATTATGCAAGTGCACGTGTTAATCTCAAGTCTTTTATTAACCTAACTAGTGCAGCAATCATGTGTCCCATACCACATGTTTGATACATGCAATCAAGTGAACGTTTAGACTTAGCGGTGGATTCTATAAGTCACGTACTCGGAAAAAACATGTACTTTCAATCTTGTATCGAGATACGTGCAATGTAAAATATGTTGAGTGTAAACTTGTAGCGTGAACATGTAAACTTATAATTTGCAACTTGCAACTTGCATCGGAAAACCACGAGCTCCCGTCTGAGTACGCTCTTCTATATTGCCCACTACTAGATCTTTACCTTTATACACCTACTTGTTACTTTTATTAATTTTAATCAACAATAAAAAGATATCATATTTAAACTACTATCACGGGTAAAACAATCATGCACATAATTATGTATAATCCTAAGAGTACATATGTGTGTATCAATCGTATTCATGTAATGCATGTGGCAACAAAGTATTCACGATCATATGTGAATACGGGATCGACGGATTATGTATAGCAACAGATTTCAATTTGATCGAAGAATACTAATTAGAGTCAAAGAATATACTTGCGATATTTTTTAGAGAAAGTTTGTACGAGAACAAACGAGTTGTACAAGAGGATACTTGCCTGATTAGACAATTCTGATGTGAACGAGAGAATAATGGGATCAGAATCCTTGATAATGAAGCACGAATACGGAAATGCAAGCACGTGCGCACTACGTGCGGAACAGCAACAGTAACTCCACTTCACAAACAGCAACCACACACACACTGGATCTTGATCCAAACACCAAACAACAAAAGTAACCAATCCATACACCACACAGAACAACAAACAGCCAATTCGACCAATCCCCCCTTCTCGAAAACACCAAACAGCCAACTACCCAATCCTGATCTTCTTCTTCTTCTCCTATCGACAGAGAGACAACGAAAAAGAGAGATGGCAGGACGGCAGCTCAGCTTAGCTCGACTACGGTGGCAACTGGCGATGCGGCGACGAGACGGGACGGAGGACGGTGGTTGCCGCGGTCGAGAAGCAACGGAAGCGGTCTTAATGCTCTCTGACGAAGACAGCAAAGCCAACGATAGCGACTGGATGACTGTGGTGATGAGTCGAGGAGGGGGTCTCAGTGGTGGTGGCACTCGGCAATGGCGGAACGGGGGTTGCTCTGGTTTGCTTTCGAAATCAAGGAAGGGAGAGGGGGAGACGGCGGGAGAGTGGATGACGGTGGCAGGGCTTGCGGTTGCTGAGGAGTTGACGGGGGCGAGGGGGTACAGTAAGAGATGAGCGGAAGGGAGAGTGGGAGGTGGAAGACGACGAGTGGGGGGTCTGGGTTTCGACAGAGAGAAAGCAAGAGAGTGGGAGAAAGAAAGAGACGGGAGAGAGAGTGGGAGAAAGGGGGTTTATAAATAAAAATAAATATAATATAATAATAATATAGTAATGGGTAGTTATGAGAGATAGTGAGGGTTATGGGGTTACAGGAGGTGAAGAGTTGAGAACGTGAGACCAAGTGAGCGGGTGAATAGTAAATATGGGGGTTGAATACAATCATAGAAGATTGAGCCTATAGAAATATATATGAGTACTAGGTTTGGATTTATGGGCTCAAAACAAATTAGTTATAGGATTGGGCTTATGATAAATAATTAAACAATTGGGTTTGGGCTTCAAATTAAATAGTTGAATGATTTTAATATTAGACTGGGCCTAGGCTTCAAGTAATAATTAAATGAAAAGAATAAATAAAATTGTAGAATGAAATAAGTAATCGAATAAATAAATTGGTTTAAATAATTAATCAAAATGAAAGATTCAAAATTTGGGTATCATATCCAAAAATCAAAGATTGAAATACAATTCAGATTGAAAATCGATAATCATTTGAGAATAATAGTTACAAGATACTAAGAATTTGAAATACGGAAAAATACATGAAAAAATACGTATTAACGGAAACAGGGGTTACCAGAAGACAATTAGCTTTCAGTTGGGTGGGCATGAGAAGAAGCTTGGGAAGCTAGAGTTGGTATATATAGATGTGTGGAGTCCAGCTCAGAAATTCTCTTATGGTGGTAAGAGATACTTCGTCACATTCATCGATGATGCTACAAGAAAGGTTTGGGTTTATGCAATTCACGAGAAATCTGAAGTTTTTGAGGCATTCAGGGATTGGAAGGTCAGGATTGAGAATGAGACGGGTTACAAAGTGAAAGTAATAAAGTTAGACAATGGAGGTGAGTACACACGCAAAGAGTTTTTTTAACTATATGGCAAAGAAAGGTATCAGCAGAATCAAAACAGTTCCTAAGACTTCACAAGAGAATGGTGTAGCAGAAAGGATGAACCGCATAATACTCAAAAGGGCAAGATGCATGAGACTTCATGCAGGTCTTCCAGTCCATCTTTGGGCCACTACAGTTGATACAGCGGTGTACTTGATTAACCATTGCCCGTCTAGTGCCCTTGATGGGGCCATTCCAGAAGAATTATCGTCAGGTAAAACTGTCAATTATTCGCATTTGAAAGTTTATGGTTGTATGGCATATGCACTAATTGACAGGAAAGAAAGAAAGAAGTTGGACTCTAAGTCCAGGAGGTGTGTATTCATTGGCTACAGTGGCGATGAGTATGGTCGCAGGCTTTGGGATTTTGTGGATAACAAAGCCAAGTGCAGCAGGAATATAGTGTTCAATGAAGAGGTCCTATACAAGGACAGACACACATGTCAAGATAGTATAACCAGTTCAGAGTCAGATTAGGGTTCAGACCCAAACTTAGATTCAGATTCTAAAGACGGCCCTAGTGGTGGGGGCCCTACAGTGCAGCAGCAGGTACAGATACCACAAGCAGCATAGGAGGCTCATGGTGAGCCTATTGGAAATGAGTAGGTTATCCAAGACGAACAGGTACAGACAGAACAATTCGGAGAACCTGAATCAGTGAGTGAACTAATACCCACGTTGAGGAGATCGACACGAGAGAGGAGGCCAACAAAGATATTTGATCCATCAGCTAGTGTTGTTCACGAGCATGTTCTGTACACGAATTCAGGAGAGCCAAAGACTCATGAGGAGGCTTTGAGGGATGAGGCTCGAATTCAGTGGGAGTTAGCCATGAAGGACAAGATAAAATCCTTGGAATAGAACCAAACTTGGGAGTTGACCAAGTTACCTGCAGGAAAACGGGCTCTTATGAATAAATGAGTTTTCAGATTCAAAGATGAGGCAGATGGCAGTAAGAGCTACAAGGCAAGGCTTGTTATGAAAGGATTCTCTCAAAGAGAAGGTGCTGATTATAGTGAGATCTTTACACCGGTTGTGAAGATGGCTTCAATTAGGGTTCTGCTTAGTATTGTGGCAGTTGAAGACTTGCACTTAGAACAGTTGGATGTGAAGACGACATTTTTTTATGGTGATGTCGAAGAAGAGCTGTACATGAGACAACCCACAGGTTTTGAAGCTAAAGGAAAGGAAGACATGCTGTGTCGATTGAAAAAGAGTCTTTATGGGCTCAAACAAGCACCGCGACAATGGTACTTGAAGTTTGATTACTTCATGAGAGGGAAAGATTTCGATAGATATGAAACAGATCATTGTGTTTATGTTCGTAGATATGAGGATAATGATATAGTTACCTTGACGTTGTATGTGGACGACATGTTGTTAGCAGGTTTATGTCTGGAGAAGATCAAGAAAGTGAAAAAGGTGCTAGCTTCGGAGTTTTTAATGAAGGACTTGGGTGAAGCAAAGCAAATTCTTGGCATGAAGATTAGTAGAGAACGGAGTAGCAAGAAGTTTTGGTTATCACAAGCAGACTATGTGAAGAAGGTGTTGACGAGATTCAATATGGATAATGCGAGGCCAGTCACTTTTCCCTTGGATGCTCACTCCAAGTTATCAATGAACTTGTGTCCTAAGACAGAGGCAGAGATGGAGGAAATGGCTGCTATTCCTTATACCTCAGTCGTTGGGAGTTTGATGTATGCGATGATGTCTACAAGACCAGACATCGCACAAGGAGTGGGAGTTGTCAGCCGTTACATGAAGAATCCAGGTAAACAGTATTGGGATATAGTAAGGTGGATTCTTAGATATCTAGCAGGTACTTTAGATCATTCTCTTTATTTTGGGAGAGATTCTTTGCATATACATGGTTATGTGGATGCAGATTTTTTGGGCTATCATGATGGTTGCAGAAGTACTATAGGATATGTATTACAGTTGGAGGAACAACTGTCAGTTGGGTTTCGTAGTTACAAAAAGTTGTTGCACAGTCAACCACGGAGTTAGAGTATATGGCACTTACAGAAGCAACGAAAGACATGTTGTAGATTTCGGAGCTTATGAAACAGTTGGGCAGGAAGCAACCCGTATGTGAACTATGGTGTGACAATCAAAGTGTAGTTTTCTTGGCGAAAAACTCGGCATATCACTCTAGGACTCGGCACATTCAAATGAGGTTTTATTTTATCAGAATAGCGGTTGAGAAGAAATGGTTGAAGCTAACTAAGATTCTTGGCACTAAGAATCCGGCGGAATTGCTCACTAAGGTGGTGGATAGCAGGAAACATCAGTTTTGCTATACCGCTATCGGATTGTCTCCAGGTTAATTGTTGAGGAGACTCGCAAAGGCACATGCCTAGACTAGGCCAATGGAAGAATGAAGAACAGGTTAGAGACTTCGTGTAAGTGGGAGATTGTTGGGGTTTATGGATCTAATACACGATAATGGGGTTGGAGAAGTCAGATGAGAAGAAGAGTCGAAGAAGCAGCAAGCTGCTGCAGGTGAGTTGCGGTCGACCGTAGGTGGACAGTCGACCGCATTCGTTCAGGCAAAAGAACGGTTGACCGTGCAGTCAACCGTCACTCTCTCTAGATGGACCTGTATACTTGAAAAGGCGAACGGTCGACCGCGCAGTCGACCGACCTGCTCTCTGTTGAACTCTGCAAAGTCGAAGGAAAGAACCGGTCGACTGACTTGGTTTTGCGATCGACCGACCCGACGCTGTTTGATGAGCGGCTGAAATTGAAAGTTGAGAAATCCTATATATAATGTATTGTGTACGATTTTAGGGTTAAGTAAAAAGAAAATAGAGATCTACCAGCCGTCATTGAGAGAGAGTGAGATAGAGAGAAACCCTACACCTTGGGGTGAGTTATTGAGAGATTTGTAAACTTATTCTTCATATTTCTAGTGGAAATCGCAGGAGTGCCTGTGCGCGGGAAAGTAGCCATTGTTTGGGTGAACCTCGAAAATTTTTTGTGTGTTCTTGTGTGTTGCTTTTTTGGTTGTTCTTTGTTATCTTGTTTTGATTCTATAGTTCTTACATCTCGTCTTCGTTGTTGAGTTATTCCGCAATTAGAATTCAACAATACGAACATATGGAATCCTATCACAGTCAACTGGTCATATATTTCTTCCAAAATAAGCAACTTTCCCTATTCCATACCGATTAACCAGAAGAGGGAGGAAAAGAACCTGTCATACATATATATATATATATAATTTTTTTGAAATGTGATTGATTTATGCTATGGTGTGAATAAGATACAGTTGTAATAATGTGCAAAAAACCACACAGTTCCAATGGTATGAATCCAAAATTTGAATTTGGAATCAAGCATCTCAAAATCTATTGCAGCAGAAACACCTGAGATTTTGATGGCTTGCTAACAGTATGGGGTCATGTACAATCAGACCAGATCTGGAGTGCTGCATAGAAGTTCTATAGGAGAGTTCTATAGGTAACAATCAAACTTGTTTGAGGGATCTGCAGTCAAAAAAACAAAAATAGTGAAGTTGTACCATAAAATAGAAAAATAGAAATATAAAACTCACCTCATTAAATTTGCTAAGCATGTTTAAAACCCTAATTTTGAGATTAGTGAGAAGTAACTTGAAAAGAAATAGCAAGATCCAACAATAGGACTTTTTATGGATTCAATTGAATTTGGTCCATACCCAACTTGAGATGGGCCAAGACCGACAAACATCGGCCCAGTATTTCTACTTTTAGTCGGGCTCAAGGCCTAGAGTTTTGAATATTAGTTGGGCTTATATTTCAGTAAGATTTGAGCTTAGTTATAGGAACAAAGATAAAAACCCTATCTCAAAATTTGTGTAAATTGATTAGCGAAGTTCCATGTTTTTGGATATCTAATTTTTAAAAAAATAAACGATTAGCTCCACAAATTCAAAAAAAAAAAAAAAAAAAAAAAGGATTTGCTCGTAAGAGCATCCACAATGGTAATTCTTATTTTTTGACAATATGGAACGAATAGAAATGGAATAGATCAAAAGTGCTGCAGTAGTGGTTTGCTATATTTTGATTAGGACGAAACGACTTGTTTCGTCGTTTGAATTTTTTTTTTTAAGATTTAATTAGTTTACCGATTAACTATTAAAACATATTAATTAAATAAATTAAATATTATAATATAACCTAAATCTATCTAAACACCTACTAAACCATCATTAAACCAACTAAACCTACTTTTTTTAAAGCCCTGAAAGCTGGACGGGACATCATGTCCCGTCCGTGCTTTTTTTTGAATTTTTTTTTTTTTTTTTTTTTTTTTACATCCAATCTGATCCGTTGGATCATGAAAAAAAAAAAAAAATCAAAAAACAAAACGGACGAGACAGCATGTCTCGTCCGATTGTTTAAAAAAAAAAATTTTTTTGGGAAGGACGATACAACATGTATCGTCCGACCCTATTTTTAAAATAAAAAATATATATATATATACGGTACGATACAACATGTATCGTCCGATCGGAATAAAAAAAAATAAAACAGCTGAGACGATACATGATGTATCGTCTTCTATATTCTCAAATTCGCTAGCCCATTTCTCATATTTGAGAAGCGACTGTAGCTCGTTCGCTATTTTATAAGAAAATAGCAAACGACTGCAGCGCTCAATTCTTATAAAATTCTTATAATTTGAGAATATGGGAATTATAGCAAACGACTGTGGATGCTCTAAATAACCAGATTGAAATTCTAGAAACCAACCAGTTTATCTTTCCTAAACCCTGACATAGCTAACCCATCTTCATCCTATATGCGATTGAGTTTAGAGAATTTGTGGTAAGGTTCGATCACAAAGGTGAAAGGGCACCTCGGAAATTGATGAGTACGGATTCTCCCACGGCCGTTTCCTAGGTATCTGGTTGCTATCTGGCCCTGCAAACCGAACACGGGACAGTAGTGACTCTGATCATGTCGTCACAATCAGTTGTGATGCCATTTAACTGATACCGCGAATTTTGCTAACATAATTGTATCAATCATGGAGAGTACTCATTACATTATTGAGATTAATTTTGTTTTTGTTTTTGTTTTTTATCATTTTACGGTGGGTTGAATGGCCCCCACGTTCCATTAAAAAAATTTTAACAAAACATACAACCAAAAGTAAGGCTTATGAAGTTCAGATCTCAACAGGTTGGATTATAGAATTATATATCCCAACCAACAAATAAAAAATACAGCGCAATCTAATCCACTAATCAACCGACCTCGTCAGAGCAAATTTCTCGTGTCAATTTGAACTCACTCTCTTACTCAGTCTCTCGCTTGTACACAGTTTATTTTCCGTAACTATCGTGCGATCGCCTCCGTCGCCCCGAGCAGTGATCCAAAGGTCAACACTATGTACCATATGAGAGATACCGCAGACACTCCACCAATCTGACATCTCTCTGTCCAGATTGAGTCCTCGTTGTCATCCTTTCGCTTAACCCTTGTTAACTCTCACCGCCATTTCGCGACGAAGACAAACTTCGCACCTGGCCACTTCAAACCCCCGACATTAGAGAGACCAAAGACATCCCTCATTTTGACCAAACCAAGTTAAAATAGAGCCCAAATTATAAAATTATCTGACAATCATCATCCATACCAACTAAAATTTATTTCGCTGCGAATTGTAAATCGGTTGTAATCACTGAGATTAATTTTGTTAAAGGATTAGCTATAGCTTAATTACCTTTTCCATAGTTTTTTCAGTGTGGAATTAGAATTTTAAAGTAATGCGCAATGTATGATTTTAGTTAGGTTTTTACTTTTCCGTGTGTAGTAATGTTATTACTTTCATCATCCATGATTTGAGAAGCGTGGATTGTGGTATATGATATGACAAGACACACTATTTAAATAGATAGCGTCGTGTCAAGTACATCTTTTCTGCTTTGATAATGTTGTTGTACGAATTGTTATGCATTTAGTGTCCATTGTTATCTCACCTCATCTAGAAGTTTGGTATGACCCTTTCATTGAACCTGTGTGATGTATATTACCTTGATTATTCATTACCATCCGTTGAATCTCGTTTTCTTTTCTTTTTGCTCTGGTTGCTTCTTGGACTTGCTTATTTGTTACAGACCCGATCCAATCTGGTGGTAGATTATCGTAACCTTAGAAGGTGCCGACAGTGATCACCATGAAATCAAATAAAAAAAGAACAAAAGAAAAGCGAAACTAATAAGATTTTAGTTTCAATTCATTTCACATAAACCTCATACAAAAAGCTCCAACTCAATATAAAGAAAATGGAGGAAGAAGAAAACACTAGCACATGCAAGCCTCAGACTTTACTACAAAAAATCACTAACTTTGCAAATGAACCCAAAAAAGAGAAAAAATCTCATAGAGACTGAGATGTATATAGAATGACTGATACGGGAAGATCTTTTAAAGCTGCAGAAAGATGCAGTTCTTAGTAGACCAGTATCAATCCTTTTTCCTTAAAAATGAGCTCCCATACCTCTCTGAAAGTGCGATAAATTCCGTTACTTTCTTCATGTGTCTTCCTCTTGAATAAAAAATGAATTGCCTTGCAAAAATACAGTGCTTTGTAGGTAGAGATGAAGATTCCGCCATCAGCACTCTCTTCAATGGCCTTCTTATCACCAAGTGCGTAAATACTATCAGCCATTCATCAGTTGCTAACACATGCCTGCCACCCTGACCAATTTGTGCCATGAAATCCAATATGACAGAATGAGTACCAATACCAGTAGACCAGACAGTCATTCCATAAGGAACAGAAATCTCCCCAACAGATTTATTTTTCATTGTGATGGCCTTACCAGACACCTTTACCACCATAAATCACGTTCTCACATCAATACCGTCTCCTTTGAATTTCTCCTCTGCAAATTTTGTGATCCTTTTGTCAACCATGGTCAAGATGTGCTCCCCAGCCTCAATAACATATATCTTTACCAAATCACAGACTTTTGGATATAACTTGACCAAATCTTCACTGACAAAGTTTTGCAACTCTGCAGCAAATTCAACACCAGTTGGACCACCAACAACAATAACAAAATGAAGAATTTTCTTTCTCTCTTCATCATCAAAGGTTGGAAGGTTGGCCTTTTCAAAGCAGTCCATGCCAAATTTTCTGACCATCTTCTACTTCCTTCAGAGAATTGACAATGCTCGACCAAACCAAAGGTGTTAAATATGTTTGCCTGGCTTCAAGAACTATAACCTTTTTTTCTTCGCAGGTACTTGAGATGATTTTGCGGTAACAACAGAATTTCTATCAACATATGATATAAAACCCCTACCACTTGCATACACAGAATACCAGAGCCACTAACTGCTCTGGCCAATTGATACCCATTCTCTCGGAAGTTGTGTAGTTGTTTGCTCCCCACCTAATGGAGCAAATTGTCCAAAATGCTTGTACCTAAAGGGACGGAAGCGATGGCGACCAGATTCTTTAATACGGAAAGGACCTTCAGGTTTTTCTTCGCTCTGTTACATTTTGTTAAGGCACCGAGCAAGATAATCACCTTGTTGTGCAGCAACCTGTGCAGTTGCAGGAAGAAACTTGACTTGTGAGTCCATATCAGCAAGAGCTTCCTTGAACTCTTCTATGTTCAACTCCACATATTCTTTTGCTGCATCGCCTTTGGAATCCTTTAGTAGAGCTACTATGTCCTTCATTTGCTTGCTTTTCAAATAGAGTTCCACGTGAGGGTACCTCATGCAGCTGCCTTCTAAAACATCTTCAATTTCTTTCACAGTTAATGTCCCAGAAATGTCTCTGTATGGCATCTCTCTGAGGGTATTCAATGCACTATTTAACTCTAATGTAATGATTTCTTTGCAGGCTACATGAACACGCTCTTCCAGCAATTTCAAGGCAAGATAAAAAAAAAATATACTATGCGCATTTTTCAGCGTTGTACCCCTTCTCTAAGAGCCTTTTCTACTTGTTCTTTAACAGTAGCAACATCAAGAAGGAAGAAGGAAATATTGAAATCAGTATCTACAATACAAAACCAACGTGCACAACGGAGTTCCCTACGCATGTGCTTTAATTCCTTCAACTCCTTGAACTCACGAATCACATTTCTCCTGCAATCTCTGACAGATCCCTTGCCGTCAAACCTGTAAATTAGCCTTTCCATGAAATCCTCCTCTTTCATCTGTATGAGTGATGTTCTTGTTTCTTCGCTCAAAGCTGACCCAAAATCTACTAGTGTATCACAAGAAAGCCAGGCGGTATGCAAAGCACAGGTTCCTCTGGTCTCTGAAAAACTACTTTGCTGCATAACATTCACAAAAGGTGCTAAAAACTCATTTTGAAAGCTATAATTATCCAGTTCCTCTCGTTCCAAGAACTTCATTGCCAACTGCCACAGTGAATCCATCGCAGATATAGCCACTGAGAGATTTTCAGATAATTAACCAGAGTGAACAGCATAATTCAGCAGTTTGACAGTGTTGGACGACAACTAGTATCAGTTTGTAGATCTCTTCTTGATTAAATTCCGTAGATATTCCATAGGTGGCAACAAGTAGAAGAAAAGCATGTACCTCCAGCGAGTTCCCATTGATAGCATCAGCGTCGAGACCATTTAAGTTAGGCTTCCACTTATTAGCAATCACCTTTGCATGTTCTTTCGTCTCTGATGTACGCATTTTGTAATTAGGAATAAACAGGGCCGGCATTGAGTTCCCAGGGGTCCTTGGCGAACTCCCAAGGCTCCCATACACTAAAAAAAACATGTATACAAAAAATTGGCACATTGCTCAAAGCAAAATATGCAAAATATATATTATTGAAGAAGTCAAAATTTAAAGGCTCAATAATTATTTTTTGGGCCCTTAATAACAGTTTTCTTATGCGCAAAATACGTACCTATATTAATAAGGAAAATACAAATTTGGGGCCTCTAAAATTGCAAAAACTCCGGGGGCCTGAGGTAGCCGCCTCACCCGCCTCAAGGGTGGGGCAGGCTGTAGTACCCCATATTTTTAAATGTTATTTTAAAGATTTATAAATAAATTAAAATGATTTTTGGAGATTTAATAAATATTTTTCTGGAAATCTATCTTTTTACACGTGCAAAACACGTGTAAATATTTTCTTGAGAAGTTCAAAAGCCAAAATTTCTTCATGAAAAATCATCATTTATTATTTGGGATTTAATTCTAAATTTTCCAGATTTTTCTGATATTTATTGGATCTATTTGCAAATATTAAGAAAAAGGAGGACCTTTTTGCAAAATTGTCATTTTGAGGGGTGAAAGTGCAAAAATATTTTTCTGGTCTTTTCAACAGTGCTGGTTGGAAATAAGGTGTTTATTTTACTTTTAAATCTCAATTTAATTGATTTTATCAAGTTTCCAAGTATAGGGATCTATTTATGTAAAGTTATATTTTCAAGGGGGTATCTTGCAAATGTGTTTTAAAAACCCTAATCTTCAATTCCAGCCTATTTAAAAGAAGTGCAGCTGTCTTTCGCTGCACAACACAAGGATTTTATTATTTTTGGAGGATTAAGAAGAGGATCTTGGATTTCGCAAAAGAAAGGCTTCTTATCAAGATTTCTTCATTCGAGGTGAGTGACTTGTTTGTTTTGCTTTGTGTATTTTGCATGTGAGTGATTTTGTTGTTTGTTTTATGTATGTGAGTGGTATAATTTGGTTATTTGATCTATGAATATTTTAATGAATCTTGGATATTGAATTTTAATTGCTCGAAAGCATGTTTAGGGTATGAATGGAAATATGTACATTATGAATTGGATGGATGGATGAAAAATTGGATCTTGTGAAACCCTAGTTGTTGTAAATAAAATTGTATGTGGGTAGTCCATCTCTTTTGGATCAATGTTGGATTGATTGGATATGGTAGATTTTATACATAAACCTGATAAAGATGAGATTTTTATTACTTTGGGGTATTGGTTGAATGAAACTGGATATGGCAATGCTATAAACTGATTATGTGTATGAGTCATAATAGTGATTGAGATTGAGGAAATGTTGAGAAGGACGGATGAATTAAGAGATCATGTCTTGAGATTTGAATTTGAGATAAATTGGATTGAGTTAATGAATATACCGAAATTGGGGATTTTCTTGAGATTTTTGTATTGATACGATTTGGATCTGAATACGAAGTAATTTCAATGAGTAATTGATTTTTAAGAAACTCTATTTTGACTATATGCACAATCCATGTTTTAATCGAAAGAAATCAACAAAATCTTTATGTTTATAAATTCAAGTAGTTTCGATTTAGTTTTATGGGCTATTACATGTCCTACAAGTTGTATTTGATCATACAAGAAATAAGCTTTTCGTAGAAATCGTTTTCATTAAGTAAAACTAAGTATCGGTTGAAATGTGCACAACCAAAAGCATGCAGTCTGTAGGTCGACAGTCGACTGGTATGACTTCTCAGTCGACCGATATGACCCGGCTGCTATGTTCTCTAGATTTTCTTGAAAATTTGTTCTGGACAGTCGACTTAGGACTTTTACAGTCGACTGGTACCACCTAGGATTTATATTCTTAAAGTTATTGAATTTTCTCTCTGGACAGTCTACCTAGACCCTTTTACAATCAACTGCTACACTTAGGATTTATTTTCTTAAAGATTATTGAATTTTCTCTCTGGACAGTCGACCGATGGTTTTAATAGTCGACTTATAACACTTAGATTATTTTTCTTAAAAACCATGAAATTCTCTTTCTGGACAGTCGACTTACGCTCATTATTAGTCGACTGATACTGATGTATCTTCATATTTCTGAATGTTCTTTCAAATAATTTATTCTCTAAATGATTTAATCTATAACTTACTATTCTATACTTTATCTTCTACTGAACATATATTTTCAAGTTTTTTTGACCGAGCAATTTATATTGGAAGATTGATTTGGATATTTGAGTGTGAGTCTCTAGAGGGTGTGTGTGATCCTAGTATACCGGCAGTTGAGATATCTATGTTTGGGCCTGTTGAGGCAATTTTAGTTGATCAGTTGTTGAGCTAAGTCTGGTAGGGTACACCAACTCTAGGAGATTCGTAAAGTAATTAAACAATTTAAATGATAAGGACAGGTACTAGTGGTGATATGATGAACGAGAACATGGGTTATGGACCTCAGTATGGCTTGCGGTGTGAGATAATCTCCGGAATTATCCAGGAGTGAGTGAAATAGTCTCCGGAATTACCTGTGGTGTGGGATTGATCTCCTAAATTATCGAGATCGAGGCGACGCACATGTGGTATTCGTGTGATGAGGTGCCATTGCTTGCGGTGTGGGGTATTCTCGAAGATTTCCAGGTGTGAGTGAAATAGTTTTTGGAATTATCTATAGATAGAGATTGACCTCCAGAATTATCGGGACATGGACTAATACTCACAGTTTATCTTTATCTCATAGTAGTCATTGTGTTAGGATTAGCTGCATAGCGGGGGATTAAACCCTATAATGTGGAGACGTTAAGAGCTTGCACCGGACCTATGTAGAGTAGGATGCATAGACTCCGACAAGTACGCATTAGAGAGTCAGCATATAGACTTGTATTTTCTTGACTTGGTTTCATACATGTGTTCATATTTTCTACACTTGACACTTAGTCTAGTTTCACTCGATGTTTTCATGTTTCCTTGCTACGTCATATTTATGTATTTTTGTTAATTACATGTTATCTATGAATCTATGCTTAACTTATATTGCTTGTTTTTATGTCACTCACACCTTTATGGCTGACCCCTTTAGTTTTGGGGGTTAGGGTTATCTCTAGCCTCATATTTTATAGGTGATTTCTTAAGGCTCGAATTCGGATGCTTGAGTTCAATTGATATAGTGACTTATGTAAATTGTAAGGTGTTGTAAAGAAAAGAGAATTTGTGATTTAAGGTGTATTGTATTCCGCTGTGCTATATAAATGATTATTGTAACGAAAGTTGAAAAATTTTGTTTGTGTTAAGTTGTGTTTAATATTACATTTGAAGTTGATGCTGAGAATTGTGCCACGTATTCTCTAAGATATCATATTAGAAATTCGGGGCGCTACAGAGATTGGTATCAGAGCATGCTTCAATAGTAATAATAAACATGGTATAAAATAACCTAGGTGTGGACACTAGAGCGTGAGTACCTAGGTGTGGACATTAGAGAGTGAGTATCACATAGAACTGAAACATGATGTTTTTACGTTTGGGATACTGTTGAGGTTTTGCCAAAGGGTATTGATGTGAATATGAGTGGTGTTGTGGTGCTCTAACTTTTCCCTTATTTTGCATTATTCAGAATGGTTGGACCCAGATCCAGGATTGGTAACAATGGTGATGGAGCTGAAAGTTCCCAAGGAACTGGAATTGATCTCGAGGCTGAATTTGTCAAGGTGTATCAGACTTTGAATGCGCTAATGACAGTTAATTTGGCTCAGAATCAGAACCAAAATCAGAATCATAGAGCTAGACCAAGATTGGTTAACGCCGATCCCATCAAGCAAATCGAGTCTTTCAAGAAGATAAGGCGCCAGTTTTTGAGGGGCTGTCTGATCCAAACGAAGCTGATGATTGGATTAGGCGGATGGAGATAATCTTCGAGGTCTCGGAAACTCCGGCAGCCAATAAGGTGAAGTTGGCCACTATGCAATTGGAAAATGATGCTGGTGTTTGGTGGCAAATGGTAAAGAGGACTTTGGGGAACCATCAGATGACTTGGGAGGCTTTTCTGGAAGAATTTAGGGATCGTTTCTTTTCCCTAGATATTCAGGAGAAGAAGGCGACAGAATTCTTGAATCTACAGCAGGGCAGCATGACCGTGCGAGAGTATGAGACCAAGTTTGCTCAGCTGTCGAGGTATGCACCGGAGCTGATAGTTGACGAGACGAAGAAGGCCAAGAAGTTTGAGCAGGGCTTGAGGCCAAACTTGAGGATGAGAATGAGTCCGTTGGGCATAAGGAGGTTCGACAAGCTGGTCAGGAGAGCAGCTATGATAGAGGAAGACATGGACCAGTTCCAGAAGAAGCAAGAGACCTGGAACAGGAACAAGAGGCCAGCATCAGGTCAGAGTGGGAAGGGATTCCCAGCGAAGCAAGTCAAGTTCAGTGGTTCAGTGCAGAAGGTACCTGCAACTCAGGAAGTGACTTGTTACTACTGCAAGGAGGCAGGTCATTACAGGTCAGCGTATCCTAAGTTGGTGAAGCAGACTTGTTTCCAGTGTGGGCAGACAGGACATTCTAAGCCCCATTTTCCACAGTTAAGGAAGGATGGTCCAGATGGAAGTAAATTCCAGAGGCAAGGGCGAGTGTTCGCATTAACCGAGGAGGATGCGGGTAACTCGGAAGATGTGATCCAGGGTATGCAAGAGTTTTGATTTTATTTTAATCAATGTAATAAGTAAAACTTTTATTTGAGAATAATTGGAGATTGAGTATCATTCTTCATGTAACAGGGATTGTTTTGATTAATGGAATTAAGGCAAAAGTTTTATTTGATACTGGTTTTTTGCATACTTTTGTGTTGCCAAATTTTGCTAAGATCTTAGGTGTGGAGCCTAAGTTGTTTCCAGGCATGGTTTTGTCGGTGGCAACGCCATCAGGTGAAGAATTGATTGCTAATCGATATTACGAGGGCTGTGATATCGAGATTGGCGGGAGATTATTCGGCATTGATCTGATTGAGCTGCAAGTCTTAGGAGTGGATGTGATCGTGGGCATTTATTGGATGGCAATATATGATGCCACAATTGAATTCAAGCAGAAAGAGGTGTTAGTAAAAGCACCAAGTGGTCCCGCAGTGACTTTCCAAGGGAAGAAGAAGATTCCGAAGGTGGCTGCAATGGTATCTAAGATGGCGATTCCAGACGAAGTCCAAGGCATTCCGATTGTCAGAGACTTTTCTAAGGTGTTCTTGGAAGATTTCCCAGGATTACCGTCACAGAGAGATGTGGAGTTTTGCATCAATGTTCAGTCGGGGAGTGCTCCGATTTCTAAGGCTCCATACAGAATGGCACATGTAGAGCAAGACAAAGTGAAGAAGCAGATTGAGGAGCTGTTGAGCAAGGGGCTTGTTAGGTCGAGTTCCTTACCGTGGGGTGCGCCAGTGTTGTTGGTCAAGAAAAAAGATGGGTCAATGAGGATGTGCATCGACTATCGGGAGTTGAATAGGGTAACTATTCAGAACAAGTATCCACTTCCGCGGATTGATGATCTGTTCGACAGGCTTTGAGGGGCAGCTGTGTTTTCGAAGATTGATTTGAGATCAGGGTATCATCAGGTTCGATTCAAGGAAGAAGATGTGAGTAAGACAGCTTTCAGGACTCGTCATGGGCTCTATGAGTTTTTGGTGATGCCATTCGGGTTGACAAATGCGCCAGCAGTGTTCATGGATATGATGAATCGGGTTTTGAGGCCATTTATTGACTCCTTCTTAGTGGTTTTCATCGACGATATTTTGGTGTATTCGAAGTGAGAAGAGGAGCATTCTATGCACTTGACAGCGGTATTACAGAAATTGCAGAAGCATAGCTTATATGCCAAGTTGTCGAAGTGTGAGTTTTGGAAGTTTGAGATAGCTTTCCTTGGTCATATCCTTTCTAAGGAGGGAGTAGCCACTGATCCTCAGAAGGTTGAAGCAGTAAAGGACTGGCCCAGGCCAACGCCTGTGAAGGAAGTCAGGAGTTTTTTGGGTTTGGCTGGTTACTACAGGAGATTCATCCAGGGTTATTCTCAGATTGCAGTTCCTTTGACAGGTTTGATCTGGAAGAATGTGGCATTTTCATGGACTGATAAGTGTGAGGCGAGTTTCCTTGAGTTAAAGGGGAGGTTGACTAATGCACCTATCTTAGCTTTGCCATAAGCTGGGAAGGATTATGATATCTTCAGCGATGCGTCTCTCAGAGGTTTGGGTTGTGTCTTGATGCAAGAAGGCAAGGTTCACTTCAAGGTTTTGGAAGAGCATACAAGCAGCTTTGGGCACCAGAACTGATTTTAGTACCGCTTTTCATCCATAGACTGATGGTCAGACCGAGATGGTGAATCGAGTGCTGGAAGATATGTTTAGGGCTTGTGTTATGGATTTCAGTGGTAGCTGAGAGAGATACTTGGCATTGGTTGAGTTTGCTTATAACAGCAGTTACCATGCGAGTATCGGGATGGCACCGTATGAGGCTTTGTATGGGCGGAGGTGCAGGACACCTGTTTGTTGGTATGAGGTTGGTGAGAGGCAGATGTTTGGTCATGAGATCGTGCAGCTGACGTCAGAGCAGATTGAACTGATTCACAAGAGGTTGGTTGCGGCTCAGAGTCGGCAGAAGAGTTATGCTGATACTCGATGAAGGGACTTGGAGTTTGAGGTTGGGGATGCAGTCTTCCTCAAGGTGACTCCGACCAAAGGAGTGATCAGATTTGGTAAGGGAGGCAAGTTGGCGCCAAGGTATATTGGGCCATACAGGATCGTGGAGCGGATTGGTAAGACAGCATATAGGTTGAAGCTTCCAAAGGAGTTGGCACAGGTGCATGATGTATTCCATGTGTCGTTGTTGAGGAAGTATGTGCCAGATCAGAATCATCAGTTGGTAGAGATTCCTGAAGGTCTACAGGTGAACTTGAGTTACAAGGAACAGCCTGTTGAGATCGTCAACCGTAGGGAGAAAGTTCTTAGGAGCAAAGTGATACCTATGGTCAAGGTGCAATGGAGGAATCAGCAGTTCGAGGAGGCTACTTGGGAGCCAGAGGATTGCATGCAGAAGGATTTTCCTGAGCTTTTTATATGATTTTATCTTGCTTATGTGATTGTATTTCTTTGGATGATTGTACTATTGGACTGAGTTGTATTTCTTTTATTTGATTATGTCCTTCTATGTGAATGTTTGAATTATGGTTTATTTATGAGATTTCAATTTCCTTGTTTATTCTTGTTTGGACCCCATTAGCAGTAGTTCTGAGGACAGAACTCTTCTAAGGAGGGAGTGATGTGGTACCCCGTATTTTTAAATGTTATTTTGAAGATTTATAAATGAATTAAAATGTTTTTTGGAGATTTAATAACATTTTTCTGGAAATCTATCTTTTTACACGTGCAAATATTTTCTTGAGAAGTTCAAAAGCCAAAATTTCTTCATGGAAAATCATCATTTATTATTTGGGATTTAATTTTAATTTTTCCAGATTTTTCTGATATTTATTGGATCTATTTGCAAATATTAAGAAAAAGGAGGACCTTTTTGCAAAATTGTCATTTTGAGGGGTGAAAGTGCAAAACTATTTTTCTGGACTTTTCAACAGTGCCGACTGGAAATAAGGTGTCTATTTTAATTTTAAATCTCAATTTAATTAATTTTTACCAAGTTTCCAAGTATAGGGATCTATTTATGTAAAGTTATATTTTCAAGGGGGTATCTTGCAAATGTGTTTTAAAAACCCTAATCTTCAATTCCGGCCTATTTAAAAGAAGTACAGCCATTTTTCGCTGCACAACACAAGGGTTTTATTATTTTTGGAGGATTAAGAAGAGGATCTTGGATTTTGCAAAAGAAAGGCTTCTTATCAAGATTTCTTCATTCGAGGTGAATGACTTGTTTATTTTGCTTTGTGTATTTTGCATGTGAGTGATTTTGTTGTTTGTTTTATGTATGTGAGTGGTATGATTTGGTTGTTTGATCTATGAATGTTTTAATGAATCTTGGATATTGAATTTTATTTGCTAGAAAGCATATTTAGGGTATGAATGGAAATATGTACATTATGAGTTGGATGGATGGATGAAAAATTGGATCTTGTGAAACCCTAGTTGTTGTAAATAAAATTTTATGTGGGTAGTCCATCTCTTTTGGATCAATGTTGGAATGATTGGATATGGTAGATTTTATACATAAACCTAATAAAGATGAGAATTTTATTACTTTGGAGTATTGGTTGAATGAAACTGGGTATGGCAATGCTATAAACTGATTATGTGTATGAGTCATAATGGTGATTGAGATTAAGAAAATATTGAGAAGGACTGATGAATTAGGAGATCATGACTTGAGATTTGGATTTGAGATAAATTGGATTGAGTTGATGAATATACCCAAATTGGGGATTTTCTTGAGATTTTGGTATTGATACGATTTGGATCTGAATACGAAGCAATTTCAATGAGTAATTGATTTTTAAGAAACTCTATTTTGACTATATGCACAATCCATGTTTTAATCGAAAGAAATCAACAAAATCTTTATGTTTATAAATTCAAGTAGTTTCGATTTAGTTTTATGGGCTATTACATGTCCTACAAGTTGTATTTGATCATATAAGAAATAAGCTTTTCATAGAAATCGTTTTCATTAAGTAAAACTAAGTATCGGTTGAAATGTGCACAATCAAAAGTATGCAGTCTGTAGGTCGACAGTCGACTGGTATGACTTCTCAGTCGACCGATACGACCCGACTGCTATGTTCTCTAGATTTTCTTGAAAATTTGTTCTGGACAGTCGACTTAGGACTTTTACAGTCGACTGGTACCACCTAGGATTTATTTTCTTAAAGTTATTGAATTTTCTCTCTGGACAGTCGACCTAGACCCTTTTACAGTCGACTGCTACACTTAGGATTTATTTTCTTAAAGATTATTGAATTTTCTCTCTGGACAGTCGACCGATGGTTTTAATAGTCGACTTATAACACTTAGATTATTTTTCTTAAAAACCATGAAATTCTCTTTCTGGACAGTCGACTTACGCTCGTTATTAGTCGACTGATACTGATGTATCTTCATATTTCTGAATGTTCTTTCAAATAATTTATTCTCTAAATGATTTACTATTCTATATTTTATCTTCTACTGAACATATGTTTTCAAGTTGTTTTGACCGAGCAATTTATATTGGAAGATTAGTTTGGATATTTGAGTGTGAGTCTCTAGAGGGTGTGTGTGATCCTAGTATACCGGCATTTGAGATATCTATGTTTGGGCCTGTTGAGGCAATTTTAGTTGATCAGTTGTTGAGTTAAGTCCGGTAGGGTACACCAACTCTAGGAGATTCGTAAAGTAATTAAACAACTTAAATGATAAGGACATGCACTAGTGGTGATATGATGAACGAGAACATAGGTTATGGACCTCAGTATGGCTTGCGATGTGAGATAATCCCCGAAATTATCCAGGTGTGAGTGAAATAGTCTCCAGAATTACCTGTGGTGTGGGATTGATCTCCTAAATTATCGGGGTCGAGGCGACGCACATGTGGTATTCGTGTGATGAGGTGCCATTGCTTGTGGTGTGGGGTATTCTCGAAGATTTCCAGGTGTGAGTGAAATAGTTTCCGGAATTATCTGCAGATAGAGATTGACCTCCAGAATTATCGGGACATGGGCTAATACTCACAGTTTATCTTTATCTCATAGTAGTCATCGTGTTAGGATTAGCTGCATAGTGGGGGATTAAACCTTATAATGTGGAGACGTTAAGGGCTTGCACCGGACCTATGTAGAGTGGGATGCATAGACTCCGACAAGTACGCATTAGAGAGTCAGCATATAGATTTGTGTTTTCTTGACTTGGTTTCATGCATGTGTTCCTGTTTTCTACACTTGACACTTAGTCTAGTTTCACTAGATATTTTCATGTTTCCTTGCTACGTCACATTTATGTATTCTTGTTTATTACATGTTATCTATGAATCTATGCTTAACTTATATTGCTTGTTTTTATGTCACTCACACCTTTATGGCTGACCCCTTTAGTTTTGGGGGTTAGGGTTATCTCTAGCCTCATATTTTACAGGTGATTTCTTAAGGCTCAGATTCGGATGCTTGAGTTCAATTGATATAGTGACTTGTGTAAATTGTAAGGTGTTGTAAAGAAAAGAGAATTTGTGATTTAAGGTGTATTGTATTCCGCTGTGCTATGTAAATGATTATTGTAATGAAAGTTGAAAAATTTTGTTTGTGTTAAGTTGTGTTTAATATTACATTTGAAGTTGATGCTAGAAATTGTGCCACGTATTTTCTAAGATATCATATTAGAAATTCGGGGCGCTACACCGGCCCTGGGAATAAACTCCAACAATTCTAGCTCCTTAGCCACGACAGAAGCATGTTGCTTCTCCAACATCTCCCAGGTCTCGGAATTTTTCACCTCAACTACATGTTCATGGGGAAGAGAGTCTCCTTTCATTGTCTTTACAAGAATAAGGTCTCTCGGAGTCAAACCCAATTCAAATTATTCATGAGTCAAACAAGGGAGACACCAATGGTAGTGGAGGACTTTATTACAGCGGTAGTGCTCGCCGGTACAATTAACGAAACAACAATTGTAGTGGTATTCTAACAACTCAAATTTCCTCTCCTCATCCTATATATTACTGAAGTTTAATGGAGCCAACCCCAATTCAAATTCCCCATGAGCAAAGCAACTGAGGCACAAAAAATAATCTCGCAAACTATTGCTTTGGTACCTTCTGTCGGAACAATCGGCAAAACAAAGGGTGGGTGAAGTTTAATAAACATTTGATCGAGCACGTGGTGTGCTGCTGGAGTGGAATGGAATAGACTTTACTATATGTGAAGGGACTTCGGGGTGGAGGGGAGTGATACCGAGGTGGTGGTCGAGGCGAATTTGTTGCCGGGTTCTCTTGGGATTTTTTCGAACATTTAGCAGATGTTTTAGGGAGAGGCGAATTTGTTGGGGGTGAAGGAGAACGTTGGAATTAGAGAGGGTTGTGGTGGGCTGGTGATGGTGTTGGATGAGACCGAAGATGAGAACGGATCACGTGACGAGGTTTTGTTGGGGCATTTGGCCGAACAGTTGGAGGGGGAGAGAAAGGGAAGGGGAGGATTTGGAGTACATGTTGAGGAGGGGGTTATGAAGGAAAAGGGAGGAGGGGAGAAGAGGTGAGGAGGTGGGCATTGATGGTGCAGCCGAGGAGGAGGTTATGGAGGAATGGAAGTTGGAGAGTAGAGAGGCGGCTAGGTTTGGGATTGAAGTTGTGGAGGGCGGTAAGATGGATCCGAAGAGGAGGGTGTGGACGATGCTGTTGCCCATCCGAAAAGGGGGGCAAATCTAGGGTTAGGGTTTGATTGGTTGATCGACTGAGGGGAGAAGCCAAGGGAGGCGGTGGTGGTGTTGACGGTGGGTGCGTTTGGCGGAGAGGAGTTTGAGATGGTCGAAGAGAAGATCAGCCAAGGTCGGAAATGGGTTTCTCCTTGCGGTTTGAGTGTGATAGTGAAGTTGCCATTGATGGCGGAGGTGGAGCAATGGTCGTTTGCTATTTATCCATTAAATGCATTTTATAGCAAACGACTCGTTGTAGTCGTTTGCTATTTATACATTTTTTGACAAAAACGTAACTGTAGATTGCTATAAATGAAAGAAGATATAAGAAAAATGCATATTATAAAAGACGGATCTTGACTTCAAGATCCGTCACACTAAAAAAAATATTTTTTAAATTCTCCGACGCAACTACACAATCCGTCCCTCCAATTGTTTTTATTAAATAGTAATAAAAAAACCTAAAAACCCTCTCCCCCCTTGGACGGATCTTCAAGATCCTTCCGGTGAGTGGGGTGGCCCTTTTTTTTTCTTTTTTTTTCCAACTAAACAGTCGTTTTAATTTTTAAAAAAAACAAAAAAATAATAAAAAATTATGCAACGGATCTTCTAGATTCGTCTGTCACTTTTTGATTTTTTTTTCTTTTTTCCGTCTGACGGATCTTCAACATCCATCTAACAAAAATTTTTATTGAATAATTCATTTTATATACATTTCGCACTTCGACGGAACTACACAGTCCGTCTTATTATTTTTTTTATTATAAATTGCTATAAAATAGCAATGGACGACTGCAGCAAATGCCGAAAATGCTATATGTAAATATGCATTTAGCCATTTTTTGACAATCACGACTGTGGATGCTCTTACAGACCTGATCCAACCCAGTGGTGGATCGTCATAACTTTGGAAGGTGCCGACGGGGGTCACCATGAAATCAAAAAAAGAACAAAAGAAAAGATAAACTACGATTTTAATTTCAATTCATTCCACATAAAACCTCATACGAAAAGCCCCATCTCAATATAAAGAGAATGGAGGAAGAAGAAAACACTAGCACGTGCAAGCCGATGGCTTGACTACAAAAAATCACTAACTTTACAAATAAACCCCTAAAAGATAGAAAATCTCCGAGTGACTGAGATGTATATAAAAGGACTGATACAAGAAGATCTTTTACAGCTGCAAAAAGATACAGTTCTTAGACGCTCAATCTCTCTCTCACCCCTTTGAAATACAAAGATTACAAAGAGATTACATCTCTCAATCTCTCTCTCACACATTTGAAACACTCAGCACAATTCTCTCTTGAAGTTGAACAATGATAACGGCTCACTGGATCAACACTTGATACAAATCCTAGAGTCCACAGTCATATACAGCCCTCAAGTAAACTCCTAAAATATAAACACAAATACAGCTTATTAGACTCAAAATCCGAAAGCCCAAATATCACATGGCGCCGATGTCGGTCGACCGCACCCCCAGGT
Source organism: Hemerocallis citrina (assembly GCA_017893485.1). Classification (NCBI taxonomy): domain Eukaryota; kingdom Viridiplantae; phylum Streptophyta; class Magnoliopsida; order Asparagales; family Asphodelaceae; genus Hemerocallis; species Hemerocallis citrina. The sequence goes on along the minus strand of CM030362.1, from coordinate 59,908,722 downwards.
CAGTCAAATGCAACGTGTAAAGCCAACTCCTGAACTCTTGACAGGTCGACCGCACAGTCGACTGTCCCGTTCTTTGTAGGACCTTATACACTCGAAGAACCTCCTTCAGTCAGGGTCTGTCGACCGCAACTCTCCAGACTGCACATCTTCTACTTGCAGTTGTCTTCTCTTGCTGTCTTCGTCTCCTCCTCTTCTTCTTCAACTTAAAGTATCCCGTGCCTAAGTGTATTTGAGGCCACAATCCTAACAATCTTTTACTTGGACCAAATGCACAACTCTTCAAAGTTATTATAATCTTTACCTCACATTATCTCTGGCAATCTTCCACTTTCATGGAAGACCCAAGTACTCCCAACTTTCATGAAGAGCACCTCCGCCCCTCTACCACGTGGAGTGGACCAACCACCCCTCATCACCTCATGAAGGATGTGCTCCACTAATCGCATAGAGCACGAATACCGGAGAAACAACTACCCGTGTCGGATTCTGTGTTACAAGACTCCCCAACTCGTAGAATCTCCATTAACACCAGACATGGTTCAAAGCCTCTCAATACACCCTCTGCACTAGAAGTCTCCGTGAACGACACCTCCACAAAATCTGCTGACTGTTCAACCCCTACAGCCCCACGGTTACCCTCATCGACATCACCCCACATATTGATATCAATGCTCTATACCTCACAGGAGCGACTTGAAGTTTTGTCTGCCATATCGCAAAGTACCCTCACTGCAACAATGTCTTGCTCTCTAGGATCACTTCCATAGCTAGCAACTCCCACTAAATTAGTAACCTCTCATCCACAACTGAAAGAACTTGGTTGCACCTCACACAACCTACTACTCGATTCCAGCTGAGAGTCAACTACAGGAGAAACGCCTATCATGTCTCTAAGCAAATATTGCGTTCCCTTACACTTCCGTTTTGCAATCACCCTTGAACCTGCAGCTATACGCCACTCCCTACTACCAACTGTAGTAGGCATACCCTCTTTGTCGCATTCCAATCGAGATGAGCTTTTCCTTCAAGTCTGGAAAATGTCATGTCTCTCACAAGAAAACACTCTGATCATCATTGGCTTTCACATGAACAGTACTAACCCCACGTACAGGACACCTGTGACCATTCCCCACGATCACATTTTCAAAAGAAACCTCTTCATATAAGTCTTGCAACTGCGCATCATGTGATCCCTTTTGTGACAATACCAACACCCAGGTCCATATCCCTCATCGCTGTCATCAGACCCACTCTCAGATGAACTATTCTGATATTTTCTTCTTCAACTACTCTTAGATCTCCCACGTCTCTTCTTAACTGTCATTGCGGAATCTCTAGAAGATAATAATGGAAATCCCCCATTTCTCACCTTTCTCACATCCTCGTTCAGAATGCTACTCACCACAACATGTAGAGTCGTCGAATCTGGTATAGTGCCTGTAATAGTCTGTTCCACCGTACCAGAACAACTGGGTAAAATAGATAGAAGTAACAATGACTGTTCCCTCTCTGAAAAATTCAAACCTGTAACTTCCATCTAGTTGTAAACCACACAGTAATTGTTCACATGTTCTGCTACTGAACCACATTCCCTCAACTTCATATTAACCTATTTCTTCATGTGGTGAATTTGATTAGATGCCGACGGTTTCTCATACATATCCGCAAGAATCTTCATAGCCTTCGAGATATGAAATAACGCCTTCCTACTCAGTCCCAACTGAATCTGTCCTAGCGTCTTCTGATCCAAACGATTCCACTCCGTCAAGATCTTCACATCCTTGTCTCCACCTTTCGGTTTCTCATCAAACAAAAAACCATCTAGATCTTTCTGATGAAGAAACGCTATCATCTAAATCTTCCACATCGCGAAGTCACTCTCATCAAACCTCTCGATCATCGACTTGCTATCAGCCATCCCGAACCTAGTGCTCTGATACCACTTGTTGCAGAATCTACCAACAACTTGTAGTTTTCCGATTTTAGTACGGGGAGGGTGACCCGCTGCTTGAAGATGACTGAGAACCTGATTCAGCAGATAAATAGGTTGGAACTAGCGGAAACACTCCACAAGCAATAGAAACATTCCAAGAACTAGATGAACAAAAAACAAGCCACCACGATATATGCAAGATCTCACATGAACACAATCAATATGTAGAGATAACCAATACATTTTATTCCCTAAGAAATACAAAGATTACAAAGAGATTACAATTCTCAATCTCTCTCTCTCACACATTTGAAACACTCAGCACAATCCCCTCTTGAAGTTGAACAATGATAACGGCTCACCTCGATCAACGCTTGATACAAACCCTAGAGTCTACAACTATATATCAAGTAAATCTTAAAAGATAAACATAAATACCACTTATTGGACCCAAAATTCAAAAACCCAAATAACACACAGCGCCGATGTCGGTCGACCGCACCCCAGGTCGGTCGACCGCAACGTGTAAAGCCAACTCCTGAACTCTTGACCGGTCGACCGTACAGTCGACTGTCCCGCTCTTTGTTGGACCATGTACACTTGAAGAACCTCCTTCAGTCAGGGTCGATCGATCACAACTCCCCAGACTGCACATCTTCTACTTGATGTTGTCTTCTCTTGTTGTCTTCATTTTCTTATCTTTTTCTTCAACTTCAAGTACACTCCGTGCGTAAGTGTATTTGAGACCACAATTCTAACATATCTAGGGTTGAGTTAGGACTTGATAGGAATTTGGTTCTGAGAAAGTACACACAGTAGGCTTGATAGGAGTTCAGAAGAATTCCATGGGTGAAAAAAACTATTTACTTAACTGAAAGCATTGTTCAAAATATATAGAATTGCTGTACTCATCTGACCAATATATCACCCTAGATATTATTGTGTAGTTCTCAGTCTAAGTATCATGTGTCTCATTTTGCAAGGGTGTTCAACTGCACAAGGAAAGCTGTCTTGCTTAATCAACCAAATAATGGTAATAGGTTGGATCAAGGTGTATAGGAGAACCCAACCATGAAGGAAATTGAAGGACGAACAAGCCCACTATATACACAGTCAGAGATACAAGCCCATTAAAGTGATCAAATTAAACCGCACTTGTAATGTAAACGATAAGTAAAAATCGCTCACTCCTAGTCCATAAGCATGAATCTGTAAGTATAACGAAAAGTAAAGTACAGGAAGTATACCATCTCTAATCTCTAATATTATAATAGGAGAAGGCCTTAGTGTCATTTATCAATCTACCAACACGTGCATCGCACGTGCATAATTAATATGATGGAAGTTTCAGGTTCGAGCCCTCACTATGTCAGGTTTTTTACTTAATTTTTTTAATATTAAATATGCATTATGTGTATAAATTAATATCCATCTATCTATCTATCTATCTATAATATATATACTTACTATTTAATGAAAGAGTTTGTCACAAATAAACAATTTTTAATATTTTTGTCTCAAAAGAAACTCCAATTTTGTTACCAAACAAACATGTGCATCGCACGTGCAACTTCAAATCTATTTTCAACACGTGCTTCGCACGTAAACATCAAAATTTTTCCTTCTTAATTTTTAAAAAATACGTGTATCACCCGTTCAGCTCCATTTTTGTAAAATTAAGGCATTCATTGCACGTGCTAAAACTGTTGACTTCATACATCGCACGTTAAACTTCAACTTTTTATCAAAACATGTATAAAAATACCATTCATATTAATGTTTAAGGATTAAAATTTCTTATAGATAAATTAGAAATGAATCCTAAATTTATTAAGCGTGAAGAGGACCAGTGCTTAGGGATGACAAAGGGTAGGGTACTGAGAGGGCACATGGCTTACCCTTACCTTATCCTAGAGCCCAAATATTACCCTTACCCTCACAGGTAATTTATAAAATTACTTTATAAAATTACTTACCCTACCCTAATGGGTTAAAACACTTAATATAACTTTTTTTTAAATAACAAAATCAAGTTATAAAAAAAAATTTGTGAATAAAAATGATAATCTTTATTTGTAATTCAATTTGTATATCTAATAATATTATAATGAGAGAGTTGAGATTGTCATTTGTAGACATTCAACCATCCAATCTCAACCATTCATTTTTAAGTGGGAGTTATATTAACAGTTCATTTACTGAACTGTTTCTTTTTATCGTCAACGGTGGGTTGAAGCCTCCTGCGTTTCATTAAAAAGAATTTAACAAAACATACAACAAAAAATAAGGCTTATGAAGTTCAGAAGACCCAACAATCTGGGTCCTGGAACTCGTACACCCAAACCAACAAACAAAAATACAACCAAACATAATCCTACTGTTCGGCCGACACTGCGACAACAAGTTTCTCGTGCCAATTTGAACTCATTCTCTCTCATTTCTCGGTTGTATCCCGTTTGTCCTCACTGTGACTCGCAACCACACCACCGTCGACCCCAGCATTGACCAGTATGTCAACTTCAAGCACCATACATGAGACACCGCAGGTATCCACCAATCCGACATAGCCATGTCTAAATTGAGACCTCATTCTCAACCCCTAACTTGACCACCTTTGACTATCACCACCACCTCGCAATGATGGATTTCGTCGCCCCCGACGGCTCCACAAATGTCTCCAAGCCCCCTGTCATGAGAGAGACCCTAGGCACTCCTCACTTTGACCTGGAAAAAAAATCAAAGTTGAACCCAAATTATAAACTTGCTTGACTATCGTCGTCTCACCAAATAGAATTTATTTTCTTGATAATTGTAAGTCAGTTGTAATTAGGATAGTTAGAGAAAAGATTTGGATATTAGGGACTCCTCCACTTCTCCTCTCTCTCACACACACCACTTCTCATCTTCCCCAACTCCACATCCCAACATCAGACTCACGCCCAAAACTCCTCTACCCTCCTCACTCTTCACCCTCCCGCAGCGAACCAAAGCCAAAGAGAGTATACCTGCCAAGTTAAGCTGCCGCAGGTTGAAGCTGCGTATTCGAAACCTCCCACTGCAGATTGAAGTTGCATGATGACCACTAATTGGTCGGAACCCTCACCCTACAGAGATCGACGCGCCGTCACCACGATTCCAAGACACCCCAACCGACAATGGCGATCGAACCCAAGTCTTCGCCACTGTCGCTGGAAACCCCCCTGAGACAGACCTCTGGCCCTCTGTGACCGACCCATGACCAAGGCCAAGTCCTCGTCGTCGTCGATGGAAACACCCCTTGCAATCGACATCTGGCCCTTTGCGATCAAACCATAACCCACATCAGCGCCGTCTAAGCTTTGCTGACCCTCTGTAACCAACCCAAACCACGACGACCGACCCATAACTGAAAAGGGAGATGAATGGCAGCCGGTGGTTGAGTATCAGGAGCAAAGGAGGGAAGAGGTGAGGTGGCGTGATGGATGAAGGAGGAAAGAGAAGGGGAGCATGCAGACGTGGAGGGGGGAGACTAACCCTAGCCACCGCCCCCAAGTTTCTAGATCTAGGGTTACTCTTTTTTTTAGGTTTTTTAGGGGTGCTTCTCTCTCTAGAATTTCTAGTGAGATAAACCCTTTATTTTTTTTCCATTTACTAAACTGTTACTAGTATAACTTAATCACATAGCGAGTTGCATAATCATTACCTCTACACTTTCGACTTATTTTACAAGTTGTATATAAATGAGTCTATAACATATGTTTAAACGGATAAAAAGGGTAGACGGGTAGGAATATATCTTTACCTTTACTCTTCTCCTACCCTATTTTTTAAACGGATATAAGAAAAAATCTACCCTTACTCTACCAGCGGGTCAAAAAAGTCCACTCATACCCTTAGGTACCATTCTTTTTTTTTACCTCTTACATGGTTACCTCTTATAAGAGATTTGTAGTAAGAGCCTCCTGTAAGAGCCTCTTTTTGAAGTGTTCTTTTTATATAAAAATAACCTCTTATAAGAACCTCTTATAAGACATTTCTGTTCTTTTTTCACCTCTTACAAGAGCCTATATTATCCCAAAGTCTATATTACCCCAAAGTATAAAAATAGTGAGATGAAGGACAAGAAAAGAAGGAAATTTGAGATTGAATGTGGCGTTCCAATAAACTGAATATAAAAAATAAGAAAAAAAAAGTTAATTAATAAGGAATACATCACAATCCTCAGAAGGTATGCAAAAGTTGGAGGCGACAATTTTATGAGTGCAATACAACCTCAACAACACTATAGAAGGAAGTCAAGTATACAGCATTAATATAATATAGATAGTAGCTGCTTTTAAACGTCTAAATCATTTACTTACAAATGATGCTGAAATGAATGTGTATCTACACTTCTAAATCAATTACTTATAATTGATAGGCCCCATCTAAAGTAAAATCAGCAACATTGAATTCAAAAATATTAGAGGCAAGCCAAGAAGTGGCAGTCAGATTGAAGAAGCCATGAATTACAAATAATTAAAACATCTAGCTGGAATCCTATGATAACAATTGTGATTCTAACAACCACTACTGTGCCCTTCGAAAAGAAAACAATCACATAAGCAAAGTATAAAAATAGTGAGATGAAGGAAATTTGAGATTAAAATTAGTAACAATTATAATATAGACTTTTTAAGTGATAGAAGTCTTGTAAGAATTTGAAAGAGACTACTAGAAGTTTTTTAGGCTTATAAGAGATTTTGGAGAAAATGTCTTATAAGAGGTAAAAAAAAGAATGCTAAAAAAACTCTTGTAAGAGGTGGACCAACTCGTACAAGAGGTAAATCACTTATAAGAGGAGAAAAAGAACACTACCTTACTCTTAAGATAAATGGGCAAGGGTAAACAGTTTACCCAATTGTCACCCCTACCTGTGCTGTTGAAAAATGACCCCCGAGCATTGGATTAACCGGGTTTGGCCCAAAAGTGAGTTTAAGCATGCTTTAATTCGCTTCAATTTTGTGGCAGGAAGTTTTCTGGTTTTCGATGAGAAGATGTACTTCTTTTTCCATGCACCTCCTATTTGCTAGGTTTCACATATACGATGAGTTTAAACAATAAACACTGAAATTGGTCTATGTATATACCTGCTGCTCCTTTATTCAATTAGTTGTGACTTAAGATCTGATAATAAATTATCAAGCTTTCTCTTATCCCCAGATCTCACCTACACAAAGATTCCCAGTTGATTAAAAGCATTAGGAGTAATCATTTCTAAGAATTAAGAGAATCTTGTATGTTGTCACTGCAGCAAAAAGGTTTGTGCATTTTGAGAAGTCATAGATCAACGCATCTGAGAAAGATTTCTAATTTGATAACATGCATGTTGCTATGGGTTTAATACTTTTGCTCCCATGTGTAATTAACTTCCATCATTGCCTTTGTAGACTGCAGCTTTCTTCTATAATGCATGCCTTATACATGATAGCACTTGAGACCTGTTAGTTACTGCTGTTGACAATATAGATATATCAACCAAATCGATTCTGTTCCGGAGTCTATGTAGAGGACTGTAGCTGTCATTCTGAGCTTCAGTCTCCCACTCGGTCTAAGATCATTTTACCAACACGCCAATAAAATTCATTTACTTGTAACGAACAAGCTTAAAAATTTTACGATCAAGAGAGAATGTCTGCCAAGTTTGCTCAGGTCCTTAATTTCAAATGCGATTCATCTGCAAGAAAACACTGAAAGAGGGCAAGCAATTCAGTAAAGGGACCCACTTAGACTAAGTACATATAGAAGTTAATTGACTCTAAACAAGCAAGAACTAAGCTCAGGACTCATTCTATATATATATAATTGTGTCTCCATGGCATTGTTTGTGAATGCAGAAAACTGAGTCTTAAAATCTCAGGCTTCAGACTTCAATACTGGTTTGCTGGTCAACTGCCAATTGGCATATTTTATATTGGATGTATAGGTATATTCTCAATATAATTGAATATTATTGTGTATAATGTTCTATGGGGTAACACGTGCTTTCACGTGTTATCTGTTAATTGTTGGACCGGGTTGACTGGGGCTTCAAGCCCAGTACTCTAAAACCCAGTTTGATCCCATAGATATACTGGTCTACAGGTAGTGCTCTTGTGATATTCCAATTATGATAAGCAGGGTATAACCTCTACTATTTTAATGGAAGAGTTTGTCACTAAACAAACTATATTTGTAACCAAACAAACACGTGCAATGCACATGCATAACTATATAAAGGAGATCTTAGGTTCGATATCACACAACGTTAGATTTTTAAAAATATATATATATTTATAAATACGTGCACTGCACGTGTAAATTACTAGTATCTTAAGTCAGTGAGGTATTAAACCTAACCCTAATTTCATTGTTATTGTCTCTCATAATCTCTAACAATCTTAAGATATTACCATTAATTTTGAGATTAAGAGAGAAATCGCAGAAGACTTCGGTCGTCAGAATCCGACAGTTGCTAGGGACGCCAGCACCGCCAACGTCGACCGCGCCACCACACATCTCCGACGCACCCACCGTGAGCCAGAGGCCCAACCTTGCCTCCTTCTTCTTCTCCTTCTTCTTCTTCCCGAGCGCAAACCAGAGAGCGAGTGTGGGATCAGTCAGATCTGATTTTTTGAGTGGTTGGATTTGGTGTTCCATGTTCGGGTTTGAAGAGGGAATCCAAGATGCACTGAGTTAGACTTAGATATGACCGAAACCAGAGTTCTCATTGGCTGAACTTTTGGTGGTGTGTTCGGTACCAAGAGCAGATCCCACTCAACTCCGATTCCACTTGTTTTGCCTGAGGCTTTTGATTGTTTTTGATTGGATCTTTATTTGGTGTTTCGTGTTTGGGTGGAGCACGAGATTTACTGCAGCGTATTTCCAAATCAAATCCAACCCTCCAATACTCTTGATTTTCATCAAGATTTGGTCCACTCTAAACTTTAAGATTTGTGTTGTTTTATTTGATTTAAATTTCTGTTGATTGTTTATTACGCAGTTTTACAGAAAAAGTCATTCCTTTTACTGAAATTATGCTAGTAGTAATTATTCAAAAAAAATCCTCTAGATTTTGGAATTTACTGTTTATTCCTTGAGATGGAAAAACTGAACTGAGCGTACAAGATTCCGAAACTAGAGATGTTCGGTATTTCTGAATTTAACAGTTTGAAGAAGAAAGCACAGTACAGGATGTGGATAAAATTTTAGGAGGATGTTGTTTTGACTAGATCCAACTATGATTGGACTGGATCAGATCTAAATTAAAGATAAGTTTTTTACCTGTATATACACCTAATTATTTGTTGTTGCTAAGTGCTAAAGTTTTAAACCGTGTTAGCCGTTGTTTAATTAAATACAAGTTGAACGACTATTTTGGCCTTGTGCTAAGGATCAAATATTTATTTTGATAAGTTAAATCATAGTTTTTTTTACAATAAAGTTGTATCTCCAATTAAATTGTTCTTAGAATTAAATAGAGCTAATAATTCGTTTAATTGGCTAATCTGTAACAATTTTATGAATGTAGGAACTTCAAAGTTGCCTGCAAACTGTGTGTTGGAGACTGTGGATTTGCATCACTGTAGAATAAGTCTGCACTACACAAACTTCTCCATCGAATTTAGAAAACACTTCTAACTTGAAGTGTCAGTATAATCTACTTTAATATTTTCAGTATTTTCATGTGATGAATGTGCAAACAATTTGTGCGTTTGATCACATTATTGAGAATTTTAGGTCATAATTAATCTCACTTTGAAAACTATCATGTCTAGGGTTGTCAAGTGTGCCTTGTCATACTATGTGTTTAGATATATTGACAAACCTATCATTTGCAGTTTTGTGTGAGATTATATATTTGCTTTTCTAGTAAAGATTGATGTGTAAGATCTATAATAAATATCTGTAACTTAGGTGAGAGCATCTCATAATAAAGAATATGATTCCATTAGTTACAGTTTTGTTCTTTCTGGTTCAATGTACTGTGTGTGCAAAGTTGAATTATAAAATATTGGCCATTATCTCGTTTAATGTTGTGAAGATGATAAAGAACAAATATAGGAAAGAACTCTTCGCTCAATGTGTTTGAGCAATAGGACATTGTTAAGAATTACGAAAGAAAGCAAACATTTTTGTAAAATGTGGTAGAGTAATTTTGTATTAACTCATATTATTATTATTTTATAATGTGCTTGTATAATTAATGTCATATGTAAGTTGAGTTTAACAAATGAAGCAATTGACAATAGTAATTCTAATTTGTGTAGTCCTTGAACATGACACAACATACTAGGACATGTGAAGTATATATGTTAAATTGTTTGCCATTGTTAAAACTCTTAACACTGCTAAATGACATTTTATTAAATATGACAAATAGAAAGTTGTGCTCGGATTATGATCACTAGAAAATTATTTAGTATGGTCTCGAGGAGCACACAACTTTTTGAGTCAATACATTCTGATATTTGTGATCTCAGTAGCTTTGTGACTAGATGAGACAATGATTGGTCAGAAGTATTTAATCACTTATGTAGATGATTATTGAATGTTTGTCATATATATATGGAGAATGAAGCACTCTTTATTTTACTAAATTGAAATCTAATTAAATGCTAAGATAAAAAGGTTTCATATTTGAAGGAGGTGGTGAATATGTTTTAACAACTTTAAAGAAGTTTGCATTTGGCATAATCTCTAGTGCACTCTATTTATCATTGTCAAACGATATTGATAAAGTTAGAATCAAACACTTAGTGAATTGTTGAATTCTATATTATTGATTGTTGTTTAATTTTGTGTAACTATGGGTGATGTTGTATTGTTAATCGTATTCATAATATGTTACTACACTCTAAACTATTTACACCTTATAGACTATGGTATAGAAACATAAATAATTTTGTTAAAGAAAAAATATGTGGTGCGATACATTTGTTAAAGTACATGACCCTAAAAGGTCTAGAGTAGGACCTGTAACAAATATTTATGTGTGCTTAGAAAGTGCAGAATCTAGTTCTATGGACAGATATTAGATCCATCTAATTAGTGTTAGAAGAATCTAGACTTGCAGGGTTCTTTGAGGATGTGTTCATCAAAGATAAATGTATGAAATTATCTAGTCCTACAAACACGATCAATAATTCACAGTTAAAATTAAGAACTAGCCTTACTGATGTTGAAAACAGATTTGGGGAGAAATCTTTATTATTCTTCTTGTCCATTATTCTTTACAGTATACATCTATATATAAAGATTACAATCTTGGAAGAGAAGAAAGGAGATTGAGAGAAGATTGAGGGGTGAGAGATTTGGGGAATCTATTTTCTATAGATTAGGAAACAAAATATACATATTAGTACTTACTACATTATAACACTTCCCCTCAAGTTGGTGCATAGATATTAAACATGCCCAACTTGTCAACAAATTTTAAGAAGAGCCGACTCGAAACTACCTTGGTCAGGATATCTGCGAGTTGATCTTCTGACTTCACTTTAGATATCTCAATGACTTTCTCATCTAATTTCTCCTTGATGAAGAATCTATCCACCTCTACATGTTTCGTCCTATCATGTTGAATTGGATTGGCAGCAATATCACATGCTTCTTGACTGTCGCAATACACCTTCATAGGTTCATTTGGACCACAGTCTAAGTCCTGCAACAAGAGTTAGCCATAAAGCTTCCACTATACATAGAGCTACTCCGCGATACTCAGCATCTGCACTAGAGCGTGCAATATTCTGCTTCTTGCTTCTCCATGTAACTATATTTCCTCCAACAAAGGTGAAGTATCCTGAAGTAGAGCACCTATCAATTATAGATCCTGTCCAATCAGCATCAGTATATGTCTCAACCTTCAAGTGGCCATGTTTCACAAATAGGACCACTATTCCTGGAGCAGGCTTAATATATCTCAGAATTCTCATCACTGTATCCATGTGATATTCCTGAGGTGCATGCATAAACTGACTTACCATACTTAAAGCATATGATAAATCTGGCCGTATATGCCCAAGATACATCAGTCGTCCAACCAATCTCTGATATCTTTTCTTATCACAAGGCACATAATCAGGTTCGTTGCACAGTTTCAGTCCTTCTTCTAATGGTGTACCAATCGGCTGACAAGCAGACATTCCAGTTTTCTTCAATAAATCGAGAGCATACTTTCTTTGAGACAGAATATACCATTTCTCGTGCGAGAAACTTCAATGCCAAGAAAATATCTCAAAGAGTCAAGATTCTTCATTTCAAACTCTTGTGACAAGTAGCTCTTCAACGCCATTCTCTCCTCAAGATCATTCCCAGTTACTATCATGTCATCCACATATATAATGAGAGCAGTAATCTTACCTTCTTTCCTTTTTAGGAATAAGGTATGTCTGAATTACTCTGACAATATCCGAATGTCCTCATTGATTTTGTAAACCTCCCAAACCAAGCTCTTGGCGACTGTTTGGGACCATATAGTGTCTTCCTCAATCGACACACTTTATTACTGTATTGGACTGGTCTGTTCCACCCTGGTGGAAGATCCATATAAACCTCCTCTGTCAATTCTCCATGCAAAAATGCATTCTTCACATCAAATTGCTCCCACGGCAAGTTAAGATTTGCAGCAAGTGACAGTAGGACTTGAACAGTATTGAATTTTTCCACAGGTACGAATGTATCTTCATAACCAATTCCATACGTTTGAGTGTATCATTTGGCAACCAGCCTTGCGTTATATCGCTCTATTGAACCATCAGACTTATATTTCACCGTATAAATCTATATACATCCTACTGGCTTCTTCCCTGCTAGCAGCTCGACTATCTCCCAAGTCTCATTCTTTTTCAAGAACTTCATATCCTCATCCATAGCTGCTTTCCACCTTGGATCAGTAAGGGCTTCCTGCACACTATTAGGAATAGATACAATAGATAATTGATTTACAAATGACTTATTTGATTCCGACAAGCGGTGAGTGGATACATAATTACTCATGGGATATTTGACGTTACTAGTAGGATCAGGTTCATAAGTGGGTTTTGGAATACCTCTATTAGTACGGTACGGGAGTTCTCTTCTAGGAACTTCGGACAACGATGGCGACTGGTTTTGGGGTTCTGATGGTTCACTCTCACTGAAATTCGGTACTGGTTTTAATTCTTCAATAGGGTCTTCTTCCCTTGGTTGCACTTCTTCATAAGGGTCTTCTTCTCTTGCTAGGTCTTCATTCAAGTGTTCGCCATTATTTGTATCCAGTTGTTCGTTCTGGTTGGTAATTACTTTATCATACCCAAGAGTCTAAACTTTACTTCGGTATTCCCCCTGAAGTTCAGTCGTGAAGAAGAAAAATACATCTCATCTTCATGGAACACAACATTCATAGTCATAAACATCCTTTGATTTGGTGGGTGATAGCATCGATAACCTTTCTTATTCTGTGCATATCCCACGAAAACACAGCGGACAGCTCGAGGAGTTAATTTATTGTGTTCGTTGATGAAGATGAACAAATGCAACACACCCAAATACATGAGATGGCATGTTAACAACTTTTAGTGCATTCACAGCTTCAGTTAATGCCTGAAATGGTGTGAGGAAGTTTAGGATACTAGAGGAAACTCGGTTGATTAAGTATGCAGCAGAAGCAAGGGCTTCCCCCAAATAAATGAGTGGCATGTTTCCATGGATAAGAGAAGCACAGACCACCTCGAGCAAGTGTCTATTTTTTCTTTCTGCAACCCCATTCTGTTGAGGTGTATATGAGCATGTAGTCTGGTGAACAATGTCGTGTTCTTCCAAATATTGTTATAGATTCGAACTCAGGTACTCTCCGTCATTATCACTCCTAAGAACTTGAATCTGTGATTTAAACTGAATCATAATATGCATGTGAAATTTCTGAAACAAGTCACTAACTTCACTTTTCGACTTCATCAAACAAATTCAGGTCATACGAGAACAGTCATCAATAAATATCACAAACCATTTGGCTCCTCCAAATGTAGTGGTTTTGGATGTGCCCCAAACATCAGAATGAATAATCATAAATGGAAGAGAGCTTCTACTTGGATTTAGAGAAAAAGAGACACGGTGACCTTTTGCGAGTTCACACACATCACACCGAAAGGCAGAAATATCCAACTTCAAAAATAAACTTGGAAATAATTTCTTCAAATAACCAAAAGAAGCATGCCCTAGATGTCGATGCCATAGACAAATATTTGATTTCTTCTTCTCGTCTTTGGATCCTTCCACACTTAGAGCTTGAGTCAGCTTGCTTGAACTTTCAGATTCTAAATCCAGGTAATAGAGCTTCCCGTGTCTAACCCCATAACCAATCTTCTTACGAGTCCGAATATCCTTAAATATACAATGTGAAGGCCAAAAAACTACAATACAATGTAAGGAGGTAGTTTTTTGAGTAACAGATAATATGTTAAAATTCAAGAATGGCACAACTAGGGCAGTATCTAAGGTTAGGTTGTTTGTTAGAGGTATGGTACCTTCGCCAGTAATAGTGCCAGGGTCACCATTGGCAGTGGACACATTTGGTTTGGTGGATGGTTGAAAATTTTAAACTTGTTAAGAATCAAAAGTCATATGGTCGATAGCACCTGAATTAATTATCCATGCATTATTCATAATAGAGACAGAAATATTAAATACCTTACCATCATTACCTGCAGCTGTAACTAATGTAGAGGCAAGTCCAATTCTCTTCTCAGCTCCATCAGTTTGTTCCATGGTAGCGACACAAGGAAAAACAACGGATCTGATCTTCAGCAACCAATAGCAAGCGACACAACTTGGCCAAGAACAGCTCCAAGTCTTCAACAAATAGCAAAATAATAACAATCCAACACCCAAACAACAACTCCACAGCGGATCAAAACACCAAAAACAAGATCACTCTCTCCTTCTCAGAACACACAAACTAACAGATCCCCTATCTTCTTCTCAAAAGCGACAGAGAGAGAGAGAAAGAGAGTGGCTCGAAGGCGGGGAACAGCGACTGCGATCGAGAAGCGACAGCAGCGGCAATTTTGGCGGGGCTTCGGGTGTTCAATGACGACGACAAGGGGTTGAAGGTTCTTCGGTAGTTGCGGGGGACAGCGGAGAGGACAAAGATCGGGGTCGACGAGGCAGATAGTGGCATTGGAGGTCGCCGAGGTGATGGGTTTGAATGGGATGGTGAAGACGATGGGAAGCAGGTGAGGGCTAGGGATGGTGGCTAGTGGTGTTGGGGTTGATCGGAGACGGAAGAGGACGACAGAGGATGAGGGATCAGGGCCGACTAAGATTGGCAATGGGCTCGATGGTAGCGAGGATCGGGGTCGACGAGGATCGGGTCGACGAGGAGCTTCGGGGATCGGGGTTTGGTCGGGATCAGATCGGGATGGAGGCATCAGATCCGATTACCTCCGTCTCTTCTTCTTCTTCAACTAGCCTAGATCTTGTTAGTCCCTGATACCATGTTGAAAACATATTTGGGGGAAAATCTTTATTATTCTTCTTGTCCTTTATTTTTTAAAGTATACATCTATATATAAGGATTACAATCTTGGAGGAGAAGAAAGGAAATTGAGAGAAGATTAAGGGGTGAGAGATTTGGAGAATCTGTTTTCTATAGATTAGGAAACAAAATATACATATTAGTACATATTACATTTCAACAACTGACACTTAAAATTTAAATGACAAATGAGTCAAGAAGAGTCTTTAGTAGATAATGAAATGAATTTGTTGTTATACATTAATACTTTAATTTAGTTGATTTGCCGAAATGGACTAAAATTATAGCAAGTAGGGTTTTGTAGAAGAAACTTAATTTTGAAATGTTCAGTAGCAATTTTAATGCAATTTTAGCTGCTAAATGATTGATTGAGACAAGTGGGGAAGATATGTTTGACGTCCGCTCACATGTCTGTCATATTGCTACAATAAGTATTCTTCATGCACTTACATCTATTAAAATTTTGTTATTCATGAAAAATGTTTAAACAATTTTGTACTAAAAATTCTGTACTTCATGTTTTGTATTGAAAAATTTTGTACGAAATAGTTTTGTACTGAAACGTTTCTACTAATATGTTTAGTGAACAAGAGTTACAAGTTGGTAAAATTATTGTATGTTTTTGAAACATGTGTTAAAATTGAGGTACAAATAATTTGACTCACTTTTAAAGAGCTTAGATTTGAATCAAGTAATTCAGATAAATGTCTTTAATTTTGTGGTGAGTTAAATATAATTGCCCTAATTTATTTGTATATTGTTGACATGCTTGTTAATTGGAAGTGACATCTCTATTACAAATGAAGTTAAAATTGTGATATCCAAAGATTTCAGTATGTAACACCTAGGTGTTGTGAACACCATATTAAGTATCAGGGTGAGTTTCGGCTGGCAAGGGATAACCCTTAGTCAAACTCATCAAATCAATAATGTGTTCCAAAAATGGGGATATAGGGACTGAAAATGTGCTTTGAAACACATTATGATTATGATAAAGGTTGACACCTAATGATGGTGCAACTATGAGATAGTTAGACCACTATTTACTTATTGAAAGTCTCATATATATAAAGATCTACACTAATAGACATAGCCTTTGAGGTAGGTATGATTTACAGATTCACTAGTTTTCCTATTAATACACATTGGAGAGCCCTAAGAGGCTAATGAGTTACTTGACAGATACTGAAGAGATTGCTTTGTGCTACTCTAGTCATCCTTCAGGAATGAATATATGATTTGATGCATTATCATGCTCATAATTTAGTGAAAGTCAATAACTAGTGGATATGTGTTTACACTAGGAGAAAACAAAAATGCTATGGAAATTAAAAGGCAAACAAGCCCTGTGCTATCATTCATGAAATCAGACCTCTATGTGTTTATCCTCTGCAGGGGAAGAGGCTGAGTGGATTGAAGAACTTGTTGCTAGTCATCCATTAAGAAGTTTAAGTAACTCTCTAATTCTATTCGTCTACTATCAAGCTACAATACTGTATGTTGCTCATAACTCATTCTATAATAGTCAGAGTAGTATATTAAGGTTGAAAAAGCCTAGTTGAACTTTCTCATAAATAAAGTACAATTGAGATAAAATATGGCTAATACTCTTGCTAAGAGACTTGAAAGGGATCTAATTATCAAAACTGTCAGGGAAATGGAGTTAAAAGCTATTGAGCTAAAAGTTTAACATCCTAGTTGTTTTGAAAATTAGAATCTAATTGGAGCCATAGAGAAGTTCAAACTTAAGCATCAATTTTAGGCAGTTGACATATTTTAGATAATTTGAAAGTTCTATATAAATTTTGTTAATATATAATTTCATTCAATTTTGATAATGCTATATATTCTCATAATTTACTTAGAATCATCTTATTATTCCAAAGGTAAATGTGAAAACTTGTCGATGTGTTTCCGATATTTAGAATTGTCTTTATATCATTCTAATTTTGATGATATATCTCTCTTATGGATTCATGTTTTATTCCAATTTTGATGATTCAGAATTAACCATAATTGATTTGACTGTTCTATCATTCCAATATGAAATATATTATAGTTCTTGTGTAGAAACTATAATAGTTCTTGTTCTTTATTTTGTTAAAGAAACTTGATTGTGATGCTTGCATTATATTTTTGCTAAGCTAATTATGAACTGTACTAAGTTCTTTTGTGGAACTATATACTTTGTGAAATTCGTTAGAAATCTTAGATATGTGTCTCTTGATATTCTTGTTTTCAATAAGCTAGCAAAGATGAAGGAGTTGAATGTCATTATAGATTTTAAAATAATGATTTGCTCAAAATGGAGGAGTAAACATAAAGCAGTTTACAAGGATAAAGTTTCAGTTTATATATGTCGAGAATAAATTTGTCACTTGCTTGGTAAACTTCTATTGAGTTTAAGACACTTGTGGTCATGAGCTTAAAACTCCTAATTTGTTCTTGAAGTTTATTTGCTTTGGTTGGTTTTGAAACTATGACAGATTTCTCCGGTTGGTTTAGTCATTGTGAACTATTCTGTTCTGATATGGTCTTTGAACTATTTGGTTATTTTGGTTTAGTCTCATTCGAGTTATAATTGATTTAGTCTATGAACTATATTCTTTTGTGAGCCAATGATATAACAGGGCATTGCCTAATATATTGAGAATATAGGAAGAGATTTTTGGATATATAGGTATATTCTCAATATAATAGAATGTTATTGTGTATAATGTTCTATGGGGCAACACGTGCTTTCACGTGTTATCTGTTAATTGTTGGACGGGTTGACTGGGGCTTCAAGCTCAGTACCCTAAACCCATTTTGATCCCATATATACTGGTCTAGAGGTAATGCCCTTGTGATATTCCAATTATGATAAGCAAGGTATAATATCTTAAGTGAGTGGGATACTAAACCTAATTCTAATTTCATTGTTATTGTCTCTCATAATCTCTAGCATTTTAATCTCTTAATTGAATGCTTGTGCAAAGGTGGAGCTAGAGCTGAGTTTTAATAATCTGTTGCACTTCTTTGTAGTAAGAGCCAGGTTCTTGTAGGATTCTGTTTAATTAGATCCTTTATATGGAAAATCAAACCAGGTTTTGATTCAACAGGAATCTAGGTCTATAGACAAGAATCTCAAGTTTCTATCTGATAGTAGCTTTCGAAGATCAGAGAATAGGGATGTTCGCTCCCCTGATTGTTTGACCATTTGCGCTTCATATATATATATGTATGTATATTTCAGTCATTTTTTGTAAGTAGCTGATGCCTTTGCAAATTACTGTCCACTTATAGTCTTGTGATCTACCAGTCTCCTCGTTGAATGGAGCATTAACCAATCCTACAAACCAATTGTTAAATCCTGTACATCTCTTAAAGACTTGATTAGATTGAGTATAAAATTGCTAATATACTCCTTTTCTTAATAGATACGTTCACTCCGCCCAATTGTGACAGAATTAACAAATAAATAAAGAAAACAACACTAATATAAGAGAAGAAACAGATAGGTGACTGTATATAAGCCAATATTAATCAAAACCCTAATTCCTTATCATATCAAAATCATTATTTAAAAAAAAAACTAATGCCAACCCAGTTAGTCGGCGCTAGTTACGCTATTGAACGCATACTCTGATATCTAATTAATGGAATGAACAATGTAGACCAACTATTTTGACTAGTAGCTGCATTGCATTGCATAATAATGCACATCTCTGTCCTGTTTGCTGTATAGGACAACCATGGCATAAAAGAAAGATGATAAGATTCCACATGTTCATAGTGATCAGAAAAATATCATATATCAAAATGAGAGATAAAGAGAAGAATTAATAGGGAGCTGTTGATTGGCTGGCAGTGACAAAAAGTGTGTAGAAATAGTTGGCAACTCTGTCAGTGTAAAAAGAGAATGACCTCTTGTTCTATAATTCTATTCAACAAAGCTTGCTGTTGAAGAGAAGCACCTCTTCCTCTTGTATGCCAAAACAAAGCTGAGCAAATATAATAATCAAAAGATGCTTAGTTATTAGTAATGTATGAGACCTTCCACTTTTCTCTAATAATTTTTCTTTAAACTAAATACTAGCAGTATATTTCATAGTGTAGCAGTTGGCAGTGGTTGAGACTTTGGAGTCTCTAACTTCAGACTTTCAGAGCAAAAGGAAAAACTTACTTCTATATTAATTGGTCAGGTAACTTTAAAGTTCAAACCCATTACTCTGTTCTCTGTTCTTTCTTGTTTCTCTCTCTCTCTCTCTCTCTCTCTCTCTCTCAAGTGCTTGCTGGTTTTTGTGCATTGGCCCAGTTGGTGATCTTTTTGTCTCTTTGGTTTGTGAATGCTTGCATCTTACCCCTTAGCAAATTATTGTGTTCACAAGAATGATTGAGAAGGCCCATTTGAATTATTGTTTTCATGTAGGGTTTGATCATTGAATTCTTATTTAAGGTACCCATATAAGGAAATTCTGAAAGGGTAATAATTTTTTCTGTTAATTAGCTGCTCAGTTTGGTTCTTTAAGGGTCTTTTTTTTTTTGGTGAAGTAAAGATGGCACGAGAGTTGCCACTGGACATCATATTAATAACTCGAACGGTTACATCAAAGATACACAAGTCTTACAATAACTCAAAGTACACATAGTCTGCAAATACATAAGGATTCAAAAACTACAAAAGGACTAAGTTAAACCCTGGATTAGCTCTAGTTTCAATTTGTGTAGAATTGGATTGTTTTAGTGGTTGTACTGCACATACCCTTAATTTCAGCAAAATTTCTAAGGTCTTCATTGTCATTATTATGAAAGTTGAAAACTTCGCATTTTCATCTTGTGGTTCAAAACCCTACCTCAGCTTGAAAAATCTATTTTTGTATGTTTCAGCAAGTTCTTACAATTTCAAAATTATGTAACTTTTCTTCCTTGTTGTAGTCAACTTTTAATTTCTGGCAATTTGCATTGAGCTTGTTAAGTTTCCTAGTTAAGCCATAGTTTCTCCTTCTGTCGAAAAAGTCCCATATCCACACCCCATTGTCTTTTCTCAAAGAACCCTACCTAGTTTTTTGTTTTTTAGTTTTTTTTAGTTTCTTCATTATGTTTCATTCTCAAGAACCCTACCAAGTTTGTACCATCAAAAAATTCTATAAAAATTCATCAGAATTCAATGACTTTTAAAGTGGTTTTCCAGATACCCTTGTAATTCTTCCTTTTTCAGTTGAAAAGTTTCCGAGTTTCATTTTGTGGTCCATTCCAAACCAAACCCTTGGATTCATCATGTTAATTTTCCCCATGTTATAAGTTTATTTAGTAGAATATTATCAAAGGCAAAAGGGATAGGTACTTCTCCTTTATTACTAGCTAGGATTCTTTTCTTCTTGGCTGCCTTCATGCTCTCTCTGGTGGAAAAGGTTTGCTTCTTTGTCTGTAGGTAACCTTTGGAGTGGAATAATACTAGATGTAATCTTGTGGCTTGTTAAACTTATCCAGCTGTAGTAGATGAGTAGATGATAAGCCTGGACTTTGGTTAGTTAACCTTTTATTCCTGCTCTGTATTGGATTGGATTTACTTTTGCTTTCACCTTGTTGGTATGAAGCTGCCATCCTTCATTTGTTCTTGTTTAGTTCAACAAGATATTACCAGTCAAAATCTCTTTTCCTTTAGTTAAAGATCAACTTCTTTGTATTGTAAGATTCATTTCAGTTCATGCTAACAGATTTAATGCTACTAGCTCTGTAAAATGTCGATTCGTAAAGAAGTTTCTCCAATGGAAGCTCCTTGCTCTTCTGGCAATGCACAGGAGCAATTGTTCATCACTGATTGGGCCCCCCCAATTCACTCCATCTCTATCGATTCTTTCAATGTTGGTGGTTCTAATGATGCGAATGTTGAGAGACTTCCGAACATTTCGTGCTTCGGAAGTGGGAGCCTCTCTGAGATCATGAACTCCTTTAACTTGCCGGAAAATACCCAATTGGGGGACTTCCCTTCAACTGTTGAAGAGAAAAACTTTAAAGGGAAGAAGAGGAAGAAGATGCCTGATGTAGGTTTTGAAGTATCATCCTCTCTCTTGCAATATTGCATCGATAACTTAACAAGTATTAACTCCTTGTCTCTAAAATTGCAGAGCACTGAAGGTGAAAATGAGAAGAATGTGCAAACTGGGCCTGTCAAGAACACCAAAGAAGAAGATGATAAGAAACAAAAGAATGAGACTGGTGATACCAACAAAGAAGATTACCTTCATATCCGTGCTAGGCGAGGCCAGGCCACCAATAGTCACAGCCTTGCAGAGCGAGTAAGTAAAATTTTTATAAATTTTACATTACTCCATATTCTCATCTTTAAGATTTGTTGGTAGAGTTGATTTCCATCGTCTAATAGGTGAGAAGGGAGAAGATCAGCGAAAGGATGAGGCTTCTTCAGGACCTTGTTCCTGGATGCAATAAAGTAATTTAGTCTCTAAGTTTATCTTTCCTATATTTATAATTCTATTTCATTTATTCCCTGGAAAATATACATATATATCTATTTCATTAACATTGTTAGATAATTGTGATCTGATAGATTACTGGCAAGGCAGTCATGCTTGATGAGATTATAAACTATGTGCAGTCACTCCAAAGTCAAGTAGAGGTATGCCATAAACTTTTCCTGTAAGTTTCAAGAAAATTCATCAAATTGAGATGTAAATCATATTCAATTCTGCAGTTTTTGTCCATGAAGCTTGCGACTGTGAACCCTGAGATGAACTTGGACATCAATCAGATAATTCGAAAAGAAGTAAGAAAGATCAATGCACATTGACTGCATGTTTGTTTTTATATTTTCTTTATGATTAATGATTCTATTTATCTGATTTAAAGAATCTTCACTCGGAGTATGGTGGAAGTTCACAAATTCTTGGTTACTTCCCGGAACTGGTTTCCTCTCTTCCTCAGTTGCAAACTGGAATTGCAGTGCCAAGTTTACCTAGTTCTAGGGATCTTATCAGAACTGCAAATAACCTGCAGATTTCTTCTATGGCTCAGGTAGTTGAAGGTTTTCTTTTATCTAGTTTATTTAAATTGTGACTATTTTTTACTAATATCAATTTTCGGGCTTTAGATTCCAAGTCCATGGGATAATGAAATTCAGAATGCACTTCAAATGAGCTTCATTCCCAACATTCCTCACCATGGAATGGAGCTGAATGGTAATAGTGAGTTTTTCTGCAGGTTGTTTCTAAATAATTGTTGTCATTGTTTCATTATTGCGAAAGTATAAATATGTTTGGTTTATTGCAGGGTCTATGAAGGAAGAGTTGTGAAACTGAGCTGTTACTAATACTACCTTTAATCAGAGATCTTGTTTGTATAGATTGTAGGTACTAACCATTTGTCTTCAAAATTTTAGAAGAAATTGGATTCCGAGAGTTGATTGTTTTGATTGTAAGTTCTAGTTATGTGGTACTTAGTAGGAAATTTACATGGAGCTGAGGAATTTGTATGTTTCTCGGTTAGTGTTATGTAGTAGGACATCATGTTTTTCATGTTGTGGTTTCAAGTGAATTGAAGGAGGAGCTTAGCCCGTAGTTGTATGTCTTTTGTTACTGATTAATAGTCCTTTTTCTACACTGTATTGCCCTTTACCAATAACAGTATAAGCTCGTCTTTATCTTGAGATAAAACATGAAACATGGAAATTAAGTGCATCATGACTTTTGTGATGAGATGGTTGTTCCAGTGCAATATGGAAATTTCCAACTAACTTCCTGCATTGTAAAAGAAAAAAAAAAGAACTATTAAACTCATCTTTCATCTTTTTATAAGAAATTGAATGAAATTTACTCATAATACTTCCATAACTTCTACTAATTTACAACTAACAGTCATGAACTGATCTAAGATTAGCAAAGTTCAGGGGCAGTCTTTTTTCTGAAAGGAATATGAGAAGTAATGTGCATAAGAAAGGCATTATAACTAGTAAGTTGGTGAAATTTCATTTCCTCATTTGTTACTATGTTTGGAATATTCTTACAACAATAACACATCCTGGAATCAATAGAACGGTAAATATAAAGGGCAACTTTTCCTAATTTTTTTAAATATTATAAACGATATCAAGGGAAAGTTGAAATAAACAAAATGGTAATGCATAGGACTTGTAAATGAGAAGCCACTAATTCAAAGCTTCACAGCTATAAGAGTAACTTTTCCAAGTACAAAATTTGGGAAGTCATAAATATTCTATATGTTTATGCCACAGCTACACTATTTTTTGAGAATAAAGATGACCTCGTCAACGTTCCATTAATGATAGATTAACGAAATAAAGTTGAACTTAATACAAAGCAAAATAAAAAAACTAACATCTCGCATCCTAGCAATCTAGCTCACTGAAATCAAAAGATAATACATATGCAAGAACCACAAAATAAAAGCCGTCCCCCCGTTCTTGCTTGGTCTGCCCATCTACTCCCTCTCCATGCGTAGCTTCTTTCTCTAACCTGCCTGACCTGCCCATACATAAATGAAACTGTAAATTTGATGCATAAGAGCAGTATTGAGAGCAAATATGTTTAAGTTTAGATATTAAGTAGTGCCCCCAACATTTCGGCTGAGTATAAAATAATCATATAACATTTGCAACATTCATCTATTAACTTAACTCATTTTGTTAAATCTGGATTATTAAATTACTGTTTTACCCTTATCCTTTCAATATTTAATCCCTTCTTCTTTCTCCTCCCATCCTCATATTCTCTCTTCCTTTATCTTTTGCTAATGACTTCCAAGTCCTCTCTACTTTATACTCCCTCATTTTCTCTTCTCTCAAAAGTGGAAACATAACACAATTCAACCAAAGGCGGCCCTAGGATTTTAGGGGCCTGAAGCAAACTCGCAAAAAGGAGCCCCACATATACCCAAAAAACAAAAAACGTTTCATATATTAGAAAAAAATAAAATAAAGTATACATGAGAAATCATGGATTTTAGGAGCCTGAAGCTAATATAAAATTTTTTAGGGGCCTGAAGCTAATATAAAATCATGAAAAAAATAAAACGATTCATGGATTTTAGGGGCCAGAAGCTAATATATATATTTTTTCTTTTCTGAAAACGGGAGCTCCCTTTTTTTTTGTTGATTTGGGGGCCTGATGCAGTTGCAACTTGCATCGGTTGCATGTGCATCAGGCCGGGCCTGAATTCAACTTCAACTGAGTTTGAAAAGGAAGGGCATTTCAGAGATCACTTGAAAAGATGGAGGTATCTGAAAGTAGGTTTAAAGATTACATTTCCAACAAGATTACATTTCCAATCAGACCTCTTCATCATCACCTTTTGAAAGTAACAAGCATTTTAAGTTTTATTCCACCTTTTCCTCAAAAAAAAAAACAAGCATTTTAAGTTTTCATTGATTACAAAAACCACCACAACCATTTGAATATACTGAAAGTGGACACAAATAGGTTGGCTTCGAATAAGATTTGGGAGAGGAGCTCAATATCAAAGCTCTGGTTAAACTGCATCAAAGAAGCTGTAAAGGGTGTGTTCTTTAATCAGGTTGAGTCAGGGACTGGCAAAAGAGGGGGAGTCAGGGACTGGCATTCGGTTAGCAGTTCATGTAGTGCTGCTGGTGTTGCATTTGGAATGTTCCTTGCTGCCTCAATTCTAAGGGAAGAGGCTGTGTGAGATGAGGGTCTTGTGGTTTTCTAATTGTGATGAATGTGGAGACCTTGATTCAGTTTCTTTTATCACTCTTGTCAAGACTCAAGACTGTTCCCAAGTTGTACACCAAATGATCATGGATCATATATGTACTCTGTTCATCCTGTGTAGATACAAAACCTGTTCAGCATTGGTAACAAAATTAGCCAACAACGCCATTCACCATAAAACCTGCTAGGAAGCTACTATATACTGAACACCATCTCTTCAAGCACAGAAAATAAAGGAGACAGAATGCAGGGGAAAATAAAATGTTCATTCAAAACGGTGTAAACACAGATCATCATACAGTGTTCCCATTTGCGCAAAACATGTTAATGGGGAAAATTGTACATACAAACAGTGATATACCTGTAGCAAAAATGAATATGTTAGAGCATCCACAGTGGTGTTTCTCATTTTGCCAAAAAAGACTGCAACAGTAATAGCAAATAGGATCGATCGCTGCAGTGGTTGTTTGCTATATTGTTCGCAATTTGCCAAAAATTGAGTGGGACGGTATATGATATACCGTCTCACAAAAAAAAACCTCTCAGACAAGAGGAGTTTTTTAAAATTAAAAAAAAAACCTCTCAGACAAGAGATCATCTCTGAGGAGTTTTTTAAAATAAAAAAAAACCTCTCAGACGGGATATGATCTCTTGTCTGATCTCAGACGGGATATGATATCCCGTCCTTTATAATTTGAGAATTGGTATTTGGTTTCACATATATGAGAAACCGAAATAGAAAATTTGCTATAAAATGGGAAAATGAAAAACCATTGCAGCGCTCGGTTTGCTATAAAATGGCAATTTGCCATTTATTAAAAACCATTGTGGATGCTCTTAGATATTATGTTATGTATTTAGTCTCATATCGGATTATGTATTAGTTTAGTATTTGGTTCCCTCCTATATATAGAATATATTGTACTCAGTTATAATTAATTCAATAATTCAATAATTATTTTCCAAATTCTCTGTTATCCTTATCATGGCATCAGAGCAAAATCTCTAACCCTAATTATACAAAATCCCTTTCTTTTTATTGCTCCGGCAACAACTCCGGCAACTTCCCCTTTCCCGTTCGGCAACTTCCCAACTTGCAACTCCCGAAGAACCTCATCGTCAACACCCAATCCCGAAGAACCCCATCATCAGCACCCTCATCGTCGACACTGCAATCTAGAAGACAACAACAGAAGAAGAAGAGAGATATGTAGCAACCTCCAACCTCTCTGAAATCTATCCACTTCGACTCTGGCCACTTCAAAACCCATCCACTTCGACTCCGGCCACTTCTGCTGCCACCATCTCCTACACCCAAAACACCTAAACCAACTTCTCCGAAAACCCTAGCTGAATCTCCTCTTCAGCCGATCTCTAATCCTCATCTATTTCCGAACCCGACCCGTTTACCTCCTACCCGAACTCAATATCCACCCCCCCCCCCCCCAAAACCTTATACATTCAAACCAAACTCGAAACCCGACCTGTTTACCCTAAAAAAAGACCTAACCAAAAAATTCTACCCCAAAACAACTCCAAACCCTAACCTACCCTTAACCCTTCCTCTTCTTACAGTAGCCAACGCCGCCGACCTCACCGTTCGTCGTCACCGTCCAAAAAAACCAGGGAACTTTTTTTTATAGGTAGTAGAACTTCTCCAATGGAACACTAGTTTTTCCAGTGTCTTTCCGTCTCCACCGACTTCCCCGCTGCTACATCTTCCTCTTCACTCTTCCTCACATCCCGATCTCCATCCAGATTCAGACAGCAACAGCGCCGCCATCATCCGAATTTTGGCCTCCTCCATCCTCTCAGCATCATCCCCAACCCTGCTCCACCCCTTCTTCCGGCATCAGTAGCACCATCCAGCTCCCTATCCCGATCCCGACACCAGCAACATCTTCGCGCTCATTTTGATCCCTGCCACAGAACCCACCGGTCTCATTCCTCCTCGCAATACTTCTTCCCTTACAACTTTGACCATGACCCGTTACTCTGACTTTGTCATCTCCTGCTGATTGGGCCAATCTTCAGCATCATCTCGCTCAGCTGAAAGTTCAGCTCTTGGGTCAGTCTGTCACTGCTGGCCCCTCTGCCCCTGCATTCTCTGTTACTCCCGATATTAATTCTCCCTGGATTTTAGATTCTGGTGCATCACACCATCTTACCAGTAATTACGCACTGCTCCCCATCAGCACTACACTTCCCTCTCACTGTCCATCCCTTCATACAGTCGATGGATCACTACTTCTCAGACACACTTAGGGTCTATTAGCTCTCCCACCCTCATATTACCTTATGTTCTTTATGCTCCCTATTTATCCATGAACCTTATTTCCATTAGTACGCAGTATGATACTGGTCTTGTTATTACATTTGATTCTTTAAGTTGTTCTATTATCGATTCACACACTGGTCAGGAGTTTGGGCATACTAGTCGACATAATCATCTATATCATCTAGATTTTCTTCATGCACATAAATCTCATCCTACTTTTGCTGGTGTTGTGTCCTTTGATTCTGACATGTCGCACAAACATTTATGTCATCTTAGTGTGTCACACCCCGCTTCCCAAAATACGGGAATGCGAGCACGTGACATGGCCCATCGAATGATTTTAACATCATCCATAAGTTGTACCTGTCTTAACTCAACAATATGAAAAGAAATAATCACAACCACGTAGAAAATATAATCACATAAACGTGAATAAAATTCAATAACCAAATCTGGAATACGAGCACTTACCAAATAGTTCGAGAATATGCAATGCGGTAACAGTTCGACGAGTTCCTTTCGGTTACCCACCATTACTGTACCTGAATGACACAACTCAAAAGAAAGAGAAAGAGAACTCGTTAGAGCAAGCTTCGGGCGATAAGTAGTAGAAAGCAGTAAAATAGGAAATAAAGAACTATATAACAAAACAGAATTTGGAATGATATCGGAGTCAATAAATGATAAACAGTAACAAAATCAAAAGTTGATAAACACTAAATTCAGAAATCAGGAATCAAAGTTTAATAACTAATATTCAGTATTAGTGTCAATGTTCAGTATTCATTTATGTCTATAAGTCTATTATTCATTTTAATCCTAACTAATGCACGTACTACTGCATCTCATACTACAGGTTCCATGCATACAATCAATTTCGTTTAGACCAATGTGGTAGATTCTATAGTTCATGTACTCGGCACGATATAACATTTCAATAATAACACTATCATGTAATGGATTCTAGAGGTGCCCCCGTAGGTCCTAGAGGTGGCCTCGTCAATCCTTGACGTGGCACTTAGTTCTACGTGGCACGTAATTCCTTATAACTTGTAATCATGTAATGAATTCTAGAGGTGATCCCCGTAGATTCTAGAGGTGGCCCCGTCTATCCTTGACGTGTCACTTAGTTCTACGTGGCATTTAGTTCCATGTGATGAGTTCTAGAGGTGGCCCCCGTCAATCCTTGACCTGGCACTTAGTCTCATTTAACGATAAGACATGGGAAACACGGGCCCCACACTCCCGAGTACAGTCACTATATTATCAACTACCCTAGTCAACCCTTAACCCCGACTTGATTAACGTTCTTTATTAACAATCATTTATGAACATGCATGTGATCAATGTGGACGATGGTATTAATATTCATGCAACAAGTACAATTGATGAGACTGGTAGCACTAGTACAATTTCAAGGTGATATCAAGACTATACAGTACATGAAATATATATGGTCCAATTCATTAAATATGGAAAATACGGTTTATATGCAAAACATAATAATATATAGAATCAGTGTACTACAATTTCTATATGCAATGATTAAAGTTGCTGTGTCAGGAACCGGGTCGAAATCTCAGTACAAAATCAAGCAAATGACAAAGCATATATGTGAATGTTCAGTAGTACAATAAATTTACGGTTCAAGTATTATTTCAATAGCAATGGCACGATGAGACAACTATGAATTAATAGCATTATACAATAAGGAAACAATGGAGTTCAATTAAATGTGATATTCAAGTTGATTATTACTTGCCGGATTTCAAGGAGTGTTTTTTTGAACTAGAAACAATTAAAATAAGTTCAAGAGATGCTTGCCTGCTCGGAGACGGTTCTAAACATAAAGAGAATAACGGGATAAGAATCCCGACGGCGACACGTGCACTCACAACAGCAACTCCGCAAGAGAACAGCAACACGACCAACAGCAAACAAGAGCGAAGAGACAGCAACACGGCACACAACCCACAGCAATTCCAGATCAACCCAAACACCAAACACAATTCACAATCTCCTACTCCACAACAGCAACCACACAAACACAACACTGCGGATCCCCCATACTCCAAACAACAAACACACACAGCACCCAATCTCCTAGACAAAACAGCAACCACCAAAATAACACCCAACTCAGATCCCCCATTCAACCAAACAGCAAACATCGAGACGGGATCGTCTACTCCACAACAGCAAACACAGCTTAATACAAACTCACTCTCTTCACAACACGAACACAGGGATTGGGATCTCCTCTACTGCCGAACACCAAACACCACAACCCAACTCTTCACTTCCACAACAGCAAACAGCACACACTGCAGCAAATCCCTCACCTCTTCTTCTCCCGAACACCGAACAGCAATGGCAACGGGGAAGAGGGAGCAGCGGGGATCGCGGCTGGCGGCACTGGCACTGGGGGGGGGGGGGGGGGACCGACGTGAGGGCATCGACTCTGCAGCACACGGCAGACGGCGTAAGCGACGGCAGGTGGCGGAAGGCGGCGACAGAGGTCGCTGCCGCTGACAGAAGAGGAGACGGGAGGACGGGGAAGCTGGTGTCGATGCTGCACTGCGGGAGGAGGTGCTCCTGGTTGCTGCTGTCGTCTGCGGCGGAGACAAGGGCGGAGGAGCACAGGCCAGGCTGCGGCTGCCACGAGGTGGTCGCGTGACAGGGGGGGTCTGTCGCTGTATCGAGGTGACGGGGATGCGGGGAGACGATGAGGCAGAAGAGTTGCAGGGAGAGAGAGAGAGACGAACAAAGATGAAGAGGCGGCTGAAGGTTTGCGGTGGTGATGAAGGTGAACAGGCTCAAAATATACATAGGTAGGGGATTAGGTTTAGGGGCATACGTTTGTGGGTATATGGGTATATGGGCTGAAGGGTTTTAACAGGGGTATTGGGATTTAGAGTATGAATGGGTTTCGGGTATGGGTTAAATGGGTATTAAAATATATTGGGTATTAAAATTCAATAGGGTCAAGATGACAAAAGAAAATAGGATTATAACAAAATATAATCTGCATTAAAATATAGAATTTATTTGAAATAAGTATAAATATGAGTAATACATAGAGGTGGGTTTTTAAATTAACAAACACGGATAATAAAAAGAAAAATAATAATAACAATAATAACAACAATCATAATAATAATAAAAATAAAATAACAGGAATAATAATAATAATAAGATTTGTGATACAATATAAAAATTATTGGAAACTAGTTACAAATAAAATTATTGATTAATAATAGACTTTAATATGAGATTCAAGAATACATTTTATCAAAAAGAAATTGAAAGCGAAAAAATGATTTATAAAAATTTTAAATACAGAAAATATATGGAAAAAAGAAAATATACCCAAGATACAAGAAATGTGAAACATGGGTTACATAGTGTGTCTCGACTCATGACTTTAGCCCGTAGTGATGCCTTTGGTCCTCTTTCTTTTACACATTTGTTTGATTGTCAGAGTTGTCATTTGGCCAAACACATTGCACTCCATTTTAATAACAAAAAACACCTCTCAAACCACTCGTTCTTTTCAATTTGTTCATTCTGACATATGGGGACCCTCTCCTATACCTTCATGAAAAGGTTATCTCTAATATATTGCCTTCATTGATGACTTCACTCGGTATAGATCTGAGATCCTAATATTTACCAGTTCTTTACGACCATGATTGTAACCCCCATTTCTGATAATTAGTATTTTCTGTGTATTTTCTATAATTTGAACTTTTGTAAATTTATTTTGTGTTAAATTCGTTTTGGATCCGTATTAAAGTATTTTCTAAACAAAAATTTTATTTATTTCGAATAATGTTGTATTTTGACTTTATCTTCGACATCTTATTGATCGGCTATTTATATTTGAGCTTAAAACAAATATATTATTATTATTATTGAATTATTTTAATAAAATTTCTAAACCCGAATACTATTTTATTGTATAATTTATCACTATTATGATTATGATTATAAATTGTTATTTCATGATTTTCTATTTAAAATTCATATATTGGATTATTTTATTTTCATACCCGATTTGATTTTCTCGGCGAGTTCCAATTTGTTTTAAGCACAATTCTTATTATTTCAATTGTGTTATTTATTTAACTAATTGGGTTGGAATTTTCATTCATGAACTATCTTTCTCTTTTATTGGGTTATCTATATTGTGGATTTTATTTATTTGAATTGTGGGTATTTTTATTTGAACCGTGATGATTTTGATCTATCTCTAATTGAACCCTAAAACTCAATTTCATTTGTTCTTGACCCAAATCCACTTTTATTGGACCCTAAACCACTAACCCTGTACCCTGATTGTACCCTATAAATGCAACTCTACTGTAAACCCTAATTTCTGCACACAAATCGAAACCTAGCCACCTAATCTCTCTCCTCTCTCATCTTTCTCTCTCCTCTCCCATTTCTCTCTCCCCGTTCAGAAAACCACCCACTTCCCGATCATCTACTCCGACCGAATCCCCAACTCCGGTGACATCTCCACTCCCGACGACCATCCCCTCAGTCGCCGTCCTCCCATCGACAACCACCCCGAAACCCCCTTTCTCCTCTTCCGCTTCGATCGACAGCCAAACCCCAATCTTCCCATGCTGCTGTCTTGATCTCGTCGACCATCACTGTAGCGCCGCCCGCCCTCCGTGTCGCGCCGCCACCAGGTCGCCGTCGTCGCTGGCCGTGGCCACCGAAGCCCATGGCTGACATTGCTGCCGTCTCTTTTGTTGGCTGTTGCTGATCGTCTCCTTGCTGTGAGTGGGTTCTTTTGTGCTATTGATTGCTTTGATTTTGGGAGCACGTATATTGCACGTGTTATTTTACTAGTTCGTGGGTTTGTTGCTTCGGGATTTATATTCCATTATTCTGGGTATTCGTTTTCATCGATTAACAGGCAAGTCACCATCCTCTTGAATTGCTAATTGTATCAAATTCAAGTGTTATTGAAATTCTTGCAAGTAGATCTCTTTGTTATCGTATTATCCTTTGTTATCTCTTTCGTTGGGTCTATTGAGGATTTACACGAGCTAACCCCAATATTCTTGACATCGTGCCAAATTGACTCTAAAGTTTGGATCTTTAATGAATGCATATAGAATTGTTAATAGGGTTATTCATACAAGTCACAACACAAATAATTTATTGTAGAGACATTCGTTAGGTTGTATGTCGTTTGATGATTGATTGATGTTGGATTTGTATATGTGTGTGTTCTAATCCTTATTTATCATGTTTGGACACCTATCATGCTAGTTACACAAATTATTGACTATAGAATCGAAATCCATCATGTTTAATTAATTTATGTCCAAGAAAAATACTCTAAGAACTATACATGTTGCTGACCTGAACTTGATCGCTATTTTCGAAGCAGTAAATGATCTCAAAATAAAATATTTTCTGAATATGAAATGTAGCCCTGAATGTCTAGATGTCAATAGCATCCAGAATTTTCGAATTCCGAGTTGTGTAGCAAGAGTTATGTCCGTTTTACTGCAGCTGTGTTTTTACATTCCAGATTTTCAGATTCTCGAACCTTTCATGTTTAAACAGTAAAAAGGTTGATCAAATGATAGAATTTTGCTATGAAAATTTACAGATTGATGTTTAACATGTTTAGGAGTCTAAATTATATTTTTACTGATTTTAATGTTGAGTTTTGCATGAATTAATGAATGTATGTTGCATTGCATGTTCCCAATGAGTTATTGTCACTATTGTAACCGTCCTGTCCATGTTATCAACCTATTGTTTCCTTATTGATACTATTGTTTACCTCCTGTCTCTTAATTGCATATTGTATTGTTGCATTGATAAATAATTAACAAGCCGGAGTTTAAGGGTTGACTTTTCGTAGTGGACAATATAGGAACTGTACTTGGAGGAGGGGCCCGTGTTTCCCTAAATAATGTTCCGGCTATTGTTTTATCGATGATTGTGGTTATGGCCGTAACCCATTCTATCGTGTAATGTATCGTTGTCGATGACCGTACCGTACACCGAAAGGTGATTAATGTTTAATGTTGAAGAGTACATGAACTATAGAGCCCACTACTAAGTCTAAAACGTAACTTGATTGTATGTAGCAACCATGTAGTAAAAGGATGGATGCATGAAGTGCTGCATTAGTTAGGATTTAAAATAATTAATAGACTTGAGGATTACACTACGTCGACACTGCATATAGTATCTTTTGATATCGAATATTGGCTAAGTGTTACCGTTATTGATACCGCCTATTGCATGTTTATAGCCACTGTGTCGATTGTCATGATTATTGTCTCATGTTATTGATTCCTATAGATTCTTTGATTCATTGTCATACCGTTATTCCATTGTTCCCTGCTTTCTCTACTTGCTATCCATGACTTGCTCTAAGGACAATTATTTTTCTCTTTTTAGATGAAATATTTACAGGTAATGAAGGAGAATTGCCTGCTGGAATTGGAGAACAAACATTTTGAAGATTTCTGCTTTTAATTTGCTTATCGCTTTAAATGAATTAATGTATTGAGACTTGTATTGATTTTTGGACTGGATTATTATTGTTTTGGGCTTTTGTCCTGAATTCTTATTAGTTTTTCCAGACGTTGGATTATTATTATTGTATTTGGATATTATATTGCTTTATTCCAAATATTTTTGTTCATGAGATCATTATTATTGCCTGCGCAATTGTTCTGTATTGTTTATGTTGTTGAGTTGATCGATTAAACAGCTTATGGGTGACGTTAGTCATTCGCTGGGCTTTTGTCATGTACTCGTATTCCGTATTTTTGGGAAGCGGGGCGTGACAATGATTCACACTCAGTTCAGTGTGCTTATCAAGAATTTTTGCTCAGACGATGCTCATGAGTACACTTCCACTACTATGAGATCGATCATTCAGTCTTACAGCACACTTTTTCAGCTATCATGCCCTCACACACATGAGCAGAATTGTGTAGCTGAACGCAAGCATCGTCACATTCTTGAGACGGCTCGCGCTCTTTTACTCTCCTCTTCTGTTCCTTGTTCTTTCTGGGCTGAAGCTTTCATAACTTATATTAGCCTCATTAACATCACTTCTTCGTCTACCCTATCTAGTACTATACCATATGAGGCTCTTCATCACTCACCTCCAGACTACAGTATGCGCAGTATTTTTGGGTGCACCAGTTACGTCCCCCCCCCCCCCCAAATGAGTGCACGAAGCTCACCGCTCGTGTAACTCCTGTTTTTCATTTTCTGTATTTTCTGTGTATTTTGGGTATTTTAAAATTTTGTAAATTATTTTCCCGCTTTCATATTCTTTTCTTAAAATGTATTATCGGACCTCCTATTAAAGTTATTTTTAATCAATAATTTTATTTGTAACTATTCACTATGATTCTCATATTGTAATGCAAACTCTTTTTATGTTGTTATTATTATTATTGTTATCAGTATTATTATTATTACTTTTATTCTTATTTTATTATTAATATTATGATTATTTTTATTATTATTACCTTGATTGATAAAGTAAAAATCTATTTATATTGTTAATTGTATTTGTAGTATTCAAATAAATTCTATATTGTAATGCAAAGTACATTTTTTATAGATTATATTTTATCTGTTATTCTAACTGTTTCCCTATTGGATTTTAAACCCAACACCCTATAATCCTATCCTTTACTGGATCCAAACTCATCTACCCAACAACCCATACCCATTAATCCTACATATATAACCTAACCTATACCAAACCCTACCCTAGATCTACTGTTCAACCCCCATACAGTAGCCGCCTCTTTCTCCCTGTGCTCTCTCTCTCTCCCCGACTCCTCTCCATCCCGTTCCTCCTCACCCTCGCCACGACGCGACACCAGCCCCAGCCTGCATCACCACCGCAGTGCATCACTTGTTTCGCTCGTCGAAGTCGAGCCAAGCCGCCCTCGCTGTCGACGACCCTCCTTGTGTCGCGCCGTCGTCCTCGCGACGTAACAGCAGCGACATCGCCCGTCGACATAGCCTTCCCGTGCGCCCTGTGCTCCGCCAGCACCTCCCCTAGCCGGCGACTGCATCGCCAGCCAGCAGTCGACCACTTGCGTCACCCCGCTCCCTCCTCCCGAGTGCACTGCCTGTGCAGCTTCGCCCTGCCTCCATGATGCCAGTAGCGCCGACAACAGCCTGCGCCCACCTCAGCATCCTCCCCTGTGCCGCGACAGCCAGTGCTCACCCCTGTGCCCCTCCGACTGCACTGCCCTCCTGCACCGCAGCAACAACAGCCCGTCTCCCCGCCATCGTCTAGCACCACCGCGCCACCGCAGTCGCCCACAGTCGTCGTTGCCAGTCGAAGCTTCCTAGTGCTGTGTTGATCAAGCAGGGAGGGAGGAAGGTTGACTTGTTTAATCTCAGCCCTTGATCATGTGGAGAATGTTGGATCTCGGTCGTCCGATCGTTGATCATCGCGATTGTGATCACTTCTTGATCCATCAATCGTGGCCGTTGAATTTGCATTGATCATCATCATCATCATCATCAAGCTAGTTGATCTCGATCATCGGATCTCTTTTGATCATCGCGATCATGATCATCATCTTGATCTTGATCTTCGATCTCAGCCGCCCGATCAACTGATCACACTTGATCTCGGCCCTTGATCTTCTCATTCGTCTTCTACTTGGTGAGTTAAACATTTGATCCACTTTTTGTTCTCATTCATCAAATTGTCAATTATGGTATATTTACTCTTTTTGGTACTCTTCTAATTCTTATATGTTTTATATTCGATCTCGGCCGTTGGATTCACTTGATCTTTATCTTGATCACCATCTTGATCGTCGAGATTTGTGCCCGTTCGTGATCATCGTGATCGCTTGCTCGTCGTTGTGTCGTCAGGATTTCGATCCTGTTATTCTTCGCATAATCGGATCTAACGTCGTCCTAAAGGCAAGTTATTCTTCTCGAATAGTTATCGTATCATATTCGAGATTTTTATTGAATCCCGCAAGTAGATCCAATTTGATTATCGCGTATTTCATATTGTTATCTATTGTTGGGATACTACGGATTTACACGAGCGAAATCAATTAGTAGTCTTGACTTCGTGCCATCCTTGTCTCTAATGCATAGAGATCTTATATACATACATATAGTTATTGAATATAGGAATATAGATTATTATTGTATTTCATGTCATGACATCTCACAACAATTATAGATTGCATACTAGTATTGATGGCTTATATGATTGATGTTAGTGTATGAGTTGTTTGTGATTAGTAAGATTATGGACATTTCACATCTTAATACCATGTTCACATAGGTATGGCTTGCTGTGATTTATGATTATTAACCCCCAACTCATCGTTCTTAACATTTTAATGGTTTTATTCAAAAAGAATATGTTGACACCCTGAAAATTAACTGTAACTCCTGTTTTCTGTATCTGTATTTTTCTACTGTATTTTTCATTCCTTGTATTCTCGTATTCAAATGGTAATCTCGTATCTTGTTTCCATTCGAATAAAATCACTTACTTGTTCCGACTCAATTTTTTAATAATTTAATCTAATTCAATTGTATGTGCTCCTTGTGTCGTTCTTCATGAAGAATGAACTTTTCTATGTTATTCATCTCCTTATTCTCCATTTTAATACATTTTGACCAATTCTCCAGTTGGATCCCACTCAAAACGGATACCCTAAAACCCAAAACCCTCACTATTTAAACCCTAACCTCCTAACCCTAACTGAAAACCCTACTACTGTGCAACCCCCCTAACAAACCCGCCGCTACCCTCTCCAGTCTCCTTCTTCCTCCTGCTCACCAATCCCCGTCTCCTTTCCCGCTCCGTCGCCAACCCATTTCCCCCATCGCCTCGCAACCCCCTCCGTTGCCTCCCTCTCCTCGTCAACCCCATCGCCATCCCCATCCATCGCCTCACATCGCCGTTCCACCATCGTCCTCAACTCTCGAACCGGCCACCTCCACCATTACCCAATCCTCCGTCATCATCCTCTCGAACCCAATCCCAATTCGCCTCGCCTTCACTCCCACCACCGTCGACTCCGCTCCTCGTCAACCCTACGATCACCACCACTGCACCACCCAAACTCCACCGAACCCAACTCCTCCGAAAACCCATCTCCTTCAACCTCGCATCCACTCCGCCATTTCCATCGCTAGTCACCTCCTCGCCCTCCGATCGTCCCCATTGCCCTGCACCATCCCCTCACCCTCTCATCCTCCTCGCCTCGCGACCACCATCGTCGCCAACACCTCCGAACCATCCCCGCTCTCATCCTCCCCTGTTTCAAACCCACGAACAGAGCCACGCCATTTTTCGTCGCAAGCTCCACCGTCGCCACCACATCGCCGTCGTCAACTGCTCCTCAGTCGAACTCCGACCACGCACCGTCGTCGCGCCAGCCTGCGTCGCAGCCCCGTTCTCTCTCCCGCGCGCTGCTGTCGCAAGGAAGAAGACGCCTCGCCATTGGTTCGTTTCGCTGTTTCCTGTTCGGCCACAGCAGATCCGACGTTGTTGTCCGCTGTTCTGGCCCAGATCTGGTGTGCGAGAGAAATCTGATTGGTGGGATTCGCTGTTCTGTGTTTTGGCACAGCAAATCCCGATCGATGTACGCTGTTTGGGCAGATCTGGTGTGGGGGATTTTCTCTCTACTGTTGGATTTTTGCACGCTTTTGGGAAATTTTGCCCATAGTTTTTCGATTCCGTTTTCTTCAACTAACAGATCTAATCGTCGTCAATCAAGACAAGTATCTCTTGTACAAATTTATTTGTTCTAGTACAAGTTCCTTTGCATAAATACCGCAAGTATATTATTTTTGACTCCAATTCGCATTCATAAGTCGAATTGATATCCGTTTCTATACCTAATCCATCGATCCTGTATTCACATGTAATAGTGAATACTTTGTTATCATATGCATGACATGAACACAAATAAATACATACAAATGTACTCTTAGGATTATACATGTTTATGTGCAACAATGTTTCACCCGTGACAGTAGTTAAATATGAATATGACATCTTGTTCTTGTTGATTAAAATAAAAGTAACAAGCCGGGGTTTAAGAGAAAGACTATAGTAGTGGACAATATAGGTAAGTGTACACGGAAGGGGGCCCATGTTTCCCAGTACTTGGTTCATGAACTTGTTGTATCTTGATCGATTCATAGAGTCAGTTACTTGACTCATGAACTTGTTTGATTCATGAACCCATTGTGCAGTTCTTGAACTTGTTAGTGGATTCGCGAACTTGTTTCGTGA
Source organism: Hemerocallis citrina (assembly GCA_017893485.1). NCBI lineage: Eukaryota > Viridiplantae > Streptophyta > Magnoliopsida > Asparagales > Asphodelaceae > Hemerocallis > Hemerocallis citrina. The sequence continues at coordinate 59,870,022 of CM030362.1, read as the reverse complement.
ACTTGTTATTTATTTTCCGATTCATGAACCATGACTTGCTTGATACTTGATACCTGAGTAAGCCGCCCTGTAAAATCTATTACTAGGTCTAAACGTAACTGATTTGCCTATAGCAACCATGTAGTAAAAGTATGGATGCATGAAGTGCTACCTAGATAGTAATCACCACAAGACTTGAACATGAAACTTGAACTTGATACATGTTACTCGATACTTGATAACTTGTTACTTGAGACTTGGCATTTGAATATAATATTTGACACTATACTTGGCACTTGTTACATGACACTAGATTTGAGACTTGGCACTTGAATATTATATTTGACACTAGACTTGACAACTTGATACTTGACACTAGACTTGACACTTGTTGCATGACACTAGACTTGAGACTTGTCACTTGATGTTAGATACTCCTACAGGTTTTCTTGTCACTTGCTTTACCATTAGTATTTGTTATCCAACCTGTTTACTAAGATTTCCCTTTTGCTAGTTGGTTCTTGGTTTTCCACTACTTATTGTATCTCTGTTACATTCTTGATTCCAATTCTTGTTTCCCATTACTTGTACTCATTTTTACTACTTGTGGCCCTAGCTTGCACCAAGGGCATTCTCTCTTGTTTTCCCCTGTTTTTCCTTTTTATATTTATTAAGCAGACTTTGGAGACAAGCTACCTGCTGGGATTGGTGAGCAGAAATTTTAGCGTTCAAGTGGAGGCAGGACTTGTTTAGATTAATTGTTTTTCTTGAATTATTTATTCTTGCTACTTAAGAACTTGTAACGGGCTTTTGTTCCCGAGTTTTACATTTGTTCCAGACATTGAAAACATTTTGGATATTATTAATGTTTAAATTGTTTCCTGTTGCTTAATGAATTATTCATGCATGCTTGGTGATATATATATATCTTGTTATATTCTTGTTGTGATGCTGAGTCGATCCTATAGCTTATGGATGATGTTAAAATCATTCGCTGGGCTTCGTCATGCGCTCGTATTCCATATTTTTTGGAAGCGGGGCATGACATTAACGCCAACCTGAACATTATATTGCTGTTTTGACCTAGATAATGTCACCAAAATCAATAACTCCCTGAATATGAAATGTAGCCCCAGATGTCTAGTTTACTTTCCTTCTTGGTGGAATTGAATTCCAAGTTATGGTTTGTGAGATATCGCAGTTTTACTGCTGTTGTGTCGTACAATTCCAGATCCTAAAAACTACTGTCACACTTCGATTCACAATTAATTTAACCATGCTACCTATAAGATAATTTTTTTTGATAAAAGGGATAAAGCCCAAAGGCTTCAGCCAAACAAACAAAAACAACAGGTCTAGCACAAAGGATAAGAGTTCATACAAACTCTAAAGAGTGGTGGGTACAAAAGAAACATGCTACCTATAAGATATTGACTTGAAATTTTGTGCTGATACTAGACATACTAGAGAACATTCCCAATTTTTCCTGGAATTAATTAATGTTGTTTCAGTCCTGTTCCTTATGTATAACCGCAATTTTATAAATTCTGGCTGAACACAAATCCTTTATAGTTTGCTATTTTGACACATGTTACCACAACTTTTATGTACCTTAATTATATGCATTAGAACCGGACAGGAGTCTAGTTTCTATACATTTTGACCGATGCACATTTGCTATCTCGTAGCAACGGAAATTCGGATTTTGGTACAACAACCTACTGCTGTCCAGAATTTGGTTTCTATGTTTAAATATGTATTTTTGAATCTATAATGTTGAATTTGGTGTATTAAATTGTATAGAGTACATTGCATGATCTTAGGGTTGTGTTGTCATCTTTCTAGCGTCCCTTATTAATCGCATTATTATATGTTAATGGAATAAAGAATGTTAATTAAGCCGGGGTTAAGGGTTGACAAGAGTAGTTGATAATATAGTGACTTTACTCGATATTGTGGGCTTTGTTCCCAAAATATTGTGTCGGCTAGTGCTATCGATTTATTGTTGGATTACTGACTGCAGTATCCCAATTCATCGTGTATTGTTTTAGGATCTATCGTGCCGACTATTGTTATCGTTATTGTGCAAGAAAGTGCTATTGTTATCGTGCGAGTACATGACCTATAGAATCTACCACCTTAGTCTAAAAGAAATTGATTGTATGCATGGAACATGTAGTATAGGATGCAGTAGTACGTGCATTAGTTAGGATTAAAATGAATAATAGACTTTAGGACTTCATCGCATTGTCATTGCATATTGTCATCTTCATTGAACAGTGTTATCGTTATTATTTACCGTCATTGTTACTGTTTATTGTTATCGTTATAAATCATCGTTATTGCACATTGTACTATTATCGCCTTGTCACTATTCAATACTATTGATTTCATCGTCCATTGTATTCATAGTTATACCGTTATTGTCATTGTTCTCTGTTTCTCTACTTGCTGTCCACGACTTGCTCTAAGGATATTTTTTCTCTCTTTTAGATGAGCAGCTTGCAGGAATTCAGGGAGATCTGCCTGATGGACTAGGAGAACAACAATGGTGAAAGACTTATGTTGCTACACCGTTTAAATAATCATTGTTTCTTCTTTTTTTTGAACTTTAACAATTGAACATTGTTGTATTTGTGGGCTTTTGACCCGAACATTATTGTTGTTGATTCCAAATGTTGGATTTATTTCATGTTGGTTACTGTATGCTAAAAATTTCAAGTATCGTTATTTATGTGATTACTTCTTTGTTTGCATGTGTGGTTATTTTTCTTCCTGTTTTATATTGTTGAGTTGAATCGATAACAGCCTATGAATGACGCAAGTCATTCGCTGGGCCATGTCACATGCTTGCATTCCGCATTTTTGGGAAGCGGGGCATGACAGCTCGTGCTAAAAAGTGAGTTCACCTATGCAGCAATTCAGAGCACAAAGGATATTGTTGTTTTAATCCATCGATGGGTCGTGTCCGTATTTCTCGTCATGTCTCCTTTGTGGAAAACTCTCCCTACTACTTGACCTGTCATGGGGATACTAGTTTTCTCAATTCCCCAGTTGTTGGGCCTACCTCTCCAGACACATCTTCACACATTACCTTTGATCTCGCTCCTTTGGCTCCTTTCCCATCTCATACAGGCGCTACACCTATTGTTTCTCCTGTGGAGACACCACCTGCATCACCACAATATTATGAACCCACACCACCTACATCCCCACAGCTGCTGTAACCCCTATTTTCGCAAATACGTATTTTATGTGTATTTTCGGTATTTAAATTTTTTGTAAATTATTTTTCTGCTTTCAAATTCTTTTTTTTTTTTTGGTTAAAATGTATTGTTGGATTTTCTATTAAAGTCTAATTTTTAATCAATGATTTTAATTGTAACTAGTTTCCAATAATTTTTATATTGTAATACGAATCTTATTATTTTTATGAGTTTGGTATATATTATGATTACTATTATTAATAATAAAAATTTTGACTGTTTATAAAAAATACATTTTATGTGCTAACTGTATTTGTAGTTTTTTTTATGAGACGGATAGAGTCTAATGACTCCAGCCAGACAAACAATATATTAACAACGAGTAATTACAAGAAGGGTTTTACCAGAAGTAAAACAGGATCGCAACGATGCGATAACAAAACAAACCTAACTAACCACGCCAGAAAGACAGATGATACATAAAACTACATTGGTTCCAATAGAACCAACAAAAAGCAAACAAAAGGTAAGGACAAAGCAACCGGCTAAACTGATGCAGAGAGTTGTTCGTTGGAAGCTGGTCGCCACAAGGAGGAAGAACGCCGATAGCCAGCATTCCACTAACCAATTAGCGATCGCGCGGACGGAGAGGGCTGAGAGGTCGCCGGAAAAAAACCACGGGACTCAGAAAGGACCCAATGAAATGGCCTCAATCCATCTCAGGAGACCAGAAAGACTCCGACGACGGCGAGGGAAAGAACACACCGACCCCGCTCGGACCTTTCCACTCAATCATTGAACACCATGGAAATAATGTCAGATAGCGACACTGACAAGCAATACGGCGACGCGCTGAAGACGTACATCCGCATCCCGAAGAAAACAAACAAGACAGTTCACAATCTAAAGCCAACAGAACAAACACAGAAGGATAGTAGAATATGCACCAATGAAAAACACCCTACAAGGAAGATGATAACAGTTGGAAGAGGTCCATCCCTTAAAAAGATATCCGACAACCAGCTCAAAACAGTCATACGCAAACACTTCCTGATAAGTGAAGAAGAAATATGAACATAGAAAAACCAACATAAGCCAGATAGATACAAAACATGAGGGGGGCTACTTCACAGTACAATAGTAGCCTAGACCCTTCCAAACCATAGACTAAAACACCACGAAGAAAGGACCAGCAACCAACGTGATAGAACCGCAAAACGCGCCTGCAGTATGATCAAAAACAAAAAGAGAAGGGGGATAGGGGAGTTGAACTTCCTACGACCAACCCACAGCCAACCATCCAACCCACTGCGCAACTAGCACAGAAGCACAAAAGAAGGACTGCCCAAAAGCTCTTAACCCTGCAAGAAAGAGGATAGAAGACTCACATCATCCATAAAGAATACGATAGTAGAAAATGGAAGTTGAACATCATCTGCAGTATAAAGAAAAAGCAAATACCAATCAAAACTTCAATTCTACCACAAGACAAATAGAATAAACATTAAACAATATTAAGGTTTCGAAGACAATGGAATGCGTTATCCAGTCTACCATAGAGAAGGGGCTCTTTCGCTTTGTTATTTAAAGACGAAGACCAAAGATTGTAAAGAAAAAGGAATTCGTCAATAATAGAGCGAGAGGGAGAATCAGATTGACTGAAAATCCTCTTATTTCTTTCCATCCACGTGATCCAAACGATAATTTGGAACAATAGAAACCACGATCTGTGAAACTTTACATTGGAGGGAGGCTTAGACCAGCACTCGGCTAACTTGGAAGGTAAAGCTGTCACTTCCCAAGCAAGAACCGTAATTTTCCAAAGTAGCCACGTGAAATCGCAAACCACAAACAGATGGTCTGCTGTTTCAGGCTCGTTAGAACACAGTGGGCACAATTGACCCCACGCTAAATTTATTTTGTTGAGAATTTCGACGGTAAGCAGTTTATTGTTTAGAGCGAGCCAAGAAAGAATTTTCACTTTAAGAGGGGCACAGGACTTCCAAACGATATCAGCAAAAGGAGACAGAACGTGCCTAAAGTTAAGAAAGTGATAGAATGATTTAACAGAGCAGTCCCTTGACGAATTCCATCGCTAGTAAAAATCTTCTTTATCCCTCCAAACGAAGTTGTTAAGGGATAAAAGGAGATCGTTGAAAGCCTCAGTTAACCGCGAGGTGAGATTGATCGAGAATGGGATCACCCACTGTCAATGCAAGTTGGTAGTGATGAAAGAGTCAGCAACCGAAGCTTGTGGATTGGAGGCCAGTCGGAAGAGAGCGGGGAAAGAGGTGGCAAGTTTGGCGTTACCGATCGAGAGATCAGTCCAGAATTTGGGCTTGGATCCGTCAAAATAGGCATGGGCTAAACCACATTGAAAAGCCGCAGACGCTTTCCACACCCCCTTCCAGAAGTGGGAGGCATTACGGTGGCTTGTGGTTGGAAACGTCCACCACTGATCAAACGCAAAGCATCTGACCTTGATGCTATTGATCCAAGGAAGGTCCTCGTTTTTAAGGAACCTCCAAAGCCATTTACCCAGCAGTGCCAAATTCTGATGCCTGAGGTTTAACACTCCCAATCCACCAGCTTCCTTGGACGAGCAGATAAGTTTCCAATTACCTAAGTGCGGACCTGGCTTGTAAACTGATGAGCCAGCCCAGAAGAAATTACTTCTGATTTTGTCAATCCTTTTGATGACCCAAGAGGGAATGTAATACAAAGACATCATATAGAGTGGGATGGATGAAAGGACTGAATTAAGAAGAATTAATCTACCTCCTCGGGAGAGCAGTTTTCCGGTCCAGACAGAGAGCCTGGATTCAACTTTATCAATCATGGGAGACCAGTCAGACTTATGCAATTTACCCCATCTCAGGGGAATACCTAGATATGTGATAGGAAAAGAAGCTATAGGGCAGTTAAAGAAGTTGGAAATTTCGCTCTGGCGAATAGGAAAACCTCCCATCCAGAGAACCGAAGATTTATGAAAATTGATAGAAAGCCCCGAAGCTGATTCAAAGCAGTAAAGAAGGAGTTTAAGGTTCCGAAGCGAGTGGGGATTCAGTTTGGCGAAGATGATAGTGTCATCGGCATATTGGAGATTCAGGACACCGTGGAAACCACGCGAATTGCCTAGACCTTCAATAACCCCGGCCTCCCAGGCATTGCGAAGGAGTTTACGAAAAACATCAGCCACCAGAGAGAATAATAGGAAAGAAAGTAGATCGCCCTGGCGAAGGCCACATTTAATTTTAAATTTATTGCCTTCCGAACTGTTAATAAGGATAGAAGATGTACCAGCGAAAAGACTGGATTTAATCCAAGCGATCCACTTGGGACCAAAGCCCCTATTACAAAGGATGTCGAATAAAAACTCCCAGCTGACATTGTCGTACGCTTTTTGGAAGTCAAGCTTTAGCAGAATACCATCTGAGTTAGAATGGTGACAATGGGAAATGATCTCTTGGGCCGTCGCGACACTATCGAGAATGAATCATTCCTTGATGAAACCCGATTGGGCAGGATCGATGAGGGGGGGGGGGGGGAATCGGTTCCCTAAGTCTAGCGGAAAGGACTTTCATAATGATTTTGAAAGTGGTGTTGATAAGGTTGGTAGGCCTAAAATTTGCCACGGAGTTCGCTCCCATCAATTTAGGGATAAAAACGATATGAGCATAATTGATGCGGTCAAACGAGAATGAGCCTTGGTGAAGCTCAGAAAACATATGGAGGAGATCGTCTTTCAGCCAATGCCAGAACTTTTGGAAAAAGAATGCGGGAAACCCATCTGGTCCCGGCGCAGCATCGCTTTTTAAAGCGAAGACCGCCATTTTAATTTCTTCTAAGGAAAAAGGGGCCTCAAGGGAAGAAAGGTCCTGAATCAGAGGACCGTAAAGATGATTCCAATCAATACCCATGGCACGTTGTTTGGGCGTGCCGATAAGGTTTTTATAGAAAGAAAGGAACGTTTGATGGATTTCCTTATCGGTCGACCGTTATCCAGAATCGAAGAAATATGATTACTCTGCTGCCTGTGAGAGGCAAAATTATGAAAGAAAGTGGTATTGCAATCTCCCTCCTTGAGCCATCGAAATCTGGCTCTTTGAGCCCATTTCAGATGGTCTTGGTAAAGAAGGTCGCACTACAAAAGAAACTCGATTTTCCAGCATTTTTTTACGTCTTTACCGGCATTTTTTATGCTGGTGAAACTTTCACCGGCGTTTATAATAGCGCCGGTCCAAATGCCGCCGAAGCAAGCGTCGCGGAAAGGAAGGGGTCTACACCGGCGGTTTTAGTGGACGCCGGTAAATGTGACAACTACACCGGCGGCCAGAAAACGCCGGTGTATGGGGGTCTCTGAGTGCCGTTCTTTTACCCCCAATATACATTCACCGGCGGTCGTAAACCGCCGGTGTTTATCAATTCACCGGCGTTTATAGAAACGCCAGTGTAGAATGAACGTATACCGGCGGTCGTCGACCGCCGGTGTATGTGCGTTTATGAGTGTCCGGTTTTCCCTACTTACAAGCATCGGCGTGATCAAAAATGCCGGTGTAGTTAGGTTCACCGGCGTTTTATAAAATGCCGGTGTTTCTTGGTACCGTTACAGCTGACGGCATACACCGGCGTTTAACGGGATACACCGGCGTTTGTGTGAACGCCGGTATATCGCACACTGCAACTAATTCAATAGATAGACCGGCGTTTTATAAAACGCCGGTCTAGCTATGCCCGTTTGTTTTCCTTTCTCCGGTTTTCCGTTCAATTTCAATTCGCAGTTTCATTTACAAAACCTGTAAACTAATTCACAACTGATTCAACCAATTTCGTTGCATATTAATGCGCAAATCACAACCAAACACAAGAATAATAAAGTTTCACACGTGTCATATCCCAAATATCTCAACAAACTAATTAACAGTGTCATAATTAATAGTGTCATAATCACAAGCAATCACAACCAAATTCACCGCAAAATTAACAGTGTCATAATTAACAAATTAATATAGCGACGAACATCCCAAATATCTCAACAAACCAGTCTGACAAATATCTCAAATATCCCAAATTAACAGTCCGACATAACTCTCATAAAAAAACAGTCTGACATAACAGCAAGGAGGACATAAGAACAACAATCATACAGCAAGGACACAAGAACAGCAAGGAGGACCACGGATTCATACCCCTCGAGGAGCTTCTGTTCTGATCATCAGAATTTTCTTCATTTGGGCGACCGCTCTGTGAAAAAAAAACAATAGTTTAATTCAACAGTAGACCACAATACAGAATATACATATTTTTTAAACTTGCAAAAAAATCTAACTGTATCTTAAATTATAAGATCAAAGTGCCAATTGCAAATGGAATTGTTAATGATATATAGAGAGGTAAAATAATTACATTGCAATGCTAAAAATCTAGTACTTAATTTTGTTTTTTAAATATATCTAAAATAACAAAACAAATGAAAATTCAGTATCTAACTTGAAAACTTTATATTCTCCTCTGATTGGGAATATCCACTATCTAAAACAGTAAAACAAATGAAAATTCAGTATCTAAGCATGTCTTTCATGGATTGTTCAGACAATCCATGAAACAGTCATCGTGGACGGAAACCAAATATAAGAAAAATAAGATAGGGCTCATATCAAGTGTATTTTTAGGGAACTGTCATCGTGGAAGGAAACCAAATATAGAAGCCAGAAATGGAAACAGAAAGAAGAATGGTAGAGACTTTGGATACACCAGGCTAACATAGCGGCATTTTCCTCATCTCTCTCTCATCCCTTGTTTCCCTTCAGCACACGAACACAAAGAGACATCAGCAACAACAGCAAGAGCGACAAGAACAACAATAATAATAAATTATTATGAACAAGATGTCTCTATATGGATTTCCAGATCTCCACTCGAGCCCTCTCGTTCTAATCACAGCCCAATTAAGAACATAGACAACAGCCACTGAACAATCCAATCACAGCCCAATCAAAATTTGCCATCCTGGATCTTAATGAAATAAGCTTCATTAGCAGTAAAAGAAGATGGGGATGCTAGCAGCATACTCAGTTTGGAAGTGAACCCATTTTTGGTTAAAAAATCATGCCAAAGATGGCAAACAGGTTACTTTAACAGTACCTTAAAATGAAAATTTCCATTATCTGAGCTTATATGTTGCTCTACTAATTCTTGAGCCCAACTAAATCTAAAACCCAATTGTTGTGCATATCCAGAGAATTTTGGCATACGTACCTATAGCATCCTCAGTTCACAGTGAACCCATTTAATATAAAAAAAACATGCCAAGAAGACAATCAGATGCATGAAATCAGCTTCATTAACAGTGAAAGAAGATGGGGATGCTAGCAGCATACTCAGTTTGGAAGTGAACCCATTTTTGGTTAAAAAATCATGACAAAGAGGGCAAACAGGTTACTTTAACAGTATCTTGAAATGAAAATTTACATTATCTGAGCTTATATGTTGCTCTATCAATTCTTTAGCCCAACTAAATCTAAAACCCAATTGTTGTGCATATCCAGAGGATTTTGGCATACAACTATAGCATCCTCAGTTCACAGTGAACCCATTTAATATCAAAAAAATATGCCAAGAAGACAATCAGATGCATGAAATCAGCTTCATTAACAGTGAAAGAAGATGGGGATGCTAGCAGCATACTCAGTTTGGAAGTGAACCCATTTTTGGTTAAAAAATCATGCCAAAGAGGGCAAACAGGTTACTTTAAAAGTATCTTGAAATAAAAATTTCCATTATCTGAGCTTAAATGTTGCTCTACTAATTCTTGAGCCCAACTAAATCTAAAACCCAATTGTTGTGCATATCCGGAGGATTTTGCCATACAGCTATACCATCCTCAGTTCACAGTGAACCCATTTAATATCAAAAAAACATGCCAAGAAGACAATCAGATGCATGAAATCAGCTTCATTAACAGTGAAAGAAGATGAGGCCTATGCTAGCAGCATACTTAGTTTGGAAGTGAACCCATTTTTGGTTAAAAAATCATGCCAAAGATGGCAATCTGCATGTTACTTTAACAGTATCTTGAAATGAAAATTTCCATTATCTGAGCTTATATGTTGCTTTATCAATTCTTTAGCCCAACTATATCTAAAACCCAATTGTTGTGCATATCCGGAGGATTTTGGCATACAGCTATAACATCCTCAGTTCACAGTGAACCCATTTAATATCAAAAAAACATGCCAAGAAGACAATCAGATGCATGAAATCAGCTTCATTAACAGTGAAAGAAGATGAGGCCTATGCTAGCAGCATACTTAGTTTGGAAGTGAACCCATTTTTGGTTAAAAAATCATGCCAAAGATGGCAATCTGCAGGTTACTTTAACAGTATCTTGAAATGAAAATTTCCATTATCTGAGCTTATATGTTGCTCTATCAATTCTTTAGCGCAACTAAATCTAAAACCCAATTGTTGTGCATATCTAGAGGATTTTGGCATACAGCTATACCATCCTCAGTTCACAGTGAACCCATTTAATATAAAAAAACATGCCAAGAAGACAATCAGATGCATGAAATCAGCTTCATTAACAGTGAAAGAAGATGAGGCCTATGCTAGCAGCATACTTAGTTTGGAAGTGAACCCATTTTTGGTTAAAAAATCATGCCAAAGATGGCAATCTGCAGGTTACTTTAACAGTATCTTGAAATGAAAATTTCCATTATCTGAGCTTATATGTTGCTCTATCAATTCTTTAGCCCAACTAAATCTAAAACCCAATTGTTGTGCATATCCGGAGGATTTTGGCATACAGCTATACCATCCTCAGTTCACAGTGAACCCATTTAATATCAAAAAAACATACCAAGAAGACAATCAGATGCATGAAATCAGCTTCATTAACAGTGAAAGAAGATGAGGCCTATGCTAGCAGCATACTTAGTTTGGAAGTGAACCCATTTTTGGTTAAAAAATCATGCCAAAGATGGCGCAGGTTACTTTAACAGTGTCTTGAAATGAAAATTTCCATTATCTGAGCTTATATGTTGCTCTATCAATTCTTTAGCCCAACTAAATCTAAAACCCAATTGTTGTGCATATCCGGAGGATTTTGGCATACAGCTATACCATCCTCAGTTCACAATGAACCCATTTAATATCAAAAAAACATACTAAGAAGACAATCAGATGCATGAAATCAGCTTCATTAACAGTGAAAGAAGAAGAGGCCTATGCTCGCAGCATACTTATTTTGGAAGTGAACCCATTTTTGGTTAAAAAATCATGCCAAAGATGGCAATCTGCAGGTTACTTTAACAGTACCTTGAAATGAAAATTTCCGTTATCTGAGCCAATTCTTGAGCCCAACTAAATCTAAAATCCAATTGTTGTGCATATCCGGAGGATTTTGGCATACGTACCTATAGCATCCTCAGTTCACAGTGAACCCATTTTGGTCAAAAAAGCATGCCAAGAAAACAATCAGATGCATGAAATCAGCTTCATTAACAGTAAATGAACATGAAAATTTCCAGTATCTAAGCATATATTTTTCTATTAATTCTTCATCCCAACTAAACCATTCATGTTAAGGAAATCAAGATGCATCTATCTGAAAAAACATGCTAAGTTTGAAAAATAAGGGAAATCAAGAGATGATACCGAAGAGAGAGAGCGGAGGAGGGAAATCGAAAATGACGAATAGGGCTCATATCAAGTGTAGTTTTATGGAATTGTCATCGTGGAAGGAAACCAAATATAGAAGCCAGAAAGAGGAATGGTAGAGAATGAGGATACACTAGGCTAACATAGCGGCATTTTCCTCATCTCTCTCTCATCCCTTCTTTCCTTCAGCACTCGGACACATAGAGACATCAGTAACAACAGCAAGATCGACAAGAACAACAATAATAATAAATTATTATGAACAAGATGTCTCTATATGGGTTTCCAGATCTCCACTCCAACTCGTCTCTTTCTAATCACAGCCCAATTAAGAACAATTGTTCACAGTCACTGTTAAAGAAACATATATGCTCAGATAATGGAAATTTTCATTTTAAGATACTGTTAAAGTAACATGATTGCCATCTTTGGCATGATTGCCATCCTCATCTTCTTTTACTGTTAATGAAGCTTATCTCATGCATCTGATTGTCATCTTGGCATGTTTTTTTTACCAAAATGGGTTCACTGTGAACTGAGGATGCTATAGGTACGTATGCCAAAATCCTCCGGATATGCACAACAATTGGGTTTTAGATTTAGTTGGGCTCAAGAATTGGTAGAGCAACATATAAGCTCAGATACTATTAGAGAACCTGTTTGCCATCTTTGGCATGATTTTTTAACAAAAAATGGGTTCACTGTGAAACTAAGTATGCTGCTAGCATACCAAAATCCTCCAAATCAGTACAACAACACGGCTGAACAAACCTTATTTGCAGGTCATACAATGTCATCTAAGCATGTTATGTGCCAAAGTGGGGTTGGTCATACAATGCATGAACGACACGTATTAGTTGTTTGTGAGTATGCAATAGGATGCAGCTATGAACTGGGCTCATATCAAGTGTAGTATTACGGACTGTCATCGTGGAAGGAAACTAATTTAATATATAAGCCATATATGGAGCCAGAAAGAGGGATGGTAGAGAATGAGGATACACCAGGCTAACATAGCGGCATTTTCCTCATCTCTCTCTCATCCCTTCATTTTCTTCAACACACGCACACAAAGAGACATCAGCAACAACAGCAAGAGGGGGTTGGTCCAACAATAAGTATAGATTATAATAAACGAGATGTCTCTATTTGGGTTTCCAGATCTCCACTCCAGTCATTTCTTTCTAATCACAGCCCACTTAAGAAACATAGACGAAATGCTTATAGACGACAGCCACAATGCAGACTCACAAACACTAGCACGTGTCTTTCATGCATTCAAGACCATAATCTCTTTAAAAATACCAATTTAAATACTTACCGAGGGTGGGACTTGGGATTGCTGCCCTATTAAATTGGCCATTTGTTCTTGTAGGAGTGCAACTTGTGCCTTTAATGAAGTCATCTCCTCGTCCCGATTGGCACTTGAACTAGATTCACTCCGTCCGAATAGTCGCGAGGGGGTTGGTCCTAGCCCCATACCACGGACACGTCCATGCCTCTCCTTTCCCCTAACCTCGGTCAAGGCAACTCTCTGCCGGGTACGCCAATCTGGGCGTGCCGCCGTAGGGTCAGAATCTGAAGCGGAAGAGATTTCATCATACCTTTTCCGAGCGTTAGTCTGTAAAAGGACATAACAATCAGAGTTAAAAACAGATGAGATTTCGACTACTCATTAGATATTAGTTCATAAATTACCAGAATCCGTGCTGCCTCAGGGCTCGCATACGTCCCATCCTTCGATTTGTGGGTGGCATCGAAAAAGTCAATGTCGCCAAACTCCGTAGGACCCCCCAAATCTTCTGCCTATATATTAGTAAGATGAAATGGTTATAAACAAATAACTGTAAGTAAAAAAATGTTCAATACGATTGCGCCTACCAATTCTTCCCGAACCAGAGCGAAGCTCTGTGTACCAGCGGTGTGCAACACTAGCTGCTTTGACCGACTGGCAACTCCCACCTCCGCCCTTTTCTGTACATGCCACAATGAAGTTAGCAGAAAAATTCATTACAGTAGCCATACAACCACATACTCATTAGATTTTTGTGCCTTTAATGTAAATACCTGACCGATCGCCGAACTCCAGTAGTGCACAAGAAATTGCCAATCTGAAGGCTCCACATTTTCTGGCACATTCATTGCATTCTCCTCCTCTGAAAGGTCTTTGTCTTAAAACTTCGCCTTCAAGTCACTCTTGTAGTCCCTCCACTTTTTGGAGAGTGACTTTTCAACTCAAGGCGTAAGGGAGTCGGCGAACGAGAAGTATTGCTGCAAAATTTATTACCCATCACTAAAAATACATATTTCAATAATATATTTACGCCGACCAATTATTTATTCTAGATGAGAAATACCTTGATTGTCGTAATAGCAGTGGCCTTTGTCGTGGTTGGCACCTTCGGCCAACTCTCGTATGACAAAGGAAGTATCCGGGGGTTCCTTGCTATAACCCCAATAAAGGAAGAAAATTTGCTGGCGTTATCGCCAACCGGTTGCCTGACACCGTTTACCTCCACCACGATCCTTTCGTCATTCTGAAGCCTCCAAATATTCGTCATCTTAGTCCGCCCACGATGTTTTTTGACAGTGGGCGGCGTGCTACCCTCACCCTCATCTGTTTGACTGCCACTATTATGTAGTGGCTGCTCATCCCCATGGCTCTCGTTGCCATCATTTATATTTATCCTCTTTCCACGCCTCGGCATGTTGTACCTGTCAAGGATTCAATAACTTCTTTAGAGATGCAAATTTAATTAATAACATGTTTATAATAACTATCATAAAATTTGTACTTTAGTAGGATTAACAAACCAACATAATTATAAAAAAATTTAAAAAATGAGATTTGTAACAAATTAAATTACAATGATAGTTTGGTTCAAATGACACTAAGCATAGTTTAATGTAAATAACACCAAGCAGTAGAAAATAGGAAGATAATTAAACCGGTGTATTAAATTGTTGTGCATATCCGGAGGATTTTGGCATACGTAGCTATAGCATCCTCAGTTCATAGTGAACCCATTTTGGTTAAAAAACATGCCAAGATGACAATCAGATGCATGAAATCAGCTTCTTTAACAGTAAAAGAACATGAAAATTCTAGCAGCATACTTAGTTTGGAAGTGAACCCATTTTTGGTTAAAAAATCATGCCAAAGATGGCAATCTGCAAGTTACTTTAACAGTACCTTAAAATGAAAATTTCCATTATCTGAGCTTATATGTTGCTCTATCAATTCTTTAGCCCAACTAAATCTAAAACCCAATTGTTGTGCATATCCGGAGGATTTTGGCATACAGCTATAGCATCCTCAGTTCACAGTGAACCCATTTAATATCAAAAAACCATGCCAAGAAGACAATCAGATGCATGAAATCAGCTTCATTAACAGTGAAAGAAGATGGGGATGCTAGCAGCATACTCAGTTTGGAAGTGAACCCATTTTTGGTTAAAAAATCATGCCAAAGATGGCAATCTGCAGGTTACTTTAACAGTATCTTGAAATGAATATTTTCATTATCTGAGCTTATATGTTGCTCTATCAATTCTTTAGCCCAACTAAATCTAAAACCCAATTGTTGTGCATATCCGGAGGATTTTGGCATACAGCTATACCATCCTCAGTTCACAGTGAACCCATTTAATATCAAAAAAACATGCCAAGAAGACAATCAGATGCATGAAATAAGCTTCATTAACAGTAAAAGAAGATGAAAATGCTAGCAGCATACTTAGTTTGGAAGTGAACCCATTTTTGGTTAAAAAATCATGCCAAAGAGGGCAAACAGGTTACTTTAACAGTATCTTGAAATGAAAATTTCCATTATCTGAGCATATATATTGCTCTACTAATTCTTTAGCCCAACTAAATCTAAAACCCAATTGTTGTGCATATCCGGAGGATTTTCGCATACGTAGCTATAGCATCCTCAGTTCACAGTGAACCCATTTTGGTTAAAAAAACATGCCAAGATGACAATTAGATGCATGAAATCAGCTTCTTTAACAGTAAAAGAACATGAAAATTCTAGCAGCATACTTAGTTTGGAAGTGAACCCATTTTTGGTTAAAAAATCATGCCAAAGAGGGCAAATAGGTTACTTTAACAGTATCTTAAAATGAAAATTTCCATTATCTGAGCTTATATGCTGCTCTACTAATTCTTGAGCCCAACTAAATCTAAAACCCAATTGTTGTGCATATCCGACGGATTTTGGCATACGTAGCTATAGCATCCTCAGTTCACAGTGAACCCATTTTGGTCAAAAAAACATGCCAAGAAGACAATCAGATGCATGAAATAAGCTTCATTAATAGTAAAAGAAGATGAAAATTCTAGCAGCATACTTAGTTTGGAAGTGAACCCATTTTTGGTTAAAAAATCATGCCAAAGAGGGCAAACAGGTTACTTTAACAGTATCTTGAAAATTTCCATTATCTGAGCATATATGTTGCTCTACTAATTCTTTAGCCCAACTAAATCTAAAACCCAATTGTTGTGCATATCCGGATGATTTTCGCATACGTAGCTAGAGCATCCTCAGTTCACAGTGAACCCATTTTGGTTAAAAAAACATGCCAAGATGACAATCAGATGCATGAAATCAGCTTCTTTAACAGTAAAAGAACATGAAAATTTTCAGTACCTAAGCATATATTTTTCTATTAATTCTTCATCCCAACTAAACCATTCATGTTAAGGAAATCAAGATGCATCTATCAGAAAAAACATGCTAAGTTTCAAAAATAAGGGAAATCAAGAGATGATACCGAAGAGAGAGAGAGAGAGAGCGGGGCGACGAGCGCGGGGGGGAGGAGATAGAGAGAGAGCGAGGCGACACGGTGGTTTCCGATCACCGATTCACCTCCAAATCGAGAGAGGGAGGAGGGAAATCGAAAATGACGAAGGGAAGAAGGGACGATGACGAAAGGTCGAAGGCTGTCGAAGAGGAAGAAGCGGCGGAGGCAAACGCGCGGGAAGTAGAGCGAGGAAGGAGGGAAAATGAAGCGCCCTCTTTTTTTTTATTTTTTTGGGGTTTGGGAAAATGGCGAGCGAAAGGTTAGGGTAGATGGGATTTATCGCAGCTTTTCACCAGCGTTTCAATTAGACACGCCGGTGAATGTGTAGGTATATTCACCGGTGTTTATTATTAAAATGCCGGTGAATAATACACTTCACCGGCGTTTTTAAATAAAACGCCGGTGAATACGCAGATTGACCGGCGTTTTAAAGCGACCGCCGGTGTATAACCATCCCTTCTGGCGCCCCATTTCTATTCGCTCCCTACCCCGACGCTACTAGTAAAATGCCGGGGAATATTCGCCGGTAAATTGAGTATCTTTTGTAGTGTCGGCAAATTCTCGTTTGCAAGACTGCCGTTCGGAGAAAAGATCGTCAGAGATAGGACCCTGTTCTTCCAATTTATCAATAGATTCAATGGAGGAAAGGAAATTTTTTTAAGGAAGTTGGTATTAAACAGTCTTTCGTTACGCCAAATCGTACATCCGAATTTGATCGCATGAAGCTTCAAGAGGATGCTACGCAGACCGGTAGATTCAGTCACTGCAGATAAGCATTCAACAATCAAATTGACAAAACATTGGTCTTGTAACCAAAATTTTTCAAATCTAAATTTATGAGAATGATGGAAGGGGAAATTAGAGTAAAGGGCGATCGGAACGTGGTCAGCAGAGGGATTGGGTAGAGCCTTGGCAAACGAGTTGTGAAACTGGTTAATCCAGTTAGGAGAGATCAGGAATCGGTCGAGTTTGGCCATCGTCGGGGATTGACGAAGGTTCGACCATGTGAAAGATCTACCCGAAAGAGGGATATCGGTTAATTGCAGGAAGCGAATGCAATCGTTGAAGGAAATGGAGAGGTTATCATAATGTGAAGAATTCGACCTTTCGGACGCGAATCTGGTGACGTTAAAATCTCCGCAGAACACACATAGCCCGTTCGAATAGGGGAGGAGCGAACGGAATTCGTTCCAAAAAAGATGACGGTTTACAGAGGAAGAGGGCCCATAAACCGAGATTACCGTGATATTGCAACCGAGCGACGCCCAAAACAGTTGGACGATGAGAAAAAAGTTAAGACACTTAACCGCTCTAAGCGAGAATACTGACTCTTTGAAACCAAGGAGGATTCTTCCCCTAGATCCAATGGCATCTAATGAGATCCATTTAGAGATAATGGAACCTCCGATAGAACGTAGAATGGCAGGGGAAGGGTCCTTGAGTTTAGATTCTTGAATAGAGATTAGATCACAGTGAGATGACAATATGAGATGGAAGATCGCCCTTTGCTTATCGGGACAATTGAGCCCCCGAATGTTCCAAGAAATACTAATCATGGGTAACTGAATTCTCAAAAACTCTGAGATGTTCTTGCTCCCTAATGGAGCAAAAAGCTGACGAGGGGCTAGAGTTGATCAAAAAACCCAAATCTTGGGAGAGGTTAACAAAATCTTGATCAGATAGATCGGCAAATTGGAGATGGAAAACCGAACCTAAAGGGTTATGGTTAGGCGGGGGAAGGAGGAGAGAGAAAAAGTCTCCAAGGGCAGCTACCGGAGTAACCGACTCCCCGGGAGAACGGGAGACGGCTGCTAGCGCTGTTTTTTTGCCATTAAACGAGCACTAGATCTAATGAGACGAGGCCTACGCTTAAAACTTGATGATGAATGGACATCGGATTGCCAACCCTCCTCAACAGTAGTAATGGGGGATGGAAAGTCACCATCGCCACTGGGAGATGTAATACTAAGATCTATAGGAAAAGAAAGCAATGGCGCGAGCCGCAAGAAAATTTCAGGAGGCCGCAATTAGTTCTCGCTATGACCAAAGAGGCGAAAGTCGGGATATGAGGTACCCAAAATTCCCTCCACAGCCAACTTTAGGTCGGGAGAGACTGAAACTAACTCTCCCGACAACATATGGAGGGAAAGAGAAGTCCGTCTAATGGCAGGAAAATAACCAAAGTAAAAGCAAGCTAATAATTGACGCTATGGAGAAGTAATAAAAACAAAGTGATTACAATCCAACGAGAAAAGGAGAGAGTCTACCTTATTATGAGAGAGGTCTCGCTTCCAGTCTACTTCCTCATCCTCAAGCAGATTATCATGATCGATCCAGCTCTCTACTTTGGAAGGAGGAGAGCACTTGACTTTAATGGGCGAGAGCTTCGGGTTAGCGGCCGAGATGTTGGAGAAATGAGCTAGCCTTTGAAATTTTTGCCAGTCAGACTCAAAATGGGGGTTGATCTCCCAAGGAGACCATTGAGAAGATGGGGTTTGCTCCACTGTAGCTTTGGTAGTAGAAGAAAGGGGGAGCTGGGTAATGGCCAGCTCCAGCTGACCCAGTTTAGAAGAATCGGAAGGTTGAGGAATAGGAGGACGAGCGGTAGAGGGGGTTGATGAGTGGGGGGGAAGTTTACCCACCTGAATAGCGGGTAAATCGGGGTTAATCCAAACCAGGTTTGGCAGCTTGGAGGGGGAAATCTTCGAGCTACCAGCTGAGATCAATTTTTTACTCGGAGGTGGGAACTTTTTCTTTGCAGGAAATTTACTTGGCCCTTTCCAATCCAGTTTAGAAGAAGAAGAGGTGCCGGGGTGGAAAGAAACTGGGGAACTAGTCGGCTTGAAATCAGACTTCAGGGGTCCCGAAGGAAGTGGCGTACCGATGCTCACCGAATCATGGTACTGCACCGAAACCGGGAAAGAAACTTTGCCATCGTTCAGCAAGTAGGCTTCAATCCGAGCTTGGTTCTCCGAAATATTAAAAATCGCTTCTACTTGCATACACCCCGAGCCCAATTTAGCCGAGGAAGATATGTTGCTGATATCCCTGATACATTTAGACATATTACCCACCAGCCGCAAGGAATCACAAAAGGGAGGGAGACCAAGTAATGTCACCTTGGTGGAGGAAATGCTGGGAGAGGTAGTAGGGGGACACACCTGCACCCAATTTCGAATGGCGAGCGAAATGGATCCAATCGCTAGCGAGGAGTTCTCGATCAACTCTTGCAACAATTTGGGAGAAGGGCAATGAATCACGACATCACCATTAGAGCAGGAGCTAAGGACCCAATCCCAATCTTTAACGTTGCATGATATACTTAGAAAAGAGTTTAAAGTGAAGATTGGGATGGATCCTCCACTGAAGGAGATGGCCCCATAAGTATCAAAGAATTTCAATCGATCAGATAGCTCTGTGCTAGGAATGAACACATTAGAAATAGTCGGTTTGGGGGAGGGCACCTGTGGAGAGACATGAGCGACAGGGGGATGAGGAGCTTGTTCGGGACGTCGCTTGACAAAAGATGGAGTAGGGAGGAGAGGAGATTTAGAGGAAGTCTTCTGCTTCTTAACTTTGGCGCTGTCAACAATGGCTAACTTGCACTAGAGAGAAGGAAAGCCGAGAGCCACAAGTACTTGCTCAGAAATAGGAGCTCCTAGGGTAAGCCCTAATAATTTCTGTATAGCGAAGCATCGGGGACGAGCGTGACCAGGCTTGAGACAAAAAAGACATTTCATCGTGGAAGAGTAATTTTTTTTATGTGACCAGGTTGCAAGCACTGGAAGCAGATGATATGAGAGCGATGTCGAAGTGAAGAGGGGGTAAGAGAAGATGAAGATGAGTGGGGAGAGAAATGGTGGGATAGATGAAGGGAAGAAACCCCAGGAAGCTTCTCATTCCTGGGCTTGGTGGGCCTAGAGGAGGATGGCCCACCATCGGGAGAACAGAAATCATTAAAATTAACTTCCAAGCTTTTTTTAATTTTAGATTTTTTGACCACTTCGACCCACGATTATTCCATATTTGGACCCAAATCGCAGGGGGGGACAAGGCCCAGCAGGAAAATAGAGAGAGTTCAGCTGAGGAATCGAGCGAGGACGGAGCAACAGTGCGGGAGCACTGAAGCAAAGGAACGAAGATAGAAAATAATCTTCCAAAAGAGTCTTAGAGGGGGTGGGGGAACACAGTTGAGATCGCTACCCAGTGATCGGGGGAGTTATAATCCCAGGGGAGTGATGGCACGCCAGCAAAGGCAAAGGCCGCCACTGAGAGTAAAGATGGTTGGAGAAACCACTACAGTACCTCAAGAAAATACAGCGGAGAATCACACAGTAACAGGATCTTAGAGATGATCCAGAAAATGCCAAGAAGGGAGAGATAAGGTCCCAACGAGTCGAAAAACTCGATCGGACACCGGAATGGAATGATGCCACCAAAAAACCACTAACAAAACGTGGTGGCCACACCAACCACCACCACGTCAGACTAAAAAGCGAAAAATGAAATAATAAAAATACTTACAGTGCTTGGGGACATGCTATAAAGCACAGCTGATGCACTACAGATCCGAACTCACCGGAGGAGCCACTGAATATGCACAGAGATGGAAGGAGAACATGAGCGCGACTAGCGGCGGGCGAACCTGGCCGAGGAAAATGAACAGTCCAATGCGAGGCTATAGGCGCTGCTGCTACGGTAGGCAAGAGGCAGGATGAGAAGAAGCCCTGCCGCAACTAGAGTCGAATCAGCCTGAAGAGGAGGGCGACCGGAGCACCGGATGGAAGATGGGAAGAAAAGGAGAGAAACGGGGGAGAGGGAGGAGAGAAAATTGAAAGGGATCCTGAGATCTTGAAAAGGGTGTGAAGTGCTCGAGGGGATGAACACTTTTAATGAAGGAGAAGGGAGGGGGGCGGTGGACGGATAAGCCGGATCTGAGCTCAGAAGATCAGGGGAGAGAGGAGCGATCAGGGGAGAAAGTTCACAATATTAGTGAAGAAAAGTTAACTGTATTTGTAGTTATTTCGAATAAAATTCTATATTGTAATGCAAATTATATTTTATTATAAATTATATATTTGATTAGTTATTTTTTTCTATTAGATTTTAACCCAAAACCCAAACCCTTTTTTCTTATTGGATCATACCCTATTCAAACCCATTAACCCTATATATATAAATCCTATCACTCTAACCTAACCCTAGCTGAACCCTAACCCCAATACTGTCTACCCCCATCTAGCCGCCTACCTTTTCCCCTCCTTCTCTCCCGCTCTCCTCTCATCCCTTGCTCCCCCGTCAACCTCCTCATCCTCTCCATCGACTGCTTTCCCCCTCGTCGTCCCGGTGCTCCTCCACGATGTACCACCCAGATCCCTCCGACGCTGCGACCCTCCCACATCAATCGACAACAGTAGCTCTGGTCCCCGTACCCCTGCCTGGCTCTTGTGCTGCACCTCCATCCAGCGCGCCACATGCCAGTCGACAACGCCGCCCCCTTCTCCCCACAGCACAGCTTCCCTGCGCTGCGCCTGCAGCGGCGAAGTCCACGACAGTCCTGGCGCCTGTCCTTCCTCCGACGACTGCACCCAAGCAATGCCAGCTCCGTCAGCCTATGCTCATCTCGTCGATGCAGCAGACGGCAGCTCTGTTGCCGTCCTCCACCGTGCCGCCAGCCAGCCCTGCGGCCGCCATCCGCCGTCGTCGAGCCAAGCCAAACCCATAGCTTTTGCTGTTTGTTTAGGTTTTGATCAAGTGGAATCTTGGCTGTCTGATCTGCTTGATCTCATCGTGAAGGAGACCAGATTAGATCGATCACCATCATCCAGATCAGAGCCATCCGTTGATCTGGTCATCTTGATCTCTCGATCTGGGCCATCCGATCTCATTAGCCATCATCGGATCATCTTCATCATCATCGGATTGTGCATCCAGCCGTCCGATCATTCGATCTTGATCCCCATAAAGATCCGTGCCCGATCGTGATCATCGTGATCGTTTCTTGTCGTCATGTCGCAGTGTCACCGGGATTCCGATCCCGTTATTCTTCGCATATTCTGATTAGTCTAATGTCGTCCTAAAGGTAAGTATTCTTGTACAAATTGTTGTTCTAGTACAAGCTTAATTGAAAATACTGCAAGTAGATCGTAAATGTGACTCTCCTTTGGCTCATCGTTTGTTGATCTTATTTTATTCCTTACAAATTCTACAATTTTAAGATTCACAACCTTTTGTTGATATATTTTTTACAAAACTAGTAGGATCCATTTTATCCTAATTATTCGAACAGAACCAATTTGACTCGTAGATGCATGTTGTGTGATGTACGTGTTGATTCTACTTTCCCTTGAGTTGAGAACCAAATTTGGCTTTCTGATTTGACACCTATTAATCATGATTTGAATATCACACTAATTTAGACCCATATTATTCATTCATCATGCCACTTTTATATGAAAGAAACTCACATATGCTTCTATTCTTGTTTTTACTTGTTGTTTCGACCCCGATAACATCAGAATATGGACTTGAATCCTGAATATGAAATGTATCCCCAGATTTCTAGTATACTATCCTTTTGACGAAATTAAATTCTGAGTTACGGTTTGTAAGATATCGCAGTTTTATTGCTGCTGTATCTGTAATCACAGATTCATAAAAACTGCTGCATCACTTTGTTTTAATGCTACCTTTAAGATAATGACTTGAAATTTTGCATGCTGATACTAGACACACTAGAGAACATTCCATAATTTTCCTGAAATTAATTAATAAGGTTTCAAACCTGTTCCATATGTATAAACTCAGTTTTATAAATTCTGGCTGAACACAAATCCTAGTAGTTTGTTGTTTTGACGCATGATGCTACAACTTTTATGTATTTTATTTATATGCTTTGGAACCGAACAGGAGCCTAGTTTCTAGGACTTCTGACGGATCCATATTTACTATCTTGTAGCAACGGAAATCACAGTTTTAGTGCAGCAACGTCGTGCTGTCCAGATTTGGAATTCTCGTCGTTCTCGATATTTAGATTTGTTTTGACCCTCGAACATGTATCCTACCTAGCCTAGACTTGTTCCCTATTTTTGATCATGTATTCTTGACCTGTTTCTCACACTTTCATGCTTGGTTGATAATAATAATAAATAACAAGCCGGGATTTAAGGGAAAGACCATAGTAGTGGACAATATAGGTAAGTGTACTCGGAAGGGGGCCCGTGTTTCCCATTACTTGGTTCATGAACTTGTTGTATCTTGAGCATATTCATGAACCCATTACTTGTTTCATAAACTTGTTGTGCACTCATGAACCCACGGTTGGTTCTTGAACTTGTTAGTGCATTCACGAACTTGGTTCGTGAACTTGTTACATTATTTTTGTATTCATAAATCGTGCTTGCTTGATACTTGATGCCTGAGTACACCGTCCTATAAAATCCACCACTAGGCCTAAATGTAACTGTTTGTAAGTAGGAATCATGTGGTAAAAGTATGGACGCATAAAGTGCTGCCTAGATAGAATTAAACATTAGACTTAAGATTAACTTGTACTTGTACACACTTGATACCCTACTTGATACTTGTTACTTGACACTTGTTACTCGTACTTGTCACTTGATACTTGATACAACTACATGCCTACTTGTTACTTGTTTCACTACTTGTACTTATTATCCAATCTTGTTACTTGAGTTGTCTTACTTGCTAGTTAGTCTTTAGATTTCCACTACTTGTGGCATCCCTATTATATCATGTTATACATTCTTGATTCCAGATCTTGTTTCATATTTTCTTGCATCTATTTTCATACCCTTGCTTGTACTACTTGCGGTCCTAACTTGCACTAAGGGCGTTTGTCTTTGTTTTCTCTATTTTCCTTATATATATATATATATATATATATATATATATATATATATATATATATATATATACAGACTTTGGAGACGAATTGCTTGCTGGAATTGGTGAGCAGACCTTCTAAGCATCGCTTGGGAAAGCTTGCTTCAATTATTTTTTTGGTATTTGAGTTTATTTAATTCCTGTTGCTATTTAAGACTTGTAACGGACTTGTAGTCCCGAAGTTTTATCTTTTGATCCAGATATAAAAATTATTTAGGATATTTATATTTTTTTTCAACTGTTTTCTGTTGATTAATAAATTATTCATGCATGCGTGGTTGTGTATATTTTGTTATATTCTTGTTATGATGCTGGGTCAATCCTACAGCTCATGAATGGTGAAAATCATTCACTGGGCTTTGTCACGTACTCGTATTCCATATTCCTTTTGGAAAGCGGGGCGTGATAGCTACATGCACCCAAACCACCGTCCTCACCTCCACACCCTGCTAATCCACCACTGATCCGTCAGTCTACACGTTCCACTTTAGGCATCCCACCGACACATTATACACCTGATGCCATTGGTCCTTCTGACCAATTTAGCTTTGCCACCCTAACTTTCTATTCACCACAGTTTCATGCTGTAACTCCTGTTTTTCGTTTTTCGTATTTTTGCTGTATTTTTCTTCTTCTTGAGTATTTGTGCTCTCTTGTATTTTCTGGACCATATATTGGAGTTTTTTTTCAATATATATTCATTTTTCTCATTTTTGATCTTCTTGTGATTGATTTCCTTGTCCCTTGAATTGTTCTTGATCATATTGTATTTCGCTCTTTATTTAGTTCTTATTCTCTTTATTTTATTCTTGGGTGCTCGTGTTGTTTTGGTTGGTTATCCTATTGCTTATCCTATTGTTTTCGATCCCTAATTAATTACCAAAGCCAAATTAACCACAATCCTACTTGAAATCCAATATAAATCATATTAAACCCATCTCCTATTATAATTCCTACAATACCCATTAACCCACATACCCATTAACCCACTTAACCATACCCACAACTAAACCCTATATATATCTCTCTTCCTCTCTCTACCGCAAACCCTAATCCTAATACCCGGCCTCCCTCCCTTTCCCTTTTGTGCTGTCAATGCCCAGCCGCACACCCCTCTGCACACCCCAAACCCATCCCGACCTGCTCTTCCACCGACAACAGCCCCAACCCGATCCCCTAGCCGATCGCAAGCATCACCCCAACCCGACCACCACCACACCCGAACACCATCTCTCCATATCTCTCTTTCCCTCCGTCCTCCGGTGCCGACCAGCAGCAACAGCCACAGGAGCAGCGACAGCCAGCATCGACTAGCCGCCGCTACCCCGATGCTATCTCTCTCTCCTTGGTTCTTAGAGTTTTGCACGTGCACATAGTTTGCACGTGAGTTACTTTGGTTCATGATTTTTTTTCATGGTTTTTTGTTCGTTGTCGAGAATCCGTTCCCGTTATTATTGGTGTTCGTTTCGTCTTCGGTTAAGGCAAGTAACTTATACTCAAACTCCTTTGTATGATACAAGTCATAAATACCGCTTGTAGTGTAGTTGGATTATAGAGACAACTCGTGTGTGATGTATTTTGATGAGTATTATCTCTATAGTGCTATTGACCATAGTTACCTCACGACACAAATTTGACATGAATGTGTTTGGAACGAGTTTCGTATATTATATGTTGGTTTGTTGATAAGAGGAAAATCTGTATTTTGTCGATGATCAGTTTTGATTGGTATTTTAGACCATATTAAGGTCAGTATCTTCATTTCAGTATTAAATATGATTTTTAGAGAAACCCGACTTCTTTCCAAACTTTCTGACCTTGATCGATTTCGTTTTCGTATGTGTGAGTTATGATTGTTTTACTACAGAGATGTATTTCATTTCCAGATTTTGTTTCTTGATGATTTCGATGACTAAACTATTTTTATACTAGTGCTAAACATATTATTTTGATCTGAAATTTTGTTCAGTATTTCTATATCTATTTAGGGATTACCCAGAATTTTGGTAGATTTTATTGATGAGTTTTATATGTCGTTTCATGCTTGTTTATAAAAAGTATACTTGCTGGATTTTGTTCGCTGTTCTGTATAGATTTGTATTTTCACCCTAATTCATTTTCCTGTATGAAAAATATTTATAAAATATGACAGTTATATTATTTTATCTATTTTCATTTCCCTTTGGCAGATTTGGATTTCGTTTCACGGTTTTCGAGATATTACAGTTTTCGTACAGCAGTGTTGGAAATTCCAGATTTGCCAAACTATCGTTTCTTGATGTTTTCTGATTTTTGATGGCTACACTAATCTTACTGGAAAATTATGAAACTTTATATTTTAATACTAGACAGATAGAGAAATACCCCAAATTTTTCCTGAATTTATTTGAGGTATTTTGATGCTATTTTCCTGACTTTGAATTCAATTTCCTGATTTCTGACTGAACACATTTTCTGGATTCAAATCAGTTTTGAGACTTGATTTTGTGAACCACTATGTGACTTATTTGTATTCGCTAGATTCGATTGGGAGTCTATTTTTCAAAAATTTCGATGGATTCATATTTGCATTTTTGTAACACCGGGAATCACTGTTTTACTACATTATGGTCTTGCTGTCCTGAACTTGAGATTTGGTTATTTTATCCTATATGAGTTATCTTGTACCCGTACTTGTTTATCTTGCAACTTGAACTTGTTACTTGATTATGAAATGATATACTTGGCTTGTTTCGTGGCACATACATGCTTGCTTGTTTGATATTAATAATAAATTAACCAAGCCGGGGTTTTAAAGGGATAGAATAGTGGATAATTCAGAAACGTGTACTCGGAAGAGAATCTATTGATTCTATGTGATACTTGGCTTGATACTTGAGATTTGGCTTGATACTTGGTTACTTGAGGCTTGATATTTCATTACTTGAGGCTTGATATTTCACTGCTAGAGGCTTGATACTTCACTCTTGAGGCTTGTTTACTTGATACTTGAGGCTTGATACTTGATTTCTTGAGACTTGTCCCTGAGTACACTGCCCTATATGGTTCACTATGAAATCTAAAACAAAATTTTCTTTGACTGTAACAACCATGTGATAAAAGGATGGCACATGAAGTGTTACCTAGATAGTAATAATATAAGATATTTGATACATGTTTGAACTTGATACTTGAACATGATACATGATTACTTGATTCTTGCTACTTGATACTTGTACTTGACTATTTGACACTTGGATTCTTGTTACTTGATTTCGTGATACTTGATACTTGACCCTTGACACATGTTTATATGATACTTGACACTTGTTGCTTATTTACATGATACTTGTTTACTTGACACTTGACACATGCTACTTGTACTTGTTCACCTTGTCATGCTAGTTGTTATATTTTGACATCATGCTTATACCATATTATTAGTTAGTTTTTTCCATGTACTTGTATCCTGCATTATAAGTGGCCCATAACTTGCATTGACGGGTAATTGTTTTCTTTTTCCTATTCCTGCAATTGTTAAATTGCAGATTATGGAGAACAGGTTCCAGATGGTATTGATGATATGAAGTATCAGTGCTGGATTTTATTATTATTATTTCTTGTAGCTTGCTTGAACAATTGTATCTTGTACTTGGATTATTTTGTATTTGGGCAATGTGACCCAGGATATTTGACTTGTTCAGGTCATAACTATTTGAGATTAATATATTTTGGTTTCAAGTATTCTTGTTGATATTTTGGTTCATATTTGCATATTGGTTGACTCTTTTGCTTCCAACTCTGATTATTCATGTGAATGTTGTAAAGATTCTTGAATAGCTTATAGATGGTGAAAATCATTCGCTGGACTTTTGTCGCGTATCCGTATTTCGTATTCTCTTTTGGGAAGCGGGGCGTGATACATGCATATCTCACTGTCATACACTCCACACGTGAACCCAAAGCCTATCAGAAAGCAATTCAATATCCTAAGTGGTGAGAAGCTATTACAGAGGAGTTCAGTGTATTTGATCAGACTGGCACTTGGGATGTTGTTCCCCTATCAGTTAACATTCAGCCTATTAGCTGCAAGTGGATCTTCAAGGTCAAATATTGATCTGATGGCTCTATTGAGTGACATAAGGCTAGTCTAGTTGCCCGAAGATTTACCCAGGAGCATGACATTGATTATGATGATACTTTTGCTCCAGTTTTCAAAATGACTGCAGTTCGCACTCTCCTAGCCATTACTGTCATCCGTTAGTGGTCGTTATACAAGATGGACGTGAAGAATGCCTTTCTTTATGGTACCTTATTTGAGGTTGTTTACATGCATCCTCCTTCTAGTCTTACCACACCTCTTCGTCATGCTTGTTGTCTATGTTGTGCTATATATGGTCTGAAACAGGCCCTTCGAGCTTGGTTTGAGTGTTTTCGCCGTGTCATCACACAAGCCAGTTTCAGTCTGAGTTCACAGGAGCACTCTATGTTTATGCGGTCGACATTGCAGGGGAGGGTACTTCTACTATTATATGTTGATGATATGATTATTACTGGAGATGACTTCACAGGCATTGCATCCACCCAGAAATACCTTCACCAGTAGTTCCATATGAAAGCCCTTGGCAGACTACACTACTTTCTGGGTCTAGAGATTGCTCATAGATCTTGGGGGGATACTCATTTCTCAACAAAAATACACATCAGACATTTTCACTGCTGCATGTTTCTCTGACAGTCGATCAGCTGATACTCCCTTAGAACTTCACGTGAAGCTTCGTCCCACAAATGGTGAGCTCCTTTCCAATACAACTAGATACAGACAGATTGTTGGACATCTTGTCTACTTATGCATGATCATACCAGATATTGCTCATGCAGTCAGTATAGTCAGTTTTTTTCTGCTCCTACATCAGTTCACTACAATGCTTTTCTTCGGATCCTTAGAAATCTTCTGGGCACTATCACTCGCTCATTATTCATGCCCTTTACATCGAAACTAGAGCTTAGTGCACATTCAGATTCAGATTGGGTGAGCGATCCTACTACCAGATGGTCTATCGCAGATTTCTGTCTATTTCTTGGTGATTCGCTGATCTCCTGATGAAGCAAGAAACAAGAAGTTGTTGCATGTTCTTCCACATAAGCTGAGTAAAGAGTGATGAAAGCTGCTATTAAAGAGATTATTCATGTTCGTTGGCTGTATTTGATATGAGTGTACAGGAGCTACAATATTTTTATTATGATAATCGGAGTACATTGCACATTACAAGCAACCCGGTCTTCCATGAGCGAATGAAGCACATAAAGATTGATTGCTAGTATGTTCATGAGCGTTTTGAAGCAGTGACCATTTAACTTCATTCTGTTACCTCTTCACAGCAAACAACAGACTTCGTTATCAAAATCCCACACTGTTCAGAGATTTCGATACTTGGTGGTCAAACTCACACTGTTCAACCCACCGTGAGTTTGAGAGGGGGTGTTAGATATTATGTTATATATTTAGTCCCATATCGGATTTTGTATTAGTTTCGTATTTGGTTCCGTCTTATATATATGAGATATTGTACTCAGTTATAATTAATCCAATAATCCGATAATCATTTTCCAATTTCTCTGTTAACCTTATCAGAATATATAGAGAGAGAAAGTCTCCTTCCGTTGTGCACTAGCTATGGTGTGCACTCGGCCTTCGAGCCTTTGTATCGACGATCCTAACCGTTCACATTTATCTAAACGTCTAAATTATTATAAATATGTAAAATCAAGTCATTTGAAATTCATTTGTCCATGCATTGAAGTGTTACAGAATTGTATGGTTGAATATCATTTTTTTATAATGACATAATGGATGGGAAAATGAATTTCAAATGACTTGATTTTACATATTTAGACTAATTTAGACGTGTAGATCAATGTGAACTGTTCGGATTGTCGGTACGAAGGCTCGAAGGCTCGAAGGCCAAGTGCACACCATGGCTAGTGCACAACGGAAGGTTTGTGTGTGTGTGTGTGCTAGTGCACAACGGAAGGTTTGTGTGTGTGTGTGTGTGTGCTAGTGCACAACGGAAGGTGTGTGTGTGTGTGTGTGTGTGTGTGTGTATCATAATCACAAAATATTATACAATCTGGAACATTTGCATGAAATTTGTCAATGGCGATCAGCAGTCACAAACAAACTCAATAACTTACTAGCCTCCAAAGCACCTACACCATTGAGAAAACATAAGAATGCATGTTAGCAGAGTTTGAATAAAAATATTGGCTGTACAAAAAATAATTGAACTTTACAATGTTTTTACCTTATCTTTATCTTCCACTAGCTTATCCAACTCTACCACTAACTCCTCTGCTCCTTCCACCCACTCTCCTGCCTCTTCCTCTTGCTCGAGTTGTTGAGTAGAAGGAGGCTTTGGAGGCCTTTCAACTTGTTATCTAGGCTTGTCAATCCTTGGATTCTTGTAGCTCCTCATATTATGATTTAACTCCCAACACATATGGAAGTACTTGTTCAAAAGTTTGAACCAAGCCCTACAACAGCAAAAACATGAATATTTTACATGCATATCACAATATAAATATAACTTAAAATAAATAATTAAAGGAGTTGGAAAGTAATTTATACCTTTTGTCTGTTAAATATAAAAGTGATGCCTTTATCACCGAGACCTCCCATGGCCGATTGTAGATATTCCATAAACCAAGCCAAACTGTCTTTAGACTCATTTTCCACTACAGTGTGCAACGGGGAACATACCACCATTTGCATCCACGCCCACTGCACTTAAGATCACACCTGGTAATCCATTTGTTATATGACAACCATCAAGTCCTAAGAACAGTCTACACCCATCATAGAACCCTTTCACACAAGCACTTGGGCTTGTGAAAGGTCTTTTGAAATACAAAGGGTCATTCTCTAAATTCCTTTAATCTGTAAGGATGTCAATATATGTACCTGGATTCCTTTGCCCTAGCTCACTAACATAATCTCTTAGTCTATGATAATGCATTCTCTCCATGCCTTCAATCAATTCAGTTGTCTTTCTTCTTGCCCTGTTAATCTTGTGATCACTTTCAGTGACATCCAACTCTTCAGATAAGATTGTCACACCCCGCTTCCTAAAAACACGGACTACAAGTGCGTGACAAAGCCCAGCGAATGATTTTCATCATTCATGAGCTGTAGGATCGACTCAGCATCACAACAAGAATATAACAAGATATACATAACCATGCATGCATGAATAATTTATTAAGCAACAGAAAATAATTGAAACAAAAGAAAACAATTGAAACAAATAATAATATCTAAATAGTTTTCAAGTCAGGATCAGAAGATAAAACTCGGAAACATAAGCCTGTTACAAATTTTAAGTAGCAAGAAAATAAATAACACAAGAAAACAAATAATCTAAGCATGTCTTTTCTCCATTTGAAGTCTAAAATCTCTGCTCACCAATCCCGGCAGGCAGCACGTCTCCAAAGTCTGTTTAATAATTATAAAAAGGAAAAAAATAGAGAAAACAAGAGAAAATGCCCTTAGTGCAAGTTAAGGCCACAAATAGTAAAAATGAGTACAAGAAATATGGAACAAGATTTGGAATCAAGAATATAATAGGGATGCAACAAGTAGTGGGGATTCAAGAAAACTAGCTATCAAAAAGGACAACTCAAGTGATCAGGTTGGGTAACAAATACTAATAGTGGAGTAAGTGGCAAGTGAACATGTAAGGGTATCCAACATCAAGTGATAAATATCAAGTACGAGTATAAAGTAACCAGTCTCAAGTCTAGTGTCAAGTTGCAAGTCTCAAGTCTCAAGTCTCATGTCTTATATATCATGTCATCAAGTATCAAGTAAGCATGTATCAAGTAAACATGTATCAAGTTCAGGTTTCATGTATCAAGTCTTGTAGTTATTACTATCTAGGTAGCACTTCATGCATCCATACTTTTACTACATGGTTGCTACAGTCAATGCAATTTCGTTTAGACCTAGTAATGAATTTTATAGGGCGGCGTACTCAGGTATCAAGTATCAAGCAGGCACGGTTCATGAATACGAAAATAAATAACAGGTTCACGAAGCAAGTCCGTGAATACTAACAGGTTTAAGAACCACACAGTGGGTTCATGAATACAATAGGTTCATGAGCCAAATAACTGGCTCCATGAAAACATCAAGGTGCAACAAGTTCATGAACCGAGTACTGGGAAACACGGGCCCCCTTCTGAGTACACTTACTTATATTGTCCACTACTATGGTCTTTCCCTTAAACCCCGGCTTGTTATTTATTATTATTATTAACCAAACATGAAAGTGTGCGAAACAAGTAAAGTAAACATAATCATAAACATGAAATAAGTCTAGGCTAGACAGGATACAAGTTTGAGGGTCTAAACAAATTAAAATATCAAGAACAACGAAAATCTCAAATCTGGACAGCATGAGGTTGCTGCACCAAAACTGTGATTCCCGTTGCTACAAGATAGAAAAAGTGGATCCGTCAGGAGATCTAGAAACTAGACTCCTGCCCGGTTCCAACACATATAATTAAAGTACATAAAAGTTGTGGTAACATGTGTCAAAACAGCAAACTATACAGCTTCTATGTTCAACCAGGATTTGTGAATCTAAGTTTATACATGTGAAACAGTGTTGAAACATTGTTAATTAATTCTGAGAAAATTTGGGGATGTTCTCTAGGGTGTCTAGCAACATCATGCAAAATTTCAGGTCAATTACTTAATGGTAGCATAGTTAAAATAATTTGTAAACTAAAGAAGTGCAGCAGTTTTGTGACTCTGCGACTACCGACACAGCAGCAGTAAAACTGCAATATCTCCTAGACCGTAACTCAGAATTCAAAAATTCTGGAGACTATCGATATCTAGACATTTAGAGCTAAATTTCATGTTCAGGGCTTCAATTTAGATTTTGACTTTAAAGGGGTCAAAACAGCAAGTAAGGTTCAGGACAGCAACAAGTGTGAATGTCTTTCATATATAAGTTGCATGATAATTGGTTATCATGAGTCTAGATTAATGTGTGATACAAATACGGATGTAGTGGTTATCAAATCAGCAAGTAATATCTATTTCTCAACTCAAGGAATGCAAGATCATCACATACATGATACAACACACATCTACAAGTCTAGGGTTTCTTAGTATCATGTGTTCAAGTGACTAGGAGATAAAATGAGTCCAAGTAGTTTGTAAATATAACAACGAAAGGGTTGTGACTCTTAAGATTATGGAATCGACGATGAATAATTCAAGATCAACAAATGACGAGATAATAAGGAGTCACAACTACAACCTATTTGCGGTATTTTCAATTAAATACTTGTACTAGGACAATAAATTGTACAAGAAGAATACTTGCCTTTAGGACGACGATTAAATCCGATAATTTGGGAATAAAGGGATCGGAATCCCGGCGACACGGCGACGAGAAAACGATCATGATGATCACGATCGGGCACGGATCTCGTTGATCAAGATCAAGATGAAGATCAAGCGAATCCAACAGCCTAGATCGAACATAAAATATATAAGAATTAGAAGGGTGCCAAAAGAGTAAATATACCATGATTGACAATTGATGAATAAGAACAAAAAGTGGATCAAATGTTTAACTTACCAAGTAGAAGACGAACGAGACGATCAAGGACAGAGATCAAGTGTGATCGGATGATCGGACGGTTGAGATCGAAGATCAAGATCAAGATCAAGATCAAAATCAAGATGATGATCACGATTGCGATGATCAAAAGAGATCCGACGGTCGAGATTAAGATCTTGATGATGATCCATGCAAATCCAACGGTCAAGATCAACTGGCCAAGAAGTGATCAACAAGATCGCGATGATCAAGAGGAAATCGATGGCCACGGTCCAACATGATCAAGATGTGATCAAGATCAAACGGATGGCCTACAATCACCGGCGATGATGGAGTGATGCTTCATAAGAGGAAACTGACGGCAGCGCTCAGGGGAGGCAACGGCAGCCAGGGACACGGCGGTGGTGGACGGCAGGGGGTTCCGCAGGTGGCTGCGACCAGGGGACACGGGGCTTACTGCGGCTGTCTCGACGCAGGAGGGTAGCGGCGCACAGGGAGAGGCGCGCAGCAGGAAGGCTGACGGTGTGCTGGCACTGCAGTCGCCGAGGAGAGGAGCACCGGGGCTGCTTGGGCTGTTGCAGTCGGGAGGAGAACAGACGCTGACTGCCCAAGGGAGAAAGGAGGAGAGGGAACCAGGCCGGCTAGCGCCCAGGCTGCAGTTGGCAATCGAGAGGGAGTACAAGGGGATTGTTGCAGCTGGGTGCCGCAGTCGCAACTTGGTTTCGCGACGCCAGAGGGTGCAGGGCTGGGGTTGCGCTGCATGGGTTCTGAGAGAGAGCGGGAGGAAGGAGAAGGGGGAGAAAGACGTAGCGGATGAGGGGGTCGTGCTGTCGGGTCTGCCGCGTCGCAAGAAGGAGGCACACAGTGGAAGGGAGCGGCATGGAAGGAGAGGATGGAAGGATCGGGATGGGTAGAGGATGGGTTCGGGGATGAGAGCAGCGCTAGGGTTAGAAACAGGGAGAGAAGATGGATAGGTATAGGTAGGTTTTTTTTTATATAAACGTGTTTGGGTTTGGCTTAAATGGGTTGGGGTTAAGGTAATTATCCAATAGCAAAAAAATTAAATAATAAATAAATTGTAGGATTATATATCAAGATATATGTATTGTACTACCATATGAAAATTATTTGAAATCACTGCAAATACAAAAATTAATTGAAATAGATTTTTAAATCAACAATCGAGATAATAATATTAATAACAACAATAATAATTTTGATATACATATTAAAATGAGATTTGGGATAAACAAGATTATTAAAATCTAAATAGTAATAAAATAAGATACAAATGGCCGATCACTTGAAAAATAAACATTAAAATTAGAATATACTACTATTCAAAGAAAATACAATTTTCATTTCGAAAAGATTTTAATAAGAGGCCCAAATCGAGTTTAAAATAATACAAAATTTATAATTAATCAAAGTACGAAAAATCTTCAGAAAATACATATATAGGGAAACAGGGTTTACAAAGATAGACTTCATCGTCCCCTTCTTTACACTTGGATCATTCCTAATACTCCATGAACCTGTGTCTTATCCAAGTCGAACACACAATGAAATTCTCTTCAACTCTTTCACACGCATGTACATTTTTGTAAACCCTAACCACGATCATTTGTTCTCCTGCATCCCATGCTGCATATATACTCCAATCACAATTGAGACATTCGAATTGTACTTTATCCCCATCATTCCTAGGAGTGATGGCATCATGTCCACCATATCTTGCATTCTGCCTGACTACATGCCTGAAATCAGCTGCACTACCAAACCCTATTCCAATAGCAAGCTCAAGCACCTCCTTTGTGTCATGATTTAAGTGTACAACCTTGTACTTGATTTTCTCTCCCTCACTGTCACTATAAATATGAAACAAATTATCACTGTCATAAGACTGTGATTGTATACTCTCCACATCTGACTTAAGTTGATCCTCCTCTTGTTGTTGTTAGAACTCGAATTTATAAATAAGAGAAAATCCCGACAGAAATTGCAAAGAAATGAAATACAGGAAATGAAACATTAAATTGAAGACTTTGCACAGAGTCGAGACTGATAATCTCTCTCCTTAAAGTAGAATTCGCCCCGTAGTGTGACGGTGGCCGGCGAATTGCTTCCCAGGATACAACTGTACCTTCTCTGAAGATCAGCGCCCTTGCTTCAGAGATTCAGCGAACCGTTGTCTGTGATGTACTCTCAGTTGACACTGACACAGAGGAGAAGAAGAGGAAGAAGAAGAATGATGTAAAAAACCCCTACTGTATATCAGACTCTGTCTGGATTTATAGAGGAAAATTGGAGACTGGAGACTGTTCAGATGCCATTACTCTGTAACAGCAGAGTAATGGAGACTCTTCAGATTCATAACTGGTGAGCCATTACTTTGCTGTTATAGAGTAATGGGTACCAGTTACTGAATCTGAAAAGCCTTTTCAGTTCAGTAGGAAAAGAGTTTTTGTCTAGGCAAAAAAAAATTTAAGCTAGACCATACCAAGCCAAGCCAAACCAGACCGAACCGAGCCGGGGCCGGGCACGCGCGCGCGCGTGTGTTTGTCATTTTGGCTAAGTCCTCTCTCCACTACACATTAGTGGTAACCCCCGGGCCACGCCCTTTAGTCCAGTTTTCTAGCATATATACTAGAAAAAATCTTTTCCAATTTCCGATATGGGACTATCCATTTTCTCCAAGTTGCCAAGTTAGTACCTTTCAAGTACCCAACTTTAGATCAACATTTCTCATTCATATGAAATTTGTTTTTGGCAAGTGAGTATACTACGGAATAGTACTCGTCGAGAGAATCGCAATCCACTCATTTTCCGGCGCCGCCGGTGGCCGGAGCCTACCGGAATTCGGCCCGGAAAACTACAAAAATTAATTCCAACAATCCCCCACATGAATGGAAATTACCAGACCATGTAATCCAGACACGGCAGAAAAAACAAAAAACATGACAGAAAGACTCTGAGAGTACAATCGGAAAATCACTGCATCAGGAATGGTAGTAATTTTTCAACTTTGAACCACCCTTAGTAATTAGCTATCGGATTCACTTGACCAGGTAGTGATCATGATGTCTTGAACTACCTAGGCGTTGATGTGAACTTAGACAATAACTATCACACAGTTTCATCTCCTCACAGAACTAAGTTCTCTTGTTGTGTTCAGTTTGGCCTTGAACATCCCTGGTTAATTGTGAGTGAACTTGGAGAATGTAGCCTCTCTTCATTCTCCTAGAAACGGCCCCATTTCACACTCACAAGGTGATTGCCCATAAAGAGTATCCTGCTATACCCCCACTTTTATTTCAAAGTTATGGAAATCATTAAAAGCCAAGCTTATCCTAACTATTTGCAGGCAGTACTTATTTTATCATCCTAAGAGTGGGTATGAGATGTTAATCTCTCAGTGTTTCCGTCGATTCAAAAAGATTTAGTTGTCCTTTGAACCTAGATCTTGGGATCTCCAATTCCTAGGTAGGATTTCCATCAAGTATCCTCTTTCGTCATAGGCTTTAAACCCATTCATCTTGATGATCTCACAACCTGCTCTCGCGACAGACCTTTAGTAAATGGATCCGCTAGGTTGTCGGCCGATTTTATATATTCTATAGAGATTACTCCATTTGAGAGCAGTTGTCTAATGGTTTTGTGTCGCCTTCTGATATGACGAGACTTACCATTATACATACAACTCAGTGCCCGTGCTATAGCCGATTGGCTGTCACAGTGTACACATAAGGCAGGTACTGGTTTTTTCCACATAGGAATATCCTCTAAAAAGTTTTGAAGCCATTCTGCTTCCTCTGCCGCTTTGTCTAAAGCAATAAACTCAGATTCCATGGTGGATCTGGCCAATATCGTTTGTTTAGAGGATTTCCATGAGACAGCTGCACCACCAAGTGTGAAGACATATCCACTTGTGGATTTTGAGTTCTTGGAGTCCGATATCCAGTTGGCATCACTGTAGCCTTCCAGTACTGCTGGATATCTGGTGTAATGCAGCGCATAACTCTGAGTATGTCGCAAGTAGTTCAATACTCTAGTTATTCCTTTCCAGTGACTTCGTCCTGGATTACTCGTGTATCGGCTCAGTACGTTTACTGAATGTGCTAGGTCCGGTCTTGTACAATTTGTTAGGTACATCAGATTACCAATTACACGTGCATATTCCAGTTGTGATATGCTTTCGCCTGTATTTTTGAACAAGTGAAGACTTGGATCGATGGGACTTTTTGCTATCCCATTGGGGTAATTCTTGAATCTTTCAAGTACTTTCTCAGCATAATGAGCTTGAGACAAAGTAATCCCCTCAGATGTCCTGAAAACTTTGATTCCTAGTATGACATCTGCAACTCCCAAATCTTTCGTGTCAAACTTGCCACTAAGCATGTTCTTAGTTTGTTTGATAATGTCGTTATTGCTTCCAATAATGAGCATGTCGTCTACGTACAGACAGACTAGAATATATCCATTTGGAGTATCTTTGATGTAGATACATTTATGGCATTCATTTATTTTGAAACCATTTGACATCATAATATTGTCAAATTTTGCATGCCACTGCTTTGGAGCTTGTTTCAGACCGTACAGTAATTTTACAAACCTGTACACCTTGTTTTCCTGTCCAGGAACTACGTAACCCTCAGGTTACGTAGAGCTGAGTCCCCATTTAAAAATACAGTTTTAACATCCATTTGATGTATTTTCAGGTTACGTAGAGCTGCAATAGCTATTAACATTCTTATGGATGTTATTCTTGTAACTGGGGAATATGTATCAAAGAAATCTAGGCCTTCTTTTTGCCTAAATCCTTGTACCACAAGTCTTGCCTTATGCTTCTCTATTGAACCATCTCATTTCAATTTTTGTTTGAAAATCCATTTGCATCCTAGAGCTTTACATCCAGAAGGTAAGTCGACTAACTCCCATGTATGATTTTGCATAATGAAGTCTATTTCACTTTTGATTACCTCCTTCCACATAGGAGCATTAGGCATAGACATGGCTTCCTTGAACGAGTTACTAAATCTGAAAAGCCTTTTCAGTTCAGTAGGGGAAGAGTTTTTGTCTGGGCAAAAAAAATTTTAAGCCAAGCCAAGCCGAGCCGAGGCGAGGCCCGCGCGCGCGTGTTTGTCATTTTGGCTAAGTCCTCTCTCCACTACACGTTAGTGGTAACCCCCGGGCTACGCCCTTTAGTCCAGTTTTCTAGTATATATACTAGAAAAAATCTTTTCCAATTTTCGATATGGGACTATCCATTTTCTCCAAGTTGCCAAGTTAGTACCTTTCAAGTACCCAACTTTGGATCAATATTTCTCATTCATATGGAATTCGTTTTTGGCAAGTGAGTATACTACAGAATAGTACTCGTCGAGAGGATCGCAATCCACTCATTTTCCGGTGCCGCCGGTGGCCGGAGCCT
This sequence comes from Hemerocallis citrina, assembly GCA_017893485.1. Classification (NCBI taxonomy): domain Eukaryota; kingdom Viridiplantae; phylum Streptophyta; class Magnoliopsida; order Asparagales; family Asphodelaceae; genus Hemerocallis; species Hemerocallis citrina. The sequence goes on along the minus strand of CM030362.1, from coordinate 59,830,420 downwards.
GCCGGAATCCGGCCCGGAAAACTGCAAAAATTAATTCCAACAGTTGTATTTCTCCCTCACTGCCAGACTTGACACACTTTCTCAGAGACTCTCTTATTATTGGGAGGCCTATCTTTAGCAAAGATTCTTCTACTTTTTACCTTCTTGAAGTTAGGTTAGTTCATTGACATGCTTACTAGCCCCACTGCCAGGCTTATTGCATGCTTCATTGACATGCTTACTGGTCTCTCCCCCTCCTGCTTCAGTAACTATATCAACATTTTATGATCATCAACCACCTTAAAGTTGGGTTAGTTCGAATTAGGGGTTTTAATATGTGTTTTCCTTATTTTGATGATTTGGCTATGTTTAATTTTGATTTCAGAAACCCTAAATTCTGGTAGAAAGAAGAAAAAGGAAAAGAGAGTTGAGCTGCTTACCGCTTACCGCTGCCAACCCGTTGTGCTTACGAGGTTAAGTTAAGGGAGAAAAAATGAATGAAGAAAACGGAATGAAGAAAGGAGTGAAAGTAAGATTTAATTATGAAATGGTAAGAGTAGAAATGTAATTTAATAATTCTAACTTAACAGATAAGGTTAAGTTAACGGAGAAATGTGTATAATGTATTTTTTCAAGTGTTATATGGATATATTATATTTACATTAAACGTTAGGGAGATACTTTAGTTTTTGCCCTGTATTATAAATTACATTACATTTACATTTTTTGGGGTAAAACATCATAAAAGTTTTCACTTCGTTTCACTGGTAAGAAATAATGATTAATGAAACGTATCACATAAAAAAGAAGATGGACCATTAAGAAACCTCAAAAAACAAAATTACGACAACGATGAACTACAATCTAACTTGTACATCATGAACTTGAAGTTGTTCACCAAACCTGCAACAATGCCCAAAAGCCCAGAACCAGTACAGGAATATTAAAATAGCAGGACAAAGTGGGGAGATCCGCTAGACTTGTAGTCGTTCCTGTGAATTGATGAAGTCCCAAAATTTTTCTGAAACATGAGGGAGAAGTTCTAAATTGAAAAGGTAAGATGACAAAGTTTTCTATAATTTGTTGTCTTGTCAAAGCCAGAGCTAAACCGAGAGTCCTACTCGAGCAACTTTTTCCCTAACAAGACTGGAGAATAGTTGGCTATAGTGATTGTAATAATAATATCGTCCTTTTCTTTTTACTAAAACAAAACAAAAACCATCGTACAATTTCCTTAAATTATCTAGTTTTACTTGAAAACGATTTCTCTCGACTTGATATCAATTCCTATATATGTAATGAGAGGCGTTTGAATAAGCTGGACGCTTTGCCAAAATAATGAAAAATCTGTTGGCTGCCTCCAAGTTCAAACGTCTTGTAAAACTTTTAGAAGGAGAGAATTTACCGCTTATTAATATAATTTCACATTGGCACTTAGAGATGTCGAGAAAACAAAGTAGAATAGTGCTCAAAAAGAAAAGAAAAAGGTAACGAAAAACAAACAAACAGAATACAATAGATGTAGCTCTTTCTAAGAGAATCCGATGACAAACGATTAAAGAAAAACCCTGTTCATGAACGGGAGGTTCACCGCAATTGATTTACAAATTGCCTACCAAGGCACAAATTGCAGTATGTGATGTGTTAGGAAATTATTCCCTTCTAGGATCTTGTTGAGTTTTCGATAAGATCAATACAAATCACCAAGCAAATATTAGATCACACCGATTACATAAAGCACACAAAAATTATTCTAGTTGGGGCTTTCGCCTAAATCCAGGGGAGAAGAAACCGATATATTATTCAACTAAAGAAGATACAAGAATATTACAATTCTCACAACGACCCTCTCCGAAGCCTAACTGGAACTACTTTTTGTTTACAATGGAAAATCTCTCACCTCTCAGATGAAATACTCTTTTCTTCTATTTGGCACTCAATAGAATCATAACGTTGTTTGAGCTGTTACATTGATTATATAGAAATCTAGAGAAACTCTAGTTTGATTCACTTGATACATTAACCATCTGATATTTCCTGAAAAGATAATCATACAATTAGAGCCGTATGATTTAACTTGAAGTAGAAGTCGGGCATTACATGAATCCTAAAACACGTACCCGTTTCTGCCCGACTACCCATAGATGCGGTCGACCGCAATCTGTTGGAATTAATTTTTGCAGTTTTCCGGGCCGGATTCCGGCAGGCTCCGGCCACCGGCGGCGCCGGAAAATGAGTGGATTGAGATCCTCTCGACGAGTACTATTCCGTAGTATACTCACTTGCCAAAAACGAATTCCATATGAATGAGAAATGTTGATCCAAAGTTGGGTACTTGAAAGGTACTAACTTGACAACTTGGAGAAAATGGATAGTCCCATATCGAAAATTGGAAAAGACTTTTTCTAGTATATATACTAGAAAACTGGACTAAAGGGCGTGGCCCGGGGGTTACCACTAACGTGTAGTAGAGAGATGACTTAGCCAAAATGACAAACACACACGTGCGCGCGCGCGCCCGCCCGGCCCGGCCCAGCATCGGCTTCGGCTCGGTCCGGCTTGGCTTGGCTTGGCTTGGTTTTTTTTGCCCAGACAAAAAAAACTCTTCCCCTACTGAACTGAAAAGGCTTTTCAGATTCAGTAACTGGTACCCATTACTCTGTAACAGCAGAGTAATGGCTCACCAGTTATGAATCTGAAGAGTCGTCATTACTCTGCTGTTACAGAGTAATGGCATCTGAACAGTCTCCAATTTTCCTCTATAAATCCAGACAGAGTCTTTTATACAGGTAGAGAATTTTTCATTTGTTCTTCTTCTTCTCCTCTGTGTCAGTGTCAACTGAGAGTACACCACAGATAACAGTCCGCTGAATCTCTGAAGCAAGGGTGCTGCGTTCTTGAGAGAAGGTACAGTTGTATCCTGGGAAGCAATTCACCGGTAACCGTCACATTACGGGGCGAATTCTGCTTTAAGGACAGAGATTATCAGTCTCGACTTTGTGCAAATTCTTTAACTTACTGTTTTCTTCCCTGTTTTTTATTTCTTCGCAATTTCTGTTCGGATTTTCTATTATTATATATTCAGGTCCTAACAATCTTAAAGCAGAATTTTTTCCTCACAGATTCTGACAGTTTTGTGAAGTCTATTTATAGGTGCTGTTTGGAAAAAACAACTAACAGTTTCTGTTTCAAACAATTTCAGAGAAAATAAGAACATGGAGAACACACCAACTGACATTGCTAATGGGCTTCTCAGTACCGAAACACTGGTAACCCAAAATGTGACTGCACAATCGGTTGCGGCACATTCGGTCATTATGCCCACGCACATAACCGTGGGAGAAAAACCGGAGAAGTTAAATGGAACTGGATTCAAAAAGTGGCAAGGGAAGATGCAGTTCTACCTGACCACATTGAAGCTGGACAAATTCCTCACTGAATCTGCCCCGATGCTGGCGCCAATGGATGCACACTCCGTTGTTGCAGTTGATGTGTAAACTCAGGGCGACTACCTCTGTAGGAACTACATCCTGAATGGCTTGGTAGACCCCCTGTACAACGTCTACTGTATCTTCAAGACGTCCAAACTCCTGTGGGGGTCCTTGGAAAAGAAGTACAAAACAGAAGACGCCGGGTCTAAAAAATTTGTTGTCGGCAAATTTCTGGACTACAAGATGATTGACTCCAAAACTGTGGTGAGTCAAGTCCAAGAACTGCAGGTTATAATGCACGACATTGCTGCAGAGAATATGATGCTGTGCGAACCATTCCAGGTTGCAGCGTTTATTGAAAAACTTCCACCTGGGTGGAAAGACTTCAAGAACTACCTCAAACACAAGCGAAAGAAGATGTCTCTTGCAGACCTAATTGTCAGGTTGCGGATCGAAGAAGAGAATCGCAAGGCTGACGGGTCCTATGGAAATCAGTCTATAGAAAATGCCAATGTGGTGGAGCATGAACAGAAGGGTAAGAAGAGGAAGTTTCTGCCACAGGCCTCAAACAAAAAACCACTTGCAAAGAGGTTTGCTGGGAAATGCCACAAGTGTGGTAAGCTGGGACACAAAATTTCTGAGTGCCGCAATAAGGACAGTATGTAATGTCCTAATTTTTCATTTATGAAAAATAATTTTATTTTGCACGTAGTGTGCACGTGCAATATTTTTAGTTGAATTAAATCTTATAATTATTTTCATTGTGATGAGTATAGATATTTAATATGTGCCTTTAATTAATTTTTTTTCTATAAAGCCTTCTTTCAATTAGACAAAAAACCTTTTTTTTTAAAAGCCCAAAGTTAATTTAATTTATTATCTTTACAAGAATTATTTTGGCCCAAAAACTAAAGCCCATGAACTATTTTTATACAACTTGTCATGTAGAATACAATTTAAAGACTATTTTATTTTTATACAAAAATTTAATGTACAATTTTTGGACCAAGTGGCATGCACGTGCATTGCACGTACACGTGCAATATGCACATTCCTAGCATGGCCGGTTGCAATCTTTTGGAGGAAAAATCAAAATTTTAGTGGTGATCATGCTTGGTGGTTACTTGGTGGTGGGTAGTTAATGCAACTTCTACTTTCATCTTAGCCCTCCATCTTATAACCACTTACTTGATCCTAGCCCTCCATTCTCTTTGATTTTTAGTATAAATACCCCCCCCCCCTCCCCCCCCCCCATGGCTAGTTATTCTTGTGCTTATTAATCCCTCCAAACCTATAGTCTAAATTATATTATCTAGTAGTGATTGTGTGAGTTAAAAGATTGAGTTGTGTGTGGGAGTGTGCTTGCAACGAGGAGGGGAGGCCGGTTTTCATCAAGAAGGGGAGCTCGGTTTTGGTGCTTTTGGAGGCTCGAGTGCGTGCTTCTAGGAGGAGGATCGTTTGTGTGCAAGGACTTTTGGTTTAGGAAGTTGCGAATTGTGTTTGTCTCTCCATTGAGGTAGGTAAATTCTCCATATTTCTAAATTAGAAATGCATGTTAGAAATGAATGAATGAAGCATGAAAAAGATTAAGAAGAGCACACTTTAATTAGGGAAAAATAACCCATTGAATGATTGAAATGTGGATATGCAAATTTGTATGTGGTTCTATTATTTAAGTTGTATGTAAATTGATTAGGATCATGGATTGATTGAAGAAAACACATTTATTACCATCAAGAATTACATACAAAAGTTAGTAGCTTGATAATGTCATTTCATGTGTTAAATAGATCATTTGTGTTAATGTGGGCATGAATAAATTAAAATATGAGTTTGTATGTTAGGTAAATGTTTACAGACAGAAAATTAATGTAAAAATTGTTGATAAAGAGATTAATGGCGTTAGTTGTTAAGAAATGTCGAAAGAAAAAAAAAAGGGAAATCTGGTAGTGATAGTCCACCATTTCAATTGAATGTATGAAAAATGTGTTTTGAGTATTGAAAAAATTATTTTTATTATACTGGAATATAACTTATGATAATGTTAGTCAATCTGGAATTTTTCAGTAGTTTTTATAAAAACAAAACGAAATGAGGACTTGTTGAATATCGAATTGTCTTAATAACAGAGAGAATTATAGTAAAAGGAATTTAAGTTGTACTTTGACAACCTGAGCACGTAGCTCAAGTGGTCAGAGTATGCGGTTGGGTTCCCTGTGGTGGTCGGTTCGAATCCCTGTGGCACCATATTTTGTTCATGAATTTTTAAAAGTATAAGAATCAGCGGCCGAGAGTATTTATTACTCTCAGCGCCCCTTTATACCGCTGGCATAAATGGCCTGTTGGTCTGTGCTTTTGGCTGTGTTCTCCTTGGTGCTGGGTTCGATCCTTGGCATCGGCAGTTTAGGGAAAATTATTTTTTTGGGTGTTTTGGTGATCCAAAAATTATGAAAAAAATATGACTATTCTTCTAAAAATACATGGGTCTTAATAAAAATAATTTGGGAATGATTTACATAAAGTAAAGTATAATTTGTGACTAAATGAATGAATAGAACTATGGTTCCACATTGATATTGTTGTGAAATTATATCTTGCAAAAATGACTTGATTAGAAGATTAATGTGGCAAAAAGAAATTATATTGTGTGATGTGATGCAAATTATTCTCATTTGAGAATAGTGTGGAAAATATGAATTGTGAATATTCGTTAGTGATGTGAATTTCAAAGTGAAATTGATAATTAATGAAGCATATGAATTCCATGTGTGATTATGGACTATTGAACAATTTAGAGATCATGCTATTGAAAAAGAAAATCTATTTTGATTATGAAAATGAATTTATGATTTAGAAATACTCAAATTGAAAATAATGAATTGAAAATTGAAACAAAAAGAGTAGCTAAGTCTCCCCCGGCATTTGGAAAGAAATGAAATGAAAATTGAAAAGAAAGACCAAGGTTGGTCAAGTTTGAATGAATGAATAAGTCCGGTTTAGTGGAGAGGCTAACTCTAAGAGCTTTGATTTTTGTTCATGATTTTAATAAAAACTAAGGATTAGTACATAGTGGAGACGTGATGAAAGTAGGAGAAAAACATGAATATGAGGGCCATTGGATTGGCGGCGTGAGAGTATTCACAGGCTGTCTTCACGATGCGTCGTGACATGACGTGGATACTGCTCCAGGGTACCGTCCCAGTGGCGATGCTTGTGGGATGTTTGGTGACTGCAAGAGGATCGTGTGCCATGAAGGAGGCTGAATTGCCACAGGCTGTCTTCACGATGCGTCGTGACATGACGTGGGATTCTCCTCCAGGTTTTCTATACACGTGCTTGTACTCATAGATCATCTAGGATACCTACCGTAATTACAGTAGTAGATTAAGTCATAGTGAGGGATTGAACCCTACAAAGATGAAGAACGATTAAGGTCTTGCCCTCGGACCTATGTAGTATGGGATGCATAGAATCCGAACAAGTACGCATTAGTGTCATGTAATATAAATAAATACATTAAGGACTAAGTGCACAATCACAACACGACATCAATAGGGTAGTCCCTTTAGTTTGATATGTGACAAGTGTGTGTTTGCTAAATATGGAAAATTGAGTTATACTATTTCCGGCATAGAGAGGATGGCCGTGTATAATGTTCGTCGGTTGAATAAACTGACGTACCCACAATCTTATATGCAGGTAAATGGCATGATAAAGATTAAAGAAGAACAGATGTTTAAAGATTATTCAATGTTGTTGTACATTTATTCAATTATTGTAAATTTTACTTCTGCTGTGCAATGTAAAGTGTAATGTAATCATGTAAACTCTGATGTAAAGTGAAAATTTCAAATTTTCTTGTAAAATTGTACTAAAAGAAGCGGAAAGATCCTGTAGAACATCTCGAATTCAGTGTATTTGGGATTCGGGGTGTTACAGAGTGGTATCAGAGCCACGCTTCCACACTTGTACAAATTTATAAGGAACGACACCCTAGAAGTGGACATTAGAGTGTGTGTTTGAGTCTAGAGATTTAAATGTAAGTGACTTATATTTGTGTTGCTCTATGACTTATGCTTCTTCCTCTTTATCTCTAAGATGGCTGATCACTTCGACCCTGCTGGAGACGACGACTGACATATCATCGAGGAAGAGTACCATCCTGGACAAGCAGATTCCGAGGACGAGTACTATCCAGGGCAAGCAGATTTTGACGGAGAAGAATGGCCTGAATTCCGAGAGAGAACCCCACCTCCGGATTCATCTGATGACTCTTCTGACGAAGAAGAAGAACCAATTCCAAATAGTCTTGTGACTTCTCTTCAGAGGCAGGTAGAGACACTGCGAGAGAGAGTCGGATTATTGGAGGCTCAGCTGGCACGCAAGGACGACTGTTCTGTTCTCAGTCATCGTATATGGGAACTCGAGAAGATGAAGAATTTGACTGATGTGCTGAAGGATAAAGTTGATGAACTACGGGGAGAACTTTGAGAAGCGAAGAGGAATCGTAGGAGTTAGACTATTGTAGCTTCTACTATCTTTCATTCTGATGTCAAGAAATGTTTTCAATTCGAATGTATAAAGTTTGAAATTCAATGAAATGGAAATATTGACTTGAAAGTTCATGTCTCATACTTCGAATTTGATGGACCTTTTGCATCAGAATATGGAATGAAAGCTGTTGTGTTGTTCGATACTGGATCCTCTCATACTTTTGTGTCCCCTAAATTTGCTAAAGTGTTGAGAGTTGAACCGAAGATTTTTCCAGGCAAGATCTTAGCAGTAGCTACTCCATCAGGGGAAACTTTAACCATTGATCGGTATTATGCTGATTGTGAGATCGTGATTGGAGATCGAATCTTTGGCATTGATCTGATCGAGCTGACTATCTTGGGAGTCGATGTTATCATTGGCATTGATTGGATGTCGGTATACAGTGCAAGCATCGAGTGTAAAACCAAGATGGTAACAGTGAAGACTCCAGGTGGACCTGAAGTCACTTTCCAAGGGAAGAAGAAGTGTTCTAAGCTGGTGGCAGCTATCCGCAAGGAAGAGACTCCTGTGGAAGTGCAAGGGATTCCTGTGGTTCGGGACTATCCGACTGTGTTCTTGGAAGATTTTCCTGGATTACCCCCGCATCGTGATGTAAAGTTCAGCATCACTGTTCAACCGGGAAGTGCACCCATTTCTAAGGCACCGTATAGGATGGCTCGAGTGGAACAGGATGAGGTAAAACGGCAGATTGAGGAACTGTTGGAGAAAGGCTTTATTCAACCTAGTGCGTCACCTTGGGGAGCACCAGTGCTTTTGGTAAAGAAGAAGGATGGATCGATGAGAATGTGTATCGATTACCGGGAGCTGAATAAGGTCATTATTCAGAATAAGTATCCTATTCCCCGAATTGATGACCTGTTCGATCGTCTACAAGGAGCAGCTGTTTTCTCCAAAATAGATCTTCGATCAGGATATCACCAAGTTCGAGTGAAAGCTGAAGATGTGCATAAAATTGCATTTAGAACTCGACATGGGCATTACAAATTCTTAGTTATGCCATTTGGAGTGACGAATGCACCCACAATCTTCATGAATTTGATGAACAGAGTTCTGAGGCCGTTCGTTAATTCTTTCGTCGTGGTGTTTATCGACGATATCCTCGTGTACTCCAAGTCAGAGGAGGAGCACACCGAGCATCTGGTAGCAGTTTTGAAGAAGCTGGAAGAGCAGAAGTTGTATGCCAAGTTATCCAAGTGTGATTTCTGGAAATTTGAAGTGGCATTCCTAGATCACATCCTTTCTAAGGAGGGAGTGGCAACTAACCCTCAGAAGATAGAGGCAGTGAGAGATTGGGCTAGGCCTACTACAGTGAAGGAAGTCAGAAGTTTTCTTGGAATGACTGGATACTACAGGAGATTCATTCAAGGTTATGCTCAGATAGCCGTACCGCTTACTGGACTGACCAAGAAGAATGTGAACTTCAAGTGGACTGAGCAATGTGAGGCGAGCTTTCAGGAGCTGAAAGAGAAACTGACTACTGCACCTATTTTGGCTTTGCCTAGAGCAGGTGTTGAGTATGATGTTTATAGCGACGCTTCACATCATGGGCTTGGTTGTGTCTTAATGCAAGAAGGTAGAGTAATCGCTTATGGGTCTAGGCAACTACGACCGCATGAGAAGAATTATCCGACTCATGATCTGGAGTTGGCTGCAATTATCTTTGCCCTGATGCAATGGAGGCACTACGTGTACGGTGAGAAGTTGAACATGTACACGGACCACAAGAGTTTGAAGTATATATATCAGCAGAAGGATCTGAATTTGAGGCAGCGAAGATGGTTGGAAGTGCTTGAGGACATGCGACCTGAGATCAAGTATCATCCTGGGAAGGCTAATGTTGTTGCTGATGCACTTAGTCGCAAGAGTAGTTTAGCCAGTTTGATTACAACTCAGAAGCATCTGATTGAGGAATTGGATCGAGCAGGTATTGAAGTTGTCTTGCAAGGATTGGGAGCATCTTTAGCTCAGTTGAGGCTTCAGCCTACTTTGAATGGAAGGATCATTGCAAATCAGGACGTTGATGCTGATATCTTGGAGATGAAGGAGCAAGTTGGTGCTGGCAAGTTGCCCGGATTTCAAATTAAGGATGGAGTGTTGTGGTTTGGAGAGAGGTTGTGTGTTCCAAACCAGGCGGACCTGAAAGAGAGTATTCTTCAGGAGGCGCATGCTACTCTTTTGTCAGTACATCCTGAGAGTACTAAGATGTACAAAGACATCAAACAGCATTTCTGGTGGTCAGGTTTGAAGCGGGATGTGGCTGAATTTGTGGCGAAGTGTGAGGTTTGTCAGCAAGTCAAAGTCGAGAATCAGAGACCCGGAGGTCTATTAAAACCGTTACCTATTCCGGTATGGAAGTGGGATAACATCAGTATGGATTTCATTACGGGATTGCCTAAGAGTCCTAAAGGCAATGATGCGATTTGGGTCATAGTCGATCGACTAACCAAGTCCGCTCACTTTCTGGCGATGAAACTCACTGCTTCGATGGACAAGTTAGCTGAGTTGTATGTTGGCGAGATTGTCCGGCTTCATGGTGTTCCGTCAACTATTGTGTCTGATCGAGATGCGCGGTTTACTTTGCATTTCTGGAGGAGTCTTCAGACAGCTTTGGGTACCAAGACAGATTTCAGCACTGCTTTTCATCCGCAAACCGATGGGCAGACCGAGAGAGTCAACCGTAATTTTGAGGATATGCTTCGGTGTTGTATACTAGATTTTGGAGGCATTTAGGAAAGGCATTTACCTTTGGTAGAGTTTACCTACAACAACAGTTTTCAGGCTAGCATCGGGATGGCGCCGTAAAAAAGCTTTGTATGGCAGGAAGTGCAGGACACCTGTCTGTTGGTTCGAAGTTGGGGAGCGTCAGTTGTTTGGTCCTGAGCTTGTGCAGCAGACCTCTGAGAAGATTGTTCTGATCAGGAAAAGGTTGGTAAAAGCTCAGAGCAGGCAGAAAAGCTATGCAGACAACCGGAGAAGGGACCTTGAGTTTGAGGTTAGTGACTTCGTCTTTCTGAAAGTATCCCCCAGTAAATGTGTGGTTCGATTTGGCAAAGGTGGGAAATTAGCCCCGATGTTTATAGGCCCGTACAAGATATTGAAAAGGATCGGAAAAACTGCTTACCGGCTTGAATTACCAGAAGAGTTGTCTCAGGTGCACAATGTCTTTCATGTGTCTATGCTGAGAGGTTATATTCCAGATCCGAGTCATCATTTGCCTGAAGTGCCGGAAGGTTTGCAGCTGGATCTGAATTACATCGAGTCTCCTGTCGAGATTGTTGACCGTCGAGAGAAAGTCTTGAGGAATAAGACGATATTGATGGTCAAGGTAGTCTGGAGAAACCATTTGGTTGAAGAGGCTACTTGGGAGTCTGAGGAGAGGATGTTGAAGGACTATCCTGAGCTTTTTGCTTGATTTGTATCTTTGTATCTTTTTGTTCTTGTTGTGAGTGTTGTATTTTTGTTTCTCACTCTTGACTGTAGTTCCGGGGACGGAACTATTCTAAGGAGGGAGTGTTGTAATGCCCTGATTTTTCATTTATGAAAAATTATTTTATTTTGCACGTAGTGTGCACGTGCAATATTTTTGGTTGAATTAAATCTTATAATTATTTTCATTGTGATGAGTATAGATATTTAATATGTGCCTTTAATTAATTTTTTTTCTATAAAGCCTTCTTTCAATTGGACAAAAAGCCATTTCTTTTTAAAAGCCCAAAGTTAATTTAATTTATTATCTTTATAAGAATTATTTTGGCCCAAAAACTAAAGCCCATGAACTATTTTTATACAACTTGTCATGTAGAATACAATTTAAAGACTATTTTATTTTTATACAAAAATTTAATGTACAATTTTTGGACCAAGTGGCATGCACGTGCATTGCACGTACACGTGCAATATGCACATTCCTAGCATGGCCGGTTGCAATCTTTTGGAGGGAAAATCAAAATTTTAGTGGTGATCATGCTTGGTGGTTACTTGGTGGTGGGTAGTTAATGCAATTTCTACTTTCATCTTAGCCCTCCATCTTATAACCACTTACTTGATCCTAGCCCTCCATTCTCTTTGATTTTTAGTATAAATACCCCCCCCCCCCCCATGGCTAGTTATTCTTGTGCTTATTAATCCCTCCAAACCTATAGTCTAAATTATATTATCTAGTAGTAATTGTGTGAGTTAAAAGATTGAGTTGTGTGTGGGAGTGTGCTTGCAACAAGGAGGGGAGGCCGGTTTTCATCAAGAAGGGGAGCTCGGTTTTGGTGCTTTTGGAGGCTCGAGTGCGCGCTTCTAGGAGGAGGATCGTTCGTGTGCAAGGACTTTTGGTTTAGGAAGTTGCTAATTGTGTTTGTCTCTCCATTGAGGTGGATAAATTCTCCATATTTCTAAATTAGAAATGCATGTTAGAAATGAATGAATGAAGCATGAAAAAGATTAAGAAGAGCACACTTTAATTAGGGAAAAATAACCCATTGAATGATTGAAATATGGATATGCAAATTTGTATGTGGTTCTATTATTTAAGTTGTAAGTGAATTGATTAGGATCATGGATTAATTGAAGAAAACACATTTATTACCATCAAGAATTACATACAAAAGTTATTAGCATGATAATGCCATTTCATGTGTTAAATAGATCATTTGTGTTAATGTGGGCATGAATAAATTAAAATATGAGTTTGTATGTTAGGTAAATGATTAAAGACAGAAAATTAATGTGAAAATTGTTGATAAAGAGATTAATGGCGTTAGTTGTTAAGAAATGTCGAAAGAAAAAAAAGGGAAATGTGGTAGTGATAGTCCACCATTTCAATTAAATGTATGAAAAATGTGTTTTGAGTATTGAAAAAATTATTTTTATTATACTGGAATATAGCTTATGATAATGTTAGTCAATCTAGAATTTTTCAGTAGTTTTTATAAAAACAAAACGAAATGAGGACTTGTTGAATATCGAATTGTCTTAATAACAGAGAGAATTATAGTAAAAGGAATTTAAGTTGTACTTTGACAACCTGAGCACGTAGCTCAAATGGTCAGAGTATGCGGTTGGGTTCCCTGTGGTGGTCGGTTCGAATCCCTGTGGCACCATATTTTGTTCATGAATTTTTAAAAGTATAAGAATCAGCGGCCGAGAGTATTTATTACTCTCAGCGCCCCTTTATACCGCTGGCACAAATGGCCTGTTGGTCTGTGCTTTCGGCTATGTTCTCCTTGGTGCTGGGTTCGATCCTTGGCATCGGCAGTTTAGGGAAAATTATTTTTTTGGGTGTTTTGGTGATCCAAAAATTATGAAAAAAATATGACTATTCTTTCAAAAATACATGGGTCTTATTAAAAATAATTTGGGAATGATTTACATAAAGTAAAGTATAATTTGTGACTAAATGAATGAATAGAACTATGGTTCCACATTGATATTGTTGTGAAATTATATCTTGCAAAAATGACTTGATTAGAAGATTAATGTGGCAAAAAGAAATTATATTGTGTGATGTGATGCAAATTATTCTCATTTGAGAATAGTGTGGAAAATATGAATTGTGAATATTCGTTAGTGATGTGAATTTCAAAGTGAAATTGATAATTGATGAAGCATATGAATTCCATGTGTGATTATGGACTATTGAACAATTTAGAGATCATGCTATTAAAAAAGAAAATCTATTTTGATTATGAACATGAATTTATGAGTTGGAAATACTCAAATTGGAAATTATGAATTGAAAATTGAAACAAAAAGAGTAGCTAAGTCTCCCCCGGCATTTGGAAAGAAATGAAATGAAAATTGAAAAGAAAGACCAAGGTTGGTCAAGTATGAATGAATGAATAAGTCCGGTTTAGTGGAGAGGCTAACTCTAAGAGCTTTGATTTTTGTTCATGATTTTAATAAAAACTAAGGATTAGTACATAGTGGAGACGTGATGAAAGTAGGAGAAAAACACGAGTATGAGGGCCGTTGGATTGGCGGCGTGAGAGTATTCACAGGCTGTCTTCACGATGCGTCGTGACATGACGTGGATACTGCTCCAGGGTACCGTCCCAGTGGCGATGCTTGTGGAATGTTTGGTGACTGCAAGAGGATCGTGTGCCATGAAGGAGGCTGAATTGCCACAGGCTGTCTTCACGATACGTCGTGACATGACGTGGGATTCTCCTCCAGGTTTTCTGTACACGTGCTTGTACTCATCGATCATCTAGGATACCTACCGTAATTACAGTAGTAGATTAAGTCATGGCGAGGGATTGAACCCTACAAAGATGAAGAACGATTAAGGGCTTGCCTTCGGACCTATGCAGTATGGGATGCATAGAATCCGAACAAGTGCGCATTAGTGTCATGTAATATAAATAAATGCATTAAGGACTAAGTGCACAATCACAACATGACATCAATAGGGTAGTCCCTTTAGTTTGATATGTGACAAGTGTGTGTTTACTAAATATGGAAAATTGAGTTATACTATTTTCGGCATAGAGAGGATGGCCGTGTATAATGTTTGTCGGTTGAATAAACTGACGTACCCACAGTCTTATATGCAGGTAAATGGCATGATAAAGATTAAAGAAGAACAGATGTTTAAAGATTATTCAATGTTGTTGTACATTTATTCAATTGTTGTAAATTTTACTTCCGCTGTGCAATGTAAAGTGTAATGTAATCATGTAAACTCTGATGTAAAGTGAAAAGTTCAAATTTCCTTGTAAAATTGTACTAAAGGAAGCGGAAAGATCCTGTAGAACATCTCGAATTCAGTGTATTTGGGATTCAGGGCGTTACACAATAATCGTTCAGGAACAGGATATGTAAAAGGGAATGAAAAATCCCATGCACACATAGCTGAGAACTTGTCCACTGGTCTCTCTGACCTGGACCTCTGTGCTATAGTATTAGAGGTAAATCTTGTGGGGAGCAATCCTTGTGAATGGTGGTACGATACTGGGGCCACCAAGCATATCTGCTCGGACAAGGAAATGTTCACCTCATACCAGAAGTGCAACAAAGATGAACAGCTGTTCATGGAAAACTCTTCCACCTCCAAAATTGAAGGAACGAGAAAGATAGTGCTGAAAATGACTTCAGGCAAAGAGCTAACACTCACAAATGTGCTGCATGTTCCAGACATTAGAAAGAACTTAATATCAGGTTCTTTGCTAAGCAAGAATGGGTTTAAGGTTGTTTTTATTTCTGATAATTTTGTACTGTCTAAGAATGGGGTATACTTGGGTAAAGGATATGTAAAGGATGGACTGTTCAAGTTTAATGTAATGACAGTCATTCCTAAAACTATTGTTCCTACTGTTCCCAAAGTTAATAAAATAACTCCTATTGCTTATGTTGTTGAGTCTTCCTCTATTTGGCATGAAAGACTAGGCCATGTTAATGTAAATTCTATGCGTAGATTAATTAACATGAATTTGCTACCAAAATTTAAGGTAGATAACACAGAAAAATGTGAAGTTTGCACGGAGGCCAAACTCACTAAAACTCCATCACGTTCTGTAGAAAGAAACACAGAAACTCTAGGTCTAATTCACACGGATCTGTGTAACTTAAAATATGTGCAGACCAGAGGTGGCAAAAAGTAGTTTGTGACTTTCATAGACGACTGCACAAAATTCTGTTATGTATATTTGTTACATCGCAAAAATGAGGCTTTGGATAAATTCAAAGAATATAAACTTGAGGTTGAGAATCAACTTGGCAAAACGATTAAAATCGTTAGAAGTGATAGAAGAGGAGAATATGATGCACCATTTAACATGTTCTGCTCAGAATATGGAATAGTTCATCAGACAACTGCTACCTACTCACCCGAATCAAATGGTAGTGCCGAGCGCAAGAACCGAACTCTAAAGGAGATGATGAATGCCTTGTTGTTGAATTCTGGCTTACCCCAAAATATGTGGGGGGAAGCGTTGCTGACTGCCAACTGCATTCTTAATAAAATACCTCACAAGAAAACCGGCAAGACACCATATGAACTGTGGAAAGGTAACTTACCTTCGTATAAATACCTCAAAGTGTGGGGGTATCTTACAAAAGTGGCAGTACCTAACCCAAAACAGGTCACCATCGGACCTTAGACGATTGATTGCATATTCATAGGCTATGCACACAAAAGTAGTGCATATCGGTTCTTGGTATACAAATCGGATATACCGGATATCCATGTGAATACAATAATGGAATCAAGGAATGCTTCCTTCTTTGAACACGTATTTCCGTACAAGGATACTACGTACCCCAAATATACACATGAACAAGGGAATACAAGCACTTCAGTTGATGAACCAGAACATGATATTGATGAGCCTAGACGAAGTAAACGGGCTAGAACATTAAAATCATTTGGTCCTGACTTTGTGACGGCCTTTCTGTTAGAGAACGAGCCCAGAACTTTCAAGGAAGCCATGTCTATGCCTGATGCTCCTATGTGGAAGGAAGCAATCAAAAGTGAAATAGACTCCATTATGTAAAATCATACATGGGAGTTAGTCGACTTGCCTTCTGGATGTAAAGCTCTAGGATGCAAATGGATTTTCAAACAAAAATTGAAACCAGATGGTTCAATAGAGAAGCATAAGGCAAGACTTGTGGTACAAGGATTTAGACAAAAGGAAGGCCTAGATTTCTTTGATACATATTCCCCAGTTACAAGAATAACATCCATAAGAATGTTAATAGCTATTGCAGCTCTACGTAACCTGGAAATACATCAAATGGATGTTAAAACTGCATTTTTAATTGGAAACTTAGAAGAAGAAATATACATGAAACAACCTGAGGGTTACGTAGTTCCTGGACAGGAAAACAAGGTGTGCAGGCTTGTAAAATCACTGTACGGCCTGAAACAAGCTCCAAAGCAGTGGCATGCAAAATTTGACAATGTTATGATGTCAAATGGTTTCAAAATAAATGAATGCGATAAATGTATCTACATCAAAGATACTCCAAATGGATACATTCTGGTCTGTCTGTACGTAGACGACATGCTCATTATTGGAAGCAATAACGACATTATCAAACAAACTAAGAGCATGCTTAGTGGCAAGTTTGACATGAAAGATTTGGGAGTTGCAGATGTCATACTAGGAATCAAAGTTTTCAGGACATCTGAGGGGATTACTTTGTCTTAAGCTCATTATGCTCATAAAGTACTTGAAAAATTCAAGAATTACTCCAATGGGACAGCAAAAAGTCCCGTCGATCCAAGTCTTCACTTGTTCAAAAATACAGGCGAAAGCATATCACAACTGGAATATGCAAGTGTAATTGGGAGTCTGATGTACCTAACAAATTGTACAAGACCGGACCTAGCACATTCGGTAAACGTACTGAGCCAATACACGAGTAATCCAGGTTGAAGTCACTGAAAAAGAATAACTAGAGTATTGAACTACTTGCGACATACTCAGAGTTATGTACTGCATTACACCATATATCCAGCAATACTGGAAGGCTACAGTGATGCCAACTGGATATCGGACTCCAAGAACTCAAAATCCACAAGTGGATATGTCTTCACACTTGGTGGTGCAGCTGTATCATGGAAATCCTCTAAATAAACGCTATTGGCCAGATCCACCATGGAATCTGAGTTTATTGCTTTAGACAAAGCGGCAGAGAAAGTAGAATGGCTTCGAAACTTTTTAGAGGATATTCCTATGTGGGAAAAACCAGTGTCTGCCTTATGTGTACACTGTGACAGCCAATCGGCTATAGCACGGGCACTGAGTTGTATGTATAATGGTAAGTCTCGTCATATCAGAAGGCGACACAAAACCATTAGACAACTGCTCTCAAATGGAGTAGTCTCTATAGAATATATAAAATCGGCCGACAACCTAGCGGATCCATTTACTAAAGGTCCGTTGCGAGAGCAGGTTGTGAGATCATCAAGTGGAATGGGTTTAAAGCCTATGACGAAAGAGGATACTTGATGGAAACCCTACCTAGGAATTGGAGATCCCAAGATCTAGGTTCAAAGGGACAACTAAATCTTGTTGAATTGACGAAAGCACTGAGAGATTAATATCTCATACCCACTCTTAGGATGATAAAACAAGTGCTGCCTGCAAATAGTTAGGATAAGCTTGGCTTTTAATGATTCCCATAGCTTTGAAATAAAAGTGGGGTATAGCAGGATACTCTTTATGGGCAATCACCTTGTGAGTGTGAAATGGGGCCATTTCTAGGAGAATGAAGATAAGCTACATTTTCCAAGTTCACTCACGATTAACCAGGGATGTTTAAGGCCAAAATGAACACAACAAGAGAACTTAGTTCTGTGAGAAGATGAAACTGTGTGATAGTTATTGTCTAGGTTCACATCAACGCCCGGGTAGTTCAAGACATCATGATCACTACCTGGTCAAGTGAATCCAATAGCTAATTACTAAGGGTGGTTCAAAGTTGAAAAATTACTACCATTCCTGATGCAGTGATTTTCCGATTGTACTCTCAGAGTTTTTCTGTCATATTTTTTATTTTTCTGTCGTGTCTGGATTACATGGTCTGGTAATTTTCATTCATGTGGGGGATTGTTGGAATTAATTTTTGCAGTTTTCCTGACCGGATTCCGACAAGCTCCGGCCACCGGCGGCGCCGGAAAATGAATGGATTGAGATCCGCTTGACGAGTACTATTCCGTAGTATACTCACTTGCCAAAAACAAATTCCATATGAATGAGAAATGTTGATCCAAAGTTGGGTACTTGAAAGGTACTAATTTGGCAACTTGGAGAAAATGGATAGTCCCATATCGGAAATTGGAAAAGACTTTTTCTAGTATATATACTAGAAAACTGGACTAAAGGGCGTGGCCCGGGGGTTACCACTAACGTGTAATGGAGAGAGGCGTTAGCCAAAATGACAAACACACACGCGCGCGCGCGGGCCTGCCTAGCCTGGCCCGGCTCCGGCCCCGTCCCCGGCCCCGGCCCTGGCCCCGGCCTCGGCCTCGGCATCGGCTTCGGTTCGGTTCGGTTCGGTCCGGTTTGGCTTGGCTTGGTTTGGTTTGGTCTGGCTTAATTTTTTTTTTGCCCAGACAAAAAAAACTCTTCCCCTACTGAACTGAAAAGGCTTTTCAGATTCAGTAACTGGTACTCATTACTCTGTAACAGCAGAGTAATGGCTCACCAGTTATGAATCTGAAGAGTCGCCATTAGTCGCCATTACTCTACTGTTACAGAGTAATGACATCTGAACAGTCTCCAATTTTCCTCTATAAATCCAGACAGAGTCTTTTATACAGGTAGAGAATTTTTCATTTGTTCTTCTTCTTCTCCTCTGTGTCAGTGTCAACTGAGAGTACACCACAGACAACAGTTCGCTGAATCTCTGAAGCAAGGGTGCTGCGTTATTCAGAGAAGGTACAGTTGTATCCTGGGAAGCAATTCGCCGGTAACCGTCACACTACGGGGCGAATTCTGCTTTAAGGACAGAGATTATCAGTCTCGACTGTGTGCAAATTCTTTAACTTCTGTTTTCTTCCCTATTTTTTATTTCTTCGCAATTTCTGTTCGGATTTTCTATTATTATATATTCAGGTCCTAACACAATCATCAAGAACCAACCCAGAGGATTGGACAGTCGACTGTCCAATCATGCGGTCGACTATCCAGATGTACTGTTGTTTGCTTATTGCTGCATGGCTGCTTCCTTTCTTCTTCAATCGTTCACTTCGATTCCTTCTCATCGCTTCATTGTCTTCTTATCGAACATGTGCATGCAAGAAATAAACCCAACAATCTCTATCTTAGATTACATACTCATCAATCCACATCTGTGTAATTTGAACTCTTCTAGACTCTTTCATCTCCACATGTAAACAACCTGGTTTTATGACTTCTTCTGTTAGTTAAATCTACCTCCACTTATTTTTCTCCAATTGTATGCCCCCTTCAAGAACACATCCCAGTAAATGTTATCATGGAGGTGCCACCTTCCACACGAATTCCACCTACTTCGAGGTTCTCTCCACCTCTCAACGGTATTCAAACATCGCAGTATCACTTCAGTGATTCTAGTGACAGCTTACTAGATGATGCTTTAGGAACAATGGGCTTTTAAACACTCGACCGAGTTTTCTTGCTTCCACAAAGATGGTAGAGCTTATGCTAATCGTGCCCAACCCCCCTCTTACACTTCATCACCTTACGACGACTCTCCCAAATTGTCAAAAACCCATCTCGAGTTGTGTACATGCAGCCCCGAGAATCAAGAGTCCCCAAGGATATCAGATTATGCTTCCGTGCTGGAATATGCATGACCTCTTCTAGCGTGAACCCTTTACCATCTGACATCTCTAATTCAAAAGTTGTCTCACCCACCACTTCACAAATCCCACCAATCTCATTCTCACACTGCGGCCAATTGTAGATTTGTAAGTAGAAAATATCTCCATCTAGGAGCAAATATGAGAAGAACTTATCGAATCAAGATATCAACTCGAATTCACATTTGAGGAACTTGAAACAAGAAGACATCGTTCAAATTTAGCAAATTCACCTGAACCAGTGGCACATGCTATGTTGGCTTGATTACCTCCTGTAGTAGCACCCTTCCGACTCATCCACTTGCGACAGTCTCTCTTGTAATGCACAATTCTTTTACAATGATGGCAACAGATCTTACCTTTGTGTGTCATATTCCTTTTAATTGAAGTATCATCTATCATTAAGCAACTTGTAGAAACCAATCCTGATTTTTTAGTCTCCTTCCTATGTGCAACCTCCTTCAAACCCTTGATCACCCCGACTATTGTAAGTATCTCCTTAACAGATTTCCTATGTAGCATGGTAGTTATCGAGTGATCATAAGAAACTGGCACTGAATATATCAAATTGAAAGCTTTATTCTCTTCACTAAGATCATTACCGTTAACCGCCTTCAGTTCAGATATTATCTTATTGAATTCCACGATATAATCATGAAGATGGGTTCCTTCCTTCATTGAGAAACGGAATAGCTTCTTCTTCTAGTACATCTGATTCAACAACGACGATCCCGAGTAGTCAGATTTGAGTCTCGCTCACACTCGCCACGCTTTTCTCCTCAATGATATTACACTTAACTTCATCTGCCAATTGCAGCCAGATTAAACTCAAGGCCTTCAAACAAACTTCATCTCACTTCTCCTGCTTGATGTCGGTTGGCTTCTTTTCTTCTAAGGCAAGGTGTAAGTCCTTCTGAACCAGTACATCGTACATGTCCACCTTCCAGATATTGAAGTCGATCTTACCGTTAAACTGTTTGATCTTCATCTTTTGATCTGTCATCTTCTCCAAGGAACTGGAGCAACTCTGTTCTGTAACTTCTGACGCTCTAATACCACTTATTAGGAAATTCCAGGTCGAATCTGCTGAGTTTAACGACACGAGTCAATTATCAAACCACTAAGAAAATACTAGATCACACCGATCACGCAAAGCACACTCTAGAATTGTCCTGGTTGGGACATTCGCCTTAATCCGGGGAGAAGAAACGGAGATATTATTCAACTAAAGAAGATACAAAAATATTACAGTTCTCATCACAAGCCCCTCTCAAGCCTAACTTGAACTATTTGTTGTTTACAACGGAGAATCTCTTAGCTCTCAGAAGAAGCACTCTCTTCTTCTATTTGGTACTCAATAGAATCATAACGTTCTTTGAGTCGTTATATTGATTATATAAAGATCTAGAGAAATCCTAGTTTGATACATTAACCATCTGATGTTTCCTGAAAAGATAACCTTACAATTAGAGCCGTACGATCTAACTTGAAGCAGAAGTCAGGCCTTACATGAATCCCAAGACCCGTACCTGTTTCTGCCCATAGAAGTCGACCGCAATCATCAAGAACCAAACCAGAGGCTTGCAGTCGACTGTCCAGGTGTAATGTTGTTTGCTTGTTGCTGCTTGGTTGCTTCCTTTCTTCTTCAATCGTTCGCTTCGATTTTTTCTCATCGCTTGATCGTATTCTCATCGAACATGTGTGTGCAAGACATAAACCCAACATGATGCACACTATTAGTAAACTAAAAAAACTTTCTAAACAATCAAACAATTGATTACAAATTCGGTCATCTCTTTTACAGAGCTATATTTACTACCATTTTGATTGAAAACACTCAAATGATGAAGTCAAACTAAAACGAAACTAATTAGAAATTATTTTCTTTTGTCAGTTAAAACAAAATCATCGCATTCTGATTCTACATAAACGATCAGTGTTTCTTCACCTTCTCCTCTTTTACTTGTTAATTAAAACACCATTAACTATCAATCCTTCTGCAATTTTTTTTGCCCTTAGCTAGTTCCATTATCTGTTCAGATATTATATTTCATCATTCTGATAGGCTCAAGGGTGAGAACAGTGAATGGGATGTTCATATTTTCCTTGTATTCAAAGCAAGGGATAACAGGAAATTATAGGTTTCTGATAGAAGCAAAGAGAAACAAAAAATTCCCCTAAGAACCCATAAATGCTGCTTCAGGAACAGTAAGCAGTAATACTGATATAGAATGATCCAGTTAGGCCTTCATCTCATCTAGTGAAATTATATAGGGATTGAACGTGTACTCCAGCCTGTAAAATTGTCTGATAAAGGTGCAACAAGCTATAAATTCTGCTGTAGTCTGATCTGGCTTTGTTGGTTAGACCTGAAATTAATTTTTGGGATCCCATTAATTTTATGCTCTGTAAATCTAATCACACACTATCATAATATCAACACTGTCTAATAGTTTGACACAAACCAAGATGCTCAGTATCACCATGGATGATGCAGTTATTTCCTCGAAAATTTATAATCAACCAAGTCCTATACAGTAGTAAAAAATTATACAGTCTTATACAAGGAATTTGTTCTTACCATTCTTGTCGCAATGTCAATATAAACAACTGAAGGTTTCAGAAGTCTCAAAAGGGGACGATTTTGATACTTCAACTCAGAGGAATTTGGTTCTGAATATCACGGGAAAGACACACAGGATGTGGTAAAACAAAGAGAGAAACCTTCCTATGAATGTATCCATCTTGCATGATTAAAATATGGGAGTGGGCTGATCTATGACCCCCTCACGTTGTCAGAAACTTGATAATAAAAACTGTACATAAATGACAAAAGCATGAAGGGATTCATAGCTGTCTTCTTATAATATAAATCCCACACAGTCACAAGCTTTTGCTGAAGCTTTTGATTCCCAATTCATTCAGTAGTAGATCTCTTAAACAAACATCACAATAGACCACTTGTAGAGCAAACAAGCAAGCAACCAGACCAAAAAGGCTTGTAGAATTCACCATTATAGTAAGTTAGTAACATAGTTTGATGAAGATATAATGGTAAACAAACTGTACATAGAAAGTAAAGGACTGTTAATAATGAAAAAGAAACCTTAGACATAGAGGACAGACAGACCATGACCCATTTGCTTAAATACTTGTTATCATGCTCTCGGATGAGAACCACAAATTATTAACAAATCATTTTCAATTAGCATCCAATGACACAATATTCGCATCATATTCCACTTCATATTTATTATATGTAAAGCATAAACAACAACAGAAAGGTATATACTTCAACAGAACAGCTAACAAGAAGCTGTCTCTCCCTCTTCCTTCAATTACTTGCATTTTGTTGAGATCATAGGTTTCCAGATAAATAAGAAACAATAATCAAGTGTCTACATACAAACTCAAGAATCTCTATTGAAATTCACAAAGCTACGGAACAAGTTTTTCTTCTACAAGGACCAACTTTCCTTGGTGAAAAGGTGCTGCATTGTATCGAACTTTTTCCACATTGAATCCCAACTGAAAATCAAAATTTTCTTACAAAAGAATAAAAGACCTGAAAGAATGAAGCATCCATCATCTATCAAGCTGAGAATAGCTCTATCTACACCTCTCACAGGAAGGAATTTTCACCTTATAAGTTCAATCTTTTTCCCCCAAGAAGGAATTTAAGAGAGAGAGGGGGGGCATCAAGATCATGCATCCCTTTCACACTTCCATTGTATGCCACTTTTCTAAATTCATTCCTCGTTTCGTTTCGTTTCACTCCATCTGTTCTCCGATCAAATCAAGACCCACCAACAAGAAGGAAACCCCTTGGAAGAGCAAGAAATAGAAATGAATGCCCTGAGCCGAGAGCAAACTTCGTGCAGCAGCTGTTAAAAGGAGGAATGCAAGTGCCAACTCCTTCCTATAAATCCTATTATGCTTCTTTTTAGCCTTCGCTTCTCTCGCTTCTTTCTGCTTCCAAGTTTCTTCCTTCGAGATAGCTTCAAGATCTGGCAGTGAGTTATCGCGGTGGTGGTGACCTTCGGAATCCTTTTCAATCAACGAATCCTTTTCAATCAACGAAACAAGATCACCCTCGGATGAACGACCAGATTTCTTGGTGACGACCCATTCATATGCACTACCAAGCTGGAATAGACCAGAGATCATTGCATTAAATTTTGTGACGGACATTGTGTTTTCGAATAGGAGGTATGGGACTATAAATGGGAAAGCTCTTGGAGCAGGGAGAATGTTGAGGAAAGACATGGTGGCAGGAATGTAGCAGACAACCCATGCAGGGAGCTCAGCTTCAGGAACGAACATTGTCATGGGGAGAATAATGCAGAAGAGGGTGAAGGAGTAGAATGGCAAGATGAGTTTTCGGAGGAGGAAGAAAAGGAATATCAAGTTGGCCTTTTTCCAGAATGCAATCTGCAAAATAACATTTAATACATTTAATTCTTGAATTCGCATTCTTGTATCGACCTGGCTTTACTATGCAGGGGAGAAATCTTCAAACATACTAAAAAAGTGACGTTCAATATAACGCAGTGTTAGAAAGCAGCTCCATTTTGGTTTTTCTGAGCTTTGACTTAGTTTTGATGATATATTAGTTGGATTGTTGCAGTAGTCTCAGAAAAGGAAATGTGCCAGTTGAATTGATGTAATAATTAAAATACAAGACATTTGGCTGGCAATTGAAACATAATAATAAAGAAAATGTTTAATGGAAGTTGAGTACCAAACAAATTTTAAAATAAAATACTACTTCAAATAATATAGGAAAAGACACAAAATACAAATATCTACAAAAGAACTAATTTGCCTCTAGCATAAATACTCAAAACATTTCCATTTGCAATACCTAACTTACAAGTAAAGAAAAATATATATGTCTTATCGTAAATGGCATTTTCAACTTTCAAATCTAGAAGGTGGCTACGCCACTATAGAAAGCACAAGATACAAATATTTACAAAGGAAGTGATTTGCAACTAGTATACTGAAAACATTTCTATTTACAATCCTTAACATCACAAGTAAAGAAAACTATATTACTACCGAAATTGGCCACTTCATCTTTCAAATCTAGAAAGGTAGTCACACTAAGATTAATACAAGCACATAACTAATTCAAAGCCCAATCAAATACATGACAATTTTGATTTTTTTTTTTTTTTTACTTCAATTGTTGTTTTGATACTAAATAAGGAAGGAAATGTACATAAAATTATACCTTAGATTTGATAATGGCAGGTAAGCAAAGCCGAAACAATTGCATTGGTCCAGAATGCCAGCGATGTTGCTGCTTCCTATAAGCTTCATATGACTCGGGCAACTCACACACGCACTGAATTAAAACACTTTGGGTTAGAAATATTTATCCAAACACAAATAAATTGGATCATGCCTCAAAAGTAAGTTGTTTTTAGTACCTCTACATCATTGAGAAAGATAAACTTCCATCCTTTAAGATGAGCTCTGACTGCAATATCCATATCCTCAACTGTGGTTCTCTCTAACCACCCTCCCGAATCTTCCAATGCCTTAATTCTCCAAACTCCAGCAGTCCCATTGAACCCGAAAAAGTTAATGAAAACCCCATTAACTTGTTGCTCCACCTCAAAATGGAAGCAAAGATTAATGTTTTGAAGCCTCGTTAGCAAGTTCTCATCTTTGTTCACAAACGACCACCTTGCTTGCACTAACCCCAACTCCTCATTGTCCTATAAAAACACAATCGACACAACAAATTAAACCCAAATCTACAAAACAAAACAAAACAAAATTGTTGTAATTACTAAAACCAAGTTTCTTTAATTTTCACCTTGAAATGGGGCACTGTTCTCTTCAAAAAATCAGGTGTAGGTTGGAAGTCAGCGTCAAAAATCGCCACAAACTCGTAATTCTTAACATAATTACAAAGCATAGCCGACTTAAGATTCCCCGCCTTATACCCATCTCTAATAACCCTATGCCTGTAAGCAATCTGAATCCCATTCTGCTTCCACTTCTCAACCTCATCCTTAATCAGCATTTGCGTCGTTGGATCGTCCGAATCATCCAAAACCTGGACCAGAAAGTTCGATCTCGGCCAATCCATATTACATACCGCCGCAATCGACGTCTGGTAAACCTGTTCCAACATCCAAAAAAATTCACAATCAACTTCCACTCATCTTTAACCAACCAAGTAAGAAAAAAAAAAACAGTGCATATTTATTTTTTTTACCTCTTTCTCGTTACACATAGGCATCTGAATCAGCACCATTGGGTAATCCTCGCCGCCCTTTTCAAGATCTGCGCCATCTTTCATCACAGGTTTAATCTTTTTAAACTTGATCCAGAAACAACCCAAACAAAGAATCAACCTGTCCAAACTCTGAATCAAGAAGAGCACAACACAAGCATTGGCCAAGAACTGCAGCATCGGAGCCAAATAGTCAACCCTCACCCTCACCCAACCCGAATACACCGAATTAAACACATCCTTCATCCCAAAACTCGTAGAGACAGCCATAAGCCGTTGGAAACTCGGCGTCCCAATATGCCATCCTTTGAAATAGGCGCAAATCTCAAAGCCGAGGAGCGCCACCGACAGCCAGAGAAAGATCTTGATGAAGGTGTAGAACCTAGATTTGAAGGACTCGGGCCGGGAGAGCGGGTCCGGTTCGGAGTCGGTGAGGCCCGATTGGAGGCGACGGCGGATGGCGGCGGCGAGGGAGAGGGAGGCGGAGGCGAGGGAGGTGAGGCAGCCGGCGGCGCGGTGGGCTTTGAGGAGTAGTACCCACGTAATCTGCTTGGCGTTCTTGCCGCGGCCGCCTTTGGTGGTGTAGGTGTCTGCTTGGTCCGGTGAGGAGATCTCGACCATTGACCAGTTGGGGTTCTCCATTTTGACGACGACCGGCGTTCCCCGGTGGGCTTCCTTGCCACCCCACCAGTTGAAGGACGGCGCCATTTTAAAAGGAGGAAAAAAGGTCAAGAAAATCGTAGGGGTATTTCGGGAAGAAAAGAAGAAAGTAGTGTATGTCTCTTTGTTTGTTTGTTTGGTTTATCTTCTTCTTCTTCCTCCCTTGCACATTGTTTGGTGTAATGCTTTTATTTCTCTCTCTTGCTCTGAGTTTATAAGAAAGAAGAAGCAGAAGAAGAAGGAAGGAAAGAACAGCTCAACACGTTCTCAATAATTCGGATTTTGTTATTGATTAATTATTTTGATTACTGCCATAAAAAATAAATTAGATTTTTAACAGTAAATCGTGTGAATTAAATCAAGAAGATGAGAGGGGGGTGTTGGGTTGGGGTACAGCTGGGAAGACTCATTATTATTCTTCTTCTTCGTATCTCTGATAATTAATAACATTTTATTTTTGGAGGGCGAATAAAGGAAAATAATTTCATGGAAAATTTGGGGGAGAACTGAGAGAAGGAAGAAAATGGGGATTAATTTTTGATCGGGAAAGGAAAAAAGGGGGGAATGGGGCTTTCTTTTTCGGACCGTACGCGTATAATCTAATTTAGTAACTTAATTAATGTGCTAATCCGAGAAATCAGTGAAGATTTACTGGACATATTCATATTCACTCCCTATATACCCAACTCTTTTGCATAAAACTCCTTCACTATTACTTTATTTCGATACATTCTAGCTACCTACAAAACCTTGAAGAATTAACTAGTCATGATACTGGATAATGTACACAAAGAGGCATGGTTTAACTTTTTTAGAAATATTTACAAATTGAACCTGAAGATTATAAATATTTTAATCAAATATTTCACTTTTAGTTTGTTAACACATTTATATATAATCAATATGTTCAAGAGCAAGTAATAATATTAATTAATTTTGACAATATTGAGTTCACATCAATTTGTGCACAATATTTGCAGTGTACAAGTACTATGAATCTATGATAGCAATTAAGCAATACCATTTTTTAGTGAACATAAATGTGAACTTAATATGCATATTTAAACACAATTTTTCACTGTTTACCGATGCTAAAAAAAAATTGTTGGAGAGTAAAATGTCGAGAATTCAAATTTTACTTGCTGTTTAAATTCTCTAATTAATTAATATACATTGATTAAATAAGTGCATAAGGAACGGCCTTGTTTCAAAAAATATATATATGTATGCACATGTAAGTACAAATACATTATTTACACAAATTGTCCAAAAAAAAATCTAAATTATGAACTAAATTTAGCTTCCTAACTTTACAAGTACACAACTTTCCCAATCAATCTTATTTGACATTTATTAGAGCACCCAAAGTCGTTTTCCATTTTGCCATTTTATATATTTTTAGACACTGTATTCGACACACTCGTCAGCTATCTTGTCATTTTTTACCAAATCCGCTACAGTAGAAAGGTATAAATCGCAATGGATATAGCAAAATGCATATTATAAATGACGAAACATCATGTTTCGTGTGGATTATTTAAATATATTTTAAAATAATCGGACGAAACATGATATTTCGTCTGAATTTAAAAAATAAAAAACAAAGAAAAAACCCTAGAAATATGCATATAATGGCTGGACGAAACATCAGGCCATTGGGTCCCATTTCCTTTAAATTTTTTGAAAATTACCATCATTGGTTACTGGATGCAATTATTTAATTTTTTTTGCAAATTTATAAATTGTTTTTGCAATTTTGTAAATATTTTTTGCAATTTTATAAATGTTTTTACATTTTTTTTGAAAAAAAACCTCCTTAAAACTCGGACGGTTATCTTGCAATTTTTTTATCTTTTGGGACAAAACATCATGTTTCGATGTTTCGTCCCGTATATTTTATTAATATTTTTTCAGTTTCTAACTATATAAATGATTTTTTAATCACAGACGAACAATCTGTTTCATTTTTAACGAAAGTATGTATTTTTTGCTTTTTGAAGACTGCAGCATTTCGTCGAAATAAAAAGGTAAAATATGCATTTTGCCATTTTTTTACCTCAAACGACTGTGGATGCTCTTAGCACACCATATTAAAAGATATTCTGTAATACTTTCTTAATTTATTGGTTAGCTAGTGATAGTTATAGTAACATTCCTGAAATGGATCTAAAAATATTCAGTTCGGGCCGATCCGGCCCTCTAGGAGGCAAGCTTAGGCCCGACCTGAGCCAAGCCCTATGAACCTCCTCAAGGGGCGGGTCAAAGCCCTCTTATTTGTAATTTTATGAAGCTCGTATCAGGCTCTTAGCCCAGACTTTTATCTGGCCCGCATGTCCGAGTGTACGCCCAGGTGAAAATTGAATGATATTTTTTTTTATTTAGTCAAATAATTAACAATTATTTTACCTATTTTATCAATTGATTTAAAGATTATATATTCCAATAATCTCAAACTTGTTAGTTGTTGGACTCATTAAGTAATACTTGATAAGTCATCATCCTTTGTTCGGGGTTGGAACTGATCGCCACATGGAGTGAATGTCAATACTACACTGGTGGAGTTTCCTATGTTTTATTATTAAATTACTTTTTTTTGTAATTACATTATTATAATAGAAAACAACTACTTGAATGATGGATACGTACTCTTGTTATAATTATGATTTGTAGTAACTATAATTTGCAAACATAATTGTAATAATTTAGTAATAGCTATAAAACTATTATACAACTATGCATGCGAAAGTTAGTAGAATAAATTCGAGCTATAATAGTATAAAATTAGATGGATATATATATGGGCAGGTTAAAGTCTGGGCTTCAAACTCAATATCCAAACCCAACCCTTACGTACGAAGAGTCGGACAAATCCGAACTCGATTTTTAGGGGGTCGAATCAACAAATTTATGGACGTGTGTAGGATTTTGGGGTTTTTTTTTTTTTTTACATCCCTAATTGGTGATCACTACCATATTTTAAAAGGCATAGGGTGTACTTGATTTCAGAAGAAGTTTGTTGTGTAGGAATACTTTGAACAAGTTAGATATTTGGGGGATGTGCATAATTTATAAGATTGTGTAGGGTCTTAGCATCCACAGTCGTGAGCTATTTATACATAAAATGTATTTTATAGCAAACGACTAGCTGCAGTCGTTTTCTATTTACGCATTTTTATGCATAAATAGCGACAGTATATTGCTATAAATGTGAGTGGATCTGAGAGAAATGCATATTATACAGGACGCAACTTCACTTTCCGTCGCTCACCCAAAAAATTAATAAAACGTAATTAAAAACCAAAAAAAAGTCCCCCCCCCCCCCCCCCCCCCCCCCCCCCCCCCCCCCGCGCTGGACGGAACTTCACTTTCCGTCCGGTGGGGGGCCATTATTAAAAAAAAAAATTCAACTAAAAATTGATTTTAAATTTTAAAAAATTTCGAAAAACCGTGGGACGGAACTTCACTTTCCGTCTGTCACTTTTCTGATTTCTTTTTTCTCTTTTCGATGCAACTTCACATTCCGTCTAACATTAAAAAATTAATTAAATAATTCGTTTCGCCCTTCCGACGCAACTTCAAAGTCCGTATAGTATTTTTTTTATCTTACATTGCTATAAAATAGCATTGAACGACTGCAGCAAATACTAGAAATGCTATATGTAAAATGCATTTTGTCATTTTTTGACAATCGCGACTGTGGATGCTCTTACAACCTTTACAATCTTATAATTTTACATGACACAACTTTATTAGAGATGTATACAACTTACTTTACAAGAAGACTCCATAAGATATTTTTAATAAAATTGTGTTATCTAAAATTGTAAAAAAAAAGTTGTAAGAATAGATTGTAGGTGAATTTATTTTTATTTTTTAGGTTAAAGGTGGGATAACGCCACCTTATTTCATTAATAAGAGATTAATAAAATAACCCCAGCGTACCGGGGGAAATACAAAAGTATGGTGCAGAAAATAAAACATAATCCCTCAACAATCCCCTGGAGGGTGGGTCTAACCACACATACACAACTACAGCCAAAAGTACAAAAGATTTAAACAAAAATACAAAGTAGAGGTAGTTGCGGACTGTGGAAATCCAATTGTATCCTGTTCCATGTGAGAATGAAGGGCGCCTACCCCTCAGTTCAGTGTCGGTCCAAACTCGACCTCCTCATCATCAAATTTCTCCACCTGAAAGACTCTAGCAATCCTCCCTCGTGCTCCTGTGGCAGCAGCTGTGGCCCAAAAGGAAATAAGATGCATGATATGAGTAAGATTACCAGAAATACTATTACAAGAAGTACGAAAATAGAAATTATTTCTGTCTAGCCATAACACACAAGTAGTTGCCGCAGTGGCTATGTACCAAGCATCCTTCATTACGACTCGTCCGAATGTATCTGTAGCCGAGACATGGAAGAGGGGCAATTGGAAACCGTCTTTTCGATGACCTCTTAGCCCAGGGTTACATCAGTGACTGAATGAACTGCAAATGCACATTATACCGAACGGGATGATGTGTGCTCAAGGCACAGATCTGATGCGCTGGGGACTAGAGACCAACGAAGCTTTCACTGTTAGGTTACTGTATCATCGCATTCACTATCGAGGATATAGACCCAGTTGGGCACAGGTGTTATGGAAAGCCAAAACACCCCTTAAAGTCAGGGTCTTCCTCTAATTAGTGCTCAATAATGCAATCCTCACCATAGAGAACCTTGCCAAAAGACAATCCCAGATAGCGACCAACTGTAAATTCTGTAACTTACATACGGAGAAACTGAATCACCTTTTCATTCACTGTCAAAGGAGTAAGGCAACTATGTTAGAGGTATTACGGGCTTTACGGACATGTGACTACCCTTGCGAATACGAGAATTTGTGGGTTGGTCCCAAATTTGTTTCGATTCGCCACGAAATGAAAGATTGTAGGTGAATTATTATTTTTTTTTAGAAGTAAAAGGTGGGATAATGCCACCTTGTTTTATTAATAAGATTGTAAGTGAATTATTACCTCTGCTATTACTGCGGTTATAAAATTTCGGACCTTGCTTGCCTTTTCTCTTGGACACTTTAGACCGAGTCGAGTACACAGGACATGAATTTATTACCAAATGAATATAAAAAAATTCTGAACGGTCCAGATCGCCGTAATTTTCACTCTAAAACTGATCCGCGGTGCAGTATACCTGCATTAATAACCATGATAAAATAATAATTCAGGAATATTTCAGGGGCTTTCACGTAATTATACCATCAATTGGAGCGGCTTCGTGCACATGCCGGCAATACGGCCTGTCGCAATCGTAACCGTTCTTTTTCCAAACAGCAAACCAAGTTCGATGACGTGGCACATTGGACGGCGTAAAGTTCGACACGTGGCTGTAAAGTACATCATTTCGCATATCGTGAGGCTGTGCGTGTACTCGTTCTTTAAATTGTTTGGTGGTCGAGAATGATTTTACTATTTTTATTTGGGTTTTTAAAATATTAATCCATTTGAAACATTATTTTTAAGTTAGTCCATATTTTCATATTATTTGTGAATATATTTTTAATTGAGTCCCATCAAATTAAATAGGTCTCTCAATAATAGTTTTCATCCAAATTTAATTTAATTATAATTAATATGCTAACTAAGTATGACAAAGACCAGGGTATACTCTTATATTGTGCGGGTGATACTAGGGTAATAAAATTTGAGGTACTTTCTTGAAGAAAAATAGCGAAATTAGTAAAATTTTAGAGTGAAATAAGAGTGTGCTAGTCTGAATTAACTATTGGGATAAGACAACAAGATTCAAAGAAGGCATTACGAAAATAAAATAATTTTTGCTAGATATAATTGTGAATTGAGAAGAAATTCATGATTAATCAATGTAATAACTAATTTCATAATTATTAGATCAATTAAGGAATTTAATAGTAAGTGATGTAAAAACAGTGACTAACCTGAAAATAAATGTCACGCCCCGCTTCTCGGAATACGAGAACACATGCATGTAATTGAGGACAATCGAATAATATAAGTACGCCAACTCATATCATCCATAAGTTGTACCAGTCTTAACTCAACAATATAAGAAAAATGAATCACAACTATGCAGAAATTATAATCACATAAACGAGAATGAAATTCAATAACCAAATCTGGAATATAAGAACTTACTAAATAGCTCGAGAGGCTCCTGCTCTAATTGTAGAAGAACTGCTCACCCATGCCTTCTGATAATTCTCCTTATGCACCTGTACTTGTTCATCTAAAAGAAATAACAATTTGTCCTTAGAGCAAGTACGGACAGCAAGTAGTGAAAAGCCGAGAGTAAGGAAACAAGGTACATGAAGGAATATGAATCAAGATCAAATTACAAAGACAATAATGGTATTAATAAACAATGGTCATAATCCAGTATATACGTGTCAACTAGGTCTATCAGCATGTTGTTTCTCCTATATAGTGCACGTACTACTGCGTCCCATACCACAGGTTCGGTGCACACAAAAAAATGTACGTTTTAGACTTCGTGGTGGAATCTACAGAGCGTGTACTCGGTGTCAATAACAATTATTTACAATTAACAATCAATCATTCACAATCATTACTTCTCCTTCCATGTCAATACAATATCATGATAAGGCCTTACCGAGTACATTTTCTGAGACTATCCACTACTAAGTCAACCCTTATTAACCCCGACTTGTTTAGTGTTTTATTATTAAGTAATTCATGTCCATACAAGTGTGTATAAGGATGTCAAGAGGATGATAAGAATGCAGCAACATGATGCATTGCACAATAATAACATGAAGTAGTAAATCTGAAACAGCCGACACAGTAACACTAAAACAGCGATAGCTCATATACTACAGTTCAGAATTCGAAGTTCCAGGATGCTATCAGCAACTAGACACCTAGGGCTACAATTCTCTTTCATATTATTTTAACTGATTCCTATTATAACTGGGTCGAAACCTCAGTACAAGACAGACAAGGCAGCAGGAATTATAAAATGTCATCACATATATGTTCATCAAAGTGGGTAATTAACATGCTATTGTATCATGAAATGCATTACACTGATGTACAGCAATTAGAATGTCCTTTACAGTGTACAAGTCAATTTATGATGTCATCGATCAAGTCACAATATCTCAAATAATCAATGAATTCAATCACCATTCATTTTTCTTATATACAATTTCTAGTCATTTTATTTATGTCAAGTGTGTATGTAGGCTTGGTTTGAGTCAATGGATAATAATATGATGTCAAAAGTACGTCGGGTTAGCTCGTATAAATCCTCGATACTCCCAACGGAAAGGACACAAGACAATTTTAAGATAATTGAAAAGGAACTACTTGCAGGAGGTCAATAAGCTTGAACTAGAGAAATTAAATGAGTTCAAGTGGACTTGCCTTTTTGTCGACGATTCAAATACGAATAAGGAATAACGGGATCAAAATCTCAGAGAGAAATCCCAAGAGTACGTGCGAAGACCGTGTGAGAAAACTTAAGCAAACAAGCACAGTAGCTCTTGGTGAAATCCCCACACCTGATGAGACCGAACAGCAAACGTGGGAACTGGATCCCACACACACAAAACACGGGACACCAAACTGTCCAATGGGGGCTCAGGCGGCGATGCGTAGGGGAGGGTCGCGGCACAGGGGTCTGCTGTCAACGCTGGAGGCGGCGCAACCAGGGGGTCGCGACATCGAGGGAAGCAGAGAGGCGATGGCGCAGTGAGCGGATGGTCGACGACTTCAGAAAGGAGCAGCGACGGGGTTCTCAAGGTTGAAGACGACGGGGGTTCGAGCAGAGGAGACAGGCAGAGGACGACACTGGTTTGCGACAGGGAATGGAAGGCGGAGGTTGGAGGCGATGGGTTCTTCGATGCTGGTGGCGAGGGCGAGGAGTCGAGGAAGCGAGGTTGGTTCGATGAGGAGAGGACGACGAAGGGGGTGCTATGTGGTTTGGGTTCTGTTGGTTGAGGAAACAGCAGAAAGAGGGAGAGTAGGGGAGAGATTGAAACCGGAGAGAGTGGGGCTGGTTATATTAAAATAATAATAAAATAATCATTATTATAATGGGGGTAGTTACTAGATAGTGGGGTTGTAGTTACGGGGATGTGGGAAGAGTGGGAAAAAGTGAA